>OY728132.1:1040444405-1041694405 GCA_963277665.1 Viscum album | reverse complement strand
TTACGATCTATGATGTTACTAAGAATGTATAGAATAATTTTTGTGAATATTATGGGGGTTCATACATTTATTGATAATAAAAAATATGGTTTAAGTAATAATACTATACCATACATATTATATCTAGTAATGGAAGTCGGAGATACAACAACAATGGGATATCAATCCATTACTGAGGGTGTTCAAATGAATCCTTCTAATAAGATTAATATGAAGGATGATGGTAATAAATAAAATTTCATCTTGATTGCTATTTTATATGTGGAATCTACAAAACACTAGGGGAATAAAACTATGAATGGGGTTTGGGGAAAATTTTGTAGTTGTTATGAAGGAAATATCAATGTTAAGGAATCCAAAATGTATGTTTATATGAGAAGATCTAATTATATTAAAATGGATGATGATAAAAACAATGATAAATAATTTAAAAGAATATATGATATTATGAGTAACATTCATGGGATTCTTGAGAATCTAGAATACTCCACCATTTTCTATAATCTTAATAGCATTTTTTACTTATATATTTGATCCTTAAATTTCAACCCATGAATAATGATAGGATTTATCAAGTTGTGAAACTAACAATATTCTCATATAATATGAAATATGAATAAATTAGACTTTCAAGAATAATGAAAAAGATTATATGGATTCAGATTCCATGAGAAACTGAAATTTTAAAAAATACAAAGATGGATAATGGAGTAACTCTGAAAATAATGATGTTGAAGAAGACTTAAATAATATTTCGACTCTTCTCTCAATGAAATTAAAAAAGTAAAGTTAAACTATAAAAGAAAAAACGCACCATTTTTTTACAACATTAATGATATTATAAACTTTTCCTTTTGTTTTCCATAGAAAATAGTTATTTATATCTAATTTAATGAGGATGATAAGAAGTACCAGAAATATAAATTTGTTTAGAATAAGAAGACATAAAATAGAATGAAGTGTAAATTGATGATAAAAATGGAGAAGGTAGGTGCATCATCATCGATCAGCCAATTTGATGATTAATAAATCATCTTTTGTTATGTTGAGAATAGTTTTTACTCCACATGCAGTGATTGTGAGGAAGATTAGATGTCAGTTGAGTGGAATCTTATAAGTGAGTTAGAATATTTTTGTGAGTATAACACCCACATCAGTAAAGAAAAAAAGAAAAATGGGGAAACAGAATAATAATACAACTACAATGAAAGATGTTTATATAATTAAATAAGTTAAATACATTAATTATATTAATATATAGAAAATAAATATAGTTAAGCGGTAGAAAATGGTGGTTGATATTGAGGAGAATCAGGATTAAAGGGAAGAAGAACTAGATAAAATATAATTCGTGTTACTTTTCGTTCAAAGTCAATTGAAATGTTTAAAAAATTCCAAAATATTTCATTTGAGTTTATTGGTGAATCATATCAAGCTGGTGGGAAAAAAAGTTAAAAATATAATTTAAATCATCACATAATAAATTTACAAAATAATATGTCATTTTAATCATCTAGTGATTAAAAATGAATCCAATACTATTTTGACCAAGTAGAAATATGAGAAACATTCTTCCTAATCAAATTAATTATGGAATTTTAGGGGGTGTTAGTTTATGACAAATTTAGAAAAGGGGAAGTTTTTTTGACATAAAAATCAACTATTTTCATTGATATTTTATATGTGTGTAGTTAATTATTTTAAATGATAAATTTATTTAGAGAAGACCCTAGAAAGATCTCTGAGAATCATATCACATGTTCAATTCATTATGGATAGAATTTAAAACATAGGTTATACAATATGGTTTTCTAAAAAGGGTTACCCATGTAGACAAATAATTTCTAAACTTAGGGATCCTTCTTAAGTTAAAATATATGAAATCATCTTTCTATGAAGTGATACAATGATATAATTAATATTTGAGAATGGTGGAACATGTTTCATTATTAATTATGGATGACGATTAAAATACATCCTCTATATTACCTTTTAATTTTTTATCAATAATTAGATGTGTTATGTGGGAGGAAGAACAATTTGTTTTTGGATTGATAATGGTATTGAAAAAAATCCAAATTGGGAGATTGTTGGGACTATTAAGATTGTAGTTTTATTTTTTTCAATAATGCAGTGTATATGTTGAGTAAATTTTCATTTTATAAGAATAGTTGAGCTGCTTCGATTATACATAATAAGGGGAGAAATATATTGATGAAAGAACATGTAAATATTTCAAAGAAAGATTTAATAATATTGAAGACAAATGACCTTTTGAATTGTGAATATTAATTTTTTGATATTTATTTCAAATAAAAATTAATAGTTGTAAGATTTATATTTAAAAAATTATTTTGAATTTTTTTGAAGGGTTAGACGAATGGGGAGATTAGATAAAAAAAATTAGAAGTATAAATTCAAGAATGATGTTTAATGATATCATCTAAATATTGGGCACTATTGATTCTTCTTTGAACATGTGACTAAACCCTCTTAGATGAAGATTATATGAAAGTTTTAGATTAGTTTTTATTAGTGAAAAGTAGTTAGAGACATTCAAATTGATATTTTTCTGTGTCGGGTGTAAGATGGAATTCCACTGATCGACCAGAAACTTCAAAACAACCCCGATGTAGAGTATATGTGTCGACATTGAGTTAACATAGATATATGAATTTTTCAAATGCACCGGAATAATGTTCTCTATAATCGACATAGATCCATTTTTATTGATATATAGTTTCTAAGTCAAGAATAGAGTTGTGATAAATATAGTAAATAAGTAAATACATTAATGTAGAGAATAAATAATCTCTATATTGACAAAATATAGTTTATATGTACTCTAAATTGGGGATACATAGTATTATGATACCAATGTATAGTCCACCTGTATCTATAGAGTAAAAGATTGAAAAAAATGACAAAGGTATGAGAACATATAATTTAATGTGTTAAACATAGAGATTTTATTAAACTACATGGAGTGCATCTGACCAAACATAGATTTCCAAACACATCATGAAACATTAAGAGATCTTCTTCTTGATATATGTAATTTTCAGAAATCTAAATTCTAAATGAATAATGATTTAAATATAATGATACAGTTATGGTATTATTCATTGATTATACATTATAATAATTCTCATATATCATTATCCATGTGTAAATTATAGGAAGACCAGTCAAGGAAGAAGTCAAATAATGAGATGAGTTTCACTCTTCATATTCTTCTTCCCTGTCATATTCATGTGTGGAATAATTTTAATAGAGATATAAAAAGAATTAAAAGAATAAGATTCAATAGGAATATAAATATAAGATTTTTTAAATTTCATGAAAAAAACGAAACAAGATTAAGTGTTTAGAGAAATTTAAATGAATATATTGGCCAAGATTCAAATAATTTTAACGAGATAAATAAATAAATAATCTCATTCATTGATTTAAATGAGATTAAAATGAATATTTTTTAGCAACAAATATAGATATTTTATATTATCACCATGAAAAATAATAATAATGACATTATTTTTTGAATATAATAGTACTAAAATCATTGAATAGTAGTTTTTTTGAGTTGTAGATATTTAGAACACCCAATACATTGTGAGATAGAATTTTGAGAGACTCATAATTTCATTCCTTCGAAGAGAAAATATGAGTTCAAAGATATTAATATTTTGAAAGGGAGAAATACCAATTTCTTGAGTATTTGAAATTATATAGAGAAGAAGATTGTGTGAATATATTAAAATCTGAATAATCTAGAAGTCCACGTTCTACATAAAATTTATCTATACATACTTTAACATATATACACGATCTGACTAGTAGTTCTAGTTTAATTATGGAGTAACCTCATTTTATATGTGGTGAAGTAACAACCAAGATCTGATACAGATCATTGAAATTTGGATAGTTAATTTCAGTTCTTAATGTGATGCTAAGAACTATCTTATGTGAATCAAGAGTTGAAACTCTGTATGAGCCTATGCTGATAATATTGTGATGGTCCGTGGATTTTTCACAGCTTGTTCATAAAGTGTAGAATCTATGATCGTTCAAACTAACAATTCACTGTAGGGAGTTGGACTTTTTTGTCCTACTATCTAAATCCTTGTGTAATTATCTCCGTTAATAAATATTGTGCATGTGGTGAGGTTTTGGAATATATATTAAGTGGATCAGGAACATAAAAATTTATGATATTGATTTTAAAAGGGAATTCATAAACGAATACCACTAATTCCCCCCATATCAGTAGTTAATCTAGTTTGGGGAATCTTATCTATTATGCCACAAATCCCAAGATGAGAATATTTATTTATGTAAAAAATAAAATTTATATTTTTATATAATATTTTTAACACTCCATGGAAAAAAAGATATCTGCATCTAATTGGACCTATTGAAATTCCTATAATACATTCTGATCAAGTTCGTAAAAGTATTCATAAATTATTTCTACCAGATTCTTATATAAAACCAGATTATTTTTCCATAATTATTCGAAAACATTTAAAAAATAGATTCTATATAATGAAATTATTTATAAATCCAA
This sequence comes from Viscum album, assembly GCA_963277665.1. Lineage (NCBI taxonomy): Eukaryota > Viridiplantae > Streptophyta > Magnoliopsida > Santalales > Viscaceae > Viscum > Viscum album. The sequence goes on along the minus strand of OY728132.1, from coordinate 1,041,689,838 downwards.
TTAAGAGGAATACAATCTCTATAGATGCCTACCACGTTTCATGGTCACTCCGTCTATCTTAACCCATCATAGTTACATGCACCCATTGTGTACAAAATCATATATGACAGTCTATGAGCACTTCTCATACCTAGATTCCCCAGTTTCTCAATTCTTCCTGTAAATAGGATAACTATGTATTTTTATTAGTACCCATTGATTTTTAGTAATCTTAATACATACTACCATAATACATCCTAGGAATCATCTTTAAACCATTCTCTAGTATCATATTTCTTAACAACCTTGATCAAGGACCCATATACTGATGCTCAAACTTGATTCTTAAAACACCTCATGTGCCTTACCAAGGAGTTATTTTCTAGAAACTTGTTCTGATAGATAACACATAATCATTGGGGAATGATTTTTCTTTATGTAAATAAATAACTACATCTGACTGAAACCCCTTTTTAGTTTTTTGAAAAACCAAACCAATGTTTAAAACAACCATCAATGAAACTACGTACTAAAAAATTAATAAAAAATAATTCAATTCCCAAAGACATAATAAAAAAAGGTAGATGACTATCAACTTTCTATTCATAATAACAAACCCCGCAATGATACAAGAAAAAATAATACCAAATCACATCAATACTATTTCACATTGGTTCTGTCATCAATTAAGGTGGAATCCCATACCTTTCTAAAATCATGAAAAAGAAACATCTACAACACTTTGAAACATATGTGTAGGGGTAAGTAACACTTTACTGATTATGATTTACTTGAATCACTCACATTAATTTCCATGAATGATTTATTCCAAATAATGTATAAAATCTATTAGAAAAATAAATAAATTCTTATTAATTTAACAATTCATAAAACATTTTCAAAAGGTGTACTCATTAGAAAACCCATCCATATGAACAGAACATATTTCATCATTCATATCAATTAAATCATCATTCAATAAGTTAATGTAATGTGATAAATGTAAAAGAAATAAAATATTTATCCAAGTGTAAACTAACCCAACTAAGACCATAGTGCACAAGCAGTGAGATTTCACACACATTGACACACTACGGGAAAAATTCTTAATAGCGACGGGGTATTTGCTACAGGAATAATTCCTGTCGCAACTACCTTGTGCAAAGGAGTATTTGCGACGGGAAACTATTCCCGTCGCAAATAATCTGGTATTTGCGACGGTTTTTTTTTACCCGTCCCAAATAGTTTGGTAGTTTGGCGCGAAATTCACGCCAAACCACGCAAAGGTTATTTGCGACGATGTTCTATCCCTGTCGCAAATAACCGGCGGCGGTTAAAGACTATTTGCGACTGGACTGTAGTCCCGTCGCAACTACCCAGGCGGCAGGGGTTATTAGCGACGGGACCCGTCGCAAATAACCGTTTTTAATGCCGCCCATAATTAAATGCGGTCAGGGTTAGTTGTGACGGGGTTCTATCCCCATCGCAAATAACCGACGGCGGTTAAGGTCTATTTGCGACGGGACTACACTCCCATCGCAAATACCCCAACGGCAGGGGTTATTTGCGACCGGACCCATCTCAAATAACGATATTTGTGACCGGTTTTCCCTCGCAAAAAAAGCCCATCGCCATTAATCCAACCTATAATTATAGCCAACCATTACAATTTCCCCACTCTCAACTCTCAATCGTTCCAATTTTTTCACTCTGAATCTTTTATGACTTTCAGTTGTAAATTTTTTTTCCGACATCGAGGATTCAGTTGGTGGTGTTCTACAATTACAGCGGCTCGACATTGACATCATGTTTAAGGTTTTTATGTGAATTTTAATCTAATATTTATTTTATTTACTATATTTATTTAGTTTTAATTTTTAGATTTTTTTATTCTGATTTCTAATAAGAAATAATTATGAATAAGTATTAATAATTAACAGTAACTAGCGACAATTAAACACTAATTAATTTAAAATAGTTAGGTGTAATTACAATTAATTAGCAGTAATTAGAAAAATTAAAATTAATTTCAATTAATTAATAATAATTAGAAATAATTAACATTAATTAGTAATAATTTATAATAATTACCAATAATTATTAATAATTACAAATAATTAGTAATAATTACTAATAATTCCCAATATTCAATAATTTCCAATATTTGTGAATATTTTTCAATATTTTTTCCAATAATTACCAATAATTAGGAATAGTTATCAATAATTTGGAATAATTTCCAATAATTAGTAATAATTACCAATAATTATAAATTATTACCAATAATTAGGAATAATTACCAATAATTTGGAATAATTACCAATAATTAGGAATAATTACCAATAATTAGGAATAATTACCAATAATTAGGAATAATTACCAATAATTAGGAATAATTACAAATAATTACCAGTAATTACCAATGATTACCAATAATTAGTAATAATTCATAATAATTTCCAATAATTAGAAATAATTAACAATAATTACCAATAATTACCAATAATTACCAATAATTCGTATTAATTACCAACAACTACTAATAATTACCAATAATTTGTAATAATTAGTAATAATTAACAATAATTAGTAATAATTACCAATAATTAGTAATAATTACCAATAATTCGTAATAATTACCAATAATTCGTAATAATTACCAATAATTAACAATAATTAGTAATAATTAACAATAATTACCCATAATTAGTAATAATTACCAATAATTACAAATAATTAGTAATAATTATCACTAATTACAAATAATTAGTAATAATTAGAAATAATTACATATAATTACCAATAATTAGTAATAATTAATAATAATTACAAATAATTAGTAATAATTAGTTATAATTACCAATAATTAGTAATAATTAGTAATAATTACCAATAATTACCAATAATTACCAATAATTACCAATAATTCGTAATAATTACCAATAATTAGTAATAATTACCAATAATTAGTAATAATTAGTAATACTTATCAATAATTAGTAATAATTACCAATAATTCGTAATAATTACCAATAATTAGTAATAATTAGCAATAATTAGTAATAATCAGTAATAATTAGTAATAATTGGTAATAATTAGTAATAATTAGTAATAATTACCAATAATTACAAATAATTAGTAATAGTTACCAACAATTACCAATAATTAGAAATAATTACCAACATTTACCAATAATTAGTAATAATTAGTAATAATTACCAATAATTAGTAATAATTAGAAGTAATTTCCAATAATTATTAATAATTACCAATAATTACCAATAATTACCAATAATTCGTAATAATTAGGCATAATTAGGAATAATTCGTAATAATTAGTAATAATTCGTAATAACTAGTAATAATTATTAATAATTAGTAATAAATACCAATAATTAATAATAATTACCAATAATTACCAATAATTACCAATAATTAGTAATAATTACCAATAATTCGTAATAATTACCAATAATTAGTAATAATTTGTAATAATTAGGAATAATTACCAATAATTAGGAATAATTAGTAATAATTACCAATAATTTCCAATAATTACTAATAATTAGTAATAATTACCAATAATTAACAATAATTACTAATAATTAGTAATAATTACCAATAATTAGTAATAATTTCCAATAATTAGTAATAATTAGAAATAATTACCAATAATTACCAATAAATACCAGTAATTAGTAATAATTACAAGTAATTAGTAATAATTACCAATAATTACCAATAATTACCAATAATTACCAATAATTATTAATAATTAGTAATAATTTGTAATAATTACTATTAATTTGTAATAATTAATAATAATTAGTAATAATTACCAATAATAAGTAATAATTACAAATAATTACCAATAATTAATAAAAATTAGTAATAATTAGTAATAATTAGTAATAATTACCAATAATTAGTAATAATTACCAATAATTACCAATAATTATCAATAAATACTAATAATTACCAATAATTCATAATAATTAGGAATAATTATCAATAATTAGGAATAATTCGTAATAATTAGTAATAATTGGTAATAATTAGTAATAATTACCAATAATTACCAATAATTACAAATAATTACCAATAATTACCAATAATTCCCAAAAATTACCAATAATTACCAATAATTACCAATAATTAATAATAATTACCAATAATTAGTAATCCTTACCAATAATTAGTAATAATTAACAATAATTAGGAATAATTAGTAATAATTACCAATAATTAGTAATAATTACCAATAATTGCCAATAGTGTCAATATTTATAAATAATTCCCAATACTTGTCAATATTTACCAATAATTAGGATTATTTACCAATAATTAGGAATAATTACTAATAAATAGGAATAATTAGGAATAATTACCAATAATTAAGAATAATTACCAATAATTAGGAATAATTAACAATAATTACTAATAATTACCAATAATTAGTAATAAATACCAATAATTACCAATAATTACCAATAATTACCAATAATTACCAATAATTAGTAATAATTACCAATAATTAGTAATAATTACCAATAATTAGGAATAATAACATTATTAAATTATTATTATATATTATTATTAATATTAAAATAATATAATTTTCTACATTATATAAAATTCTCCTGTCATCTGTGTGTTTTTTGTCTCCACATGTAAAATGGAAAAAATATTTCCACCATCATTCTTCGACTCAATGGAACATTTGATGTTACATTTGCCATATGAAGCCAAATATGGAGGGCCAGTACAGTTTCGATGGATGTACCCATTTGAAAGATGCATGAAAAAATTGAAAAGAAAAGTACATAACAAAGCATCTGTTGAAGGATCTATTACAGGAGCTTATTTGCAAGAGGAAATATCATTTTTCTGCTGCCATTATTTTGAATTTGAGTATCCTTCAAAAAACAACTGAATGTGATGGAACGAGAGGAATATTGATGAAATCGACAATCAATTATCTGTTTTCAACCAGCTAGAGCTTGGTTTTGGTGGAGTTTATGAACGCTGGTTTTTAGATGATGAACATCACAGAGCTCATACGTATGTTCTGCTCAACTGTGAAGAGATGACATCAGTTGTACTGTAAGTGTTTATATCGCTTATTCTATCACTTATGTTACAGTAAATAACTTTGTTTTTTATAGGTTGTATAATAATCATATTAAGAAACAAATTCCACAAATTACAGCAGCTGCTCTCAAAGAACGCTGATAGAAAAATTTCTCTCAGTGGTTTCAAAAACTGGTAACATAAATTCTTTATCTTTTAGCAACTCATTCAATGTATAGTTTACTATATTGATAATTATTTCATAAATTTTCAGCTGTCTCGACATGCTGATAAAATTGAAAAATGGCTGTGTATATTGAGTAACCCACCTTCCAAAATTGTTAAAAATTATAATGCATATGTGGTGAATGGATTTCTATTTCACACACATGCATATGGGGAATCAAAAAAATAATCAACGGTGGAGTTATCTTGAAAATATCTCATCATCGAGAAAATGAAGTTGACTTTTATGGCATACATGATGAAATCATTGAACTCTGTTATCTTGGACAACATTACATAACCATGTTCAAATGTCGGTGGTTAGATACAGAGAGATTCAGGTGTGTTCATCTGACTCATGAAATCATTGATATTAAATGTAAAAGTGTTCTCGCAGTAAATAAACCGTTCATATTGGCTCAAAAGTAACACCAAGTTTATTACGCAAATTACTGTCCTACATCAAGAGACTTGACTAATTGGTGGAGTATAATAAAAATCAAAATTCGATACAATCAGTTTAGTCCAAGTCAATGTGCTTTCACTGATGTGCAAAGAATTGACATTTTTTAAGAGAGTACTCAAAATCATTCTTTTTTACAAAGAGACATGAGTATAGATGACGACACCCCACATTTAAGAGTAGGTGATGACGATGATGTTAATGATGTCACATATGAATTTGAAATGGTAAGAGATGAAGCAATTGGAACTCGAATGGATATTGATGATGCTGAGGAGGAATATGAAGATGACATTGACATATATGAAGATGATGATGAAGATGATCACTGATAGAATTCCATTGTAGTTATATACAATCATAACTAATATATATGTATATATAATAGTAATTATCATTTATTTTCTAACAACATTATCATTTTCTATTTCAGATGGACGATGACACATTTTGTGAGTTGGCGGATGCTGACCTGCCATTCGATGCGGATGAGTTGCCGGCAGATGACCCTCATCCTGCAGGCGCTTTTGGGAGTACATGGAGGGGGAGCAGTCTTGCATGATTGATGATTCCTAACCACATCCCTGAGCGACGTCCACGTCTTGGGTTTGATCCACGCACACGGAGGTGTGATAACCTGTGTGATAACCTGTGGATTTGACAAAGATTTCATTAATCTATTCACATAATAAATTTTTATTATTTTTACAGTTTTCCGCATATAGCAGTCGGACAGGGCAGTGCTATTTTGCACAACTATTTCTCTCAGCCTTGGACCACATGGGGGTAGATTCCCATTGATGTGCAGCAGGCCGTGTTCGGCCATTGGTTGGTACGTATGTAAATAAACAAATTTTATTTTGAAAATTATTTCATTTTTAACATGATATTTTGATTTATTTGTAGGGTTTATGGTATCCGATCGAGGATACCATGCCTGACTCCATCCACGAGGCATGGGAGGTGGCCATGCGTGATCGCTTTCGTCAGTTTTTGCACAATTTAAGAAAAGCTACCATGAAGAAAGACAGAGTGCCAGATTTTGACGAGTCATGTAGAGCATACTGACCAGAGTACATTTCATCCCACGTATGGGATGGATTATATGCGCACTGGTTGAGTGATGCCTTTCAGAGGAGATCATCGGTGGGGAGGCAGAATCGGGGGAGATAGGAGGTGACTCATCGAGCTGGGAGTCATACTTTCAATACTCATAGACAACATCTGGTATGTACATTATTTATAAATATTTTATATAACTATAAATATTAACCGTTTATTTTTTATTCTTATAGGCTGTCGAGCACCCCGATATTACGGAGTACGACGTATATCTGAGAATGTATAGTGATTCTGCTACTGTGGAGCTCATAGGTGATCATCAGCGTCACATCGTGGTCAGTATTATTTGTTTTCAAGTTTAAAAATTACCTACATATAATATATTCACAATTTTAATTTTAAATTGCAACTACAGGAGTCATATGAGGCCGTAGCGTCACAGACCCCACCAGAGAGTCAGACCGAGTCATCAGATCAGACCACTAGCCGTCAGTTTGATGAGGAGGCATGGATGCAGGCCACCCAGTATGCCTTCAAGAAGGGTTGGGTAGTTGTTATCAGCTCTCGACTGACTCCCGGAGATTATTATGGTAGTGCTGTGATGTCGGCGTCCAGCTCGAGAGGAGCTCGTGCATCTTCTTCTGCTACATAGTATGAGGATCAATTGCGATCTCAGACTGCACGGATAGAGTCTCCAACAAGAGTAGGAGCAGATGCGTCAGCAGCAGCAGCAACATGAGGAGGAGCGTCGACGCCAGCAGCAGCTGTACGAGGAGCAGATGAGTCGGTGGCAGCAGCAACAGGAGGAGCAGATGGAGTACATGCACCAACTCACTCATGCTTTAGGGATGTAGTTTCCTCCACCAGCATCTGCAGATCCCCCCTCCCCCCTTCCTTCAGATTAGAGTTTGTTTTTATGTTATAAAGTTTGTTAAATCGAAATATGAATTTTTTTATATTCGTAGTTTCTGTCTCATTATAAAATATAAATAATATTATATTTCGAAATAACAATATTAATATAAATAATAATATTATATATATTTTATAATATTAAATTTTTTATATATATTAAAATTTAATTATATTATAATTTAATTATATTTTTTTGTAATATTTGAATTATTTTAATATTTGAATGTAAAATAATTCTATTGTTTTTATATTAATTAAAATAACTTATTAATATTTTTTTATTTATGAATTATAATTCTAATATTATTATATTAATTAAAATCATTTATTAATATTTTATTATTTTTTATTTTCGAATTATAATTCTATTATTATTATATTAATTAAAATAATTTATTATTAATTTATTTATTTTTATTTTTTTATAGTATTTGCGACGGGATACTATGCCCGTCGCAAGTAGTATTGTTATTATATTAATTAATATATTTTTTTAATATTTTTTTAATATTTTTTTAGAATAGTAGTTGCGACGGGCCCGTCGCAATTACTATTTTAAATTTTTTTAAAAATACAAGGGCTAATATTTGCGACGGGAAGGATCATCGTCGCAATTAATACTTTTAGCGACGGGCCCGACGCAAATAATTGTTGTTGCGACGCCGTTTTCCACAACGTGCTATTTGCAACGGACACCCGTCGCAAAAGCCTATTAGCGACGGGATCCCGATGCAAATGCCCCGTCGCAAATGTCATTATTTCCATTAGTGACAATTCTATATAGGTCATTCCACACTACCCATGGAAATTTCCAACATTCCACATAGTTATTTACAACCATAGTGTTTCTAAAGCTCTTGGAATTAAACTAGTTTCAAAATCTTTTTTTTTCTAAAATAATGTTACATGATAAGAATATAATAATTAAATGTAATGAAATTAAAATTCAATTTAACAAAAATCTTATTTTCCAACAAATCAGAAATAGTGATTTGAAAACCCATTATTCATTATTTCATAAAATGAACTATTACTATTTTCTAAAAATATAAATAATCCTCCATTTTACCAAAATAATTTCCCACAAATTGTTTAATAAAAGTTTACTTTCACCCAAAAACTAGAAAACCATATCAATCACAAGAAATAGAATTATAACTAACATAATAAATAATAGAATCCACCTACTATAAATGTTTTCCCTATAATTATATACAATCTCATGATTCGATGATCTTAATGATTCAAAAAACACAGAAATTTCATCCAAATTCTCTATAAACTATAGATATTAAACCAAGACAATTAAATTTCTAATTAATGATAGATGGGTCTAGAATGTGCTCATTTTGAATGACCTCGAGCTAAATAGGCATGACCCTCATGTCACTCTTAGGTTTGCAGTACATGACCTCTAGTTAGTGATATGGCCCATGTTCCATTTTACATGACCTCATATGACTCTTTATCAATTAAGTGTATAATACGAAGGGTCAAAGGGAAAATTTTAGAGAGTGGAATGACACCCCAAGAATTTTGATCGAACCTCTGAAAAATGTTATAAGACCCTCATCCCCATATTTTAGATAGATATATAATAAATTAGAAATTTGAAAGTCAAAGGACAGATCATAAAACAATATTAATATATCTTTAACATTATTACTTTTCTTTCAGGAATATCTTTACCATCCAAAAATAATTTATCCAACCCATTATCCTTTGATCACCTCACATCAATATTCCACCTAATAATATTTATAATATATATTGAATCTAGTGGAGGAAAAGACATTAACATACTCTATTTATTAACCGACCTTTTGATAAAATCAACCTTGCATAACTCCTATATATTAGAGTAAAATACCCTTAATTTTCTTCTATAATAGATTGTCTCTCTCAGTCTGCTTTGACTCCCAACTCAATACTCTAATATTTTTTTTAATTCTACACTAAAATATTCTGTTGGTATCACATTATTATTGATTTTCAATGGATTAATAAATGTTACTCCCACAATATTCCCATTCCAATGATGCAAAATTTAAATTCCAAATAAAACTATACATGTCTTATAACTAACCATAATTACACACGATTAAAATATATTATCTAATAATCCTATAATTAATATTGTCCATTAATCATACTCCAATAGATATAATTTAATTTAATAACTTAATAAATAGAGAGATAAGATTTCATTTTCTATGGAAATGACTTTAATAAATAAAATTAATAAAATTCACTCAATAATTAATTAATCCTATAAATAATTGATGTTTTATTTTTTATCTCATACGTAAGGTAAATTATAATTTTTAAATTATAAATGAAATTTATTATATCGGATACATGAGATAAATTTAAATTTTTAATTGACGTATAATTATGTATAAAATTTATAATACCTTCTACATAAGAAAAATTTCATTTTTAATGATATATTGTTGAACATGAAATTTATCTCACCTCATATATGATATATACTTAACATTTAATGGTACACCTTTTAGAAAAAGTAATTTATTCCACGTATCTGATTGAATAAATTTAATGCTGTATTATATAATTAAAAAATGAAAATATAACACATAAGAGATGAGATAAATTTTATATATACTTATATATATTTTAAAAATGAATCTCATTTATCATATGAGATGAGATAAATTTCATATACTATGATATAACATTTCAAATGAAATTTTTATTAGATGAAAGGTAAAATACATTTCATATAAAATGATATATTTTTAAATTATGATATTTAAATCACTTAAACTAGTAAACAATAAAAATAAAACATCACATTTTTAACAGAAGTTATTTAATAACCACCATAAAAAATATTTTTCACATTTTTTATTAACTAGTTCATGTGACTGACTCTAATAAATCATTTTTAAAATCATTTATTTTAAAATAATGTGAAATATTGGAATTTAATATTAGTATTTTATATAAGTAAATTTAATGTTTCTATGAAAAAAAAAATCCTTGATTAATAAATCATTTTCTCATTCAACATAATGTTAATTTATTTCCCACATTAGATAACATTTAGTCCCAAATAATATTGAATTCATATATGAGAATCATTCACTATCCATTTTCGTTCCCCTAATACCACTCCTTTTTCAGTACACCAATGCCCAATCCCCCTTCTATAAGTAAATTTCCACAACATGGAACATTTGGTTTTTGGGGTTTATAGAACACTATACAAATGTGTAGTTATTTTTATATTGTTTTATTTTGTGATTTGAAATTTTTTATGTTATTTTATAATTTATGTAACTGATACATAAAGGCACATCATATGTTTTTCTCTATATATGATAGATTAAATAAAAAACCATCTTTTTTCTCAATCATCCATGTGGTTGAAATATTTGGATAATTATTTTCCTATTGTTCTCTATATTATTGAATACTTTTTTACACTATATGGTTTCTAGTTATTTTCTATTATTTAAATATATTTTTTACTACCATTTTATATAAAATTGTGCTTCATCTGGTTATCACACCTTATACTAAAATCAACACAACCAATTTGATTTACCATCCAAATAGTTTTTTTAGTTACTCAAATTACCATGAATTATAAAAGTTTATTTAATGTAAATGTCACATTTACTTTACATGAAATGTTATTTTTGAAGAATTTTTTGATCATTTTATTATTGGGTGTAATCAACCAATAATTAAACTATTTCTACATGTTATTATATTTCAAACACTTTTATGAATCATATGGATATTCTATAATTTTAATGTAATTATTTTTATAATGTTAAAGCCTATATTTATTCAACTTCATAATAATCATTCAACAATGATTACCTGAGAGTTCGTGTTTCTATAAACACAATATCCTCATTTTAATCCTACGTACTAATATTTGTAGTTACTTCATGTTGCTCATAGTCATAAACAGGAAAAAAGGGTTTATATTTCTATACACCCAATTAGGTTCTCTAATTTTTGAATATTTATTTAATTTAATTATGTCTTATTCTTTGGGATCTTGTTAGTCATTAAAGATATATAATATTGTTATGAATTAATACACCATATTTTTTGTCAATCAATTCTTACATGAACCTTTTAATTAAAATTTTATATTTTTTATATATGTATATCATTGTATCCTATTTTCTTAAATTAATTTACATTCACTATGCTTTTATTTTTTTTCTAGAGTTGTTATTAAAATTTATTACATAGTATAGTGAATTTGTATTTCTGTCTTTGATTTCCAACGCATTTATTTTTTAGATTTTGAACGAAGTTTTTTTATAATATTAATTTATTTTTTAATTCATAAATGTTTTATTATATATATATAAATGATAAAAAAAATTTGTTGTTGTTATATATTTTTTGTAAAATCACATTATCACAAATTATATATATATATATATATATTCGTATAAAACACATTTTTTAGATCATATATAAATAATTATGTATCTATTCTGTTATAACATATATATTAACATAAAATATATGTTTAATGTTAAAATTATATATATATATATATATATATATATATTTGAAACAGAATTTATAATAATTTTTTTAACAATTATAAAAACTATAGCTATATATAATGAATATAATTTAAAACATTTCATCAATGTATGGTTCTTATTTTTATTATAAGTACAATTTTTATTACAATATTTATTATACATGTTGTAATTTAAAAAATAGAAACATTTGTTTCATACATTTTCAAAGCAATATTCAAATTTAAAATTTTAAAATATAATTACCTTTATTCCCTATTTGATATCTTTTTTAGTTGATAATATATCATAGATGGGATAATTCACAACAAAAAGGTGTCAAATATGATAAAGTGGTTTGTGATTTCTAATAATTTGATAAAATAATATGGGAATGAAATGATTTTTTAAGGTCTATGTATGATGTTTCTTAATATGTGAAAACTATGATTCCTATAAATAAAATACCAATTAATTTGAAATGGTTTTGAACTATCTTTCATTCCTGGATATTCCATGGTGAAATAAAATATAATTAATTATTTCTCGATGAATGTGATTTTCAAAATGATAAAGTGAATTAAATAGATGAAATGAATTAAGATATTGAAGTTAAAACCATTATGAAAACAAAAAAAATTATGTAACAATATTGTGAGGCTAAAAAACCACTATATTCAAGTTGCATGAAATTCACAATTGTATCCTTATGTTTGTTATTGGTTAACTATAAATATAATACTTGATAGAATTATTATTGTAATACATAATTTCTTGATTTGTTGAAAGTCATACTTTTAACATACTATAGTAAACCAAATTAAAATTATTATGAAAAAAATATTATATTCAATGGGATTGGGGTACAAGACGATACATGCATTCCCTAGTGACTTTTTTCTTTTATAAATAGAAATATTATGATATTTATAGTGTATTAAGTGTAGAAGAAAATTATATATTTCAAAATAATGATCTCATATGGATTCATCTATTATGATATGTACCACATATTCTATTAAGAAAATTCTATATCTTCCTATAATTACTCATCTAAGTCATTTATTTACAAATTCTAATGATGTAAAAAGTGTAAAGTGATATTTATATGAGTTAATATCCATTGGTAAACTTTTCCATCTAACTTATTCCCCAAAATAAAATAAAATTGATAAAAAAATTATTTCCTTCATTAATTAAGTTTGAAATATTATACATGGAATATGAAAAAATGGATTTATTTTCCATTAGAACTATAATAACCAACATGGTTCTTAGATTATTTTAATAGTTATAAATTTTCGCTAAATATTTATTGAACTAGAAATAAATTTTATTGAGATTTGTGATTTTTTTGACCAATACAACTGAAAAATGTTATTGATGTTACCAATCACTATTAATTAATGATTTGAAATTATTTTAGGAGGATGTTAAAAAAGGGTTTTATTTTTAATTTTTTTTTTCTATCAGGTTCCATGATAGTGTTTCCTATTACAATTTACCTATATAAAAAAATATTTCTGGTTACAATGTTAAGGGACCTAAATCATGATAAATTATTAAAGAAATAACTCTATATAATCATCAATCAATGCTTTTAGGTTGTTAAAAACATTCAGTTTACATTTGTAAAGAATCAAATATTATGTATGAAAAAAATATATAAGAAAATTATCAATAATATTATATCTTCCTTATTAGAGACATCAATTGGTAAAACATAACATTGATGTTATACATGTTGAGAAAAATATATGTGTTAACTTAATTGAAACATTGTGATATATTAATTGAAATACTAAGGATGGATTGAATGTAAAATTGGACTTATAGTCAATGAGAATATATATAGAGTTACTCCCACCCCTAATGGAAAATAAACATACATGGATCCAACGTGCCATATGTTATCCCAGTACGAGAAAACCAATTTTTTATTTGGTTTTACTATACCTCAGGGATATTCTAAAAATATAAAACATTTTGTTTCGTTAAAATATATAATTTTAGTTGGAATTAAATATAATGATTTTAAATTTTTTTATACAATAAAAAATATCAATTTAATTGTACGTTATACTATTGATTCATGTCATAATGATTATCATCAAGTAATAAAAATTAATTAATTCTATTTATGAAAAAGTTATGGATCCAAATTTTTTATATTTTTTGTTTAATTAAGGTTTTAATATACAATTTCAACTTGAAATGAATTTTACATAATCTTTTTTTGATATCATGGTTTATTTAATAGTAGATTTAGTGTAAGAAATATTCTTATGAAAACCCATATGCTAACATTGGATGTATCCTTCTGAATGGTGTATGAATATTTAGAAGGTGTATGTTAAGAATATATATCGACCAAAGGTAAAAAACATTGGAAATTGTATATTTGATTAGGTGGTTGGGTGCGGTATTGACTACTTTTCTGAAGTAGATCACATTATTTTTCCAATATCATAATATATGGGAATCAGTATCAGATGAAATGGGATTAGGGGAATTTAAATAATGTTGATAGAACATTAATAATAATGTAAACACATTTAAGAATCATAAACAATACATATAAGGTTCATTCATGTATGAAATATCATATTAATACACTAAAACATAACTATCCAAAGTATAAAGATATGTGGGTAATGCATGAATTAAAAAAATGATGCAGTTTAAAGATAATTTAAAGATCTGATCCTAGTTTCCCGATGTCGGACCCTTATTACATTACATTGTAATGATTACAATAATGTTTTATCCTGAATGAGCGAATAATTTATTAGATTTTGGAAGCAATATATAATCATAAGTTCAAAATTACATCAAGAATGGAAATACAACACTAATTTATTCTATTATAAACATCCATACCTCCTAGATTATTCCTACAAGACACTCTTAACTTAATTCTTCATATCCTATAAAAATGAATCATAAGAATGGGGTGAGATCAAACACATAGTTAGATTAAGTAATACAACAGAATATAACATAAGCATAAACATTATCCATGGTGAATAAAACATTTTCCTTTACAAATTATAAAGATGATCACATTGTGGAAGGAATATGAGCTGAGTAAATAATTCCATAATAAAACAAAATCATGGGTATACTACTATTGAAATTTCCACATGAACATAATATTACTTTCTTGATAATGAGTCATGTGAATATTTCAGAAATTCTGAACCGTACCGTCAAGGCCTTTGCCAAGACGTCTAAAAATGATTAAGGCCTTGACCAAAACGATATCTCTATATGGACAGGGCCTTGGCCAAGTCTACATCTATTTGTCCCATGAGACATAATGATTCATAGAGGGGCTATAGTGGGACTCACCAGTAACATAATAAGTCCAATTAATTCTTCATATGAGTGGAGATAAACATAAACAACATTCATATTGAAACTAACATATGAAATGTAAATAACTTTCCCATAACATTAATCTTAAACATTATCCATTCAGAGTAAATTGGTGAATGGTTTTTGCATAGAACGTCAAAAAATACTAGTAATAAAAAATATAATTAAATATTGTGTAATATATAATAAAATTATAATCACAATAATACATATGTATCTAAAAGAGTGATTAAATAGGCAAAAATACTCTTATAAAATCCTTGATTAATTCTTGAGTTAAATGCTCATTTATTTTGAAAGGAATAGTTCTTCTAGAAATGAATTTTTTTGAAACTATAACTGAAGTAAGATAGTATTTTCATAATAAAAATGAGTTATTTTATAAATTTAATGGTTGAAACAAAACATATTATAGAGTTCTCTTTAAAATATGTAAGAATTTAATAAATTCCCTTGAATTGGGCTTGTATTTCGGAAATAATTTTGAATGTTCCATTTAAAATGTGTTATCCTCTATAAAATAAGGAAGGATTCTGGTTGGAAAACATGTATAGGACAATTAAATATAATTTTTTATGAATATACAATAATAATATAGAACATCATTATGGTAAGTTGACATTAAAAGTAACTTGGGTGAAAATGGATGTTCGGGTGAAAACCCCTTAATTTAAGTCTGAATGTGTTCTGTTCATGAACATAAGGCATTGGAATATGAAATTAGACTTATTAATAACTTAATTAAGATAATATTCTACCTTTTTTGTTTATAATTATTTTATTAATTCCATTATTTGTTTATTGATAATTATAAGATTGAATTATGTCATTTCAGATTGTTCGTTCTCATTATTTTCTTAATTGATTCACTTGTATTTAGGTAATGGGGTTCACGTGGAAAAGATTTAAATCTAAATAATTAAATTTACATATTATTTATAATCTTCCATAGGTGTTTCCTATCATTTAAATCATTTTGGTATCATTTAATGAAGATGAATCATTAGATGAAATATTAATGATAATCACTTAGTTTATTTTCGCGGTTTTTGATTATTAAGAACTAGTTTGGTCATATAATATAATATTGGGGACATATAATAGTTCCTAAAAATTCAATAGGTCAAATTACATATAATATACTCTTTTTCAACCATAAAAATTGTTTCATGACCCATACATAAGGATAAATTGAAGAACGGAACATCATTGTCCACGAAGGTTGTAAATTGGAATATCACAGACGATGATTTAATTTATAAAATATAAGGGAGAGAGAGTAAGAATATAGATGATGTTTCATACATTATCATGATAAAATTCCACCATATATATTATAATATAATTAGTATTATCATTTTTTAAGAGGAGTTCAGCAGGGAATATCAAAAGGATGGAACTTGAAATGAAAATGGAAGAAATAAAATGTAAATTGACCTCTTGAATCCTCCTCCTTGAGAATCTATTTAAGGGAAAGGGTTTGGACTTTTGGAAAGACCAAGAGCTTATTAGACATTGGGAGTGACTATGGAAGGGTATTTGGTAAGAAAAATGAGGATAATTAAGGCTTAAAAGAGTGAATAGAAGAGGGAGTGAGGGGGGGGGGGGTTATAGTGGAAGAAAGAATTGAATTTTGATTATTGTATTCATTATTTAATTATTTCCCTCAATAAAACCATTAGATTCTTTTTGTGATCCCTAATATTAATAAGTGTGTGTGATTTAGAAAAAAGTGTCCTCACATCATACATGATGTCATAAATAGTGAATTTAACTAATAATTTGTATATACAACATTTTACCGAATTTTACTATTCATCAAAAAGTCAAGAATTTCATAAAAGTCCCGAAAACATCACCCTAACCATTTTTTGATATGTAGAATTAAAAAATGAACTCCATTTTCAAAATTAATTTACTTAATATAATTAATTTAATTTTTAAATAAAATAATTATTTTTTCTAAAAATAAATATTTTAAAGGTATAATTAGTTTTATATCATATTGAAACATTAATTAAGATCTCTTAATATTATTACCTTAAGAGAATACAATAATATCATTATTTAAATTCTAAAGGTTCATATTACTATTAATATTAAAACTCATGATGGTATTTTACTATTCAATTAAAATCATGTTGGTTCTATCAGACTCAAGATGACTTACTGATCACAACTCTGGATGATTTTTTTTCAAAATTTAAAACACAGTAGAGGAAAAATTGTGATTAATGGCTATATTACAGAATTTTTTGTTTGGTAGGTACTCACTATTTCATGTATTTAATATTTATTTTCAAAATCATGGGGTGTTACATTTTCCCCTCCTTACAAAAAATTCATCCTAGAAATTCCTTGAACATTTCCTCACAAAATGATTTTGGGTAGGTCTTCATCATAAGATTCTCATGTTCCCATGTTGCCTCTTAAATTTTATTATTTTTCCAAATTATCATTACCAGATGAGTTTTATGATTCCTCAACAGATGTTCTGCAGTCTACATAACTATGATAGGCTCTTCCTAGTAAGATATATCAGGTTCCAACTCCATACCTTAAGAAGTGAGGGCATGTGTTGGGTTTGGCATGTACTTTCTCAGCAATGAGACATGGAACACATTGTGTACTTTGGGCAGGATAGGCGGTATAGCCAATCGATATGAAACAACACCAATTCTCTCCATAATTTTAAAGGGGCCTATGTACCTTTGGAATAGTTTCCCTTTCTTTTTAAATAGAATAACACCCTTCCATGGAGATATATTCAAGAAAATTTGTTACCCTACATGAAATTCTATATACTACCTTCAATTATCAGCATAGATCTTCTTTGTTATTTGATATTATTTGATATGACCAGGAATAGTCTTTACCTTCACTATTGTTTCCTCTACACGATCTGGGACCACTATCTTCATTTCACAAAATTCATCCAAACAAGTTGGTTTATGACATCTCTTTCCATTCAATGATTCCTATAGTTCCATTTGAATACATGAATAGAAACTATTATTTGAGGAAAAATCCACTAAAGATTTGTATTGATCCCACATACCTTGGAAGTAAAGTGCACATGATCTCAACAAGTCCTCTATTGTTTGGAGAGTCCTTTCTAATTGCCCACCAGTTTATGGGTGATAAGCAGCACTCATTCAATGTTTGTTATCCAAATAATTTGGAAGACTTTTCTATAATTTCAATGTAAATCGTGGGTTATAATAACACACAATTGAGAGAGGTACTCCCGAAGGACTCACAAATTCATTGATATAGAGTCTTGCTATGCAATCTAGTTTAAAATCCTTCCCTATAGTGTGGAAATGTGAAAATTTTGTAAGTTGAGCCAAACTTACCATATCACATCATTCTTCCTAGTAGTTTTGGGTAATCCAGTGAAAAAATCATTGGTGATGTCATCCCATTTCATTGTAGGAAGAGATAGAGGTTTCATGAATCCTTTTGGATGTATTCTTTCAGCCTTCCATTATTGAAAATCTAAATATATTGATACGTAATAAAAAATTTCCCTCATCATGTTGTCCAACCTAAAATGTTCCTTCCAGTCTATATAATTTTCAGTGCTTCGAGGATATATTGAGAAATTCAAACTATAGGCATCATCCAATAACTCTATTTTTAGCTCTGGTATAGCCGGAACAAAAACCCTCTTCCCAAATTTTGGGAAACCATAATCTCGCACAAATTCATCCATCATTCCATCTTTCAGAGAAATAAATTATTTTTGATGTTTCTCGACATCAAGATAAAAAGCATTAATTATTTCTAGTATAGATGGTTGGGGAACTACTTGAAATGGTAATGATTTTTCACCGTCATTGATAATTCTTATGTCCTTCCTTAATAGATTTGTATAAAAAAGGATCCTTTGAAATCATCATTTTGTTGGGAACTCCATGATCATTCCTCCTCAATTCATTAGCTACCATGTTTTCCTTTCTTAGGTGGTAGTGTATAGTACAATCATAATCCTTGAGTAGTTTGAGCCATCTCCTTTTACTCAAGTTGAGTTCTTTTAGTAAGAATTTATACTTTAGAATATTGTGATCCATATATATCTAGTATTTTTTACATAGAGATAATGTCTCCATATCATCAAATCCAAGATTACCACTGCTAACTTAAGATCATGAGGGGTATAGTTTTGTTCATGAATTTTAACTACCTTGATGTAGAGGCAATAACTCTATCATTTAGTAGAAGGACACAATCATGTGATTTCATTGATGCATCACTATAGATCACCTATCCATCATTCCCTAATGGTAGGGTTACCATAGCATCGTTCACTAATATCCTCTAAAATTCAACGATTCAGTCCTTACATTCTTCTATCCATACTAACTTAACTAATTTATGTGTAAGCTAAGTAATTGGATGGGAATAATGGGATATGTTCTAAACGAAATGCTGATATTAACCTGTTAAACCAACAGAACTATGTACCTCAATTATGTTAGTTAGTTTAGTCCATTATTTCATAGCCTTTTTCATTGTAGGATCAATAGATATTTCATATTTAGAGAAAATGTAGCCCAAAAAGGATACTGATTGAAGCCAAAATTCACACTTACTGAACATCCCATATAATTTATTTCTATTAAGAGTCTTCAAAATATTGTGAAAGTGGTTTTCATGATCTTCATAGATTTTATATTATACCACGATATCATCAATTAATACCACTATAAAGTCATCAAGATATTCCTTTAAAAATATAGTCATTATGTCCATGAAAATAGAGGGTTCATTAGTCAGACCAAAAGGAATTACTGTAAAATCTTAATGCCCATAAGTGGTTTGAAATGTTGTTTTTGGAATGTCTTCCTTCCTCACAAGCAACTGATGATATCTGGATCGAATATCAATCATCAAACAATATGGGTCACCATGAAGTTGATCAAATAAATCAGAAATACATGGTAGGGGATTATTTTTCCTCATTGTTATAGCATCCATCTCTATGTAGTCAATGCACAACATCATGGATCTATCTTTATATTTAATGAAAAGAACTGGGGCTCCCCATGGAGAATCACTAGGGAGAATAAATCCTTTATCCCTCAATTAATCTAGTCGTTTCTTCATTTCCACTAATTCTACTATGGACATTCTATAAGGGGATTTGATATGGCCCTTAAACCCTGAATAAATTCAATGGAAAACTCAATTTCCTTCACTAGAGGATGTCCATGTAAGTCCACTGGATATAAATCAACATATTCTTGAAAAATCGTTATATAATCTAAATGAACATTATTCTCCTCACCCATAGTTATTTCATTCCCTTACTCCCTAAAAATTGAATTTAGTAGATCTACTTTGGTGGATCTTGATGAAAATATGATGGTGATGTATCTACCCTAAAAATAAAGGACTCCAAAACATCCACAAAAATTGAAACCTCTTTCTTGCAATAACATTTCACATAATGGTTTTAAATCCAATCTATACCAAGGATTATTGCAAATAATATCATGGGCAGAACAATAAAATCATTAGATAATGAGCATTTATACGCCATAATGGGGACTTCCCGATACAACATTGTTGAAATGATACTTCCATGATGAGTTTTTACATACAACAACTTTATTAAATCAAACTTTAAATATCAAATTTTCTTGGAAAACATTGAAGATATGAAAGAATGTGATGATCTAGAATCAAATAAAACATTTGATATGTTTGGGGAAATGATTAAATTACCTGGAACCACACCATTAGGAACTTCAATATCACCAGTTTGGATCACGTAAGCTTGTCCATACTCCTTTGGCCTTTTATGTGTCAAGTTTCCTTGATGATTTAGAATATCATTAGAATTGTGTCCCATATCCCTACAATTATAGCAATAAACATTAATGAATTCTTTATTATCCTTGAAATCACAAAAAAGATGGATTTTATGTCCATATTTGAAACATAATACTTTTCCCTTTTTGTAGTCACCTGGGTATTTCCTTCCAAAATTATCACAGGGTGGAAATTCAAGTCTTCCCTTCTTTTATGTTTCCTTATTTCCATTCCTAGCATTTTTAGCAACCCTCTTCTTCTAATTCCTTCCCATAAAGTCATAAGACATTGATAATTTTTTTTTCTTGATAGAGCATGAAAATATATCCTCATATAATAAAAAACATTTGGAGACTAGTGTTAAAAAGAGGAATGTATTTTTTCCATCAAACAATCGATCAATATTTCTCCATGGATTTCATATGTAGTCCATATCCTGTCTTTCTAACCATGGGAAGTTAGCTTCATACTTTGCTACATTTTCATCTTCATTTTTCTTCATAATTAGAAACTACTTTCATATATCCACATGATGTTCATGACGAATGTATTTCCCTTTTAATACTTCCTTAATGTCCCTCCATTCCATCTCTTCTATATCTTCCTCCTCCATCGTGTTTTGGATTAATGACCACCACTTATTTGTATCTCCCGATAGATGATAATATACTGGAACACACTATGGAAGGAATATGAGCTGAGTAAATAATGAAATAATAAAACACAATCATGTTTATTCTATATGTATAATAACCACATGAACATTCAACAAGATTGTTGGAACAGACGAAAATACTCTTATAAAATTATTCAGTAATTCTTGAGATAGATGGTCTTTTATTTTGAAAAGAGAGTTATTTTTGAAAAGTATTTGTATAAAACAAGAACTTATGTAAGATAGAGTTTTAATATAAAATGAGTGATTTTAGAAAGGTAATTTTTCAAAATAATATATTATATAGTTCCCTATAAAATAGGTAGGAATTTGATAAATTACATTGAATCGGCCTTGTATTTCATAAATAATTTTGAAAGTTACATTTCAAATTTGTATCCCTCCATAGAATATAGATGTATTAAGGTTTATAAACATATATATATCACACACACGGAGTATATAAGGGATGGAAAATAATAGATAAGAACTTCATTAATGTAAGTAGACAATAAATGTAACCCGAATGAAAGTGGAGGTTCAGGTGAAAACCCTTAACTTAAGTACGAATGTGTTCTGCTATTGATCATAAGGTCTTGGAATATGAAGTTAAACTTATTAATAACTCAATTAAGAACTTATTAGGAGATTATTTTGTTTATTATTATTTTATTATGTTCATTATGTCTTTATTGATTAGTTCTAAAATTGAATTTGTCATTCAAGAATGTTCATTTTTCTGATTTTCATAATCGGTGCACCTGTTTTTATGTAATAGAGTTCATGTGGAATTGACTTAAATATCCATAACTGAATTTAAATATTATTTTGGAAAGTTAATATTTATTAATTTTCATTTATATCATTTCGTTACATCGAATGAGGATGAATCATTATATGAAATATTAATGAAAATCACTTATATTATTTTAGCGGTATTTGATTATTATGAACTAGTTTTGTCATATTATTTAATATTATGTACATTTAACAGTGAATAAATATTAAATAGGATATAATACATATATTATTGTCTTTTTTAACCATATAAATGGTTTCAGGACCTATAATTAAAGAGAAATTGAAGAACGACGCTTCATTATCCATGAAGGTTGTAATTTAGAACCTCACGGACGATGATTTCGTTCATAAAATAAAAGGCAGAGAGAGTAATAATATTGATGATGGTCCGTACATTAACAATATATAATTAATATATATATATATATATATAGGATACTTGAGTTATCATGGTCATTTAGAGAGAGGTGGTGAGGATAGGATATCAATAGGAAGGAACTTCAAATGAAAATGAAAGAAATAAAATGTGAATTTACCTCTGGAATCCACCTCCTTGAGAATCTCATTTAGAGAAGAGATTTTGGTATTTTGGAAAGACCAATAGATTCATAGAAGATGGGAGGGAATAGGTAATGGTATTTGGGAAGAACTTTCAAGACCACCAAGGCTTATATGAGTGAAGATAAGAGGGAGTGAGGGGGTTTTATAGTAGAGGAGATGAGTGAATTTTGAATATTTTATTCATTATTTTATTAATTCCTTCATGGAAACCAATAGTTTTATTTCTTGTGATCCCTAATATTAATAAGTTCTTATGAGTTCTAACCAAGTTACCTTACATCACTCATGATGTCATAAATATTGTATTTAACTGATAACTTCAATATACTTTATTTTACCGCATTTCACTATTCATAAAAAATTCACAAATTTCCTAAAAGTCCCAAATATTCACCATAATAATTTTTGATTGTGTAGAATTCAAAAATGAACTAAATTTTCCAGAAAATAATTTTTTAAATATTATTAATTTTAAATTTTTTAAAATAATTGTTAATTCGAAAATGAACAATTTAAAATGTATATTTAGTTTTATATCACATTGAAAATTTAATTAAGATCTCATTATAATATTACTATAAGAAAAATAATAATATTTTTATTTACTATTATTAATGTTCATATTACTATTCATATTATAATTCATAAGGGTATATTATTATTCACCAAATATCAAGTTGGTTCTATCCGACTCCAAATGACATACTGATCACAACTCTAGATGTCTATTTTTTGAAATTCAAAACATAGTAGAGGAAAAGATATGTTTAATGTATAGATTATCAAAAGAGTTTTTTTGTAGGGACTCAATGTTTTATGCAGTCAATATTTATTTTCAACACATTGGGGTGTTATAGATAAAATGACTAGTGATTCAGCAGTTTCAAAAACATAGAGATGGTTCGTGGGAGAAACATGATTAAATTTTTCAATAGGGTAAATGTATCAAATTAATGATTATAAATTTTATAATAATGATCATGAAAAAAAATTATGTCAAAATAACTGAGTAACAGTTTTTTTTCAACGAATGAATTTTTCTTTGTGAAAAAAACGAGAATCCCTACATCAATTGCATAAAGCATATTTAGTGAATATATAAATATGATTTATTACAAAATATTTTGATTAATAATGTTCATTTGTAACTATTATGATGGTAAAAATGGTGTTAATCATGATTAATTCAGATTTACACACACACACAAAAGATATATATATATATATATGAACATATTGGGATATAAATATTGTCATTTTATTGTAGAAGCATGATAAACAATTATATGTTGTTGATCCATAATATGGGTTTTAGTTTTCATTTTTTAATAAATTTATTTGGTTTTTATGAAAATATTGATAATGTTGATGAACTATTTGTGTTTTTCCCATCCATGACACATTTATTATTGGATACTGATAACCAATTCATAAACACTAAAATCCATTTTTATGGTATTTTAAACTAAAAAATTTAATGGTAAGTGTGAACCCAAACAATATCAACCAAATATAACAATTAAAATTTAAAAGGAATCCAAATAGAGACTATTTGGAGCTACCCATCCCCATCACTTATATCAACGAAACAAACTTCCATCTTAACATGGTCACTCGACTAGCTATCTCATGTAAGTTTTCACATTCATGGTACAGATGAAATGTTCCATACCCTCTCGTTTGTCAAAATCTGTTTTATTATGCATTGGAGAATGCTTCCTTCTATGAAATAGCATCTACGGTAAATCCTCGCAGTATGACTGTTGACTTTCACATTGAAAAAAAAACATAAAAAATAACCATAATCCAAAAAATAGTCACAAATTCAATCAAAGGTAGCCCAAAAAAATCACATGAAACCCTATTTGGCTCAACATCTCATGAAAAGATTGTTACCGAAGACCACTAGTGCCATATTCCTAGCTTGTTCCATTGGGATAGGGGAGGATAATTAGAAATATTTTTGCTAAGGTCATGTAACGGGGGGCACACCTAATTTCTAGAACATGATCAATGAGTGGAACAAACACCACCCAATATGAGTAGAGCTTTGGGTGTTTAACTTCTTGTATTTTTTTACCTTCGATTAGAAGGAAAATATAGTCGCTATGCTTCAATACCAACCTTTCTATCTTAGGAGGAGTAGTCCTTGTTCATTTTTGACATCCTTCCTTGGGAGAGAGTGAATCCATCCCCATCAACCACCACTTGTTTACCATTCTTCACAGGAGACCTATAGGGATCCATCACAACCAGAACCACAATAGTAGACACCATCGAGGTGCGTACCCGGCTGATACATGCACATGACACATTCTTATCCTCATGATAATAGTGAGAAATTAGTGAAATGCACATCCTATTATCCGGTTTAATAGATAGAACCTCAGTCTTAGCATCTTTCAGTCAGGAGATTGGGGAGCCAGTGATCCCCGAAATTGGTGCATCAATAATGGAGAGAGTCTGCATCTATACATAGGATGGTGGTTGAAAATGACCACCATTAATAAAGGTAGGATCATCCACCTATGTAACTGGGTGGGTCCTTTTCAACGATATCATCCATGCCTGCGACATCTAGATCTCAAATTCCTATAACAGAATTAGTAGGAACATAAACTCACAACCTTCTCATAGTAGAGTCTTTTGCAGAAACAACCCACACCACCCAATGAATTCTAATTGAGATTAGGAAGAGCCCTTGAAAAATCCATTTCGATGAAAACACGTGCACACCAGAGGTGAAACAGTCAATTGGTAGTCATCAATGCACAAGAAATATCTAAGATGATCTTTGATCCCCTTTAAGACACCAGGGTTCTGGAAATATAGACGTAGGTTGGGAATGAGAATCTATAGTGTCATGAACTTAAAATCACATTCCATATGTAAATCAACCATCCCACAATACATAGGGAATGTCCAGTTGTCACAACTCTGGGCTCACACAACCATGCCCAAAAAATTCCTCGAATGAATAGAGAAGAATATTGAAATGGTATTGGTCGAGAACACAAATCAATTCTTCTTTTTACAACCCCAAGTTCATATTCACATACAATTTAAAGATGCTCATCAGGGGATGATCCATACAAAACTTTGCAAATATGTTACATGAATTCACCATCAAAGTTTCATTGAATTTGGAAGGCGACAAGAAGAACAAAGTAGGCCCATTGACTGATTATGAATATTTCCATGAGATCCTAATAACTGGCACCTCCAGGAGAAGTAATAATTGGAAGGAAGGTAGAACAAATGCCTTATACAGCTCTAGGTGATAGGAGGAGGGGTGCACCATCAACCCCAGCATGCCCGACCTCCTATGAAGGATACGCCACCCCCATAGGATGCGCTATGGTTATCCCCAAACCAAGGGGAATCCTACTCCCCATTTTTTCCTTATCTAATTAAAAAACTAACATAATGAAAAAATTGTTTGATAGAACAATATAGGAGCTCCTCCTGGAAGCTAGCTTAACTGTGTTTTAACTAAAAAATACATCCAATACATAAAATTAGGTCTTGATATATAGAACAGTCATGATAATGTATACATAAAAATAATTCTTAATAATATTAAAATACACTAGGTATTAAATAACAATTTTCATTTATTTTAAAATTATAAAAATTATGATTTAAATTTTTTCATTAGTGTTATTATTTAATTTAACGATTTTTGAAACTATACAAACATTATTTTATAACACATGGACTTTTATTACATCAAGAGGTAAATTTTATTTCACTTTTTATATCAATTATACTATCAAATATGTTTATATTTTTTATAAGAATACAATTGAATATGTTTCATAAATTTTTAAAATTGATTTTATATTATTATCATCATATTTAATATTTTAATTTTTATTAACTATAATTTCACTTATACTGAGTTTCCCAATTTTTAATCAATTTTATATGCCAAAATATAATTTCAATCCCTTTATTATTAGTTTATACTAATTATTAGTTATTTTGATTTTTAGGGATATGTTTGATTAAAAAATTAGTTATTATCATTCTTCTAGATGGAAGCCCTATCATTACATAAAAATGAAATCCCTTTTCTATAATGTAATATATGGCTAATTTAGTATTTAAGTGTGGATATAAATATTAACATGTTTTTTAATATCTCACTTAATGGAAAAAATAAACTATCGGTTTTTATAATAATATTAATCCAATTGGTCCAAATGAAAAAATTAAAATTTTTGCATCTATATAAGATCGATTAAAATTTAATATTTTATTGTTTTTATTAGAGGGTTTTAGACTATATGACAAGATATTAATTATGGGTAACTATAATAGTAATAAAATAATGATTATTTTAATTTCCCTGAAAAAACTTACAAATTCTGAAATTTAATTTGTTTCTCACACATAAAAATGAAATTTAATATACCTAATACAGTAGAAGTTAGTCATTAATTCATGAATCTTACTATATAGAAGTGGAAATAATAAAAATCAGTATTATTTCAAGATTAAATTTCTATGGAAAAAATAATAAATCATGCACAAAATATTGTTCTTAAGATAAAGAGATATACATGAATGTTTTTTAAAGTAGAAAAAAATAATCATTTATGATAAGTGTTGTATTTTCCATGTAATGTGAATCATTGTATAATTATTAAAAAATTATTATTTATTAAATAATAATAATTGAAAACATCTCTCTTGAAGATCCAAGAAAAAAATGTATACCACCATACATTATCTCTTTGACGGTATGCATCTTGAAAAGATAAAATGAAGGATAAATAAGTTTAAGAAATTGAGAACCATGTAAACTAGATCAATAGAGGTCTTATCCCTTTCCCCCATAATTTTCTATTAAAAATTCAAGTGTTCCTGAATGATAAAATAGAGGAAATATCTTACCGAGGTGTCGATGGTAGCAACTGATAAAATTATAAGAAATGATTTATGCTCCTCTAAGACATTGACAAAAAATTTACATAATATGAATTTAATAAAAAAATTCATAATCGAATGTATTTAAGAAGAATATAGATAGGGGACCATTATACCATAGGCTCGAAATGATATACTCGCAACAGTTATAGGAAATTATGATTACCGAGTCGTGTATAAAGATTCAATGTGAATGCATATATTAGGAAAGTGTTTGGTCACCCTAGTATTTCATTCAGGGAGGAAGAATATATGGGAGGAATATAAAGATTAAACACTCATATATAAATATGTGTTAATAAATGGGAAAAAATATTTTATCTAAGGTAAAACTGATGTTTATCTACATGTGGAGATATGTTTTTCCCATGTATTCATTTTTTATATAATCACTAAAGTTGAAAAATCTATAATGACAAAAAAAATTTAATAACTAGTATCATATTATTAAATATAACGTAATAAATTCATTTTTGGGATGTAGTAAATCATTAATATATAAATAAAAATTGGCTAAGAGTGATGATACATTACATTATACATGCATCGATTAAAGTGTCATACTCTTTCAATGAGGCGTGTATAGAATGACAGAAGGAAATTTTTTTCTTTGGCCATCTAGAATTTTATGAAATATGACTCCTAAGGTATGAATATAAAATATTTTTATTTACTAATGTTTTTAAATTGACTTGATGATTTTCTAACATGTGTATATTAATCTTTTTATAGGAATATTTGAAATATAAAGTGTAACATTGTATAAAGAACAAACTAATGAATAGATCCTTCATATACTAATTTTCATGTATATAATGAAATATATAGTATTGGTATATTAATTATCTCTGAAATAGAACAATAAAATTTTGATGTCATATTAAATTTTAACGTGTGATTATCAATAAATGATAATGAATAACTATATCACAAAGCTTATTATTTCTGATATATTATAAATTTTAGTGATGGAATTATTTTCCTTGTAATAAAATTATAACATTTATTTCCCTCTGAATAATTTACTATGATTTACTTCCTATCATTTCAATTTATTTAATATGTATATCCATACATATTTTCTTTCATAATGGCAGAATATTTGTGTATAGATTTAGGGACCCACAACTAATTTCTCCAAAATCATTTAATTTGGATCTTGAGAAAATATTGTTTGTAACATAGAAATATTCTAATAAATTTATTGACATTAAAGGATAAAAATTAATATGGGAAATTATGTTTGGGATTGATGGAATTTTTTTAATGTTTCAACCATCAAGGTATTGACATATTATGTCATATAAGAATAAGAATATAAAGGTATTTTTCATTCAATAGAACCATTCATGGTTAAGGATCCAGAGTTTTTTATACAAGTAAGTGCCTAATAAAGATATGAAGTTAAACACTTCAAGAATAGTAAATGAACAATTTTGTTTTTATGGAATTATCGATGGGTTAACAATGTCTACTCTATCTTAATGTGATATTGGAAAAGTTGAATATCTTTGTAGAAGTTTATAAAATTATTTTGAAGACACGGAGTAGTGTATATCCAAAAGGGAATGACAGTGAAAAAATTAAGGTGACCACATTGTAGAAGAGGCTATTTAGGGTTAAGTTGGTATAGTCTATAGTTTGACATGATACATGCTTTGTGCCACACTATAATGAAATATTTCATGCTATAATGAAGATCCCATAAATATCTATTGTTATATTATCTTGACTTGTTTATATATTTTATGATTAAATAGTTACTATCAAGTCATAATGATAGATATTTATGAATAAAAACCCATTAAAAGGCATGGACATGGTTCATGGAAGTGATACACGGTTATTTCATAAGGCTATAAACTATACCATTAGGTAAAATATCAAACCTCAATGAAGACCATATGATATTTGAGTGCACATCTCATTTTTTATGACTGGATATATAATGTTAAAAGTGGCATGTAACCCTAAAATTATTTAAGAGTTACAGAATAGAAAATAATATTAATGACAAAAAATAATTTGTCACACTGTGATGATTTTATATCAAGAAAATAATTTTAAATTAGGTTTTTCTATGGGTGAATAAGATTAATTGTTAGGGTGATTTTCATGTTGTGTGGGGAAAAATAGTTGAGTAGATTTGAGAGGATATTCCCCATTTCATTAAAAATTTAAAATGGTAGATTATCTAGATTTTAAGGATCAATATTTTATAATGAACAATTCCACAATGTGATATTTCATTTTGTAATCTTCTCAAATCAAGAAACATTACATTGAATTTTCAAGAGTCATAGTATGGTCTAAATATATTTTGATTAATTTGATAAATAATATTATTAAAAATATATATAAACATTAAGAATTTGTTTAGAAATTTTGGATCAAAAATATTATTGTATTCTTAAGTCACATTTTTGGGTGACTAATGGCCATTTGAGTTAGAGAAAATCATGGAGGATTCATTGAGAAAATCATGGTACATTTTTATTGAAATTTATGGGGTTTATTTTATGAATGTCAAAGTGATATTTTAAAATTATTTTAAATTTAAATTAAGGTATATTTAATGTAACATTGATTATGGAGGAACATTGACCATTATAAATATTTGACATATTGGAAGAGGAAATACAAAATATAGATTCATATTTTATCAATCTATCATTGACCATGATTTATCTTCAAAAGTATGGAATGTTAGGGATATTAATTATCTTAAATAGTTAAGGATCATAATTTTCATGGAATTTAGGATAAATTAAGTATATAATATGTTTTAATATTTTTAAATGATATACAATCTCTGCTATCTATTCATGGTCTAAATTTTTACTAGATATTTTTAGAGATATTTATGGATGATCCATGGAATTAAAGAGAAAGATATTAATTAGATACGTCTTTCCATTAAAGGATGAGATATTTATAAAATATCTAAATATTTATATAGAAGAAACATGGAATGATTTCAATTATTTTCCCTAAACTTTCATTCTGGTTTTGATGGATATGATTTTATATTTATATAAATGTAACTGAAAGATTGGAAAAATTATAGAATATTTAATATATATGTTTCTATAAAGAAAAAATAAGAGATTAGAGAGATCCTGAATGATTAATGAAATAAATAGTTCTTCGATTGAGAGGATCATTGATAGAAGACCATTTACTTATCAAGAAATATTCTAAAGGTGGTATGAAGTAAAATATTGACATAGAAAATTCCCTTAATAAAGAATTGATCTAATCTAGATTCAAGCTGAAGGAAGTCAACACTGGTGTGAAGTTATGTTTGAAAACAAATATTCAGCTCTGTTAATATTGATTTGATCACATTCTACTTAGAGGAAGGGAAGGGAACAATGTGGAAATCAATGGAGAATAAAATATGGACATTATTTATGTGTCTAAATGAATTCACTCATAATGAAACTATATATATAAACGAATAAATTATTTAATATAGATTCTTAAAAGAATTGCATATAAAAGTTAGTAATCGAAGTGACCCTTATGTGAGATGTGTTATTTCATGAAATATCTTATAAGGGAAGTGTACCATTTCTTGAAGTTAGCATTGAATAAAAATTTTATCTAGAATTTGTGCATGATAGTGGATTTTGGTACACTGAAACATTATCTTGTGTATTCTCCTTGAACATATCCCTTTTCCGTGATCCTAGTAAAATCCTATACTCTTTGAGTTATTTAGATCCAATATATTCTTTATATATTTGGTGTAGATGCATTAATGGAATATATATATTGAATCAAGTTTTTACTAACATATAAGGAATATCTAATTATGATAAAAGGTTAGAGTGAATATTTTTATTCATAAAGAACGTAGATTTACCCCCTAATGGGTCCTTTCGGACTCATATCATGACCTGATTATTCATACATGTTTTATATGATCAAAATTGTTTTTGATTTTTATTTTGATTTATAAAATTACTTTTAAGATTTGTTGTATATATGGAATCATACCTTAACCCTCCACTATTTAATGGTATTAAATTTGATGGTTTCAAAATGGGGAATGTTTTATTTCATTAATAGTGTGGTGGTGATGTTGTAGAATATATAAATCATGATTATAAATTGAAAATTAATAGCGAAAGAGTTCATTATATAAAGATCAAAAATACATTTCATATCTCAAAGACAACTGGGATATAAAATAAAACCTATCATTATTCCTTTGTGTTTAATATATGGATAACATTCGATAATTTATATAGAAATAACATGAATGAAATGAATGTAGTGTTACTATCCAAAAAAATTGAATAAAAATACAATATTGATGATCCATTGATAATAAGAACTAGAAATATTATCCTTATAACAAAGGCAACAAAAATATGAACCATGAAAAAGAGAACTCTGAAGAAGTACATTCTCATTGAGGAATAATATTTTGTGTAATATTGGGAAATATGTCTGTATTTATTTTATGCAATGTTCATTAAAATATAAAGATATAGACACCATAACAGAATTATAACAAATCTATCACATGATAAACGTAATTTTATTTATTATTTTATATATCTATTTATTTTCATTATTTTCTATGAGTTTTAGGTCCTTCCCAATGATATTTTTTGAATCATATATGAGCTTTCTTTGTCACATGGTTGGTTCATGGTTAATAGCAACAATAAGTATGTTTCTATATATTTATTAGAGAAATTTCACATGGTTATGTAATGTTTTCCAAACCATGAGGGTAAACCATGGATTACAGTTGAGACATCTTGTGAGGTGTGAATAGTTGTTGCATGGTTTGGTAAACCATTCATCCAAACCATTCATCATTTCTAGGTCATGAAAACATTTAATGAACATTATAACCCTACTTGAATTAACCCACAAATCCATTATTTCTTCCTCACATTCAACTCCTACGAACCTTGAATCCCACCACTTAATCTCCCCCAATTTTATTCGTGATTTCACGGATTCATTCAAGTTTTGAAAAAGATTCTTCATGGTAATATGCCCTTAGTTTTTTCTTATCCTTGTTTCCTTCTCCCCACCTTGTTTGTGACTACATATGATGGTCTCAAAGACCTAGGGTTTTAATTCAATTAATTTTTAATTTGGTTTTCTGTGTTTTTTGGGGTCATATCATATTTATTAGGTTCTTCATTCCTTCTTGAGATGGTTTAACATCATTATTTGTAAAATTGATCAGATTAAATGTAGGTTTCTTATTACATTACTCGTTAAATATAAAAATATTATTACTTTTGGATTTCAATTTATGTTTTATAATGTATTATGTATAGTATTACCACTTCCAGTTAGATTTTTTCAAAAAAATCATAATACCTTGAATATTAAACTTATGAAAAAGGGTTTTATTTTAAGTTCCCTAGAATCAATATTATTTTACATTTCTAATAACATCAGGTGTTTGTTTAGATAACTATTTAATCCATTTAAAGGGATTCATATATTTAAAAAAAGTCTTAGTATTTTAATAATTCTTCATAATGGGTTGTTCTATAGATGAGTGTGTTTATTATTCATTAATATGGTGTTTAAGTAATTTGAGATGATTTAAATTTTATGGTGTATATATGATTTAGTTTTCAAATGTGTTTTATATAACATGCTTTCGTAAAGGATGTCTCATGGCCTAGTTGAAACTTTCAAGTGGATTTCATGAAGTGTTTCCCTTGAATCATGGCCGTAGTTTTATTATAAATAGAATATTATAATTGTGATAACGTGATTGAATCCTTGATGGGGAAAGTTTTTATTAATTTATTTTACTTGAAAAAGGTGTTATTTCCTTGAAAGTTGTTCACTGGTGAGGTTTAAATTAATTGATTCTTGATTTTATTATAAACTAGTACTCCGACCATATGATGCATGACGCTATAAAATAATTCTTATTATTAACTATATATTACAATTTATAAAACATAATAGTTTATATTAATATTGAATTTATTTGAATAGAAAATGACATACATAATGAGGAATAAAAGTTACAGAAATTGAGGAACAAAATATAGATACTGAGCAACCTTCTATATAAAATTAACAATGATGGAACCAATAGTGAAACAAAATAAAAATTAATAAATAATATATTGAAATTATAATTTTCTTTCATAGAAACAAAGTATTAAAATCTAATTTGTAGAAACATGAAATAGGTTAATAGTGAAACAGAATCAGGGTAAGAGAACATCAATACAGTTTCACCTTTGACATAGAACTATGGAATGTAATTTAACAATGATAAGATAACATCAATACTATTTCCGTAGAAAATACATGTTTCAAAACATAAACAGGAACCATGATTTTTAACAACATTGGGTCTGCAGATCATATTACAATTTATGTCATCAAAATGTGCAGCCAAAAGCCTCTCAGTACCACAATGCATCAATGATGTAGAGTAGCAGTTTGTCATGTTTTTTGATAGTTATATTGATCCCTATAATATATAATTAGAAATGAATGTGAGTAAATGAGACATACTATTATGAAAAAATAACTGCTTAATCCAGTGAAGTGAAAAAAATCATGTCATAATCAAATGGCTTATTTGTTTTCAATATTCATCTATGAAAAAATTGTACAAAAATTCAATAAAAACAAATAAATAATATGAAAATGAAAAATAACTACTAATTGAAATAAATACTAGAAAATGTTAACTGGGTAGACTATATCAGAAAACAATCATGACATATTTGAAAAACTAAAAACTGTTTAAGTGGAGAAAAAATGTAATCCACACTAATTGCCTAGGGCATTACCTGTCCCCCGCATACCCCGTCATCACTTCCCTGTCCCTCCCCTTCCCTGTGCCTCCAGTCTAGTACCCCCCCTCCCCCATCTAGCCCATCCCTGCATTACAACCGTGACATGTCCATTTCCCCTCCTCTACCCCCCACTTATCCCGTCGTCACATGCATTCATTTAATTATTTAAATTCATTAAGTGTATCCAATAACAGGAATATAATTTTTTCATTCTATATACATGTATCCATGAGGGAAGTTGTTTGAAATATATAATTTAAAAAATCTATATAAAAATAATTTCAAAAAGAAATTTACTTAATTTACTTATAGGAAACATTAAAATAAATAAAAAAAATATAATGCATACATAAATAAATTTATATGGAAAAAGTACAAAACTGATTATATGTATATGATTTTATAGAATAGTTAATGAAATCAATGTTCTAGAATATGTAAATCAGACATTAGAAAAAGTATATAGTGATAATAAAAAAATGTTTATAAATATTAAAAAGGATGCGTTGAGCAGCGCTTGAGTTGAGGGGTAGTCTCCATAACATACATGATTGTGGTGTTTGAATAGATATTTCCCATAGCAGCAGTCCATGATCGGCAATACACCAAAACGATGCACTACCATCAGTGACGTGCTAGTGTGGCATATTTTATGCTACCTCAAATCATCAAAATGGTAGTCCCGTATTAAAGATCAACTTTCTAATTTATCAGCACTAAAACAGAAAAATATGTCAATCAGTTAAAAAAACCCAACCCAAATAGCATAAAATAATGGAAGAGATCATAATAAATTAGTAATGTAGCATACAGAACGTGTTAAAACTGTTTTATTCAATCTTTTCCCCTTCCTCCAAACAGTTACTTCCATAGCAGCCAATATCAACATTTCACTGATTATGAAGTTCTCTATCCTGAAAACTTTGTGGTTACCTATATTTATCATTAATTGGATTTTATAATATGGGGGTGTTTTTTTTAACATAAGGTTCCGTTTGGTATAATGTGCCATGTTTTCACCGAAGTACATCTACATAATAAAACAAAATTTAGTGTAATGGTGTTGTAAAATCATTCTATATGATGTATAATGATAAGAAACACATCCATATAGGTAAACTGATCATTCCAGATATGTGCATTAGAAATATTAATTTCATGTAGGTTAGATTTGACATCCAATTCATGCAACATTATCAAGTAATAAAAACTAAGCCAATGTCAGTACAAAACTAATTTTTAATGATCCACAGCTCCAAAATGTGTCGTTCTTTCCCTTTCTATGATGTGTATTTCTCCAAATTGAAGTCTAACTCCACCATGTGACCAGGTATGTCAGACCAAGACTATCCCAACACTTATAATGTTTACTAATGATTTATCACCCAATCTCATTATACAATAGTTGTAATGATCATATCATATCATATGTGTGCATTCAAAATTTGCATCAAAACAAATAACCTATAAATGAATTAACACTCTATTCAAATTATAACTAATAGTTGTATAATTTTCTAAGACATCTTCACAATATTAGTAAACATCAATATAATATGAAATAGAATACAAATTTATTTATACCATTCAGAAAAAATATATATGAAGTAATAGACAATTAAAAGAAGAATTAATATTAATGAACATTGAAATAGGAACAATGTACATGTGAATTTGAACATATTGGATATATTTTTGAAACCAAAAAAATATTAAAAAATGTTTTCACACAAGCATTTAATTTTAAAACAAAGGGTGTTAGAGCTAACAAAAACTGTATTTTTTTTAATGATATTCACAATATACCTTCCACGATGGTTTATTCCTCCAAATCCAATGTTACTTCACCTTTTCCCCTTGTTTGTAGGATCAAAACATGGCATTAAAATATATTAAATTGAATATATTGAATTCATATATTAGTGGTGTAGAATATTACAATAAAAGTAGATTAAATATAGAGACCATTAAAATAATAGAAAATATAATAGATAATCACATTGTACCATTGTATTGGATCTTCATATTCAAGATTTTCCAACAATGTCAACAATATCTGTACATAAAGGAAGAGATACATGTAGACCTTATTCTATAAGGATATAACTTCAATATTGGAACTTCCATCTAGACATTGAAAACCTGTACCGAGAGGAGATAAAGTCAAAAAATATACATGGAACAAAACATCCATGAACTTCATATATATGTTTATAGAACAATATAGATAGCTTTGGGAGGATGGAAATGTATCCAAGAGAGTAGGATCCCCTGAAATACATTCCTCAACAAAATATTTTTCTAGTAGAAGTTTCATATTTTTCAGTACATTATAGTTGGAAACCCCACAATGCCCTGAAGAACCAGCCTTTCTAAAAGAGAGGCCAATTTCATAACATAATGACAATTATGAAACTTTTAAAGAAAGAATTCACTACAACAACATGAAAATATTAAAATAATCAATTGTCATTTTTACCAAAAGTATGGTACAATTCAATATTATTTAAAATAATATTTTTCTGCATCATTTGAAAAAAAATGTAATGTTGTTTTGCTCAATATGATGATGCATGTCATCCCAATATTCTCAGAATTAATTTCTATAGTAGTAAGCATAAATTATATATGAACATGAATTAAAATTTATTCAAAATAGATTATATAATAAACATAATGTAAAAAAAATTCATACAAGAAAATAAACTTAAATCAAGGAAAAATGAATGTTTAAATATCCATTATAACATAGTATATTTTGTTTTGAAACATGAAAACAGAATTGAATGTTCTCACATATGGGTAAATTTGAAATGCGATTTTAAAATCTGACAGTAAGTAATGTTTTAACAGCACTGGTGTTCCCTTCAGATTCAAACTGTATGCATCATACTATGTTAATTATATGATATCAATAGTTTTATTTTTTATTGCATTGGACCTGCACTGCTGAATGTTGTTTGAGAGTAATATGGTTTCTTGCAGCACTTATGTAATGTTTAGAAAATAGTAAATGGAAAATGATTTCACTTTACATTCTATTCTTAAAAACAGTATTAAGGAATAATAAAAAAGGTTTACAGGGAGTTGAAAAGAACCTGTGGCTAAGCAGGCCTATTGCAGATCAGTTGTCGTTTCTTCTCTCTCAATAGAGAATGTCATAATAAAATGTTAGGCGAAAAAATGTAGTAGTTTCCTAACTATTGAGTTAGGAAGAAGATGTATTGGAAATGGATTGTAAAAGACATTGGGAAATTAGTACCAATAGAGTCAAATTAAAAGATGAAAAGTGAAGAAAATTTTAGAGAGTAGATTGGAAGACGAAATTACTGTACGCATGATGCGTTTGGTAATGGGTTGATTCTGTGCAATAGGTAAATCCCAGCCTATATTTGTGAGCTGAAAAGAAACAGAAATTTGTAGTTTCAAATAATATAGGAGGTCGTAACTACCTCAACCCAAAAGTATTCACTGGTTGAATGTACATATATATGTATATGATCCCAAATCAAAAGTAATTGAAAAACAATACATACTAAACTCCATACTCTTGTAGTCTCAAAATAGAATCATTGTTTAAGATCTACCACATATCCTCCAAAGATCTCTGAAACATGTCTTCCCTTTGTTCTCAAACTTCAACAATGTTGTAGTAAGAATAAATTATATATGAGGAGTAATTAAAATTTATCCGTAAAAAATAAAATTATAAACATGAAATAACAGAAATTCCAAATATGAAAAGGCAATAAAATCAATGAATCATGCAAGTTAAAATATCCATTGTAACATATTAGATTAGGATTTGAATACATGGAAACAAAAATGATTGTTTAGACATATGGGTATCAGTTCTAATTAAATAAATAAAAATATAAATGGTATAATAAAATATTACTATATAAATACATGTTGAAGTTTAACCTACAAGGAATTCATTCATAGGAAGAATTGATTAAAAGATGTATATGACACATAGCCACCAATAATCGGTTCATCCATTTCCTAGACCACAAAAACCTGCAACAAAAACTTGAATCCCATCTAAACAATAGACTATTTAAAATCATTATGACAGTATAATAATTTCTCAAATTTAGTGATATTACCCACAACAGATTCATTCTTTACATGATTTTCAATAATCACAAATTTGAACACATTGAATTAAATTTCATGTGATGTCAAGTCAAACTCCAGAAGTTCATGATTATCACTTCATCATTAACCCCTTGAGTTCTACACAATATAAAATTAATGAGTCCTTAACAATATATAAAATCCAAAAGAATAATTTTTTGCTAAAAAACAATAGGATCAAACCATATTGAGCAATAAATGATATGACTAATATGTTTTCCCTTCTCCATGCATGTAAATTGAAGACATTCATTCCATAATTTGGAGGCGTGCTCGAAGGAGTTGATATTCACGGATAACATGGAATCGCTGGAGAGAAGATAGAGGTCAAATAAATAGTATTATTCTGAATCTACGATGAAGGAATTGATTAACAAAGGGATAACCAACAACGGTGCTAGAAAGATGAGAAATGTGAAGGTGGTGTTGATCAATGCTTCGAAAACAAAAAATGTGAATATTTGAGGATGGAGAACTCTGGCTGCCAGCCCAATTGTCTTCATTTCTGTAGAACCTAGTAGGTGGGTAGTGAATGAGTCATAATTTACAAAATGCATGGTGAGACATTGAACCTACCACTAAAATAGAAAGCATGAGGTGCTTCAAAGTGATGGATTCATACCAGATTTAATGGGGAATGATTCCAAGGAGGGAAATTGCGAATAAGGGCTATCAAGAGCGGGAAATGTTTAATGGAAATTACGAGCGCGCAAGCATGAGAGGGACAGGGAGAGGGAGTAGTTTTGATGGAAATCGTTTGTGAAGGAGAACAAAGTTACTCTGAAATCTTCAGCGGGAAATTGCGAGCGTGAAATTTCAAGTAGAGTGGCTCTTGAGTAAATCATGAGCTGAAAGATCGTTACTAGAGTCGATGCAGCATACGACTGTTTAGATACCAATGATGGAGGGAATAAAGGGACTATGAAGAGATTTGTGAGAATAAATACAGGAATAAACATGAATGTAAGAGCAGTCGATTGCAAACCATACCGAACTGCTAATGATACCGCAGGCTTTGTCGAGTTATTCTGGGTGCGTGAAGGAAACCAGAAGCTCATTGAATGTTGGCAGGAAGCGAAGGGAGTACACGAGCGGAAATTTGGTAGAGCAGTGTATAGAACAGATGGATAGAGAAAAGTAATTGGGAAGGATGTTTTTTTTGCAATTGGAGGAGACGTGGAGCTTTTGGAAGGCGAAACGTAGGCATGGAAGAAGTCTTTTTTAGTATAGATAGTATATTACATGATAATTCATAACTCACCTATATTTATTTTTCAAGGAAAGACAATGTATCTAGATGGGAGACCGAGTGACACATCTTGAACAAGTGTATGATTATTGTCATGCTAGTGGCCCTAAGGTGAGAGTTTTCCTTACATAGAGAGATTTTACTATGTTATACAATAAAGGGTAGTACGGAGAGTTTGGAAAGCTTTATGATATTCAACATAAATTTTTTTAGATAGTAATTATTTTAGTATTATATGATGGCATGCCCATTTCTACTAGCTTCCTATTATGTTGATATTATATTACCTTTATAGGAGTGTGTGAAATTTTGTTTTACTTATATTTTTTTTTCAATAAATTCTAGGAGGATAGAGTTTTGAATCATTCCAAATTTGATGTTTGCTTTAAAATATGCATATGGGACCATTTTATCGTCTCTTAAAATTTTCTTCCACTCTAAATAAGGTTTTTAAAAGATTAATCTAGTTTATAAAATTTAGATTAAACTTAAAATAATCAAATAAAAATTTTGAATGAGATTTATTTGGCCTTGTTTTAAGAGGGATGTATAAAAAATCATTTCAATATTTATTTCAAAATAGTAATAATGTTTTTAATTTTTAAACATATTGAAGGGGGTATGTGTTAAAAAACTTCTAGGAATTTTTTTATGACACCTCTCATATTAAATGTCTACCCAAGTTTCACTTGGAGGTTTAAATCGATACTTATATTTTAGTTGTAGTGTTATATTAGTGAAAATTAATGAATTCATTGTATTACCACATAGATATGGGAGGTTATGTTTGTTCAATTATTTTGAAATTTTATTTATTTATTATTGTACCATGAAATTTAAGAGCTCATTTTCTAGCCTTTATTTTGGATTATGTTTGAGTTTTTTTATAGATTTAATTATATTCATATTGAGTTATAGTGGTTCTATTTATTCCTTGTTTATGATTTACACTTATTGATTATCAATGGTTTTGGATAGTTTAATTGTATACTAGATTATATATATATTGTGGCATTATAATGTATAAAGTGTTCATGTTGCATTTCTAAGTCGAATTCATTCTCTCATTATTGATTCATTGGGATAAATGTTTCCCAATAGTATTAATTTGAGTCCATGGAACTTATCACCAAACCAAGGTTATCAGGAATGAACTCTAAGACATGTCACAAGTCAGATTGGGTGCTAGGTTTAGGGGTGGCCAAGGATGGTTGGTGAATAATGGTGTCACATCCCAGATGTTATTTTGAGTGTTTTGGATACAAGAGTTAGGATCAATTGAATTCATGTGGACGTTCATGAGTGGGTTCCTAATAACTACATTTCATGATGAAACTTGTGTTACTGAGGATTTTTGTGGTGTGTTTGTGTCTCAAAATCAATCTTGGTTCTTGGATTTATTCAGATATTTGAAATTTAGTTTTGTGAATTTATTTTTTAATTGCAAATTTGTAGGGGGTTTTGAGAATTTTATTTGTTCTAATGGGAAATTTTTTATGGAATCTAGAGCCACATGGTTATTATGAAATGTTTGAAAAACCATGCATAGATTGGGAAAACCCATCTGGATAACCTTCCAGGGATCTTGGAATAGTCAACATGAAATTATATAGACCATGTTTCCAAACCATTCACAGTTGAAATATTTTTATAATTTTAACTTTTTGGTTCCATAGATATTATGATTTTTACTATTATTATTTATTATTGATTTATATTGTAATGATATATTTTCTACAGGTTATTGATGTTGGCTGGGTCAAAATATTTTTCTTTTTATGGTGAAAATATGTCTAGTTATTTCATAATAAGTTTTTTTTTATAAAACAAAAAAAATGCTAAATTTTTTGGACACTAAATGAGAATTGGAAATAGAAATTTTTTATTATGCATTGGATGTATGGTTGTGTTAGAAATTTGATTGTATTTTTGGAAAGTTATTTTTTTGGGGTCATAAAAAGAAAAGAGGATATAGAATTGTTAGTTTTTTAAAATGAGAGTTTTAAAAGAGTTAAGAGTTAAAATTATTTTTCATATATAATATAATGTGTTACCAAATGAATTATTGAATGTGATGGGGATTGTTTTTCAAAAAAAATTAAAAAATTTATCATGTTTAATTTGGATTACACATTAGTATTTTGATATTGTCTTAATGGTTTATGTATGGCTCAATAAGATTTTGGATTAAGGCTTGTTTTTATCAAGTTAACATTTTTGAAATTATAGTGTACACCCCTACCATGTTTTGATAGATTTTCAAAAGGGATATATGAGTTATTTACCATATGTAGAACCTTATATTGACCATGTTTTATCTGATTTGATCATTACATTTTCTATAGTTACATAGCATGGAGATCATCTTATTTCAACATATCATATAAATTTTATTCAAGAATTTCATAGTCTGTAACCTCCACATTTACATGGGAAGGAAAACATTTTGGGAGAGGAATAATGATTTCTGAAGATTACATAGATCCCCATTAAACTTGATCTTCTCAATCTTTCCATGATTTAATTTACTACCATTATACTAGAAGGTTCATGCTATATGTCACAGAACTCCATTATATAGATGATACCAAAGGAGGACCTCTCCTTTGAATGTTTTATGGAATGTTTATTTAAATGGTAATTCAATAATACTGTAAAGATGATGATGTCCATAGTATTGTATAGTCTCCAACAAGGTAACTCATTGTTATTAGAGTACACACATCATTTTACATGATCATGTAGTATCTCCTAGATCTGGACGTCTTAGAATATATTATGGTTCAATATTTTCGAAGATTTATTCGAATAAATATTTTATTTACACTTTTTTAATTATACATTAAAATTAAAAAGATATTCTGAGGCATGCCTCCAGAATTGATGCTAGTTTGGAAAGCATTATAGAGATGAATGATGTATCCCATGTTCCAAGATATCATAATTGACACTATAGTATAGGAAATGAGAAGAAATTCAAGTCATATTTAGTGGGTGGTAGTTTTAAAATAACACATTTTAGTTTCCTCTTCTTCTTCATCTAGGAGTAAGCATACCGGGTACCACTAGTATGAGAATATAGGCAATATTAATCAATAATTTTTGAAAACTACCAAGACACGTTATAGCTTTATACATCTAAAAAAGTAGTAAATGTTTTGTAAAGAAGTTTATCATAATATAGGTGTATCCAGATCCACACCTTCAGACTATCCAGGGTTAAAATGGGTGAATATGATGTCAATGTTTTCACTATTTGAGTTATTCTTAATTTTTATCCATTTACATATGTCTTTATCTAGCTATGTTGTGTTTTATATGGTGGATGTTGTGGAATTATGAGAATATATTAATATAGAA
Organism: Viscum album; assembly: GCA_963277665.1. Classification (NCBI taxonomy): domain Eukaryota; kingdom Viridiplantae; phylum Streptophyta; class Magnoliopsida; order Santalales; family Viscaceae; genus Viscum; species Viscum album. The sequence goes on along the minus strand of OY728132.1, from coordinate 1,041,645,904 downwards.
TGTGTATTAAGGTTAATTATAAATTTCTATGATGTTGTGTAGTGATTTTTAATATTTTTACTCATATATTTTGGTCCTTGAGTCCCAATGGAGTTTTCAAAATTTATACTATATTTCATGGTTGAGATTTGAATAGTGTACACAATATAGTGGGATGATCACCATATAGAGATCCCTTATGATCAGATGATATTTTATTTTAAAATTTATTAATGTATTATATGGATACATAAGTAGATTCATGGTTGTATTAGGTCTATATATTTATCCTTTTTTTTAATGAAGTTGGGAAGTCTAGTTGTTTGGATATAAATCCATTTATAAACAACCAAACCCCTCTATAATAATTTTCCATATATTTTAATCATAATATGTGTTATAAATGATCTTGTGGATTCATTGAGATCCATAAAAGGTTTTTTTTTGTTTTTTTTGCTTGGTTTGGAGTTTTTCATTATTTTTGGGATAATAAATTTAGGAATTAAACATCCCTGTTCTTTGATCATATATAATTCATAACTGAATTCCTTGATGATATAGGTTAAAATATTTAAAGGAACCAAGTTTATAAAAAATTAGAGGGGATATGGTATAATAAATTTCCTTATAAATAGTGATGTGTTTGTTATTTGTTCATAAACTATGTTCATTTCCATTCAAATTTTCATGAGCTATACCTTTTATATAAATATAAATCTCGAGGATTTCCATTGATCAACATTTTCCTCAAGAACTTTTTGGGGGAATAAAATGTTGTGGTTGGAATAATTTTCACACCCCATCCTTAACTTTTCCAATTATTTTATCTAATCATTTATATCCATTATATCTCATGAGTATTGGTTCCCTACTTTATAATTTGTTTTATAAAAACTGAATATTTTTCGTGTTGAGATGTTGACACATAGATAGTAGAAATCATTGAAAACCCATGCTACTGGATCTATATTTTCATAAGATCCAATTCACATGATTAGAAAATAGATTTCTAAACCATTTAGTCAAATATGGATTTTTCCATGTATATATATTGAGCCTCACATAATTTCATAATAGTTTATGGGGATAAAATTTCTATCATATCTAGGTTATTAAATAGTTAAAATGATCCTTCTTACTCTTATCGAATTAAACCCTAAATCCTTTCCTCATTCCTACCAATAGACTCCAACAACATATACATACCTTACCCTTTAAATCCCCCAATTCCATTGGTGATTTCATGAATTATAAAAGGATTAAAAATATTATTTAAGGTAATATTTTCATAATTCATTCCTCTCACTCTTTCTATCCAATTACTTTGTTTTTCTTTCCATATAAATGTCTCAATTACCTAGGGTTTCATTAAATTTATTTTTTTATTTGGGGTTTTTGGGTTTTAATTGGACTTATTTGGTTTTTATTTCCTTCATAAGGTTGATTAAAAACACTATTATTAAATGTGGACCATTTGAATGTAGGTTTCCTCATGCATTTTACTTTAAATTAAAAACTGTGATTGCTTATGGTTTTAAATGGATGTTTTATGATTTTTTTTGTATCCTATTACCTATACCTAGTTGTTTATTTGAAAATAAGTTTAATTACTTTAATATTTTAGTTGTATGAAAGGGGTTTTATTTGAGTTCCCTATATAGAATATTTTCCTACAATTCCTAGCACACTATGTGTTTATTTAAATTCCTGTTTGGATATTTTAAATTGATTACTCAATTTAGAAATATGTATTATTTTATTAATAATACTATTTAAATGGTTTTTTATCCAAATTATGGTATTTTTGAGGTTTACTAAAGCGATGTTGAACTATTTTTAGGTTTCTTAGTATTTTTAATGAGTTATGTGACTATGTTTTTAGAGGTGTTTTATTTAAATGTTTTTCATAAAGGTAAACTCATGGATATGTTAGATGTTTTAAATTGTTTTATTGGAATGTATACCTAGAAACATGAAATAAGTATTATTAAATAGATAATTTTTGAATTTTGATAATGTGATAGATTCCACAATATTGAAAATTAATATTTTTATATTATTGGTGAAAATTGGTGTTATATATATGATGGTTGTTCAGAGGTGAGATTGATATTTATTGTTTTTTAATTGATTAAATTCTATATTTTGAATATTGACTCACCTCCATTTTTTATTGTGGGATTTCAATGTAGGTATGTGGTATACGTATAAACACTTTATACTATGGTGTATGGTTATTCTCTATTTAGTTCCCTTAAGGTGAATTTTTTCTACACTAAGAGAGATTTCCCTTGGTTTGAGAAAGCAAGATAATAATAGAAGTTAAAATTTGTTTGTGTTATCTAAATATTTTTTTTCTATGTAGTGATTATGAAAATGTTTCATAAATATTAGGCTTTTATATTCTCTTCTCATGTATTATGGAGCCCTAGGGAGTGGTGGTGATCCATAGTGTGTGAACATGATGGTGTCACCATTGGTTCTCCTTTTTTTAAAGTGTAAGTTACTGATGATTTTATCTTCCTTTACCAACCCTTCCCTTGTCCACAACATTCCCTGCATCTATATTATCCCAAATATTTCTTTTCATTACCTTGGGACCCCAATGCTTCCCCAATACCTCTAGTAATTCTATGATGATTCATCTCTCCTTAGTTTATCCCTAGTGGTTTGATCCGGTCAAAGGCACCCAAAACATGATTTCTTAAACAAAATCATCAACAATTATTATAATATGAAGGATAACTCCATATTTGGGATTCTAGATCATCATCATGTTATTATTTTCTTCACATGTGTAAATAATCTCACCTCATATTAGTCCATAGGCCAATGATTATTTTATGGAATGTAATTCTACCTCTTTAGATGAAAATATGACATTAAAAGTATGTGTGATACCATATTAATAGTAATTTGGGTTTGTTTTACCGGCTTTCTCATCCCATCAAAAAAATAAATCAATCCCCTTAATTTTATTTACTTTATTAGATTTTTTTTAACTTTGACAATCGATTTGTGTCTGAATGTCACCCCATAGCTCCCCGAATATACGTGGTACTCAACCTCTCCATATCACTAGTAGAATCTGTGTGGATTGAGGGGGGTGATGAATTTAGATGCTGATAGTTTTTGGTATTCAAGTCTTGGTTTTACTATTTTTTACAATTTCATAAACTAGGCTTCTTATACCTTGAGTTTTCTTTTTAATAAAGGGGAGAAAAAATATAATTAAAAAGTTGTCAGAAATGATGGTAATGAAAAATAACTATATATTCCTTCTTCAAAAGTCAGTTCTAGTGAGATTGGTCTAAATTATTCTGATAATACTAATACATATATTCAACCAATGGTTTTTCCACTATTTCTATTGTATTACATGTAATGTGATATAATTTTCTTATAAGGATAATGTGGCTTCTATCCAAAAACATTACAATGGTCTCGCAAGAGGGGAACTAAAATAGATACATAAAAAAATATAGTGGATGAGGTTCAAAAATCTATTTGAGTGGTTCATCCAAAACAGTACCACACTCTATATAGTTACCCATGACATTTTACACATATTCATTAATTTTTTTTTAGATAAAAATTACTTAAATTACAAATAAGTATTGAAAGGCCTTATGTATTTGAATGACTAGGTACATGAAACATAAAAATAAAATATCTTTATTTTAATATAATAATGAGATCCTATATGCTTTTGGGATTTTAAAACAACATGATATAACCTGAAAAATTATTAAATATAGGGGTGAGCTAAATAAAATTTGGTAATAATCATGATAATTAATCATAATGTGTGAGTCACAGGTATAACATGATATCATAAAATATAATGTCTGTGAGTAATCACATGGGGGAATAATATAAATAACATTGTATCATAATATCATAAAAACATAGGAAATGAGATAGAAACATAAAAAATTAAATAACCATAAGTCAAGGATAACTACCAAGACAAAATCACATGGTGGACATAGTCCCATTATGGATTAGGTTTACTCCCTAATCTCTTACATAATTTCCCAAGAGGAAAAATATTACCCAATTTATTGGAGAGATATCTAGGTAAAATCATCCAAACAAGTTCACGATTATGTGTGCCAAAAATGGAAATAGATCATAAGTTATAGTCATAATAATTATCTATGGAAATAAATGGGTCTCAAAATCTTACATCATATCATAATCAAAGGAAATTTGAATATGAAGATATTTGAGAAATGAACATAACAATTGATTTACCCCCACCAAATAATTGGAGAATATTATAAGTATATATTTGAGGGAAATATATTATGAAGACCCAAAATATTCATAAATAGAAATTACATATTAATAAATGAATTTTCATTACATAACATAATGATCCACATTACAATCATTTATTTCTTGTGCCCTTAGAAGCATGGACTTATAAACAACTAGTTCATATGTGAGCTACGTCATCTCCAACTAATTACTTCATAACTAGATACCTTCTTATAAAAATCATATTTTATACCTTTCCCCATACCATAGGGAAAGGAAACACACAAGATGGTGATATCATATACTAATTAATGGTAAACAGGGTAGATATCAACATTTTATGAGCATACGGGTATACAAACATGGTGATAATATTAGAAAATCATACAATGAATATCATGTATCATAAACATGAGTAAATGATAAAATCACGGTAGTTCATAAGAAAATAATCTTGATATAATTTATGAAAATAATAAATGAGATCATAACATTTATATAATGGAGAGATTCAAAGAATACACATAAGCAAATGAAATCTTATTTTAAGGCTACCCACTAAGATATTGAGAAAATGTTAGTTTTGGGAATATATTTCTTGTACCTACATTAATATTGAGATAGCAACTCATGTAAACTATTTTAGGCTTTGGATAACCTCTCATGTACCCTATTTTTAGTATTTTGATAACCTCCCATGTCCAAACATATTTCGATCTTAATATAACCACTAATATAGACTCCGGTTTTGATGTTGGGATAACCTTAGTGTACAATTGTTTTTAGTTTAGTATAACCTCATGTGTACCCTATGACCTCATTGACAATAACCATTACCAAATGCATTTGAGGGAGATATAGGTCCCACCCATCATAAAATTCATAAATTTTTGTGCCATAATATCATGAAACATTTATCATATCGTATCCTGTAAAATGGAAATGGTTCTCATAAACATTTTATCATAGTTAAACCCGTGGGAAAGAAAGGGGTTTTTGAAATATATTTTCATCATAATCATAAGAATAAACCATACATATAATGAATAATAATTATACCATTGGGTCATATCTCTAATAAAACAGAGGAAACACCAATGGTTGCCTTCTCTTATGAAAATAAATTCTATAAAGTGTCCATTAAAACATTCTTAATGAAAATATATATCAATTTTTAACTCACTTCATTAAAATCCAAAAATTTCTTAAATATTAAGGAAACAATTTTCTTTGAAAAGAACCAGTAAAACATATAAAGTAATATATAATTAATTTATAATTCAAAAAGGTATAAAATTTCATTCATATAATACATGATAAAATTAATATTCTTTTTTTATTTTTAGTAAAAATTCAAAATATCCTTGTTCAAAAAATAATAAGTAGAGAATTTTTAAACCATTTTGTAAAAAATAAAACAGTAGTAAAAAATGTATTTAAATATTCATTGTATTATAGTTAAAACATTCTTTGGAAACAATTTTAGAAAATAAGGACATTGAATAAATTGGAGTTTTGACCGAATATATAGAGAATATTAATTTTTCATAATAGAATTATTTTATTCGCTTGAGTACATAAAAAATGAAAAAGGAAATGGAAGAATGTATTGTCTTGAAATAAGCAGAGGAGAAGAAAATTCATGATATTCTTTAGATGTAGATCATAAGGTCTCATCATTGTAAACATAATCATAAACAATCTTGATAAAAACTGATATTGTAAAATAAATCTTTTACCACTTCGGTATCTTTTTATTATAGGCCCTGTGAAAGAATAAATTTAAATGAACAATGAAATATAATGACAATTAAAAATATAATGATATAACATGTCAAAGGGTATTTATACACATCTCATAAAATAATATAGGTTCATAAAAACACATATATCCCAATGAAGTGAATTTGACCCAATAATCTCTTACTTCAAGCTTCGAATTTCATCATAGAAAATCATACCTCATGTGTAACAAATATAGGTTTACTATAAATCTATTATGGAACCATAATAACATATATAATACCGTATACTATTTAATTATATCTATTTATGAATAGTTTTTTTAACTATAACTTGTTAAAATCGTGTTTCACGTAATAATTTCTTTTTAATGCATGTTTTGGTTTGGTAGTTTCAGTTATTTTACTTTTTTCATGTTTCCATAACCTCTTGAATATTAAACAAGATATTAATATAATATATATTCAATATAAATGTATTTATATAAATACATTAAATTTATAGATATAAAGTTAAATACGTTGAACATGTATGTGGTTTTTTGTAGGCCATAAATATCATATAATTATATTAAATCCATAATTAAATCCATTCATGAGAGGAGGTGATGGGAAACAATTTACAACTATTTGTGATGTGATAGTTCACCATACATAAGAAATTTGGTTTTATTTACCATTTAATAGGATAGGGAGATAGATATATGTTATTAATGTAACATAATAGAATATTAGTATATCTGAGATACTTATGTTATTATATAATCATATTTGATGAAGAAATAAAATAAAAACACTCCAGAAAGAATGATACATCTTCCTTGGAAAACCTCCTTAGAAAATCAATAATATCATTCTTAAGAGGTTTTTCTAATATAAAATGATTCAAGGACATGTTTAGGGATTTAATATATATACTTGGGGAAGTATTGCCAAAAAAAGTATTCGTAAGTGCTAAGAGAAGAAAAGAGTGTGTTCTATTTTATAAGAGGGGGATATGATGCACATGATTTTTTTGAAAAGAACAAGATATTCCCATGTTTTTAACATGTATAAAGTCTGTAATATCACTCATTATAAAAAATTATTTGATATAAGGTATTAATATATCTATAAAATATCAATTTTATATGTTTTTTCTTATTTTTACTTTTATATATTTAGTTTAACCCCCAGTAGAAGCGTTTTACACTTAACTGTGGTAATAAATTTTTACTATTTTTACTACTCATTATGACAAAAAAACATTTTAGCCATATTATATCATATTAATTATCCTTATTTGGACTATATAATCTTTTTTTTCAAATTATATTCATAAGCTGTTGAATATAATTTTAAACTAAACCTGCTGACATGATGAAAAACAGTTTTCCATAGAGAACATCTTCATATTAATAAAATGTTTTAATACCTAAATTAAGTATTAAAATTATTTAATGACCTAAATTGGTTTAATTATAAAATAATTGCACTTATTTATTTTTAAACCATTTAAAAACAAAATATTACATTGTACAGGACTTGAACGAAATGTATTTTTCAATAAAAACATGTATTTTACTAATTATTTTAGAAAACTAAATTTTTTATCAATATATGAAAAAATTCACCAAAATATTATTTTGACAAGTATATTAAAAATATGATGTTATTTTTTTTAAAATATGTTCTCTAAAAATAGAAAAAAATTACTTTTATTATTTTTTTAACCAAATGAAATATTTTTTAAAAAAAAGGGTTTTCAAAGCATATAAATAATTTTAAAAAACATTAATTACATATTTTTAAATTTATTTTAGTTATATAATACCATTATAGTTAATTTAAAAAAATTGGTTATTTCTATCCATATTAGAATGATTAATGACTAATTTATAATTATCTTCTTTAAATTGTACGATTAATAGTATATTTTGGTTTGTTAAAATACGATGTTATGTGGAACACAAGGTATCTAAGAAAATAAATTTATTTTATAAAATTATTGACTCAAATATTATGGTATTACATTGTATCCCTCTTAAAATACATTTTACCCTAGAAATTTTTTCACATTGATACAATCAACTGATTATAATTTTGCCTTATTATATCATGAATTTCCCATGTAGCTTAATCATGTTTTTGGCTACTATAAAAACCTATTATTAACATACATAGATATTACATATTTTTAAAAGTACATTTAGTAAAATAAATAAAATACATGCCAGAGGACCATAATAGTTTAATGTCTTTGGAAACATGGAATGAAAGTATTCTATCCTACTGAAAGATATTAAACAATACCCATATGTATCTCCACCATTCATACCTATACTGAAATATTTTATTCGTATCCTATGGAAGGGAAACATAAGAAATGATGATCTCAGATGTTCAGTATGGGTAATTAAAATAAAATGTGTAAGGATAGCATGAACAAAAGTGTATCGAACTTCAACATAACATTTGATGATCATACCTTGCATATTAAATATCATAATAAATATTGGGAGATGATAATACATGAACCATAAATAAATAAAGAACATAATACTTGAAATAACAACATTGTAATAATACATATAATTATGAAAAAAACATAAAACTATAAAAACCATATGTCATGGAGGCCTACCAAGGCCATTGTAAAATGTTAGCCTTGGGTTCATCACCTAGGTACCTGATTTGGGATTGGGATATCTTCATATGTACCCTTTTGATTCAGTCTTGGTATGCCCTCCCATGTACCCTGTTATTTCATGTTTGGCATTTCCTCTTTTATACACTCTTGTTTTGTGCTTGGGATGTCCTCCCATATACCCTCTTTTTTTGGTATGGTATTTCCTCTTATATACCCTCCTTTTTTCAACCATGGTATGTCGTCTTGTATACCCTCTTATTTTGATATTGTGATTTACTATCATATACCCTCTTATTTCAAGATTGGGATGTCATTAGGTATACCCACTTGTTTTAGGATTGGGATTTACTTCCATTTACCCTGTTGTTTTGGGATTGGGATGGCCTCCCATATACCCTCTACTTTCTTGATTGAGATATTCTCCCATGTACACCCTTGTTTCAGGGAAGTGATTTCCTATCATGTACCCTTTGAGATCAGAAAATATTTATCATTACCCAATGCATTAGGGGGAAATATGGGTATCACCAATCACATAATTAAATCATACACGCATGTTCTAGAAAACAATCATTATGTTATAACCCATGAAAAGAGAAGGGTTCTATAAACAAAAAATAATAACCCCTTTAATGATATGATTATCAATAAAATTTCATCACATCCTAATATAGGGAATATTGATATGTTTTATAACTATTACATTTGTTCAGAACTCTTGTAAATTATCTAGATCCAAAATCATATAACATGTGAAAGGGAATCACAATGTCAAAATCGGCATTCCCTTAAAACATAAATCATTTTAGAAGGAATATGAATAGATCCTTTAGATTATTTCCTAGAATGTAATGAGTAACATCAACATATGTCATATTAGAAAGGAAATAACTGGGATGGAAATATTGAAAACATTTCTTGGGGAGAATATATTTCTTCATTGAAAAATACTCAATAAACATAAAACCATTTAAAAACCATTTCAATTGAAAATACATTGAAAACATAAAAATAAATCATAAAATTATTATGAAAACCCTTTTCCATGAAACATATAAAATAATATTTAAAATATTTAGAAACAAATTTTCCTTGAATGTTTAAAAAAATTGTCTTGAAAATATTTTGATAACCGTTTTCTTTGGTAAATCATAAAATAATCTTGAAAACATTTCAGAACCAATTTTACATGATAAATTTTAAAATATTCATGACCACATTTTGAAAATAATTTTCCTTGAAGATTTATAAAATAGGAGTGCGAACATTTTGAAAAAATGTTTTTCAAGAAAATATATTTTAAAAAAATATTATTAAAAATTGAGCTTTAAAAATTAAAATAATAATTCAAAGTATCTATGGTAGATAAATCAAAACATATGGTGTGAGTTAAAAAGGAAATTCTTTTTGTATGGTAAAAGGTTAGAAAAATTACTCATTCGAAAAATGACCAGAATGTTCCATTGAAAAAAATTTCTAAAAAAATTATAAAAATTTCATAAAATGATAATTGAATATTAGTATAATATACTAAGAAATAATTTTTAGAAAGCACAGTTTTAAAAGAACCCAAATTTCTGACCAAATATAGGGAAAAGATATGTTTTCTTATAAAAACATTCTTAACTACATTATGTACCAAAGAGTAGAAAAATGGTATGAATACATAAAGAAATCATGAATAACCGAAGGAGAAAAAAATCATGAGTGTTTTTGAGAGATTGATCATAATATTTCATTATGTAATCATAATCATTAACAATTTTGAAAAGAGATGATATTATTTCAATAAACTATTACCACATGGTTACATGGGTTCATACTTTTCCTGTGAGAAATATAAAATTAAATGAATTATGAAATATTAAGAATATAATGAGATTAATTGTAAAACATTTCTATTGGATTCATATACACCTCACTAAATTACATAGGTGCATAACAAAACATAATCATCAAAGAAGGAAATTTGAGACAATGATACTTTTTCGATTTGGAAACTTTAGAAACATTAACTCAATGAAATAAGTATCCTAGAATTGGTATATAAATATTAATAAATTTATTCATATATAACATATACATCATCTATAAGATGTATAAACATTAAATAAAAGTAATGGGTGTTGAATAAAGCTGGTATCTCAAGGAAATAGAAAGTGAGATTAAATTGCATGTTGCTTCCATGTGAATGGAATTTTTGCCTTAGTTTTTTGATATATATATATATATAAGAACTATTTCTAGTTTCAATTGAAATGAAAAATATAAAAATAAATAAATTATTTATTAAAAAATATATCACGAAATTTCAGGGTGTTTCATTATAAACCATTGTAATGAATTTCTCCATTAAATTCATCTATGATGTTAAATGTTTAATACTCGAAAGTTTAATTCATATAAAACCACCATTTAAAAATTATTACTAAAACATCCTTTATAATGGGAAATTTAGAAAATTAATGGTAACCCAAAGTAATTCATAACGAGATTCCCACATATGAGAACATAGGTGGTAAGAGAAAACATGGACATGTAAGATAAATCTTACTATAAATTTCTAATAAAGAGTGATAGAGAAAAAGGTTAGGAAAAATTCAAAAAACACAAATCGATAAATCATTCATGACTTTAGAGACATTTTGGATAATAAAAATTGAATGTATTAGGACATAATTTGTAGTTTCAAGGTCCTATTTCCTATGGTTTATGAATTTTCAGGATATTATATACCTGCATGATTTCATTAAAACCTCACCCCTTGTTGTTCTATGACCTACTTCACCTATTTTTATAAAAAGGAATATGAATTTTTCATTCCATTAGTACTAAGAGATCCTGCGATTTATGTTATATCATCTCATTTATTATCAGTTATCACCTATAGGTTATCCAATATGAATTAATCCTCATGTGGTGAGATAATACATTATTCTCACAATCGGGAACCAAATTTTAACTTAATTGTTCAATAAATGTTTTACCTTATAAAAATTATATAAGATTAAAATCCAATACATTAGAAATAATTCACAATATGAGGTTTCCATTGATCCCCCATATATGACAAAGTATCTTTTGGTTTCCAAATTCCAAATATGCGAATACCCTCTTCATATACTCTCGTAGAACATTGTAACACCCTGAATTACCATAAATACCTTTTGAAAACATGCATGATTTCTTATTATAATGACTATTGGATACATAAATTAAATCCATGATATTGTAAACTTCAACTAGGTTGAAATAGACCAGACTGTCAATGAACAGTTCATGGGTAATTTGTACCATCCAATTTACTTATTTATATCCAACATATCATTATCCAAACATAATTATCTCAATGTCAGACATAAATTCAGTGTTACCTTCCCTTAATCAAAATATAACCCTTCCATGAAATCACTTTTCTACTTATTCAACACCATTAAACTTTTCCTTTTCAATACTTAATGAATAATTATTCTAAAAATACATACACATCTCATTATTCATATAACATAATCTTTGAATTCCGAAATACATCATTAATACATATTTTTTCTTAAAAAAATTCTCTTGCTTCAACAAAATATCCCTTAATACAACTTTCCTATAAAAAGAAATATGAATCATTTCTTAATTTTACTTACCCTCAATCTAATCATGCTTTTTATGATCAATGTAAAAAATACTGGAAGAATATCACATACCTTTCACATGTCGTTTGCGGTATGTTTATCTTCCCATGTATAACCAACACTCATACAACCTTTCTTATTCAATTAATGATATTTCCAATTTGGAAATACATTTTCATAATTCATATACCTACAATATATGAAACAATCAATATTAACCATGTTCCTACTTGTTATCTCTATTGATTAAAACCAGAAAGAGCGGGGTGAGAAACACATATCATATATGTAAACCACATAATTGAGAAAAATTACATATCGTATGTCAAAATAATGACACCAAACTTTTAATGGATGAAACTTTAGGTTATTAATAGCTTATTCATAGTTATATTCTCTTAAAATCCTTTATATTTGTTCGTAATGTGTTTATAAATTTCCAAAGCATTGTGTGATGCAAGGCATGTTGTCAGTTACTAGATTACCCTTAGTAAGGCTTAGAACATATTGTCGGAGATGTTACACCTAGGTAAAAATGTATCAGAGCCATATCTAATTATATTAAATAAAGTGGAATGTATTGGTATGAGACCACCAACTCTACCCTTTACAATAATCCTAGGACATTTCCCTAAATATTAACTAATCCTTATACTTATCCTTAGAGACACCCCAAAACAATTCCTCAAAAATATTCCTTAGTATAACACTAATACTTTCTCATACAATTTTCCAATGGTTGACTAAACCATTCCATTGATACCAACTATAGAGTCCCATGCTTAAAATATATGTATATTACATCATTTTAGATGAATAATTGGTAAATAAAAAAATACATGCCTGAGGGCTGTAATAGTTTAGTGACTTTGAAATGTGGAAAAAAATTATTCTTTCCTCTTAAAATATCTTCAACATCCCCCATAAATATATCTAGCATTAGTACATCTACCTATAACCTCTATTCATATCCTAGGTAAAGGAAACATATGAAATGGTGGTCCTAGATTCTCAGTAAGATTAAATAATAGAAATGTGTAAGCATAGAATGAACAAAAGTGTATGTAACTTGAGAATAACATTTTAATATCAAGTACTATATATTTGAGATCATAATAAATATTAGAAGTTGATAATACAAAAAATATAAGGAAATAAATAAGATATTCCTTGAATTTTCAATATAGTAATAACACGTGGAATTGTGGAAAACACATATGCACATAAAAAACCTATATCAAGGAGACCTACCATGTCATTTGTAACATGTTAGACAGGGTTTAATCACACACATACCTACTTCGGGATTAAGGTACCCTTCTATGTAACCTCTTATTTCTGGATTAGGATTTCAACCCTCCCCCCTGTTTCAATCTTAGTATAACCTCCCTTATACCCTCTTGTTGTGGGCTTGGTATTTCCTCCCATATACCCTTTTATTTCATTCATGGTATATCCTCTTGTATATCCTCTTGTTTTAGGCATGGTATTTCCATTCGTATACCCTCTTATTTAAATCATGGTATTTCATATTATATTCCCTCATGTTTTTTGTTGAGGATGTCTTCCTGTATACCCTTTTTCATTAGGCTTGGGGTTCCCTCTCATATACCCTCTCGATTTGGGGTGGGGATGTTATCCCTTATACCCTATTGTTTTTGCCTTGGGATGTTCTCATGTGTACCCTTTTGTTTCGGTTTTGGTATATCCTTCTTTGTACCTTTTGAGATCATAAAACATTTATCATTACTCAATTCATTATAGGGAGATGTAGGTCTCACCTGTCACATAATTGAATCATACATGCATGTGCCACAAACCATTCATCATGTCATGACCCAAGAAAAGTGATTTTTTCAATATACAAAAAATCTTGACCAATGATATTAAATGGGTATCAGTAAAATTTCATCACATCATAAACTATGGAATATATATAGCATTAATTTTCATTCCATCAAAACATAACTTGTGAAAAGAATTTGGTATCAAAAGGATATAACCCATGAAAAAGAAAAGGGTTTCATAATTAACATTCAATTAAAACATAATACATTCCTAAAATAATATGAATGAATCATTTGGTTTAGTTCCTAGAAGGGAATGAGTAACATCAACATATGTCATATTAGAAGTCAAATAATATTGATGGATATTTTGAAATTATTTTTTTAGGAAGAATATCCTTACTTATTTTAAAATTACCCATTAAAATATAAAAACATTTGAAACCATTTCATTTCAAATACATTGAAATATTAGAAAGGGGGAATGAAAAAAAATTAATACCATTTTCCTTTAAAACATATAATATAAACTAGAAAACATTTTAAAAACAAAATCCATGAAAATGTATAATTTCGGCTTGATAATGTTTTGAAAACCATTTTACATGCAAATTTATAAAATATTCTTGGAAACATTTTCTAAACCATTTTCCTTTAAAACTTATAATATAAGCTTGAAAACATTTTCAAAAACTTTTTCCTTGAAAACATATAAAATAGGCTTCAAATTATTTTGAAAATAATTTTCCTTGAAATTATCTATTAATAACATTATCTTAATAATTATCCTTAAATATGAAAATAATTCTTCAAATTATTGATGGTAGATGATTACAAACATGTCGTGCGAGGTAAAAAGAATATTCTTTTGGCACGGTAATGGTTTAGAAAAATGTCTCATTTAAAAAGATTCAAGAATATTCCTTTGATAAACTTCATAAAATAAAAAACTGTAAAAATTTAATTAATTATCATATAAAATTAGTATAATATTATTGGAACCACTTTTTAAAAAACATGGATTTTAATGAACACAAATTTCAGACCGAGTATTGGTAAAAGTCCAGATTTCATAAAAACAATTCTTAACTACTTTATAAACTAAAATGTAGATGAATGGTATCAATAGTTGAATAAATAATTAATAAACAATGGATAATAAAATTCATGAATGTTCTGGAGTTATGGATCATAATATTTCATCAAATAAGCATAATCATTAACAATCATAAAAAGCGATGAGATTATTTCAATAAACACTTACCAATTAGATACAAGGTTTCATACTCTTCATGTTGGAAAAGTGTAATTAACTGAATCATAAGATATCCTTAATATAATGAGATTTTTTATGTGAAATTTCTATTAGAATCATACACACCTCATTAAAGAACATAGATGCATAACAAAACATGTGTCTCAAAGAAGGTAATTTTAGACAACACTACTTTACCGAGTTGGTATGTTTAGAAACATTAACCCCATGAAATATTGTTCATTTAATGGATTTGTAAATACACATAAATTTAATTATAAAAAACATAAAATACATCCATCTGCAGTATACACACCACACCAAATGAATGGGTCGTAAATAATGCTTGCATCTAATAGAAATAAAAAGTAAAATAAAATTCCATTACCGTGTGTCTTCAATCTCGTCATACACATTAAAAAAACATGTATAATAAATATAAATTCATTATAAATATTATAAATAAACATATTATTGAATTTAATACCGTATATGGTTTGATTACAACCTTATATTTCCCTCTGGTTAAAGAACCATTGTTATGGTTTAACGTCAGATCATATCTGCGTTGTTCTTTGAACGTGTCTTAACATGTTCTATCATTGGTACTTATACATATATCAATATTAAAAATTGTTAAAAATGATGTAAGTATGATTCCTATATAATATTTCTATAGTATAAAAATTTATATATTATATAGAAATACAAAATGGAATACACTATTCATGGAGATGGTATGTCGTATATACGCATGAACGTTGTTTCTATTTTTATTATCGTATTGAAAGAAAGTATGTAAATTAAATATATATATATATATATAATTATTCAAGTATAATTTTTATATAATTTATATCATATATGTTCACTAAACCTATCCTTAATGGATTCCACGTAGTGTGTAAATCAATCACATCACCTTGAGGGGGTGGTAGTCCACACTTCCCTAGAAACAATTATCGTATAAATGCTAGATGTAATGTAAAAAAGGATATGTGATATAAAAATTAATAATGAAAAATAAATATATAATAAATATAATATATTAAATATATAAATAGATTACCCTTCATAAATTTCACCATCAGATTCGGTAAGGAAAAATGGTCAACCATCATTTATTGAGGTATTAGTTCGTCGTACACATTAACATTATACTTGTTTCCCATTATATGGATGTAATGCCCTGATCCCAGAAGTGCTAGGTTGGTGCATTATTTTAATACATTAGAATGATTACCAGGAATCATGTCCTGAAATACTGATCAGTTTAGCAGTATTGGAAAATAGATTACATACATGAACAGTACATTAAACATTAGAAAATAATACACAACACAAATGATCCTTTAATAATACCATTAATCCCATAGCCTATCCCTAATTATTAATCATAATACACATCTTGGAATCCTAGGAAATTAAAACATAACAAAGGGGTGAGATCAAACACTCAGTAAGGATAACAACATAGCAGAAACTTTCACAAATAATCATAACCATTTAAGGTAATGTATAAAACTAAATCAAAAGCCTTTTAAACATTATATTAGGTTAATAAGGAAAAGATAAATCAAATAATTCCATTTTCATATTCACATGGATATTCTATTAGTTAAATAATTACATGTAATATCAATAGCTAATTTCATAATGAAATAATGCATAATGCCATACTTCATAACAACATAGTCAGGGCCATGTGCCAAGAATAAAAATAAGATTTTGTAAATTCCTTGTGACAAGACACTAGTTTGTCTCATGAGACCTACTGATGCATCGAGGAGTTATATCGGGCTCCACCCGTCACTTACTAAGTCCAACGCATTCCTCATGTGAAAATGTTTAATCTCAATATAAACACTCATATTAAAACTAGCATATGAAATGTAAATACTTTATTTGTAAACCATTAATGGTATAAAAAGAATAGTCAAACATATCACAAAACCTCCAATATAATATGAAGGATTTTTATCATAATAAATCAACCTCGATAAAAAATAATATCTCGTAATGGATGTTGACATAGCTGAAAATGATCAGTAAAAATCTTTCAGAGAAATATCCCTTTTTCATGAAATCATTTTAAAGTAACATAATTTATAAAGGAACCCATTTATAAGATAGTTTCTAATAAAACTGTCCCATACCAATTTTAAACTTTTAAAATAATTATCATTTTTAATCATTCATCCCTATATAAATAAATCTTTAAAACTATTTTGAAAAGATGGACATTAATGAGAAAAGATTAGAAGAATAAATTGTTAAAACATTTAAAATGAGTTTTAGTAAATAATTTCCTTAAAAATAATCCCTTTTAAAACTCTTTAATGAAACATTTACATGGATAAAAATATTTCCCAGTAGATACTTACGTAAAAACAACCTCAGATAAGTAAAAAGATCGTATAATTAACCCGCACATTGCACTTTCTTTTGGTCGAGGGTACGTTTATAATAATATATAATGACCATAGTATGTTATTAAATTATACCAAAAATAATTTTATTGTTTATTATATCATACATGATTAATTTATGACTTTATACTACCCATTTAATAATGATTTCCATGTTAAATTAATATTTCGGGTAATAAGCGCTTCCTTTATCATACATGTTTTAACATGTTATTCTTGATCGTATCATTTAGATCATGATTTACATACTTCCTGAATATAACACATGATTTATATATAATATATACTTAGAATATAAATATGTATCGTAGATAGATATGTTAAATGGAAAACACAGTTTATGGAGACAGTAGACCATACATACGCATAAATGTTGTTTCATGTTTTCATATCGTATTGAATAGAAGAAAGTGAATAAGATATATGTAAGTACATATATATAAATATATATATTCAGTATAATTATTATGTCATATATTACATACTTATTAATAATATATATTTTTATTATCATCATTAAATGGTGAATGTGGAAATGAATCTCATCGCATCTTGGAGACGGTAATCCATACGTACACACGAGTGATGATTCTATTTACTTAATGATTAAAAGGTGAAGAATTAGATGATATATTAATCTTACAGAGACATTATAATGTTATTTTAATTATCTATATACATATTACACATCATTATATCCCTCCAAATAACATAGTGTTGAGTAACAAATTACACCACGGTGTGGAGACGGTAAATCGTACATATGCACGTAGGGTGACACTATCATTCATAGGATGGGTAGAATAATAAATATAGTTGTACCATATTTATAATAACATTATATTAGGTAGAAGGTAATTGAGTTATTATTTTGTTCTGGAAACAATAAATAAAGAGGAAGTGGAAGAAGAAAAGAACTTGAAAAAGGTTGGGGAAATTGTTACCTCTTCTTCAGGTGTTTTCTTTTTGAGTTGATCAAAATGTGTCCTTATGTTGGATTTATGATCAAACTAAGGACTCTAGGTTGATCTGAGGGAATTTGGGAGAATATTTTGTTAGGGTTTGGTGGAGATAAATGGATTTGGAGTTGTGATTTGGAGAGAAGGGGAATTGCCCTTTTATAAGGGGGCGAGGGTCACATTAGAAAATGATTAAAATATTAATTTATTATACGGTCATATTCGGTTTATAATGGATCCAAATGAATTTATTTCAAAACATAGCTGGTTATGGGTCGAAGTAATGTCATCTAATTTGTTTTATACAGGTTTATGATACCATTTTAACCTTAATTTTTAGATTTAACTATTAGTTAAATAGTTTAATGTTTACCGTGTCTTCTTGTATTTTCACACTATATGGTTAATAAAAATACTCTAAACTTCTTAGAAAAACTAAATTTGTTCATTAATGAAATATATAATATTATTAAAGATCTTTTTCAGAACCTTATATTTTTATGAATATTTTATAATTTAATATTATAATATTTGTTTTAGAAACTCATTTATGTCAATTTTTACATATTTAGTATTTAGTTTTTGTAAATGTTCTCCAAACTTGATTACTTAAAAAAAGATACATTTAATCAACCGTGACATGTAATATTAACCTATAAAATTCGTTTATGTCATAAAAACATTGAAACTATATTTATTTTAATATTTTTAATACAATTTATTTGATTCTTTCATTAATAAGATATTTACTGCTTCTTCATTGTGTCTTAAATAAATTTGATTATTTTTTGTCTAAAAACTATAAATAAAATACCATGATGGAGGAAATCTTTTTATCTTTCTAATAATTATTTATATTTGAATTTATCTTATGTATAACCCTATATAAAAAATGGTTTAGATATTAAACATTGAATTTAACACTTTTAAATCTTCCTTAAATAAAATAATAATAAATGTCCTAATCTAATATAAATGGACCTAAAGATTAATATTTTTTCCTAAGGATATTTTTGGTAGATTTAAACTAATACAATAGAATTATGACATGTTTCACGGTTTTTATAATATCATTTTTACCATTAATTGCCCGATTTATTTTTAACTGTGCTAAATAAAAGTCAAAAGTTCATATTCACCAAAAATTAATTTCAACTTATTGATCCGCATTTTAAATACAGATTTCAATTGAGTCAATAATATTTTTGAAATTAAACTCACAAAAGCAGTAAATTAATGTTTTATGAAAATTTGAAAATGCATCTATAAGGTTTATAAGGACTCAGCCTTTAACATTACTTAATCATGAATTAAATGAATAATTCACACAGAGGATCTTTGCCGGTTTAGAGGTTTAGAGAATTAGGTCATAACTATTACATCTCAGAAGATTACATAGTAGACACTTCTACTAAGTTTCCATAAAATAATAAAAAAACATTAAAAAGAAACATGTCTAGTTCCATGTTTTAGATAGCATGTCTATCCTTGAACCCATCCTTGACCCGATTCATCTTTAAATCCTATGGAAAACATTTCAAAAACTTGGGATGAGTATAAAAATCCTAGTAAAGGATACATAGATAAGGAAAACAATTAGTTTTTCAAAACAACAAGTAAACCATGAATACTTTACCAAAGTAATACATTTCACCTTTATGAAGTAGAAAAATTATTCACGGAAAAAAAGACCATTACTTACCCTTTTGTAACCAAAAGATTACAATAAAACCCATATAAAGAACACAAGACATATAAAGGTAATTTCGTACATAAACATACTTAAATGGAATAACCATATGGTGTACTTCCACACATACTTAATGGAATAGCAATACGACCAACTTCCATACCTAATGCATTGGAGGTTATAATGTAACCACCCGTCCTGTTATTCACGGCACCACCCGTCATATGGTTCATCATGTAACCACCCGTAAAATGTCCAAGTACCATTATAGAATCATGACACATACGAAAATTATAAAGGAATGAAAACATTTACACATTTTAAGACCAATATATCACTTAAATATATTGACATAACAAATCCATTATCAAAACCATTTTCAATACCAAAAAGAGTATATGGTATTTATTTACGTTTAAAAAAATATAACGTCTTGTTGGGTAAGCCAAAGATCAAGGAATACTCACGGCAGCAGAAAGGTCATTGTCACCGCATACGTTAAAAGAAAACATACTTTTTGTCATTTAGTAAAACGCTTCGTATAGAAAATATTTCTTTCGAATAAAAGTAGAAGTCAAAGGGGTTTATACCCCCTATAAAAGAATGTTGTGTATAAAAAAATATTCCTCAATGAAAGGAGATTGAGACGAAGTCCTTTAAAAGGTCAGTATCCTTAGATTTAGGATAAATCAATTACATGATTATGCGTGAAAAATATTAATAAACCAAATATAAGTGGATATTAAGTGTAATACAATTAGAGGTCATTCACACATAATCTTGGAAAAACAAAACCAATGACATTGATATCTAAATCAATGAAATGAGATTTAGTTATGATTTCCCATTAAAGTTCATCTAAATGACATAAGAATTTATCAATGAGATGATTATGTGTAGAAATAGTATATCCACACAAAGGATTGTGGAAATTACAACATAGAGATTCCACACATAAAATTGTCATAATAAAATCATTAAATCGAGGTTTAACCCAAATAATTGAACGTGGGTTAAGAAGTTCCCTTACGGAAATCTGACAGCCTAACAACGTCACATTAAAATTCAGAAAATGGGTTGATGAGAGATAAAGAGGGTATCTCATAACTTGTACATTAAATTTACATCAATAAGAATATATGATAACATATCCCAACAAAAGAATATGTAAATTAAAAGCCATAACAAAAAGGAGTCTTTTTTAAGAAGAGGAGGGTGAAAGGTCCCCTTACATAGTTGGGTAACTCTTGAAACATACACCCCAGGGAAGAAGGGTCATACAATGAAGTTGTAAATACCCGTAAATGAAACTATACTACACAAAGAGTATAATAATGGGCATTACATACAACACTCAAAGGAAATAGTGGAAAACGTAGCATAAATGTCACTGGAATAAAAGTGAGATGAAAAAATCCCTTAAGAAAACTTGGCAGCATAATGACGCCACTTAAAACTTCCAAAAATGGATTTATGAGATCAAATAGGGTCTCTCATAAAATGAACATAAAAAATACAGTATGATAAATATAAAAGAACATACCCAAATATAAAAAAGATGATCTTAAAATAAATGACATAAAAGAGAGTACTTAAAAAGGAAGAGAGAGGTTGGATCTCTTACCTCAAGTCCGACTTGTCTTGTTTGTTTCTTTATATTCCTGAATAATAAACTTTGGTCAATTTATAATTGCTTAAGGACCTCTTTTAAAGATTACTCTTCCGTTCATATCACAAATTTAAATGTAATAATAATTGGTTAATAATGTGAGTTCATATCAAAAAGTTTTGTCGATGTTCGATACATGAGTCAAAATTGAGCTTGTTGGAAAAGAATTTTTGATGAAGTTATAGGTACATCATCTCCAGAATATTATCAATGATTTAAATATCATATATGTCTAGTATATAAGAAGAGAGGAGGGTCACTCTTGGAAAGTTATAAACTTTTACTTTATTATAAAATGCTTTTCAGATTATAAAGGTCCCAAAATTATATATTTCAACGATAAGGTGATAATAGTTCGTAATACACAGATCCAATAGGTTTTTGACATGTGTAGGTTATATATTTTACATTATCTTTTCATTTTATTTAAATCGTTAAATAATTAGGTAAGCGCTGCATCATCATGGTGTCATAAATAATTTAATTTATTTATTGTTTAAAATTTATAAAAAAATATCATAATGTATGAAATCTTTTTATATTTCCAATGAATATTTATAGTCAAAATTATTACTTGTATAACCCCATGTAAAAATTGTTTTAGCAAAACAATACATGTTTGTGACATTTTTATTTTAACATTAAATAAAAAATTATTAACGTCATTTTCCTACCAAAGTGGGTCCATGGGGTCCCCAAATTGACCCATGGATTGTTTTGGTTGGCCATGACACATCCAATAAAGGTAGGACATGTTTCAAGGTAATTTTATATTATTATAACAATATTTTTTCCATCAATTACACTAATTACCTCTAATCACGATTAAAAAACTTGAAAGTTACTATTCACCAAAAATTATTTTAATCCCATTGAACCACATTTTACTTCTTAATGATAATCATGTATGTTGAAATTTTAAAAATAGAAAACCCAAAAGTGGAAAAATTTCATTTAAATGAAAAATCATATTTATTTTACTGCCACTTAGTGGTTTCACTATTCATCAAAAATTGAAGTTTTTCAGAAAAATACCAAAAATTCACCCTAAGCTATATTTTATATTTTGAATTAAAAAATGATATCTATTTTACAAAATTCAAAACATATAAGTTACATTAATTAATTTAATAATTAATTCCCGTTGTCAAAAAAAATCGCATGTTTTTATGAAACAATATGTATCAAAAGATTGACACTAGTTTAAGTCCAATTTAAAAGTGAAATTAATTCCAATCACCACAGTTGGATTAAATGGTAAAAATATATTCTAATTTAACTTTAAACACAATTAAAAATATAATCTAATCTTATAAACAAATTAGATTAAAAAGAGGTTTTGAATTAAAATACAACATTTTTCACTATTCATTAAAAATGAACTTTATTGGAAAAATACCAAAAATTTACACAAAGTAAATTTTGATGTCCCAATTCTAAAGAAGAGTTTTATTTGATCCAATAGAATGTATAAGAGTGAACAAAACTATATTTAAAGAAGGTTCGCCATCAAAAGGCTATAGTTCGACCTCTTAGTGAATATTAGAGTATATATGCCTAAAATTGATTTCTTTTCTTATTTTAAGACTTTATCATTTATTGGATAAATTTAAAAACATTTAAAAAACATATATAATCATATTTTAGTTATTTCAATTCATTCCTGCCATTACAATGGCTAGGCATTAACTACCATTTAAAATAAAATTATTTTATTATTAGTGTGCAATGTAAGATTTCAAAGAAACTCATTATTGCGTATTGGTTATGCCATCCAGAATAGCATTTCCTTTAAATTAATAATAACAATTTTATTCAAAAAATGATAAATATGAAAAGGTAATATTATTTATTTACCTAGGATGTTACATCCTTCCCCCCTATTGGGAATTGCGTCCTCGCAATTTTAAAATTGGGCTCGGAAACTTCATTGAAAGTCCCACATCGGAACAAGAGTCAGTAAAACTATCACTTTAAAATAAAGAAAGATAAGTACAAAGGTCACCCGAGTTAACCCATACTAGGATTCCATGTAGGAAAACATGGATATGGAGGAGAAAACAAAGGGTCATGTTCTGATGGAGAGTGATAGAAAACATGTTTAGAAGAAAGTTAACCACAAGAAAATCACAAACTTGTGATGGGTTAAATGATATTTGATTCCCCAGTAGGAAAAATTAACAGACAAAATTTTTGTTTTAAGTTACCTTTAATTGAGGAATTTATTTATGAGAATAACTAAAACATAAGGAAACATAATTACATGTCATGTTGACTTTCAACTTTTACTAGATTTCTTACACGAACTCATATTTTCTCCCAAAGATGAGTATTTAGTAAGACTTGTTCACATTAAGAGTACTATTATCAACTTCTAGAGAATCACCTAATCCACAAAAGAGAACTATATATTTCCCATGTCTTTAGACAAAATAAGAAACCAAAATTGTTAGAAAAAGATCCACAAATTAATAATCCTTAAAAAATCTATTCTTAATCTCTAAAATTTATCAAACAATACCCAAAGTTCACCAAAGACTATTTAATAAATAATTTTTCCATAAAATTATTCAAAGTAAACAAAACTAAGATTGAAACAAAAATATTTTAAGGATTTAATGACATAGTCTTCCAATGTAAAAATTAACATTTATCTACAAATAACATTAGTTTCTCTTAAAGTCTCATATTGAAATGTAATTAACCTAATCACATATCCTCCATGATAGGTTAATAAATTCAATAAATATCCCAAAATTAAAATAATATTGATTCATAAAATCATCTAACTAAAAATAATTATTCAAAATAACCATGGACATCACGTAGTCCAGTGGTAGGCGATAAATACCAGTCGCACTTTGGATGTGGGTTAGATTCCCACAGCTTTGTCCGACGTGACGGGTTGTCACATGGTCTGCGTGTTTTCCTTTTTCCAAAACTATATAATTCTTATAACATTTCCTAAAAACGATAAAATATTCAAAAATAACCATAACATAATTTAACCTCAAGTTTATCTCATGTCATTCATATTCCATCATAACATATAGTAACGCATAATTACCTTAAAATTAAGGATCATATAAACCCTAATGGTTAACTTTATAATTATTACCTGAACTTCCACATCAAGTTGGTGATCTCGTACATGATGCATTAGAGAACTCACCAAGGTTCAAGTAGTTGATCATGACTCCTTGATAGTTGGTTTAGAACAACCATGGGATTCCCCCTTGAATCCCCCATTTCATCCAGTATCTTGATCAGAGAACCACCATAGTTTACTTCAAACCCATTGTCACTTTGGTGCCTGCTAGATCCATCCCTTTACTAAAAACAGAAATGTCAGTGTGAGTATATCAACAAAACCATCATGTAGTAATGAGAATGAAAAATACTATGATATACTTACTCATTTACTTTACCTAAATGTAAGACTCTTTCTGAAATCCTAACCATTATGGTAATTTCACTTATGCATAAAGAATACCCTAACCTCTAAAGTTATCTAAACCTCCCTTTGATACCAACTATAAGGACCCACCCTTAAACATTAGTTAAACATGAATTAAATGAATAATTCTCATAGAGGATATTTTTAGGTTTAGAGTTTTAGAGAATTAGGTCATAACTATTACATCATAAAAGATTACATAGTAGACACTTCTACTAAGATTCCATAAAATAATAAAAACACTCTTAAAAAGAACATGTCTAGTTCCATGTTTTAGATAGCAAGACTTTCTTTGAAACCATCCATGACCCTATTCATCTTTAAGTCATGTGGAAAACAATTCAAAAAACTTGGGATGAGCATAAAAATCCCAGTAAAGGATACATAAAGAAGGAAAACTTTTAGTTTTTCAAAACAACAAGTAAACTATGAATACTTTACCAAAGTAATACTTTTCACCTTTATGAAGTAGTAAAAACTATTCATAGAATAAAAGTCCATTACGTACCCTTTTGTAACCAAAATATTACCATAAACCCCATATAAAGAACACATAACATAAAAAGGTAACTTGGGACATAAACATACTTAAATGGAAAACCATACGGTAGACTTCCACACATACTTAATGGAATAGCCATACGACCAACTTCCATACCCAATGCATTGGAGGTTATAACGTAACCACCCATCCTGGTATTCAAGGCACCACCCGTTATATGGTTTATCATGTAACCACCTGTAAAATGTCCAAGTACCATTATAAAATCATAACACATAAAACAATTATAAAGGAAAGAAAAAATTTCCACATTTCAAGCACAATATATCACTTAGATATATTATAATAACAAATCCATTATGAAAACCATTTTCAATACCAAAAAGAGTATATGGTATTGATTTACTTTTAAAAAAATATAATGACTTTTTGAGGAAGCCAAAGATCAAAGAATACTCACGGCGGCGAAAAGGTCATTGTCACCGCGTACGTTAAAAGGAAACATACTTTTTGTCGTTTAGTAAAATTATTCATATAGAAAATATTTCTTACGATTAAAAGTAGAAGTCAAAGGTCCTTATACACCGTATAAAAGAAAGTTGTGTATAAAACAAAATCTACCTCAATGAAAGGATATTTAGACGAAGTCCCTTACAAGGTTAGTATCCTTAGATTAAGGATAAATCAATTACCGGATTATGTGTGAAAAATATAAATACACCAAATATAAGTGGATATTATGTGTAAAACAATCAGAGGTCATTCACACTTAATCTTGGAAAAACAAAACCAATTACATATATATCTAACTCAACGAAATGAGACTGAGTTATGATTTCCCATACAAGTTTGTCTAAATGATGTAATAATTTATCAATGAGATGATGATGTGTAGAAATAGTATATCCACACAATGGTTTGTGGAAGATACATCATAGAGATTCCAGAAATAATCCTGGCATAATAAAATCATTATGTATAGGTTTAACCCAAATAATTTAAAGTGGGTTAAGATGTTCCCTTACAGAAATCTGACAGCTTAACAGTGTCACTTTAAAATTCAGAAAATAGGTTGATGAGAGATAAAAAGTGTATCTCATAACTTGTACATTAAATTTACATCAATAAGGATATATGAGAACATATCCTAACTTAAAAGACATAACAAAAAAGAAGACTTTTTAAAGAAGATGAGGGTGAATGGTCCCCTTACCGAGTTGGGTAACTTTCGAAACTTACACCCCAGGGAAGAAGGGTCATACAATGAAGATGTAAATACCCGTAAATGAAACTATACCACAAAAAGTGTATAATAATGGGGATTACATAGAGCACTCAAAGTAAATAGTGGAAAACGTAGCATAAATGTCACGGGAATAAAAGTGAAATGAAAAATCCCTTACGAAAACTCGGCAGCCTAACGGTGCCACTTAAAACGTCCAAAAATGGATTTATGAGATCAAATATGGTCTCTCATAATATGAACATAAAAATTACAGTATGAGTAATATAAAATAACATCCCCAAACATAAAAAATATGATCTTAAAAGAAATGACATAAAAGAGTGTACTTAAAAAGATAGAGAGAGGTTGGATCCCTTACCTCAAGTCCAAATTGTCGTGTCCGTTTCATTATATTCCTGAATAATAAAATTTGGTATATTTATAATTTCTTAAGGACCTCCCTTAAAGATTATTATTCAGTTAATATCACATATTAAAATTTTATAATAATGGGTTAATAATGTGAGTTCATATCAAACGTTTTTGTCGATGTTCGGTACATGAGTCAAAATTGAGCTTGTTGGAAAAGAATTTTCCATGAAGTTAAAGGTTCATCATCTCCAGAATATTATAAATGATTTAAATATCATATATATCCAGTATATATTCATTTTATACTATTCCATAACATTTGGAGATAAAAAATGAAATGCACCGTTCATGGAGATGGTAGGCCGTACGTACGCCTGAATGCTAATTAAATTTCATTGTCATATTAATAGAATTAAAACTAATTGAGATATATATATATATTATAATTCCAGAATTATATCAATCATTTAGGTGTAATATATTACATATATATCCATTATATATATTTACTTATAAATGTACATAACATTTGGAGATAAGAAATTAAATGTACCGTTCATGGAGACGGTAAGTCGTACGTACGCATGAACGCTACCTTCATTGCTTTTTTTTGTATTCAATGGAATGAAATAATAATGATATAAAGGTATATTATAATTCCAGTAGTATATCATATGTAATACCAGTAATTCCATCCTTTATACGTCCCACAAATTGCATTAAAGAATCAAATCACTTTGAGGGGGCGGTAGTCCGCACTTCCTAAAATGATGATATCGCGTTTACCCATAATGGAAACAAAAAAGGTATGACATAAATGAAAAATACAGAATATTAATAAAAAAATAAACATATTATATATCATATATAAATATATTGACATCATAATGGCCACCTTTGAAGGTGTTAAAAGAATATTGACAAATCATCGTTTCGTGAGGCAGTAATTCGCCATCCACAGAAACATAATGTTCTTTAACCATTAGACGGAGGTGTGTGAAAGTGTAGCTCGAATAATTCTTATAACAACATCCTAGTATATTCACGATACTGGTGTTGTTACAAAAATAAGTAATAAAAAGATTTTAGGTGGTTGGAGAAGCAAAATAAATCAAAAGAACACAAGTGAAATCATTACCTTAAAATCGGGTAACTCCTCTTGGTTTGAACCAAAAGGGTTTCTTGAAGAGAATTCTTCCAAAGGTGAGGCTTCAATGATGAATAGAGGGATGTGAAGAGATGAAATGGTCAGGGTTTGGCCGATACAAAGGCTTGAGATGTGTGGGTAAGGTGGTAGAGGTGGGGGCCTTTTATAAGAGGAGAGGAGGGGCACTCTTGGAATGTTATAAACTATTACTTTATTATAAAATTCTTTTCGGATTTTAAAGTTCCCAAAATTATATATTTCTAGGATAAGGTGATAGGAGTTCTAAATCCACCCCTCAAATTTGTTTTTGACAAGATTACGTTTTATATTTTACATTATCTTTTCATTTTATTTAAATCGTTAAATAATGATGTAAGCGCTGCATCATCATGGTGTCATAAATAATTTAATTTATTTAATTTTTAAAATATATAAAAAAATCATCATGATGTAGGAAATCTTTTTAAATTTCCAATGAATATTTATAGTCAAAATTATTACTTGTATAACCTCATGTAAAAATTGTTTTATCAAAACAATACATGTTTGTGACATTTTTATTTTAACTTTAAATAAAAATTTATTAATGTCATTTTCCTACCAAAGTGGCTCCATGGGGTCCCAAAGTTGACAAATGGATTGTTTTGGTCGCCCATGACACATAAAATAATGTTAGGACATGTGTCAAGGTAATTTCCTATTATTATAATATTATTTTTCCCTTAAATTTCACAAATTACCTCTAATCGCGATTAATAAACTTAAAAGTTACTATTCACCAAAAATTATTTTAATCCCATTGAACCAAATTTTACATGCTAATGAAAACCATGTATGTCAAAATTTTTAAACTCAAAACACAGATGTGGTAAAGTTTCATTTAAACGAAAAATCAGTTTTTTTTACTGCCACTTAGTGGTTTCACTATTCATCAAAAATAGAAGTTTTTCAGAAAAATACCAAAAATTCACCTTAAGATATATTTGATATTCCGAATTCAAAAATGATGCCTATTTTACAAAATTCAAAACATATAAGTTACATTAATTAATTTAATAATTAATTCCTACTTTTAAAACAAACAGCGTGTTTTTATGAAGCAATATGTATCAAAAGATTGACACTAGTTTAAGTCCAATATAAAAGTGAAATTAATTCCAATGACCACAATTGGATTAAGTGGTAAAAATATATTCTAATTGAACTTTAAAACCAATTCAAAATATAATCTAATCAAATAAATAAATTATATTCAAAAGAGGTTTTGAATTAAAATACAACATTTTTCACTATTCATTAAAAAATGAACTTTATCGGAAAAATACCAAAAATTTACACAAAGTAAATTTTGTTGTCCCGATTCTAAGGAAGAGTATTATTTGGTCCAATAGAATGTATAAGAGTGAACAAATCGATATTTAAAGAAGGTTCGCAATCAAAAGGTGATAGTTCGACCTTTTAGTGAATATTAGAGTATCTATGCCTAAAATTGAATTATTTTCTTATTTTAAGTCTTTATCTTTTATAGGATAAATGTAAAAACAGTTAAAAAACATATATAATCGTATTTTAGTTATTTCAATTCATTACCGCCATTACAATGTCTAGGTGTTAACTACCATTTAAAATAATATTATTTTATTATTAGAGTGCAATGTAAGATTTCAAAGATACTCGTTGTTGCGTATTTGGTACGCCATCGAGCATAGCATTCCCTTTAAATTAATATTAACAATTTTATTCACAAAAAAGGATAAATATGAAAAATTAATATTCTTTATTTACCTGGGATGTTACATCCCTCCCCCTATTGGGAATTGTGTCATCAAAATTTTAAAATTGGGCTCAGAAACATCATTGAAAGTCCCACATCGGAACAAGAGTTAGTAAAACTATCACTTTAAAATAAAGAAAGATAAGTACAAAGGTCAACCGAGTTAACCCATACAAGGATTCCATGTAGGAAAACATGGACATGGAGGAGAAAACAAAGGGTCGTGTTCTGATTGAGAGTGATAGAAAACATGTTTATGAAGAAAGTTAACCACATGAATATCACAAACTTGTGATGGGTTAAATGATATTTTATTACCCAGTAAGAAAAATTAACAGACAACATTTTTGTTTTAAGTTACCTTTCATTGAGGAATTTATTTATGATCATAAGAAAACATATGGAACATTCTTACATGTCATGTTGACTTTCAACTTTTACTAGATTTCTTACATGATCTCATATTTTCTCCAAAAGATGAGTATTTAGGAAGACTTGTTCACATTAAGAATACTATAATCAACTTCTAGAGAATCACCTAATCCAAAAAAGAGAACTATATATTTCACATGTCTTTAGACAAAAGCAGAAACCAAAATTGTTAGAACAAGATCCACAAATGAATAATCCTTTATAAAAAAATCTATTCTTAATCTCCCAAATTTGTCAAACAATACCCAAAGTTCACCAAAGACTATTCAATAAACAATTTGTCCATAAATTTATTCAAAGTAAACCAATCTAAGATTGAAACCCAGATATTTGAAGGATTTAATGACATAGTCTTCCAAGGTAAAAATTAACATTTATCTCCAAATAAAATTAGTTTCTCTTAAAGTCTCATATTGAAAAGTAATTAACCTAATCACATATCCTCCATGATAGGTTAATCATTTCCAAAAATAACCCAAAATAAAATTAATATTGATTCCTAAAATCATTTAACTAAAAAGAATTAGTCAAACTAACCAATGACTTCACGCAGTCCAATGGTAGGTGATAAATACCAGTCGCACTTTGGGTGTGGGTTAGATTCCCACACCTTTGTCCGACGTGATGGGTTGTCACACGATCTGCATGTTGTCCTTTTTCAAAAACTATATAATTCATATAACATTCCCCAAAAATGATAAAATCTTCAAAAATAACCATAAAATAATTTAACCTCATGTTTATCTCATGTCGTTCGTATTCCATCATAACATATACTAACAAATAATTACCTCAAAAGTAAGGATCATATAAACCCTAATGGTTACCCTTATAATTATTACCTGAACTTCCACTTCGAGTTGGTCATCTCGTACATGATGCATTAGAGAACTCACCAAGGTTCAAGTGATTGATCAAGACTCCTTGATAGTTGGTTTAGAACAGCCACGAGATTCCTCATTAAATCCCCCATTTCATCCAATCTATTGATCAGAGAACCACCACAGTTTTCTTCAAACCCATTGTCACATTGGTGCCTGTTAGATCCATCCATTTACTAAAAACAAGAATGTCAGTGTGAGTATATCAACAAAACCATCATGTACTAATTAGGAAGATAAACACTATGATATACTTACTCATTTACTTTATCTAAATTTAGGACTCTTTCTGAAATCCTAACCATTATTCTACTATTACTTATGCTAAAAGAATAACCTAACCTCTAAAGTTATCTAAACCTCCCTTTGATACCAACTATAAGGACCCGACCTTAAACAGTACTTAATCATGAATAAAATGAATAATTCACATAGAGGATCTTTTCAGGTTTATAGTTTTATAGAATTATGTCATAACTATTACATCTCAAAAGATTACATAGTAGACACTTCTACTAAGTTTCCATAAAATAATAAAAGAAAATTCTTAAAAATAAACATGTATAGTTCCATGTTTTAGATAGCATGTCTTTCCTTGAACCCATCCTTGACCCTATTCATCTTTAAGTCTTGTGGAAAAAATTTTAAAAACAAGGGATGAGCATAAAAATCCTAGTAAAGGATACACAATGAAGGAAAAATGTTAGTTTTTTTAAACAACAAGTAATCCATGAATACGTTACCAAAGTAATACATTCCACCTTTTTGAAGTAGTAAAAAATATTCACGGAATAAAATACCATTACATACCCTTTTGTAACCAAAATATTACCATAAAACCCATATAAAGAACACATAACATATAAAGGTAACATGGGGACATAAGCATACTTAAATGGAATAACCATACTGTCAACTTCCACACATACTTAATGGAATATCCATACGGCCAACTTCCATACCCAATGCATTGGAGGTTATAACATATCCACCCATCTTGGAATTCACGGCACCACCCGTCATATGGTTTATCACGTAACCACCCGTAAAATTTCCAAGTACCAATATTAAATCATAACTCATAAAACAATTAAAAAAGAAAGAAAACATTTCCACATTTCAAGCACAATATATCACTAAAATATATTGACATAAAAAATCCATTATCAAACGCATTTTCAATACCAAAATTATTATATGGTATTTATTTACTTTTAAAAAAATATAACGGGTTGTTGAGGAAGCCAAAGATCAAAGAATACTCATGGCGGTGGAAAGGTCATTGTCACCGCATACATTCAAATGAAACATACTTTTTTCGTTTAGTAAAATTCTTTGTATAGAAAATATGTATTTCGAATAAAAGTAGAAGTCAAAGGGGTTTATACACCGTATAAAATAATGTTGTGTATAAAACAAAATATGCCTCAATGAAAGGAGATTGAGATGAAGTCCCTTACAAGGTCAATATCCTTAGATTAAGGATAAATCTATTACATGATTATGTGTGACAAATATGAATACACCAAATATAAGTGGATATTATGTGTAAAAAAATCAGTGGTCATTCACACATAATCATTGAAAAACAAAACCAATGACATTGATATCTAACTCAATTAAACAATATTGAGTTATGATTTCCCATAAAAGTTCGTCTAAATGACGTAAGAATTTATCAATGAGATGATTATGTGTAGAAATAGTATATCCACACAATGGTTTGTGGAAATTACAACATAGAGATTCCAAACATAATCTTGGAATAATAAAATCATTAAGTAGAGGTTTAACCCAAAGAATTGAAAGTGGGATAAGAAGTTTACTTACAGAAATCCGAGAGCCTAACGGCGTCACATTAAAATTCAGAAAATGGGTTGATGAGAGATAAAAAGGGTATCTCATCACTTGTACATTAAATTTACAGCAATAATGATATATGAGAACATATCCCAAAAAAATATGATCTAAATTAAAAGACATAACAAAAATAAGTCTTTTTAAAGAAGAGGAGGGTGAAAGGTCCCCTTACCCAATTGGGTAACTTTTGAAACGTACACTCCAGGGAAGAAGGGTCATACAATGAAGATGTAAATACCCATAAATGAAACTATACTACACAAGGAGTATAATAATTTTCATTATATACACCACTCAAAGGAAATAGTGGCAAACATATCATACATGTCACGGGACTAAAAGTGAGATGAAAAATCCCTTACGAATACTCGGCAGCTAACAACGCCACATAAAACTTCCAAAAATGGATTTATGAGATAAAATAGCGTCTCTCATAATATGAACATAAAAAGTACAGTATGAGGAATATAAAAGAACATCCCCAAACATAACAAATATGAGCTTAAATGAAATGACATAAAAGAGAGTACTTAAAAAGAAAGAGAGAGGTTGGATCCCATACCTCAAGTCCGACTTGTCTTGTTCGTTTCATTATATTCCAGAATAATAAACTTTGGTCAATTTATAATTTCTTAAGGACATCCTTTAAATATTATTATTCATTTCATATCACATATTAATATTTTATAATAATGGGTTAATAATGTGTGTTCATATTAAACGTTTTTGTCGATGTTCGGTACATGAGTCAAAATTGAGCTTGTTGGAAAAGAATTTTCCATGAATTTATAGGTAAATCATCTACAGAATATTATAAATTATTTAAATATCATATATATCCAGTATATATTTATTTTATACTATTAAATACCATTTGGAGATAAAAAATGAAATGCACTATTCATGGAGATGGTAGGCCGTACGTACGCATGAACACTACTTTCATTTATTTGTCCTATTAATGGAATTAAAAATAAATGAGAGATATATATATATTATAATTCAAGAATGATATCCTTCATTTAGTTGTAATATATTACATATATATCCATTATGTATATGTACTTATAATAGTACATAACATTTGGAGATAAGAAATGAAATGTACCGTTCATGGAGATGGTAAGTCGTACGTACGCATGAACGCTACATTCATTTCATTTTTTTGTATTCAATGGAATGAAATAATAATGATATAAAGTATATTATAATTCCAGTATGATATCATATGTAATACCATTAATTCCATCCTTTATACGTCCCAGATATGGCATTAACGAATCAAATCACTTTGAGGGGGCGGTAGTCCGTACTTCCGAAAATGAAGATAGCGCATTTACACATAATGGAAACCTTAAAGGTATTACATAAATGAAAAATACATAAGCTTAAGGAAAACATAAACATATAATATATCATATATAAATATAGTGACATCATAATGGCCACCTTTTAAGCTGTTAAAAGAATAATGAACAATCATCGTTTCGTGAGGCAGTAATTCGCCATCCACAGAATCCATATGTTCTTTAACCATTGGACGGAGGTGTGTGAAACTGAATCTCAAATAATTCTTTTAAAAACATCATAGTATATTCAAGATACTGGTTTTGTTACAAAAATAAGTAATAAAAAGAGTTTTGGGGGTTGGAGAAGCAAAATAAATCAAAAGACCACAAGTGAAAACATTACCTTAAAATCGGGTAACTCCTCTTGGTTTGAACCAAAAGGGTTTCTTGAAGAGCATTCTGCCAATGGTGAGGCTTCAATGATGAATAGAGGGATGTGGAGAGATGAAATGGGCAGGGGTTGGCCGAGCCAAAGGCTTGAGAGGTGTGGGTAAGGCGGTAGAGGTGGGGGGCATTTATAAGAGGATACGAGGGGCACTCTTGGAAAGATATAAACATTTACTTTATTATAAAATGATTTTCGGATTTTAAAGGTCCCAAAATTATATATTTATAGGATAAGGTGATAATAGTTCTAAATCCACCCATCCAATAGGTTATTGACAAGTTTAGGTCTTATATTTTACATAATCATTTCATATTATTTAAATCATTAAATAATGAGGTAATCGATGCATCATCATGGTGGCTTAAATAATTTAATTTATCTAATGTTTAAAAATTATAAAACAAATATCATGATGTAGGAAATCTTTTTAGATTTCCATGTAATATTTATAGTCAAAATTATTACTTGTATAACCCCATGTAAAATTTGTTTTAGCAAAACAATACATGTTTGTGACATTTTTGTTTTAACATTTAATAAATAGTTATTAATGTCATTTTCCTACAGAAGTGGCTCCATGGGGTCCCCACATTTACCCATGGATTGTTTTGGTCGGACATGACACATCAAATAAAGGTAGGACATGTGTCAAGGTAATTTCATATTATTATAACATTATTTTTTCCTTAAATTACACTAATTACCTCTAATCGCGATTAATAAACATTAAAGTTACTATTCACCAAAAATTATTTCAATGCCATTGAACCACATTTTACTTCCTAATGAAAATAAAGTATGTTGAAATTTTAAAAATCAAATCAAAGAAGTGGTAAAGTTTCATTTAAACAAAAAAGCAGTTTTTTTAATTGCCACTTAGTGGTTTCACTATTCATCAAAAATTGATGTTTTTCAGAATAATACCAAAAATTCACCCTAAGCTATATTTGATATTCCAAATTCAAAAATAATTATAATTTTTAAAAATTCAAAACATATAAGTTGAATTAATTAATTTAATAATTAATTCCCGCTGTCAAATCAAATAGCGTGTTTTTATGAAACAATATGTATCAAAAGATTGACACAAGTTTATGTCCAATTTCAAAGTGAAATTAATTCCAATGACAACAATTGGATTAAATGGTAAAAATATATTCTAATTGAACTTTAAATCCAATTAAAAATATAATCTAATCATATAAATAAATTAGATTAAAGTGAGGTTTTGAATTAAAATACAATAGTTTTCACTATTCATTAAAAAGTCAACTTTATCGGAAAAATAACAAAAATTTACACAAAGTAAATTTTGATGTCCAGATTCTAAAGAAGTGTTTTATTTGGTCTAATAGAATGTATAATAGTGAAAAAAACTATATTTAATGATGGTTCGCCATCAAAAGGCGATAGTTCGACCTTTTAGTGAATATTAGAATATCTATGCCTAAAATTGAATTCTTTTCTTATTTTAAGCCTTTATATTTTATTGGATAAATGTAAAAACATTTAAAAAACATATATAATCATATTTTTGTTATTTCTATTCTTTCCCTCTATTACAACGGCTAGGCATTGACTACCATTTAAAATAATATAATTTTATTATTAGAGTGCAAAGTAAGATTTCAAAGAAACTCGTTTTTGCGTATTGGGTATGCCATCGAGCATAAAATTCCATTTAAATTAATATTAACATTTTTAGTCAAAAAAAGGATAAATATGAAAAATTAATATTCTTTATTTACCTGGGATGTTACAAGGTGCGTAGAAAACGTTAAGAAATTAAATAAAATTTTATACATCTAATTTTATTATAGAATGACTCTAATGGAATAAATTGAACATATATAGGTATTATATATCTTTATTTATTTAAAATTAATTTAAATAAAATAAATAATTATTTAAATAAACAGCCAGTTTTAAATAATAACACAGTGTTTTTCACTATTCATCAAAATTGAAAGTTTTTAGAAAAATACCCTAAATTCACCCTAAGGTAATTTTGATATTTTAAATTCAAAAATGAATTTGATTTTACCAAATTAAAGATATATAATTTTCATTTATTAGTTTAAATTTAATTCCTGTTGTCAAAACCAAAAAGTGATTTTTTAAAAAGTAAAAACTATCAAAAGATTGACATGTGTTTATGTCAAATTTAAATGTGAAATTACATATAATGACCTAAATTTTATTAAATGATAAAAATATAATCTAACTATACTTCAAAATAATTAAAATTTATAATTGAACACAATAAATCATTTTGATAAAAAAAATCAATTAAAATTTAGTATTTTTCACTATTCAACCAAATATTAATGTTATCAGAAAAACCCCAAAAACTTATAGAAAATATTTTTTTTCCTGATTCTAAATAATAAATTTATATTGTCCAATTGAATATATAAATGTATCATATATTGGATTTCAAAAGGGTTTTCTATCAAAAGGTGATAAATTGCATTTTCTGAAAAATACATTCTTTATCTGAAAAAATTATATTCCATCTTATTTTATGTCTAAGAAATAGTTTATATAGATGTTAAACTTTTTATGGAATATATAAAATTCAAAAACAAGATAAAACTAATCACAAATGCTTTTGAAGAGCTAGTTTGGTAAGTCATGGTGCGCTCGAACTTGGTGTTGCATGTAGCACAAGTTATTTAATTACATTGATGAAATAACATACTATAAAATATTGTGGTATTACATTCTCTCCTCCTTCAAAAAATTGCTTCCTCACCATTTGAAATTGTTCTTCGAAAATAAAAAGCTAAAAAATAAAAATACCTTTGTAGAAATCCTACATCAGAAATTGGGTTAAAAAATTTGGTCTTAAAAATAGACAAAGAGAAATACAAAATTCACCACCA
Organism: Viscum album; assembly: GCA_963277665.1. Lineage (NCBI taxonomy): Eukaryota > Viridiplantae > Streptophyta > Magnoliopsida > Santalales > Viscaceae > Viscum > Viscum album. The sequence continues at coordinate 1,041,607,604 of OY728132.1, read as the reverse complement.
GATTTTGATCATGATTAAGAGGACATTGGTGGAAATTAGAGACACATAATTTGTTGAAAAAGAAAATATTTATAGGGATTTATTGAGGTTATCAATCATAAAGAGGAGTAAAATTGATTGCCTCAAAACCATCAATCTATGATGATTTAAAATATGTTTGGTTCCAAAAACGTAAGGTATTAGGATAACATATGTTTGGTTTTAAGATCCCTTTTTTAAATATTAATAATTAATTTATTCATAGAATAAGATGAAAAAAATATACATGAAAAGTATTGTTTCATCCATAAAATAATTACTACAACAAACATATATTCCACTCTAAATGATAATTGAATTCAAAAATATTATATTTATCCTAATCATATTGGGTTCCAAAAATAAAAAATTTATAATTCATTTTTTAGACTCTTTAAAAAAACTACATTATAAAAACCATGACATCTTGTATGCCCGTGGTAGGTGATCCACCCATGTCACCCTTTGGTTGTGGGTTCAATCTCGTGTCCTTGATGGACGCGATGGGTTGTTGCCTAACCTCTATGTTGTCTTTTTTATGATAATACAAAACAAATCTTAAGAAATGATTTAACCTTAACAATAGAATCAAATGTAAAACTTAATCTATTCAAACCATTATACTTATTCAAAATAATTCTATCCAAACTCACAATAAAATATTTATGAGGAAGGTAAACCCAATGAATATCATTTTTTTACACGTAATAACATGTGAATACCTCAATGATGCATTATTTTAAAACACAGAAATACCATGAATTACCGTAAAACCTTATTGATTACATTAATGCTCCTCAATTCCTTATATAATAATGGATATACTCCTTCTATACAAATATTTTGTAAACTCGAACAATGATGAAATATACAAATCATTAATCAGTTCCAAGGTAGTCATGAATATCCAATAAAATTTATCCAAATCAATCATATATTATTACAAAATCACTACCTCATCAACAGAACAATATTATGGTTTATCATTCCCTAAACAATATTTTTTCCAAAAAAATTAACCTACTATTGAGTCACTTTTCATGGTTCCACACAATTTCAGGTCCTTAATAAAATAGTACTTTAGTACAATCCTTATATAATCTATAATTATTATAACATGTTCATCATTAATAAAATACTCAAATGACACAATGAGTTAATAATATCATAAGAAATCTACTCATTCCTCTTCATCTTCTGTAGAATCATAACATGATTATTATCTAATAACCACATTTGGGGTATACTCTGATTATTTGGACAATGATTCGCATAGTGTCCCAACTCCTTGTAGATGAAGCATTGTACATTTGTAACCTTTTTTGTACCCTTGAAATCATGCACATAGTTTCCTTTTTCTCCATTATTATAACAAACTGTCATTCCCTTCAGGAATTTACCAAGGAGATTATTTCCACATCCATCACATATAGGAAAATCATTTTTTTCCCTCTTCCCTTTATCCATGTTTCTCTCTTCCATTATTTTATTCTCTTTCTTCCCATAAAATCCATAGACTCCGAGAATTCTTTTCATATCTTATTAACACAAGGTATTATTTCTTCATATGATGAGAAAATGTGGGAGACTATTTCACTTTTGAATGTTCACTTAATACCAGGACAGATATTATCCTTCTGAATCATTCGATCATGGGTATTGTTGTAATTATCATTCCTTCTACTAGGTGCCATTTCTAAATAATGGCATACAATAGGATAGTTTATGAATCGCAATGCATAATTACAAACTTGTAAAATACCTAACGTAAATTGATAAGATTATGCATATAATATATAACCATAAAATGTTTTCTTTGAGTTAGTATTTACTCCTAAATCTTTTATAATGGCTTGTACTAGAAATTTGAATTAGCCTAAGAATATCCTTAGGGTGTGTTATAACTAAGAGTGCAGAAAGGCCCGTTATCGTTTCCATGATACCCCATTTCATGCCCTAAACTCCGTGTCAGAGTTTTCCCTCCTAGGTACATCTATGGTAGAGCCGCCTCTACCTACTCATATCTAGAAAAGGATGTATAGCTTATAAAATACACAAAATCTCTACATTATAGAAATTATTCAATGTTCTTCTATACTAATTGTCAATGTCTATCTTATGATAGTGTTCTCTAATCATAGTTTGTCTGAGTCTTTTTCTATGGTTGTTGCTAAACTTTCCCAGATACCAACAATAACACCCTGACCCACGAATCTGATAGTCGGTGCGTTATTTTAATACATTGTCCAGATTGCAAGGAATCAAGTCTCGAAATATTGATCAGTTTAGCAGTCTTTGAAAATATATTACTTACATGAATGTTTCATTACACATTAGAATATAAAACACAACATAATTGATCTTTTTATAACACCATTAATCCTCCACCTTAACCCTACTTACCAGTTATAATTCACATCTTGGAATCCTTGGAGAATAAAATATAATAAAGGGGTGATCTCAAACACTTAGTATGTATAACAATATATCAAAAACATTCACCAATAAGCATCAACATTTAAGTCAGTGTATAAAACTAAAACAAAAGACTTTTAAACATAAAATTTAGTTTAATATGGACAAGGTAAATCATATAATTCCATTTACTAATTCATATGGCTATTCTATGAGTCGAAGAATCACGTCTAGTAGCAGTATATAATTTTATAATGATGGAATGCATAATGCCAGACTTCATAACCACAAAGTCAATGCCTTATGCTAAGAATACAAATAAGATTTTGCCAGTGCCTTTTGTCCAAGCACTAGTTTGTCTCATGATACCTACCGATGAATCGAGGAGCAATAGTGTGCTCCAATCATCACTTAATAAGTCCAATGAATTCCTTATATGAAAAGGTTTAAACATACCCTAAACATTCATATTAAACCTATCATATGAAATGTCAATACTTTATCCATAAACTATGAATGGTTTAAAAATAACACATCCACGGTCAAACATATCACAAAACCTTCAATACAATATGGAATATTTTTGTGATAATAAATCAACAATGATCAAGAATAAAATCCCATTAAGTATGTTGACATAGTTGAAAATTATCAGAAAAAAAAGTTTCAGTAAAATATCCCTTTTTCATGAAATCATTTAAAAGTCACATAATTTGTAAATGAAGTCATTTATAAGACAGTTTTGAATCAAAGTGTCCCATACTACTTTCAAAATTTTGAAAGGAATTAACATTTTAAAACATTAATGTCCATATAAATAAATCCTTAAAACCATTTTGAAAACATTGGAATTAATGAGAATGGTTTAGAAGAATAAATATTTAAAACATTTAAAATGATGTTTTAGTAAAAAAATGTCCCTTAAAAATAATACCTTTGAAATTTTTATTATGAAACATAAACATGTATAATAATTATTTCCTAGTAAATTCTTACGTAAAAACAACCTCAGATCAGTAAACAAATTGTAGAATTAACCATTACCTTTCTCTTTCAATTGGTCGAGGGTACGTTTAACCTCCTGTGTAATGACAATAGTATGTTATGAAATTATACCAGAACCATGTTCATATTTATTATATCTTACATTATTTATTTATGAATTTATACTACCCATTTAAATAAATTAACATTTTTGGTAGTAATTTCTTCCTTTGTTATACATGTTTTAACTTTTTATTATTGATTGTATCGTTTAGATCATGATTTACATACTTCCAGAAGATAACACATGATTTATATATCATATATATTTAGAATATAAATATGTATAGTTGATCGATATATGAAATGGAAAACACCATTTACGGAGATGGTTAGTTGTACATATGAATAAATGTTGTTTTCATTGTCATATCGTATGGTGAATGTGGAAATGAATCTCATCTTGTTGTGGAGATGGTAAGTCGTACATACACACGAGAGACAATTTAATTTTCCGAATGATAAAAAGGTGTGGAATGGGATGGTATATTAATTTTAAAGATATATTAGAATGTTATTTTCTTTATTTATATATATATAACTCATCATTATATCCATCGAAATAACATAGTGTTGAATAACAAATTACATTATGGCGTGGAGACGGTTGGTCATACGTTGGCGTGCATGGTGACATTATCATTTATAGGATTTATAGAATAATGAATAGGTTTGGACCGTATTTATAATAACATCAATGTATGTAGAACGTACTGGGTTTATTATTTTGGTATGGAAACAACAAGTAAAGAGGAAGTGGAAGATGAAAAGAACTTGAAATAGGGTGGTTAAATTATCACCTCTTCATCAGGTGTTTTCATTTGATTTGATCCAAAGGGCCCCATAGGTTGGCTTTCAGATCAATGTAAGGACTCTAGGTTGATATGAGGGATGTTGGGGGGATATTTGGGTAGGGCTTGGCTGAGCCAAATAGCTTTCGAGGTGTAATTTTGAGAGAAGAGGAAGTGTCATTTTATAAGAGGGGTGAGGGTCACTTTAGGAAATGATTAAAATATTAATTAATTATAAAATAATATTCTGTTTCTAATGGATCCAAACGAATTTATTTATATCCATAGGTGGTTATTTGTATAAAATATATCCACAAATAGGTTTATACAAGTTTATGTTACCATTTTAACCTTATCTTTTAGATTTAACTATTTTTTAAATAGTTTAACTTTTATTGTGTCTTCTTATATTCTTACACTATATGGTTAATAAACCTACTCTAAACATCCAATAGAACCTAAAGTTGTTTATTAATTTATTATATCATATTAGTTACTCTCTTTTTCCAAAACTTATATTTTTAGAAATATTTTATAATTTAATAATATAATATTTTTTTTAAAAACTCATTTATGTCAATTTTGACACTATTTAGTATTTGGTTTTTTTTAAAATCATTAATACTTGATTACTTCTGAAAAGATACATTTAATCAACCCTAAAATGTCATATTCACCTATAAAATTCTTGGATGTCATAAAAATGTTGAATTTATATTTATTTTAATATTTATAAAACCATTTATTTGATTATTTCATTAATAAGGTAAATATTGCATCATCGTTGTGTCATAAATATATTTAATTATATAATGAATAAAAATTGTGAATAAAATAAAATTATATATTAAATATTGTTTATATTTGTATTGAATATTTATAGTTGAATTTATCTTATTTTTAACCCTATATTAAAAATGGTTTAGATATTAAATTTTGAATTTAACACTTTTAACTCTTTTTAAATAAAATAATAATAAATGTACTAATCTAATCCAAGTGGGCCAAAAGGATCAAATTTTATTCCTAAGATTTTTTTTCATTGAATTACACTTATACAATAGAATTAGGACACATGTTAGGTTAATTTTAATAACATTTTTACATTTAATTACCCTATTTACTTTTAATCGTGTTAAATAAAAGTCAAAGGTTTATATTCACCAAATATTATTTTCACATTATTGATCCAAATTTTACTTACTGATATCATCCCTATCTATCAAATTCTTTAAATTTAACTCATTGAAGCCGTAAAATTATGTTTTATTCAAATTTGCAAATGGTATAAGATGGTGGATAAAAAACATTAAAAATTTCAATAAACTTTTATAAAGATAATTTTATTTAAAAATTACTCTATTTAATTACAATGAACTTATATAGGTATTATGTATCTATTTTGACTTAAAATAAATTTAAATAAAATAAATATTTATTTAAATAAAACGTCTATTTTAAATAATAATGTAGTGTTTTTCACAATTCATAAAAAATTGAATGTTTTAAGAAAAATATTAAAAATTAACCTTAAGATAATTTTGATATTATGAATTAAAAAATGATATCTATTTTACCAAATTAGAAACATATAAGTTTCACTTATTAATTAAACCTTAATTCCTCTTTTCAACACCAAAAAGTGGGATTTTAAAAAGTAAAAACTATCAAAAGATTGACAAGTGTTTATGTCAAATTTAAATGTGAAATTACTTATAATGAACTAAATTTTATTAAATGATAAAAATATAATCTAATTATAATTTAAAATCATTCAAATGTATAATTTAACACTATAAATTATTTTGATTAAAATGTTGTTTTCAATTAAAATTTAGTATCTTTCACTATACACAAAAAATATGAAAATTATCAGAGAAACACCAAAAATTTATCAAAACAAAATTTTTCTGTCCTGATTATATAGAAGTTTATTTTTTTCATATATAATTTATAAAAGCTTCAAATATTGGATTTAAAAAGGTTTCTCCATTAAATGGCAGTAAAATTTCATTTTCAAAAAAAACATCATTTATCTGAGAAAAACGAATTTGTTCTTATGTTATGTCTAAGAAACACATAATATTGATGTTAAAATTTATATGGAATTTATAAAAGTCAAAATAAAATTATTACTATTCATAATCACATTTTTATTGCTAGTTTGGTACTTTGTGGTGCACTCGAACTCGGTGTTGCGAGTAGCGCAAGTTATTGATTTACTTTGAAAAAATAACAAACTATGAAATCTGGGGGTGTTACAATGGAAGTGTGTTTATGTATTGATAAACACTTTTCATAAAAAAATACTACAATATTCCTGATATTTTTTTGTTATAAAATCATGGAATAATATATTTAGGGGTGTAGAATGAAAATAAAAGAATGGATCCTGAGATAAAACATTACCTCTTAATCGGGTAACTACTTTTGGTTTGTGCCGAAAATATTCCTTGGAAGAAATTATGCATAATGATAGGCTTTAAGAATTAATTTAGAGAATTTGGGTGATTATTTATGGATATTTTGGCAGACCCATGGGGCTTGAGAGGAGTGAGGAAGAGGGAGAGGTGGTGGCCTTTTATTGTGAATGAAAAGGACTCACTTGGACATTTTAAAAACAAGTTAGGTGTAAAAATTTTATTATATATAAAAGTAATTAAAAACCCAAAAAATCATAAATTAAAGGTTTATAGAAGAAATATTTCATGAAAATAGGTATTGGAATAGTGGAGAGGTCATTTGGGAACATAATATTAAGGTTTAGTCCCTACTTAAGCTTAATTTGACTTTATCACCGTGATTGATTTTATTCACTTTTTCTAATAATTTGGGTAAAAAATTATGTTGATCTTATTTTTATCCGTATATTATTTTTATTATAATGTTATATTTATTTTTTTAATAATTAAATTCACATTATCAAAAAAATAAAGTTTAATACTAATCCCCTAGATATGGTGCGAAAGAGGGTTTTAAAGTAAAATGTTCTAAATAATATTATGTTTTATATTCAATTTCAAACTGAAATTGATTCTAATGAGCTTAATTGTATTAATATAAGTATAATTGATATAATTTGACATTATAAATTTTAAAAAAAGTTAAGGTTAATAATTATTTAAACAAAAGGCAGCTTTTAAATAAATACAGATTTTTTCACTATTCATCAAAATTGATGTTTCTCATATAAATCCCAAAAATTCACCCTAAACTAATTTAGGAATTCTAAATTCAAAAATGAATTTTATCTTATCCAATTAAATTTCTATATATTTATAAAAATAATTTTATTGTTTTTTATAGAAGGACATGAATTGTATCTCATTTGAGAAAGCATATATGGACTTTTCTAAAAATTATATATTTAATTTATCATTATTTTTTATTTATATAAAACCATGATAAAAAATATTTGAAAATTTGTTATTACAATTCATATTACTATGTTTAGAGGCAAGGTTATAATATCTTGATTAAATAACTTTAACAATAAAATGATGTTTAGTATAAAACATCAGTGTTGCGGGTAATGTACACCAATTCGATGTTGCAGGTAGAACAATCCTTGTCAATATTTCTTGAAACAGAACCAGAATTGTAGTAGAGATGTACACTGTAAAGGCACTGTAGTAATATAGAACACTGTGCAGGTACTATAATAGGCACTGTAGAAGTTACTGTAGCAGGTATTGTTTGGTACTGTAGCACCTGGAACTACTCACCTTGAGCTACCGGTTTGGGATTGGAGTCCTTAAGGTTTTTGGGCCACCAAGGACTTCGGGTCAGAAGGGATTTTGGGCCACCTTTAAGACCTTCGGGCTACCTCAAGGCCCTCGTGCCACATGCAGTTGCCCTAGACACACTACAAAAAAGGAACATCCCTAGAAGAGGATTCAGAGCAGGTGAACTCACCAGAGAAGAACCAAATGGATTTGTTAGAATGAGAGGGTATGGATATGCCATCGGGACCATCCTATGCTTGTATAGGAAGCAGAACCAGACGACCATGTGAAAGTGGAGAGCTAATATCATGATGAAGATGCTGGGGAGGGGCAGTTCCTTGTAGATAGTCTGGTTGAATTTTCTAAGTCCTTTAGGTCATTTAATCTCCTAAACCTATGGGCCATGTAATCTCTAAGAATACGGGCCTTGTAAGGGTTCCCCCTCATCCCTTTAAAGAAGAGTAATCAGAATCCAATAAAAATGAAGGCCTACAGGCCATTCGGGCATGTAATAGAAGCCGATTAGGTATTACTTATAATGCAAGCAAGGTTAATATTTCATGTAGCACAAGCCAATTCAGTTTCATGTGGAATGAATTTTAACTTAGTGTTTTTAATATATATCTATATATGAATATATAATAACTTTTTCTAATGCCACATAAATTGAAAAACATCAAAAATATAAATTAATGAAAAAAAATATTTCATAAAAAATCGTGGTATAAGAGTTTCTCTATAATGCTTTGACCATGTGAGTACTCTTATTTCATATCACATTCTATCAATTATAAAAAAATATATTCACTTGTTGTTCCTCAGAGTAAATATCATGGTCCATTATTACGAATTCTGAGTCCCGTAGATGAGAAGGATCTCATATGTACTTCTTCATGAGTTGTATATGAACACATTGTGGACTTAATAGATGTTTTTTAGAAGTTCCATGAAATAAATCATTGTCCCTACTCAAACAAGAATCTAAATGGGGTCAATATTACTAGGTATAAACATTAACTTATTCCCAAATATCATAACCTTATTACATATTGAAATTCATAAAAAACCTTCTCAACAACTTTTGACTCTAGATCATATTAAATATTTTCAATATAACATTTCTACTAACTTAGAGTTTCTATGATGTTTCTTGGAATGTATTTGATATTCTCTTCCATTTACTCAGTTATCATATGTCCCAATAGATTTCATTCTCTAACTTCATCATAGAACATTTTAGTTCTACACTTCTTCCCATAGAGGGCTTCATAAGAATCCATACAATTGCTTGTGTGAAATCTATTATTATAACTGAACTTGAATAGAGAAAGGTATTGATCCCAACCACCATCAAAATCTATAGAAAATGATATATTTATATATAATAGGGTTTGAATTGTTCTCTCAAACTGATCTTCTATATGAGGGAGAAACACTATGCTAAAACATAGCTAAATTTCCAAGGCCTACTGAAGACTTCACCAAAACATCAAGGGAAATTTTGTATCCTGGTTAGATAAAATGTAATATGGTACTTCCTGAAACCTTACTACTTCCATAATGTATATCTTTAAAGGATTGTCCAGATACTAATAAGATCTGATATTTATGAAGATTTCTGAATCAATAAAGTGATTGACTATATCAAATATATATCTTTTCCCATTATATATTTTGATGAGTCTGATGACAAAATCCATGGTGATGTTTTCCCATTTTCATTATGGTATGGTTAATGGTTGTAACATACCAATAAAAAATTTTATCTCGATTTGAAATTACTTACATTCCATGTGATGAGATACAAACTCTGCAATATATCTCCTCATTCCATCCTGCCAAAAAGTATTTTTTTTTCAAATATCTATACATATTTGTACTTACATGATGAGTAGAGATTATGGAACCATGATATTACTCGAATTTTTAATTCTTCAAATCAGGAATTGATGTAACCCAAACAAGGTTCTTTATCCTTATTATTCCAAAAAAATCAATATTAAACTCTAGATAATTTCTATAATTTTTCTTCATATCTCAATAATACTTATGAAAGTATATAATCATAACTTTGATAAATGGTAGAAATATAATTTGAGAAAGATATGATTTCTCCCCTTCAAGATTACTAGATCCATACTTTTAAAACCCATAAATATTTTATCTTTATAGATCGTCATTGTAGATATTTTATCATGATCCTTTTGACTTGTTGCATCAAATACCTTATTCTATTTCACTGGGTTGTAATGTATTGAGTTGTTATATTATATAATAAGTTATTACCATCTACACCACCCCATATTCATATCATTTTGTATGAATATATACTTTAAAATTTTATGAACAATATAAATAAAAATTTTTTCTCTTTAAATATAATGCCTCCATATATTTAATGCAAAAATACCACAACTAACTTTAAATCATGAGTTAGGTAATTTTTATCATGAACCATGAATAATCACGTGGAAGAAGATATCCCCATATAATTATACATGATAATTCATCTCATTCCCTTGTTCAATGCATGACTATAGATTAAAAACCCATCTCCACTATATAATAATTTCTTTATATGTTCATTGATTAACCTTTTCTTCAGTTCCCTGAAATTTTACCCATATCTATACATATAAATGAACTTTTCTCCCTTTTGAGTAAACATTGAGAGTGGATTATATATTAATGATATATTCCCAAAAAAATCATCTATAATCATATGAAAGACTAGGAAAACTGTGGATCACATTCACCGTAGTTTTTTGGGCCAATTTTCAATAGCCTCTAATATTGATGGATCCACAGATATACTCTCGCATGAGATTATATGACCAAAAAATGAGACTTTTTGTAGCCAATATTCACACATAGTATATTTTTATACAACTTATTCTTAACTAGATTATTTGGTAAAAATATCATGTGATATTGATGCTCTTATGTACTCTTTGAATAGATAACAATATAATTGATAAATACTACCAAAAACTGATCACCGTAATCTCTAAAGACTATATTCATTAAATAAAGGATGATATCAGGGGAATTCGTAATACCAAATGGAGTTTACATATATTCTTAGTGTCCATACCTTTTATAGAATGTTTTGATGGGTATAACCTCCTTATTTACCCTTTATTTATGATATAAAAGACAATGTTAAATTAGAGAAATGTATTGGACCATATGTGGTTTATTCGAAAGTAATCAATACACAGTAGATGACACTTTTCCTTAATTTTGATATTTTTTAGAACCTAATAATAAATTAAATGTATCCTCTATCCATTTTTATTATTAAAAAATTGAATTGGTGCACCTCAAGGTGACACACATGGATGATGAAATCCCTTTTTAAGGTTATCATGGAATTTTTTATTCAATTCATACAGCTCAATTGGGTCCATTCTATAGGGAGCCTTTGAAATAATCATAGAACCATGTATAAGTTATATTGATAATTTAACTTCATTATTTAGTGGAACATGATAAAAATATTCAAAAAATACATCAAAATATTCCCACGTAATAGGAATATAATCAATGTTATGGTTTTACCATACCATTTTTGATAAACACCCCTTTTTAATAAGAATCATGACCTATAAAATGGGTGAAATTTCCATCGGAGGATTATATTTATTATCACTTTGATAGATGATCATATGTTTGTTTGGAAATAAAAATTTAATTCCCTTCATTGGAAATTTATCTGGAATTTATTTAGGGAAATCGAATCCACATCTAAGATAACATTAAATTTAACCAGGGGAAATGAAAACATTTTGAGGAAGCACATTCCCACAAACATTGAATGAAGATGAATTATAGACTTGAGATGTGATCATCATACCATTACAGGGTATCACTACTAATTCATAATAAAATAATTGATTTTCAATTTTTAAACCATTATTAAATTATTCTGAAATAAATGTGTTGGTTGATCTAGAATAAAATAAGACATTATCAGTTATAGATTGGATGGTAAGTTTACTTTTCACCATATTATTTTTGTACCCCTCATTAGAAATATTGATCACATGAGATTACCATTTTTATCTCTTCATAAGATGTTGTTTACATTGATTACTATAATTAATCTTCATATTTGGGAACTGGTTAGCATTATATCCATATTTCATGCACTATAAACATTAGAGTGTGGAAGGTGCATTCTGTGGATCTTTCCCTTTATTTTATTAATTAGACAACTTATTCCCATCACATTGAAATTCAAATACTCGATGTCATTCCTTTCTAAATTTGAAACAATTATTGTTCCCCTTAATCCAATTTCCTCTTACTATCATTCCACACATAGAAAATAATGGAAATATCATCTTGTTTTTTCTATGGTTTTTAGACTTTCCCTTGAATTAAAATTTTCATTTCATACCAAAACATGGAAATTCATCCATAATTCTAATTTCCATTTACACCCTAAGAGAAAAATGAATGTTTTTTTCATAGCTACTAAATTCCCTTATGTAATAAACTCTTTAAATATGTTTTTAATCCATTGATCAATCCATGAATGTTACTTTCATGATGGATGATAATATATCATCATACCTCATAATTCTTGTAAAACATCCTCATAGGTACCAAAAAATTCATCACCCATCTATATTATATCATGGAATTACATTTCCATTTTAATAAATTAATATATGCAAAGTACTTGGTAAAATGTAATATCATGAAACTCATTACACATTATGAATGTAATCTCATCTTGTTTCCTCATATTATTGATAAGATCCGAACATGGATATGCTTCACCTTCTAAGTGAAAGATGGCCAAAATGATTTTTTTGTAATCCTATTTATGGAGAGTGGAAAATATCATTTCAATGCTATTGATACAATTCTAAACAACTAGTGGAATAGTGTGACTACAAAAAGAATGTGGGCGTTGCTTTGTGATGGAATAAATAGATGTTTGTTCTCTCCTTTTCATGTTTTGATGTTGAGCATCATTCATATGTTGAAAATGATATGTTGGTATATTTATAATATTTTTTATTATATATCCTATAATTTTTGGTTTCTTGGGAGGATAATCATTGAATTTTCAATCATATTTATCATGACCATGGTTTCATCATATTTTAGTCATTGATTAAAAACAAAAAGAATAATGTAATCAATAATATACATTATGGGGAACTACATAATAATGAAAATCACATAAAATATGTATAAATCGTGACACCTTATTTTTAATATATGAAACATAAGGCTTAACCTTGTCTATTCATAGAAACAATCTATTTTTCCTTTATGATGTATCATAATGATTTTGTGAATTTTAAAAAAATAACCACTGGGAGTGTCAAACAAGGTGTGCAGCAAGGCCCATTGTCGTGAACCAGGTGATGATCAAGTAAAATCACAATATTCCCTTTTAAGATTTATTACCCCTATTTAAAAAAATTCCATATCCATATCCACATAAAATATATTAAGAGGGATATAATTTCTAGGAAACCAGAATCAATATATTATTCCCTACAATTCAAGGATATTTTCATATTCTTATACATATCTTTATTGTTCTCAGTGAGGTTATCTAATCCATGTTTCTGAATGGTGTGGTGTGGTGTCGCTTTATTCCTGAAAAATAAAACTTTCCACTTTGGCGCATCAGGAGGAGGGCAGTGCCCACAGATGAGAACATTAGGAAACTCGGCTTGCATTTACCATCTGCAAGCCATTTCTGTAGGAGCAAGAAGGAGGAGAGTGTGAGTCATTTACTTTTTGATGGGGAATGGGAATCAGCGGTGTGGAAGTACATCAGAGGCCTTCTTTTTAACACAGCATGATAGTGGGATGTCTCATCATTCTTGAGGGAATGGTTTCAGGGATCTAACAGCCTAGTGAAAGAAAGCATGGCTCCGTTGGGGATTCTGAATGCATGGTGTTGGTGTTTATGGCAAGTGAGGAACAGGGTGCAATTTGATGGTACAGAGTCTTCGTCTATATGTATTATAGCAAGGAAGAGATTCTTTCTCCTAGAATGGATCTCTCTTCACATTGATTGGAGGGATGCTTCCTCATTTTGCAGCGTCCAGGTCAGAGGCCTCCAATCCATCTCATCTACTACCGAGGTGTGGGGGAGATGGGTGTCTTGGCATCCACCTGCTCTTGGTTACAAATTGAAATTAGATGGGTCATGTTTGCCTGGTGTTATGAAAGGAGGAGGAGTGGTTCAAGACTCTCAGGGAGATTTTAGCTTGTCAATCTCTTCTAATTTTTGAATGGGCAACCCTCTTTTGGCGGTTACCATGGATATGCTCACGGGGCTCGTATTATGCATTCCGGAGGATGTGGTTTTATCTCAGGTCGAGACGGACTGACTTATTCTTCATGCTTATTTACTGGGTAAGGGTGGTGTCCCATGGTCCATATCATATCCAGTTAGGAAGTGTAGATCAATGAATCAGGATTCTGTCTATGTCTCACGCACATGGCAGGAGGGAAACAAGGTGGTCAATCACTTGGCATTCTTAGCTGAGCAGACAGTGGGGCAAGTGTGCCTCATTCATCTTAACAGTTTGAAACCAGAGTTGGTGAACTTAATTATAGGGGATTCCCATGGATTACATTATTTCAAACCTCTTTGATTAGGGGGGTTCTTATGTAGGTCTCGACTCTTTTCTTGAATAAAAATTTATATTGGATGGATCTAATCCATGTCTCTAATGGTTAACTAAATTTTTCAATGATAACAAATATAAGAACATAGACTTTTCATACATATATATTACATCATAATTGACGAATAAAAATTTTATAACATAATGATAAAATTGGTATTTTGTAATGTCGAGTGCCTTTGGAAACATGGAAATATAAAAAACTAGTTCATAAGTGTGCTACACAATCTCCCACATGTTACTTCATAACTAGAACCCTTATTATACATAAGAACAAGTGAGATCTTACTCTCAGTAAGGGTAAAAATGGATATATTAATGTAAAAATAATATAAGGATATAATAACATGATAATAACATATAAAAACCTTGAAATACATATTTTATATCATGAATATGAGTCATGGAATAAATATTGGCAGTTCATAATATATTAAATGTGATGAAATATAAAAACAAACTACATCATAACGTAACATTGGAAGAAGAGAAATTTTTTTGACATACATATTATCATACTAAATGTTATTTCAAGGCTACCCGCTAATACATTCACAACATGTTTGGCATGGGATTACCACCCATCCTCCTACTTTGGGCTACAGATAACATCATATGTACACCATTTTTGTCTTTGGATAGCCTCCCACATACACTCTTTTCCAACTGTGGGATAACCTCTAATTTACCACCTTGTTTCATGCTTGGGATAACATCCTATGTACCATCTTGTTTTGAGCATGGGATCTCCTCTCATATACCCTTTTTTGGGAAAGGGATAACATCCCATGTACCCATTGATCATATAGAACATTAATCATTAACCACTAAATTAGATGGGTATATAGATACCAACCATCACCAAGTACATAAATTTTTTCTACAAGATCATAAAACCTTCATCATATCTTAACCCGTAAAAACGAAACATGTTTAAAAAATCATCATAGAATAACATGTGGAAAAGTAACAACTTTCATAAACATATTTTCATTTAATCATAAACATAAACCATATATAGAAATAATAATAATGGTTAATTTTATCATATCCCTATAAAATAAAAAATCGTAAATCGAAGGCATTTTTTGTTAATGAATAGAAATTCCGTAAAAAATCTTAATAACATTATTGAAAAAAATATCATTTGTATTTTGAAATCAATTAATAAAACTAAATAAATTTCCAAAAATACTAAGGAAAACATTTTGGATGTAAATAACCATAAATTTTCTTAATGGAATCTTTAAGTCATATATTGTTATTGACAATAATAAATATAGTTTATGTGATACATATTCAAATGAATATTCCTTTCACATTTTCTGTAGAAAAGTGAAAAGTAAATTATTCATAAAATGATAAGAGAATTCCTATAAAAAATTTATTAAAAATTAAATCACATATACAAATTTCATTTAAAACATTTTCAATAGCAAAAATATCTTTATAAAGTTATTTAGAAAACTTGTACGTGAAACAAAAAGAATTTTCAACCAAAGAGAGAAATGAAGTCATTTTCTATTAAGATGATTCTTTTTCCCTATTAAGTTGTTGAAGACACGAGAACTAAATTGAAACATGTATTTTAAATAAATATCCATAGTGTAGTAAATTTCAATATTTTATTAATAGTTGGATCAAAATATTCCATCATTGTAAACATAATCCTAAAAAATCCTGATAATGGATGAAACTGTAACATAAAACATTTACCACATTTGTTCATTTTGAATGTAATGACCCATGAATGAATTAAATTAAATTAAACAATAATTATAATTAGAATAAATAAATTCATTATATTAAATTTTAATTTTTTTTATCTTTACACCTCATAAACTAAGATAGAAACATATCAAAACAATTTTTCCAATGAAGACAATTGGAGACAATAACCCCTTACCTCAAGTCTGTATTTTCCTCATACACATTAAAAAACAATGAATAATAAATAACATATTTTTATACATTTTTTATATAACCATACTAATATATATCATACCATATAATGTTTATATATAACAATTTATCACACATTTATTAAAAATTTAATTCGAATATCATGTTCTAGGATAATAACTACATCATTTTTCAAGTATGTTTTGGTTTCGTTGTTTCGGTCCTGTCATATTGATCATGGTAACATAATTTGAAAAATTTTAAGCCCGATATAAATATCATATATATCCATTATATATTTATTTAGATTAATCCATTAATTTTAGAGATATAAAATTAATTACATGGTTCATGAAGAAAGTTGGTCATACGTATGCATGAATGTTCTTTCCATTTTCAAAATGAATGAATATGAAGAATGTTAATTAATATATCAAATTTATAAAATAATTGATATGGAATATATATCATTAATATTCATTAAATCTACCTTTATTACCATCCATTTCAAACTAAAATAAAAAAATGTATCACATCACTTTGTAGAGGTAGTAGTACGCACATACACTAGAGCGATGTTATCATTTTTAAATGGATTGTAATGTAATACGATATATGTGATATTATAAAAAAAAAAGTATAATTAAGTAATAAATATAATTTAATAATTTTAAATAAATCATTATCTACATATGTGATTGGTGGTGATGGAAGATGAATTACATCGGTTTGCAAGGAGGTAGTCTAACGTACAAAAGATCGACTATGCCATTTTCCATTTCATGGAGGTGGATATGGATATAGTTTATTACAATAACATAATAAAATCTTAGTATATTTTACATTCAGATTTAATTATATTTTTATATTTGAAGAATATTTGAAAAAGTGGATGAAGAAATAAATAAAGTGATCAGTTAATAATAATGCCTTTTCTTCGGGTAGCCTCAGAAAGTTATTACCAACAGAATTCATAAGTGGGTTTCATAATAAACATATGGATTATAAAAAATGTGTATAAATTTAAGGAATATATTTGGATTGGTATTAAGAAAATTAAAATTCCTCATATGTTTGAGAGGAGATGAGAGGGGGTGCCCTTTAATATATGTGGGAGTGGAAAAAATTGAAATTTTGGAAATGAAAAAGTCATAACCACTTTTTAAATATGAAAAAAGAAAAAAAATTGATAACTGTGTAACCATATATGAGATAAAGTCAAAATATGGACATAAAATAGTAATTTCATAAGTATTTAGGATATTTTAATCCTTATCTTTTTATATTTTCCCTCGGTAAACCCATTTTAACCTTAACCGTGGTGATTAGTTTTTTTGTTTCTATACTATTAATTATAACCAAAAATGAATTAGATATTATTATATAATATTAATTCTATTTATTCAAAATATAGGACTCAATTTTTAAAATTCAATTTACTAAAATGGAATAATTTAATTTAAAATTAAACCCACAATCTCGAAAAAAATGTATTTTCCAGAAAGAAAAAATTCATTAGTATAGAATATAATAATCTCAAAATTGAATATAAAATTATTTATAATTACATATGTTTGATTAATTATAAATTATTTATCTAATATTAATTTATTTCCTTTTAAAAGAAATAAATAACTTTGTATACTATTTAAAAAAAGGCACCTAAAACCCATTATTTTTACAATTCATTATAAAAATTCATATTTTCAAAAAATCACAAAAAATGAACCATAGATAATTTTTACATGTTTATTACATAAATTATGGTAATATTTTCATATGTATTATATAAATCTATAATAAATTAATTGTATTATTTTATCACAAAAAGAAATTAATATAATTTCATTGGGAAAAATTTGTTTGTGAAGCATATAAATACTTTACCAAAGAAACTAGGTTCTTATTTATCTAAATATTTAATTAATCTCAAATATTTATAAATAATTTAATTTTATTTTTTTACTATTCATACCACCATTTTTAATGACTAGATTATAATGTTCATGTTTAAATAATAATATTTAGAGTATATTGTTCTTCATTAAAACTCATAGTTGCATATAACACAATCCATCAATGATATTATATTTATTTGAAACAATGATTCCTATATTATTAGGGTAATAAATATATATAGAATTTATAAGCTTTAAATAACATTAATTATAGATAAAATGTGAGTTTGAGAGGGAAAGGTTATCTCCCAAAAACAGGTTTGGTTTAGGGAGATCCATTACCTTAATCCCCATTTTTATGATATGATTTTGAGATTATTATATATTAAATAAAATTTTATCATACATGTATTATATACCCATAATAATATGTATACTTCTATAAATTATATTATTATAACATCTTACCACCCAATTTTTAATAAATCTTTATTAAAATATATTTTCTATGTGATAACTACCTCATTTTTTATGTATGTTTTGGTTTAGCAGCTTCAGTATTTATACATTAATCATGGTTCCATCATATCCATAATTCTAAGCATGAAATTAAAATAATATATATTCATTGTAAATATATATTTATCCATCCATAAAATTTAATGATCAAAAATGAATTACACCATTCATCAAGATGGCGGTCCTTCCGTATTGATGAACATTGTTTCCATTTTCGATAGATAGAAAAAATATAGGTAAATAATAAATCAGCTTTCTAGAATAATAATAATATCATAAATAAGATATATATTTATTTAATCTATTATTATAACCATCCTTTAGTGGCATTGATGTAAAATGATATAAATCAGTTTGCATGGCAGTAGGGCTCTATACACACAAACAACGATTTTGTTTCCCTTCTAATAGATGAGGATATGGGTATAAGAGATTCGATTAACATAATAACCTATCAGAAAGTTAAATATGTTTACATTATTATTTAACAATGTATAATTAATATTTTGAGCTATAAAAATAAATAAAAATAAAATATTTAGTCAATGATTATACATCTTCATCAGACAAAAACATTTTCTTTGCACCTTAACACTCTAAGGCTGATATATGGCCTAAAGCAAGACCTATAGAACATGGATAGGGATGTTATAAATATATATAGAAATTTATTTTTGAACAAAGATGTTATATGAGTCTAAAAAAAGATGCTAGGATTTCCCCATTTATAAGAGAGGGGATGGTCAATCATGGAATTACCTAAGGTATTAAATTAATATAAATTAATTATCATATAAAAATGATCAAAATGGATATAATTAGAAAAATGATGAGTATAGGATGAAATAATATAATATAATAAAACTTTTACACATTTAAAATAGGTTTCCCACTTATTTCTTTATTTTAACCCACATTAACCCTTTTTGAATATTATTGTGATAATAAAGTTTTTACTTTTTAATGGTAAATATAATTACAATAAAAGGAATATTAGGCCATAAATGAACCATATTTGATATTTTAAATCATAAACCAATATATAGGTCAAAAATTATATCTTTAATAATTTTAAATCATTTAATAAAATTTTATTTATTATAAAATAAAATTAATGTCATTTTTTGACCTATTCGTTTCATTTAACCTTGAAAACAACTAAAAATAATGTAATTAAAATATTATCTATCAAGAACTATATAATATATTATTTATATATAAAATATTCCAAAAACATAAACATTTATTCCAATTTGATTTCTTTTAACATTTATAAAAACATTATTTATTCCTCCACTAATATAATAAATACAACATCAATGTTACATAAGAATTAAAGGTAACTATTTCATCCCTTAATATTTGAAATAAATTATAAAGATTATAAAATTTATGTTTCAAATTTTATTTTATAACTAAACATATATTAAGTTTATAAATATTTCAAAAATATATAACAATAAAAAAAATAGAAATATATTTTTGAATTTTATTTATATAAAATAATATAAGGTAATAATTAATGAAATATGGCACAATGTTTCCATATTTTGAAAAAATGGATGATAATGGATTAACTAAAAACATACAATATTGTAATTTCAAGTTCTAGGTTCATTTTTAGTCTTTATCATGTTATTTTAAATCATAATTACCTTATTTACCCTTACCATGGTGTTAATTATTTACTATTGTTATTATTAATAACGACCAAAAATAAAAGATGCATATTTACAAAACATATAGCCCTTGACTGAAAAAATGGAATCCATTTTTCAATATTCAAATTCAAGTGGTGGAGCGTATTAATATAATATTAAAATGAAAAATGAAACAAAAAATTTGGAGAAATTAATTGTTAAGTAAAAAATTGTTTTTATACCGAATTCAAGTATAAAATTTATTCCAATGATTGTAATTGGTTTATGCTAAATAAAAATAAACTAATGTAATTTTAAATGCAATCCATATTCTGTGGATGTAATTAAAGAAATGTAAATAATACATCTCTTTTATAGAATTCTAAAAATATCAAAAAATATATATTTATTTATTAAATACATCATTACCTTAAACCCTCTATGATTGATATTAATCCAAAAATAATACAAATAGAATATGGGTAGTGATGTTAGAATGTAATTTCGGTAGGTGTGATCTGAAAAAATTGTTTTTTATGTGTGAAAAAAATAGGAGATGAGTTTCTCTTTTATTAGAGAGTGGAGGGTCACTCTTACAAATACTAAAAATATTAAATTTGTATAAATCAATTTTCAGGGCAAAATGATTCAAACTATCATAATTTTAATATTGTATGATTATGGGTCAAAACAGTATTATTCATTAAAATATAGACATGTTTACGTTAGGTTTTTACCCTTATAACTTTCTTTTAATCCCAGTTACCCCTTTGAGAATAATTACAATAATAACAATGATTTTACTCTTAAAAAGAAAACATATTTACTGTAAAGGAAAAATTGCAGTATAAATAGACCATATTTGATATTTTTAATAATATAATAATAACTTAGATGATGATATGTTTTTATATGTTTTAATTCATTTAATAAATTATTATTTAGTATTACTAGAATTAGAGTTATTTGTGATGGTCTATTTGAGACGGTATCCCATCCCAAATAGACCGTTGTAGAAAACGGCGCCGCAAATACAATTTTTTTTCGATGGGCCCATCGCCAAAAATAAAATTTGAAATGGTAATGTTTCTCATCTAAAATAAGTCTCTGATTATATACATTATATATAAATAAACCTTTTGCGGCAGACCCATTGCAAATAAGTCTCTGATTATATACATTATATATAAATAAACCTTTGGCGACAGGATGACGGACCCATCGCAAATAATATTTTTAAATATATATATTCAAACTATTTGCTTAAGGCTCTCATCGCAACAAGTCCCGTCAAAAATACTATACAAAGTAAAAATATATATATTTAATAAAATTTTGATTAATGAAAAAATAATATTAATATTATTAAAATAATAAAAAAATAAATAATATTAAAATTTCCAACATTATCAATAAAATATAAAAAAATAATCAATTATTATTATTATTATTATTATTAAAATAAACAAACATTAAAAAATATATTACTAAAAAAATATTTTTAATAAAATTTTGAATAATGAAAATATATTATTATTATTATTATTAAAATATTAAAAAATTAAAAATTTAAAATTCTCAATATTCACAATCAAATTTTACAAAAATCATAAATTATTATTATTATTATTATTATTATTATTAGTAAAATAAACAAATATTAAAAATTAAAATACTAATAATAAATAATGAAATATTAAATATAAAAAAAATTAAATTATACAATATTCGCACCAATATAAAAGACAGAAATTGTAAATAGTTCATATTACAACAAATCTTGAATTCAAATGTTTTTAACATAAAAAAATCACTGGGGGTCATCTTCTAGACGAGGTGGAGGAGCGGTAGGAAATGGGGGAGGAAACGCCATCACAAAACTATGAGTCAGAAGATTCATGTAATTCATCTGCTTGTGATGTTGTTGCTATTGGTACTACTGCCATCAATGCATATCATCCTCGTACAGTTGATTCTACTGCTTATGCTGCTGGTCTCTTCATGCTACTTCTACAAACTCTATATAAGCTTAGTC
This sequence comes from Viscum album, assembly GCA_963277665.1. NCBI lineage: Eukaryota > Viridiplantae > Streptophyta > Magnoliopsida > Santalales > Viscaceae > Viscum > Viscum album. Next base: position 1,041,584,952 of record OY728132.1, on the reverse strand, counting down.
TGAGTTCACAACTGGTAATGATACTGTGAGGCAGAAGATGATGCATCTCCATGAGCTCCTCTAGAGTGGGATGTTGACATCACAACGGTACCATAATAAGTACCAGAAGTAAAATTAGAGTGGATACAAACTACTCGTCCCTTCTCAAAGGCATACTAGGTCACCTGCATCCAAGCCGCCTCATCAAAATGGTTGGCACTGTTCTAATCAGTCGTCTCGCCCTAACTCTCAGCCTGTGATTGAGAGGTCACAGCCTCATATGAAACCTTCAATTCCAATTTGAATTTAAAATTGTGAAAATATTATATGAAGTTAATTGTCAAATTGAAATAAAATAATACTAACCACAATCTGATGCTGGAGATCACCTTTAATCTCTCAATCTCCTGAATCAATGTACATCCTCTGTTAAATTTCATACTCCGTAATATCTGGATGCTTGAATTCCTATAGAAATATAAAATAAACTATTTATATTTTATGTTATATAAAATATTTAAAAAAGATAATTACCAGATGCTCTCTATGCACACTGAATGCACGGAAACCAGCTTGATGTGTCACCTCCTGTCTCCCCCGGTTCTACCGACCCACTGAAGATCTTCTTTGAATTCCACCACCCAACTTGTGTAAACATAATCCATAACAAACATGAGATAAAATTTACTCTGGATAGTGGGATCTACCCAAATCATCACATTCTACCACTATTTATTTTTTAATGGTTGTCCTTCTCAAATTGTGCAAAAACTGACAGAAAAAGTCATCAATAGATACCTTCCATGCTGCGTGGATAGTCTCATTCATGCTATTATTGATTGGATACAATAAACCCTACTAATAATTTATAATATCAAATTATTAATAAAATAAATTTTAAAATAAATAATATTTATTTACGTATCAAAAAATGATAGAATACGCCGAATCCCACATCAACAGTAATATGTTCCCATGTGGTCTATGGTTGAGAAAAATAATTGTCCAAGATAGCGCTCCCCTATCCAATAGCTACATGTTCAAAACTACAAAACCGATAAAATAATCAAACAAGTATTATATATATAAATACATTAATGAAAGATAACTGAAATATATAGTTTAACATACCTCTGTGTGTGTGGATCGAAGCTAAGATGTGCTCATCGCTTGGGGATAGGGTCCGGATTCATCAGTCGCACAAGACCACACCCCCTCTGTGTACCCCCTGAACTGCCAATAAGCTGAGGGTCAGATGACCAAAAATCCCCCTCATCCAAAGGTAGCTCAGCCTCTGCCAACTCACAAAATAGATCAGCATCCATCTGAAACACATAATGATTTTTGTTAGAATATAGTTAAAAATAACTTTTATATATAGATTGTTATTTGTTAGGATTATAGCCAACATTTAACTGTGTCAATGTTCACCTTCATCATCATCGTCACATTGGATGATGTTAATGTCTTCATATTTCTCCTTAGCATCATCAATATCAATACAAGTTTCAGTTTCATCATCTCTTTTCATTTCAAATTCATTTTTAACATTATTAAAATCTTCGTCACTATCAATCATTAATTGTGGGATTTCATCATCAATATTCATGTCTATTTGTAAGAAATTTGTATTTTGAGTAGTCTCTTGAAAATTTTCATTTCCTTCAACTTCAGTGGATCCACGTTCAGGTTGATTATTCTGATTTTACTGAGATTTTATTTTTATTCCGCCCCAGTAATCACAAATGTCTCTTGAAGTGGAACATTACTTTGTGTAGTAAATTTGATGTGCATATTGAGCTAGTAAAAATGGTTTATTTACTACAAGAAGACTTTTATATTTAATATCGATGATTCCATGATTCAGATGAACTCACAAGCCTCTCTTATTATCAAACCACCGACATTTAAACATCATTTTGTAATTCTATCCTGGATAACACAACTCAATAATTTCATCTAGAATGCCTTAAAAGTCAACTTCAGTTTCTCTGTGATGCAATCCTCTCAATAAAACTCCACTGTTGATTTTTTTTTATTCCAAAAATGCATGAGTATGAAATCAAAAACCATTCACCACATATGCATTATAAGATTTAACCATTTTGGATGGTGGGTTACTCAATATAAAATGTCTTTTATCAATTTTATCAGCATGTTTAGACACCTGAAAATTTGTAAAACAATTATCAATATAATTAAAAATAAACAGAATTGATATTAAACCATCAATAATATTTTTTACCAGTTTTTGAAACCATTGAGAATTTTTTTTGTCTGCGTTCTTCAATAGCAGTTGCTGTAATTTGTGGATGTTTGTTTCCTGATAAGATTATCATATAAACTACAAATAAAATATGTTTACATACTGTAACATAAATTATAGAATACATGATAGAAGCACTCATAGTACAAATGATGTCATTTCATCACAGTTGAACAGAACATATGTATGAGCTCTGTGATGTTCATCATCTGAAATCCATCGTTCGTGAACTCCATCGAAGCCAAGATTTGGCTGATTAAAAATTGATAATTGATTGTCCATTTCTTCCTTAACATTCCCATAATTCCATCCCATGTAGTTGTGATTTAAGGGATATTCATATTCAATATAATGAGAGCAGAACATACGGAATTTCCTTTTGAAAATAAGATTTAGCAATTGAACATTCATCTAATTCATTGTTACATACATTTTTCTTCAATTTCTGTATGCACCATTTGAATGGGTACATCAATTGAAACAGTACTAGACCTCCAAATTTAGCTTCATGTGGAAAATTTAATATCAGGTCTTCCATTGTGTCAAAGAAAGCTGATAGAAATATTTTTTCCACTTTACATATAATTACAGCAACATCTTCTTCCACTTTTCTTAGCACATTCTAGTCTGTTTTTGCTGCACAAATGTCTAAAAAAATATGATATGTCGGTTATCGAATCCCAAATCCTAGAATTCAACAAACCTCTGAATCCAATTAACATAATTCTTTCCATTATAACATGACAATCATGACTTTTTAATCAAGTAATATAATAATTTTTTAAAAATCTTCCCAAATTGGAAGCATGGCTTTCTGGAAGTCTAAAATGTGTAGTCCACTGAAAAATTAATATGTTACTCTCTTTGGAAAGTGTTTAAGAAGATTTTGGTTTCATTATCCTCTGTGATCTAACATTTTCAAATAATTCAAGTTCTGGTCGCCTGCAAATTTGGGCGAGATCTAGTCATGCGTTTACAAAATATTTTTCTTTTCTTGGTGTATCTAAAACTGTATGAAATAAATTATTCAAATAGTTCTTATCAATATTCATGAAATTCAACATGTGGCGGACTAAAAAATCAGGCCATTAAGGAAGACCCCAAAAAATGATTCATCTTATCCAATTAAGTACTTTCCCAAAGATATGAATTTTTTGTTTGATTACTATTGGCCCAAATATGATGGGAGGTAATGAAAATACAATACATTTTAACTATGTACCTAAGATAATTTTTGGAGGTTCATCCATTTCAATTGTACCTTTTCTGAAATGAGATTTTTTCCTCTAAAAAGGATGACCATCTAGATGAAATTTGTGATGACAGTCGAAATAACAAGGTTTTTTTCCATTGATAAGAATAATGGTTTTTGTCCTTTCATACAATAAAGTCATGATTTCGGACCATGTGTACTACAGCCAAATAATATTCCATATACCGTAAAGTCACTAATCTTCCACATCAATGTAGATTTTAATATGAAATTTTGTTTCGGAACATGAATATATGTACTAAAACCATTACACTACAAGACACTTAACTCCTCAATCGATGGTCTCAAATAAACATAAATATTATTTTTCAGATATCTTGAGATTAATAAGGACAAAAAGATATAGTCCTACTTCATAAAAATCCATGGAAGTAAATTGTATGGAGTTATAAGGACATGCCAAAATGAATACTGACTACCATGAGAACCAAATGAATAGAAATTGTCTGTAGAAAGACCCAATCACACGTTTTGGGATTCTAATGAAAAATATGAATGAAGATGATAAAATTTTTTCCATGAATCACCATCAGATAGCTGATTCAAGATTTTATTGGTTGAAATCATGGTTTTGTGCCACGACATCATTGACATTGTGATCTGATACACAAATAAATGTTGTAACCTGGGTGTAGGGGGGAAATATTTCAATTATTTTACAGGAATCAATCAGGACTTCCCTGGTTGAGATTTTTTATACCTCGATTGTCCACATGTGGGATAAAAATACAATGGAACATTTTCACTAGAATGTAAGATGCAATCATTTGGACATTCATGAATCTTCTAATAACTAATGCCTAGATTAACATCCAACCTCTTGATCTCATTGTAATTTTTAAGCAAGACATTTCATTCAGGTAACAGTGTTTTTACCAAAGAAAATATTTGATCAAAATAGTTGTTTGAAAATGAATTATCTAATTTAATATCCATAAATTTTTCAACCATTTATAATTTTCTTATCGTGATACCAGGATATAATTCATCCTCAACAGACCTCAACAACTCATAAAATTCGGATGGTACCAACTCATGAGTAACATCAATTTCATCATGAGTTTTAGTTTGTTGAACAGATGGACCTACTACATCATGTACTAAATTTTGAAAAAATGATGGATCTAGAATCAAGTTATTAGTATCTTCTATGGAACTGCTTTTACAGTGTTGATTCAAAAAAACATAATCTGGCAGAAAACCACACCGCAAGAGATGTCCCCTAACCATGTCAATTCTGTAAAATGTTCTCAGAGCACATTTTTTTATAGGGACACATTATTGTTCCTTTTAAAATATATTCTGGGTTTCATTATGAAAATTATAAGAAACCTTCAACACCCTCCATATATAAAAGATTTAAACCAGTACCATTTGGATTTCTACGCTGATTTATCCAAGTATGATTATCTAATAATTAGTATTGTCGACCTGCTTGTTCTGTATTTTTCTACAGAATATAAAATCCTTACTATTTTTGAATTAGTTGAAAGTATAAAAACACTATTTGAAAAAATAAGATAAATAATTTCAAAAAATTCTTAATAATTACCATTATCTACAGGAGACATTTTCAAGTGGATTGACGGTTTCTCTTTTGTCAAACTGCTCATTTACGTGCCACTTTCTCAGACAGAAATCAAAATGAATAATCTGCTGGGAGGTAGGCATATTCATTCTCATGCATATGAGAATGTATAAGCATACCTCTGAGGAGATTCTTCATTTGGAATTTGAGTGTGACAAAATTGAAAGTAAATGAGCCGTCAGAAAAAGAGCCCCCTTTTCTTCAATGAATCATCTTCCTGTAACTATCAACGCCTGAGAACATTTTGAAAAATCTAGTCCTATAAATATATATTGAAATTCATGAATATGAGATTGGATATTCATACGTAGAAGCATACCTTTCTTAATGATTTGAATCGCTAAATGTTTAATGGAGAAGAGTCAACAAACCAAAGGAGGGACGCCAATCCACTGGATATTGTGACAAGTTATTAAAATTTATTCCTATTTATTCCTATTTGTTGAAATTGATTTTGTTCATATTTATTCCTATTTATTTCAATTGATTTTATCATATTTATTCTTATTTAATGAAATTGATTTTATTTCGATGTATTCTTATTTATGGCAAGTGATTTTATTCTTACTTATTCTTATTTATTACAATTGATTTTATTCCTATTTATTACAATTGTTATTTATTGTTATTTATTAATATTTATTAATATTTATTACTATTTATTACTAATTATTACTAATTATTACTAATCATTACTATTCCTTACTAACCATTACCAATCATTACTAATTAAGACTAATTATTACTAATTATTACTATTTTTTACTAATTATTACTAATTATTACTAATTATTTCTATTTGTTAATATTTATTACTATTTATTACTATTTATTACTATATACTACTATTTATTACAAATTATTACTATTTATTCCTTTTTATTACTAATTATTACTAATTATTACTATTTATTACTAATTACTAATAATTATTACTATTTATTAATAATTATTACTATTTATTACTATTTATTACTATTTATTACTATTTATTACTATTTATTATTATTTATTATTATTTATTACTATGGATTACAATTTATAACTATTTATTACAATTTATTACTATTGATTTCTATTGATTTAAATTATATTTCATCCTATTTGATGAAATTGATTTTATTCATATTTATTCCTATTCATTGCAATTGATTTTATTCATATTTATTCTTATTTGTTGCAATTGATTTTACTCCTATTTATTCCTGTTTATTAAAATGGATTTTATTCTTATTTATTCCTATTTATTGAAATTTTTATTTATTTCAATTTATATTTACTGCAATTTCTATTTATTGCTATTTATTACAAATTATTACTACTTATTACTAATTATTTATATTTCTTACTAATTGTTACTAATTAATACAAATTATTACAAAATATTACTAATTATTACTATTTATTACTATTTATTACTATTTATTTATATTTATTAATATTAATTAATATTAATTACTATTTATTGTTAATTATTACTAATTTTTACTAATTATTGCTATTTGTTACTAATTATTACTAATTAAAACTCTTTATTACTATTTATTACTATTTATTATGATTTATTACAATTTATTACTAATTATTACTAATTATTACTAATTATTACTAATTATTACTAATAATTACTAATTATTACTATTTCTAAATGTTTCATACTATTTATTAAAATTTATTAGTATTTATTACAATTTATTAGTATTTATTACTATTTATTCATGTTGATTTCTAATTATTATTATTTATCAGCAATTATTAGTATTTATTACTAATTATTACAATTTATTACTAATTATTACTAGTTATTACTAATTTTTAATAATATTTACTAATTACTTATAATTATTACAAATTACTACTATTTATTACAATTTATTATTATTTTTTAATATTTATTACTATTTATTAGTATTTATTAGTATTTATTAGTATTTGTTAGTATTTATAAGTATTTATTATTATTTATTTGTATTTTTTAGTATTTATTACTATTTATATGTATTTATTAGTTTTTATTAGTATTAATTACTAATTATTACTAATTATTAAAAATTATATATAATTATATATAATTATTATTATTTATTAATAATTATTACAAACTAGTACTAATTATTAATAATTATTACTAATTATTACTAATTATTACAAATTATTATTAATTATAACTAATTATTAGTTTTTATTACTAAATATTATTAATTAATAGTAATTTTTATTTATTGTTACTAATTATTACTAATTATCACTAAGTCTTACTAATTATTACTATTTATTACTATTTATTACTATTTATTACAATTTATTACTATTATTTACTAATTATTACTAATTATTACTAGTTATTACCAATTATTCCTATTTACCGCAATTTATTCCTATTTACCCCTATTTAACCCTTTTTAACCCTATTTACCTCTATTTGTTCTTATTTACCCATTTTTATTACTAATATCCCCTAATTATTACTAATTATAGCTAATTAATACTAATTACCCCTAATTATTACTAATTACCCCTAATTATTACAAATTGCCACTAATTTTTACTAATTACCCCTAATTATTACTAATTACTGCTAATTATTACTAATTACCCCTAATTATTATTAATTACCCCTAATTATTACTAATTTGCGTTAATTACTATTAATAAGTACAATTTACAACTATTAATTACTAATTACAGCTAATTATTCATATACAATACTAATTTTCTTTAATAATTATTAATTAATACTAATTATTAAGAATTAGTACCAATAATTTCAATTTATTATTACATATAAATACAAATAACAAAAAAAATAAATCTAATTTATTTACAACTAATCAACAATAATTAAAATTAACATGAAAAATGAAATAAATTTTAAATTGAATAAAATATAAATTCATTTAAAACTGATCTCATATTGATGCAGACTACTTCACAACTTCTTCATAAAAAAACTATCTCCGAGAAATTTTCACTCTAAATATAGAGTTTAGAGAGAGTGAGGAAGCTAGAATTGAGACGAAGACAATGAAAACGGTAGAGGTATATATAGGTTAGATTAGTAGCGATGACTATTTGTGATGGGACCCGTCGCAACTACCTTTTCCAGTATTAATTACTGTCGACAGTTAAAAGGGTATTTGCGATGGGTCCTATCGCAAATAGTTTCATGCCGACACCCTTTTTGCGACGGGACAACAATATATAACAAAAACCTATTTACTGTCGCCGATATTTGTGACACATCTCGTCGCAAATACACTCCGACCGATGAACTATTTGTGACGAGGGAATCCCCCCATCAAAAACAACGTTCCCACGGGTTGGCACGCTGACCGTGCCAATCCGCGCCTTAATTTTTGCGACAGGACCCCAATACCCATCGTAAAATAACCAGTTATTCGTGACGGGTTGGCACGCCGACCGTGCCCATTGCAAAAAGCTATTTTTTCTGTAGTGAACATTGATTTAATTTTTAGAACTATTCATTTATTTTGAACATGAAATCAAAATGGAAATAATTATATTAGAATGTAATCCATTTCAAAATCTCTAATATTTCATTTTTTTCTAAAATAATTGTAACATGATAATTCATTAAAAAAATTACTTTTAAAATTGTTAAAATCATCTATTTTCGTTTACTATTAATTCAAGAAATGTTATATCAGTGTTTTGTAAGAATTTATGGTAATTATATTATCTATAAAAATTTATAAGTAAATCCCCAAGATAAAATAACTCATTTCTTTTAAAAATAAACTTATATAACTGAACATATCCACCTTTTATCCCAAGGTCAAAATTTTATAGAAAATAAAACAAAGAGAATGGTATTTTTTACTTTTCATATTATAAAATTATATAATGGTCCAAATCAATAAAATATGTCACCATGCAGCCATATTTTCCAAATATTGATAGAAATGGTCAAAATAAACTTATCCAATAGGATAAAATAACATATTACGGTAATATTCCATTACTTATCATATTATTTTCCATCTTAATTACCCAATTTACCTTTACCATGGGGCCACTTATTTAATATTTTTATTAATCAAAATGTTTACAAATAAAAGGTTTATATTTACAAAATTCGGTCGTCCTAATTCTAAACATGGAAACTATTTTTCAAGATTCCAATTTTAGATGTGGAAGAAAATAATTTACGATTGAAATAAAAAACACATCGTAAAATTGTTTTTTATAAAAAATGTCTTTTATGTAAAAAAATGTTTTCATAATAATTTCATGTATAAAATTAATTTCAAATAATGTAATTTGAATATTACTAATAAATTTTAAACAAATAAATTTAAATGATAATCCAAAATATTATTAGACATTTTAAATTTTTTAAATGAATTCACATTTTTCATTAAAAATCATTTTTTCCCAATTCATTGAAAAATCAAGTATTTCAGAAAAATCTCAAAATTTCCTTAGAAAAAAAAATTTAATACAATTATTTTAAAAATTAGATAATTTTTATAAATTAAAATTAATAATTTTTTTGAAATTATTTTTAATATTTTCTCAAAAAAAGAATTAAATCCCAATTATGAAAATAACATATTTTTGAAGAACAAAATGATGTTACTGATAATTGAGTTATTATTTAATAATAAATTACATACATAATTATATTTAATAGGAACATTATATATATTAAAATAATAAGTAATTAAAATTCATACCCACCAATTTCATAGCAAGGTTATAATGTTAACATTTAAATAATAATAGTTATGGGGGTTTTTAGGCTCGGTGTTACTTGGTATATACACTATCAAAACATATGTTTTTATTTTTTTATTTTTAAACATTATTGAGTTGCATTACAACATTGGGTGAAGATTTTAGAATGGTTTTTGATGCTCAAGGGACCACTACACAAGAGGGAATCCATCAAGTGGAGTGTTTTGCATTTCCATGGACATTTCCATCCTCTAATATTAGTGTTATGTAGAAGGTGGATATCGGAGTAATGGTCCAAATCAAATCTAAATTGTAAGATGTGATATCATGGGTAATATAGATGCTGAAGGTTTGGAAACACCAATATATATAAATAAAATGAAGGGTTTACCTTTGATAGGGAACTAAAGAAACATACTTAGACATATTGCGAGCTGACCTGTGGAAATTGGAGGGACCTACTACATACCTTCAAGAATTATAGACTCTAGTATACAATGAATAGAGTCTGAAGTGGATTCTCATGCTAGAAAATTCATACATTTTGGTGAAAAATATTCTAAGATAGTTGGAATAAAATTTGGGGACTTCCCGTTTAACAAACTTTGAAACCCAGAAGTAGAAATGAATACTCTCTACCCAAACCAAAGGATACTAGGACTATGATAAAATACTAAAGCGCTCTGAAGATCCCCGTATGAAAAGGTGAAGGATTCCCTTGTGAGAATAGAGTGGGAAGGTAAACCTACTCCCAAAATATTGTAAATTGAGGAAGCTGATGAATTATCCTTTATGAAGTAGGGTGGTTCTTCTTACCCAACTAATAAGGCCCAATAAAAACATGTAAAATGAGGTTATGTTATAAATTATGGGTATTATGTGATTACATCGTAACTAGAGATGTATTTATATTCCATTGAAGGGATAGTGGTAGAGGTTACAGAATTTAATGTAATAGAGGATGAATCTAAAAAATTATAAAATAATGATGCAATTTATTCTCAATATCGAGAAATGGAAATATATCAATGCCCAATATTAAATCCTCATTCCAAAATTCAATGAAGGAAATATTAGCATGGGAGAGTACCTTAAGGCTTTGGGTAAAATATAACCATCTCTGAGAAGATTATTAACGATGAACTATAGAGGATGGAATTTCCTTATGAATGGAGCTTGCAAAGGGTGCATATCAACTCTTTTATTTTAATTCAAATGAAAATGTGGTGATTTTATATGAATTTTAAATTATGCTGTATGGTTTTTCAATGTTGAGAATCTCACTCTACACATAAATGTGATTTTTTACTTAATAAAAATTATAATTTTAAGTCAGTACATAATGATTATGATATCATTGATCAAGTTAATCCCCAAAGATCCTAATGAGCATGTTTTATTCATTCCTATGAAATTAAAGGTATATTCAGTTTTTATATGGATGTTCACATTAATCCATACATTTGGAATCTATTTTTATCATGGTGTCATGAAATTAATTCATTGTATTATTGTGTGGAAATGGGAGGAGGTGGTCATTCATTTATTTCAGTTGTTTTGTTTTTATTACACTATTCCATGTCAAAACACTTTCTTTATCCTTTATTTTTTTATTTGAATATTTTTATTGATTTGGTTATATTTAAATTGAGTTTTTTTATAATTTTTTTCTTTTTTATGATGTAAGATCATCTTTATGCCTTGTTTTGTTTGGTTTAAGTACAATAGTTCTTAGATATATGGTGTTTTACTCAAATTTATATTGTGGTGATGTTGTATTTTTATATGGAATAAATTATCTCATTATTGATCCATCGGGTGAAATTGTTCCCACTAATTATAATTTGGTACCTTAGCACTTTTTTTCAGCCATAGGTGATCAGGAACATTCCCTGGGAAATGTCACAGGCCCAATCTAGTTCCAAGATCAGGGGTGGATTAGGTTAGTTTGTGACACGTGACAGCCTCCGAGTCACAGGTATGCCTTAGATGAGGCTTGTTTTTTTCATGGAGGTTCTAAAAAGTTTCTAGGGATTAGAGGTAAAAAATAATGGGTTTTGAGAAGAACTGGTAAAACAAAATGTTAAGGAGCACAATCAGTTGAACTATATGTTAATCACGTGTATGACATTATGTGGTTACAGTGGAATTTTTCATAGATTGAGCACAGTTAGTCAAATTGTGAAACCTGACCTGTGTACCGTGAGGGGTTTCCAATGGTTGTCCAGAGGTGTAAAATGATATTATCATGGCTTTTTCTAAACATGAAACCCTACATTGCATACCATTCACCCTCATACATAATTTATAGTAGGAGAACATCTTCATGGAACATGGATAATTTAACCATATGGCCTCATCCAGGAAACCATGAAACCACCCTTAGAATTGTTAAAAGATGGGATTATACATGTTTTAACTACGTTTATTAAATCATAATCACCCATGATTTCATTTTACCTCAACTTAACCTTTATAAAGAAGTTTAATGATATTTCCAATTGGATGCATAGTGTAATTCATTCATTCTTGATAGATCATGTCAATGTATGTTGTGGTTTGATCGGGTATTCCCACTTCATCATAGATGAACGTTATATTTTTTCCTCTCATCTTCTTATAACCCAATTGGGTTGTGTTGTCAGAACTAATGGGATTTATGGAAGATTGATATTGATTTAGAGAGATCTAGGATAATGAGGACCCGATCTACTCTTTCTTGATCCCAATTTTCTAATTCTATTTGTTTTAACCCTATTTTGGTGTAGGAATTTCTATAGGATGTGTTAACTAAATGAATTTATTATCATTCATATATAACTAATTTGGGTTATTCATTTAATTTGAGTGATATTATGTTTTATATTTATATCTTGGAATGATTCATGTTTTAAAAGGTGGTTTTCTATACAAATGGTTTTTTTCACGTAAAGTGTTTGATTAAATTCAAGAATTGTTGTCTTGATTTGGAAATGGGGTGTCAAAGACTTATGAGTATTTAATTGTCTTTGAAAATGATTTCTAAAATTGGAACATGGTTTTTAAATAGTTTCTCACAATATTTTCCATTGAGAACCTTAGGTCTTTCAGGAAAGAGATATAGGTGAGCCTACTATGATTGTCACTAATTGGGGTTTATTTTGTTATATTGATAGACTATGGAAGAAATAAATATCATTTGGCACAAATGTATTCCAATTTTAGGCTAATTTTTGTCTATTATGTATTCCCTTTGGATGGGGTCCAAAAAAAATTGATTTTTCATTTACTGCTTGTTTATCGCATGATGGATTTTATCATGATTTATTGATTACATGTTTTCATATGTGGTTCTATCACATGGCTTCACATGATGAATTATGTCATGGATATATGCTTACTTTAATAACTTGTGGTGTTTGTATATGCTTACCTATTTTATCACTTACAAATTTTATATTACGTACATTGTGGATACAAAATTCTTTTATGGAAAGCAAAAGGAAATTGATTTACAAATGGGTTTATAATTATGAATTTTTTTGTAAAACTATTATTATTTAAAAATCATAAAATTATGCATTATTTTTATTATACCTTGTATAAGAAATGTGGTCATACCCTACTCAGCTTTATGATCACACCCTATTGTTAATTTTTGTTAATTTTTGATTTAGTTTTTTTGGGTCCAATTAAAGGGAAATGAATCATGTAGCATGCTAGCTTCTCTATATGTCATTGCCTTTGTAAATGGATTGTCTGGAGTTGATAGTTGGTCACATGGAGACTTGTCGGTCATGTCATTTCATAATTTCTATTTTTGAAAGTATGGATTATATTAATTGGATCTAGGTTGTGTCACTTTTTTATCATTGTATTCTTGAAGTATGTCATGTTTTTCGTTATACGAGACTTCTATACATTATCTTCTTCCACCTCACCATCATTGTTGGTCTAGATCATGTGGCTTGTTTAGTTGACTTAGGATGGTTCATTGTAGAATGGTATCGTAGGGATTATTATCCTGAAGTTTGCTGACATTTCTTGAGTTCTGTTCTATTTATTTCATAAAGAGGGGTTATAACCATATTAATTTGGGAAGAAATATCCATTGGGTTTCTATCCATCTCATTTCTATTTCTCAACTCGAGTTATCATGGGTGGAAATAAATTTTTTTACCATGTTTGAGACGTGGATTTGAGGTTATTTGAGTGAACTAGATGGAGAGTTTCTTTAAATGAACATGTTCTTTCTTAATTTGTTTTTTGTAGAATTTTATATTTCATTAAATTCATGATGTTCTAAAACATTGTAATGAATTATTTGTGTTGGTCTAATGATTTTAGAATATGCATTAAAATGGATTTGTTATTGTATAGTTCTTAAAAGATAATTCCTTCATTTAGAGATGTTTCAAACATGAGAGATGAAGTTGTGAGATAGTTTCTATATAAAAACCATCCATTGGACCCTTCTTCAGTTGAATCTATAATCTATACAATTAAGACACAAAATCCAGAGGGTGTCGAGAACTTAGGATGAGTAGTGTATCGTGGCTCTAAATTAACTAGGAAGCATCCTAACATCTATTGTAGTAATAAGGGATCCTGGGAACTTGAGGAGAGACTTGATAAGATTGATAGGATCTTCACCATTATAATAAATCCTACAAACTCTAATGTAGGTTATTCCACATACATACTCGAGGGACCAGGAATGAAATTTTGGGAATCCATTGTGAAAGCTATGTTTCATTAGGATCTTAACAAGATTTCTTTTAAAAAATATTAAATTATTATTTTTACCGTTAGTTGTTATGTGGGGTAAAGATTCAAGAGTTTCTAACCATGTAGAAAGGGAGCATACTATTTTTGAGTATTATACACATTTTTTGTGATGGTGAATCTGGCTCCGGAGCATGTCACCAACGAGTATCTAAAGGCTATGAGGCTTGACTTGGGAATGAGGCTAGATATTCAATTAATATTGATTCTCATGTTCCTTATGATCTTTATGGAGGTTGTTGAAAATGAATATTTGGATAAGGTATACATGGCTATAAATATTGGTTTTAGTGGTGCTTCAATTGTTGTTGTGGTTTTCCAAAGTGCGTCCTCTATCTAGAAAATAAAGTAGATGGGTGTTCAGTTTTCTTTCGAACGGCTATCATGAATTTTTTTATGAAACTAGTAGCTTCTCTACTGTTAGTGTGAAGGGTGTGGTCATACCAAACCTAAATATATTAACACTCCTAATACTGGTCATCATTTAAAATTATCAAGACATTTTAAAATTGTATGAAAGGATATACCACAGAATTATGTTATGATCCACTGTCACTAAGGGTTCTCATGTTTGTAATTATAATTCCAATAGTGGTGGGTATAATCCTCAGTCTAAGGGTGATTTTAATGTGGAAAAGTCATGATGGATTTATGCAACTGAGTATGTGCTAGAGGAATATGAAGTAGGTACAACTACTGTTTGAGGTGAGGGTGTTTATTTCCCCTTCTATGATGCTATATTTTTTTGGATTAATGTGCTAACCATTGTTTTATATCATCAATGTTATTTGAACTATTGGGATTAAATTCAAAACATATGAAATAACTTTTTGATCGTTGAACACATTTTTCATGGTGGTTTGAATAAGGTTTTAATTTTCCCACAAGTCAGGCGAGGATACCTAAACAGAAGGTGGAGTTGGACTTCATACGGATCGATATTGACATCATTGACAAGATAGTACCATGTATTCGATTATTATATTTAAGTCCTGTATAGACTCTTATAATGATCAGGGTTAGTTTTTGTCTTATGATGTGGATAGTCATGTTTTTCAATGGGAGTGGGACTCTATATCATGAAGGGTAGGGCTTGTTGTTTCTTTAGATGGGGTAATCTCATGCCATTTTTCAGATATGTTCCTTGATTCTGTTGACACTTTTTTGGGTATTCTACATCATACGAGAGTGTGTGAATGCCCAAAGGTATTTACAAATAATTTTTTGGGTTACTTCTATAGAGTGAGGTAGAGCTTTCAATTGATGTGCTCCATGGTATGATCACCATTTCAATTATATATTATTTAAGGGAACCTGATTAATTAGTGGAACAAAAATTCCATCTTGAGGATCTATATTTTGAATGATTTATTCATCATAGAGTGCCATTTTGGGCTTCAAATTCTCTCTATCATAAGAACGAATATGGGTTTCTTAGACTATACATGCATTATTGAAAGTTAAACTGGGTGAATATTAAGAATAAATATCCTCTTCCTAGGATTGGTTATATTCTTGACTAGATGATAGGGGCGTGTAAGTTTTCAATGACTAGAAATCAATCAAGGTACCACCAGTGGA
This sequence comes from Viscum album, assembly GCA_963277665.1. Lineage (NCBI taxonomy): Eukaryota > Viridiplantae > Streptophyta > Magnoliopsida > Santalales > Viscaceae > Viscum > Viscum album. The sequence goes on along the minus strand of OY728132.1, from coordinate 1,041,568,803 downwards.
GAGTCTTAGAAGAAAATATATCTAAGGAATTGTTTTAGATCTAGTAAAAGAATTTCAGGTTTCCTGTTATACCACTTGATCTCACAAATGCCCATTTCATAATTATGGTTTTGACAAACTGAATCTCTCAAAAGTCTAAAAATGTTTTATTTTTGTTTTCGAGGATGATAGTTTGGTTTACTACCAGTTATTATAAGAGCATATGAACTATTTAAATATCATTCTTTAGACTATTAAAGAACATCTTCTTTATGGTAATCTTCCAAAATATGAATTTTGGATTCATGAAATGAAATTCTTGGGTCTATTCATATCTAAAATGGGGATCTCAGTTGATCTTGAGAAAATACATGTTCTTATGTCATCAGAGAGTTCCTAAAATGAGTTTTAGATCTGGTCCTTCTTGGGTTAGGATGGTTACTATTGATGGTTTGTTCAATATTTCTCCATGAACACATCTTTGATGTCTTCTTTCACTCATAAGGGAAGAAATTTTTAAAGCACTGTCAAATTTTAGAGATATTTTGAGGAGGTTAATATGAGGATGAATTTAGCATGAGTACTTATTCTTCAATAACCATGATTGAGTTATAGTGTTTTCTATAATTTTTATCGTACGAGTTTTAATGAGACTTAATGAAGGGAAATAAGTGCTAGACTATGGCTATCACAAATTACTACTTCATGATAAGAACTATCATACCCACAATATTATCATGGTAGCAGTTATCCATGCACTCAAAAAGTGGAGTCATTATCTTTGTGGGATCGATTAATAGTTTATTATGATAATAAGAGCCTAAATATATTCAAGTAGAAAGATTACAGATTTTAATAGCAAGGGTGGATGTATGGGAGGTGTTAGTGCCGTGAATTTTGATATTGATGCAGTAGTTAAGCAGACACAAGAAGAGGTGTTGGATTCTGAACAGAGGGCGAATGAAATCTACAATAGGTTGAGCCATGATTTGGAAGGCCCTCCAGGAGCTCCTGGTCCGGTGAATGCCCATCGAACCAACCATGTGAGGCCTAAGAAACCTCATGCTCTTCCTCCCAATCCATTAATCCAAGACAATTTTATCAAATTGATTGGAGATTTCAATGCAACGAACATGGCTATTACAAAGATGCCTAATGACAAGGAAGTGGTCTCGCTGGGTCTGTCTGGTCCTGTAGATGCATATCAATTGGAAGATAATGGGTAATGTACAATCGGGAACTCTACATGTGAAATTCAGGGTGTGGTTATTGAAGACACTAACAACCAGCCTCAATTCATGGGGCATGGTTTCATACAGTCCAATTATTCTGATTCAACAGACTGGTGATCTCTAGATTCTGATGTTGTCTTGGGTTCATAGAATAATACTCTCCTAGTGTAATTGGGCATATACAGGAAATAGAATTTCAAAACGAGGATGATGGAGGATCTTCAAACATGATTCAGTCCACAGTTCCCTTCTGCAATAGGTTTGAAGGTCTTCAAGAGGATTATTTGAGTTTTGATCCTGTTTTCCTAGGCGAGGGGGATGGGATCGGTGGGAAGACAACCAAAGGGGTAATCATGGCCACTCGGTTGATGAGGAGTCAAGTACAAAAGGTAATAAAGGTTTCAAGAAGAGTAATGGGAAGAAGGATTACTCCTCGCTACCCCCTCCTGTGGAGACTTGATCTTCTAAAAGTATGATTGACAAGAAGATGGACATGGAGACACTGCGTTGTCCGAGGGTAGGGGAGCAGGGTGATCAAGCCTTGTTTCTCCTTTTAAGTTCCAAAGAAGAAGTGATAGAGAATATTTTGTTTATCAAAGCAATTGAGGAGGAGGAAGCTATGATGATAGGGAGATCACTTCAGGTGTCTCTCAATGAGGAACAATTTTCATGGCTTGACATACAAGACTCATCTTGGTATGGGGTTTTAACAGAGGTAAAATTAGTATCGATGAGTACATTCAGACCTCAGACCATCTTACTTCTGAACATGAGAAGTGGATGTCGGATGTAGCAGATTTATAGGTTTCATCATTATCTTGGAAACTATTTTGGGAAATGGATTCGGGTAATATCAAGGTTCTCTTTAATGATTCTATTTAAGTTGGTGGCTTTGTTCTGTTGGTTTGAGAGAGTTATTTATGCGAACTGTGTTGGTCCTTGGATATTCTTTTTGTTTGCCAGTGTTAGGTCATTGATTCTTGTCTCCAGTACACTACTTGGACCAGCTTCGGAAGGGGATCAGAGCATGTAGTATTTACCAGTGCAGGTCCTTTGGATCTAGAGAGAGGGTATGGCTTCGCCATCAGTTCCGTGGCTATGCAATTCATTACAGGACTGCTTGCTGAAGGTCCTACATTGTTGAAGGCTTGTCTTCATGGCACATCTGCTAGGGGGCCGGTCCTGTAGATTCTTTTGGCTTTTCATTAGTTGTGTGTGTTGTAATGTGATTATCCAGACAGTTTTTGTGGATTATCACATTTCCTTAATAGTGTTTTGATAATAATAAAAGTAATTTTTAGTCAGAGCATAAATATATTTTTAGTTAGAGGGGTTTTAATTTACAACAAAGACACAAAATGAAGTATATTTAATCTTTAAATTTTGACAATGCACACACTTTTGGGATATTGATTGTGGTAGCCGATTCATTGAGAATAAAAGTACATACACAATCCATACAGAAATCCATTGACTAGTGGTCTCTAATGATTTTTTTGTTAAATAATATTGGGAGTCGAAGAAGTCGGTGTCAAGATGTTCTTCAATTTCATGCTATAAGAATAATCTTTTGATCTCTGAGTTCAGCTTGAGAATGTGAGAAAAACCATGTTACAATGCTTTGGTAATAACAATTATGGTGGGGAGACCTTAGATGACTGGTCTTGGTCTCCCAGAGGATCTTTATAATTCAATAGAAGGTTGGTTATTACAATTCATTCGAATTATAATTTGATGGAAGATGGAAACCGGTCATGTTATTCCATACAACCTGGGGATACCAAGATGTATCATGACTTGATTCATTGGTATTGGTGCCCAAGGAAGAGGAAGTTAGTTGCAGATTTTGTTTCACAGTTTCTCACTTGTGGGAAAATTAATATGGAACACCAGATACCTTTTGGTTTACTACAAACTTTTACTATTCTGGTATGAAAGTGGGATGTGATTTAAATGGACTTAATTTTTGGTTTTACAAAGAATCAAAGATGGAAGGATGTGATTTTGTTGATCACTATTCTACTTATGAAATCATCACATTTTATACCTATCAAGGAGATGATGAAATTGGAACACCTTAGGGAATTATACATCTAAATGATTTCTAGACATTATGTGGTTCCCTCTATGGTTGTTTCTAATAGGGAACCAATGTTAAAATCAAGGTTTTGGAATGGTTTGGAAGAGGCGATGTGTTAGTTTTTGAAATTGGGCACGATTTAACATCCAAAGATGCATAAATATATAGATAGATCTACTTATTTTCAATAGTATATGATTCTAGATTGTGTGATTTATTTTGGAGGATCTTGGGAACATAATTTGACTCTGTTTAACTTTTCCATAAATAATATTTATAAGGATTCAAAAAATATGAATTCCATTGATGAACTATGTTCTCATCCATACAGGTATCTGTTATGCTGGGAAGAGTTGGGAGAGAAACAAAATTTGGGTTGAGTCTCATCCTCGAGATGACAGAAAAGGAGTAATTGATCCAAAAGAGGTTGGTCATAGAATAGAGTAATCATAAATCATATTTAGAATATCATCATTGGTCATGTTTTTTTATAGTTTCAACTCACATGGGTCATCATCAGTAGGGTATGTAGTGTAATTTTGAACCAACAATTGGTATCCCCTTTGAGACAGTGTAACGATGTGGAGAGGTGAAATATCATTTGAAAATACTATCTTTCCTAACATAAATCAACAGTGTGTTTCATGTTTCCCAAATAAGGAGGTATCCACTGGATAATTCCCTAGTGATTGAATTGGAGTATGTTTATCTTGATCTTGATACCACCACTGTTGAGATACCAGTTCAGTTTATGGATCACCAAGACAAGGTATAATGTAGTAAACCAATTATATTATTCCAGGTACTACGGTAGTGTGGATGTGTTAACTATAAGATGTTGGATTAGCAATCATTAATTAGGAAGTAGTGAAATTGTATATTTTTAGATCTAGGATCTTGTGGAAATTATGGACATAGAAATCACTTGTGGTAGGGTGAATTGTGACACCCTTTGATTCACATGTATGCCTTAGTTGTTCCTTGAATTTTCTCTTTTAGGGTATGAAAATATTTAGGGGATTGTATGTAAAAAATAGGGGTATTTAAATGAATTTTGATAGGTGAAATCTTAAGGCACATGGTTAGTTGAACCATGTGGTAAACATGGGGTTAACATCTATGAGGTTCTATTGAAATTTTTCACAGTTTGAGAATGGTTAGTCAAACCAAGTGATATGCCTTGTGAACCATGTGAGGTGTCTGGTGGTTTTATAGGGGCGTTAGAATGTTTTATCATTTTTTTCTATGAATGTGCGACCCTCTAATAAAAACTATACGCTCTCTTCCAAAATATATGGTAGGGGTGCATTGTTAAGGTGTAAGATTATTTTAACCATGTGGACTCCTCAAGGAAACCGTCTGTCCTCCCTCAAAACTATTAGAAAGTAGGATTTTACTATTGTAACTTAGGTTTTAAAGCTTAATCACCCCCCTAATATCATTTTGGCTCATCATAACCCTTCTCTAATACATTATTTGTATCTCCCCTTGGATTCTAGGTGGACTTCATTCATTATTGATGGATCACATCAATGTATGTTTCTATTTGGATCTTTTTTCCCCTATTCATCATAAATATATACTAGATCTCTTATCCTATCATCTTTTTGGAACAAAATTTTTCTATGATTTTGAATTTATTAGGTTTGATTTAGGATTAATGTTTTTTATTATGCATAAAGGATCATTATGACCTAATGTACTCATCCCCAATCTCAGTTTTGAAGGAGATTTATTCTACCTCTATTTTGAGCTAGGTGTTTCTATAAAAATTTATAATTCTTGAAATTTCATAACAATATAATAAATTTAATTGGGTGTATTCATTTAATTTTAGTTATTTTTAGTTTCAATATGCTTCTTGTAATGATTCTTGTTTTTAAAATGGGCATTTATTTAAAAATGGGGTTTTCACACCGAGTGTTTGATTAAATGCTTGATTGGTGGTTTTGATTTTGAAATGGGTTATCAAATAACAAAATGGATACTGTTTTCTTTTAAAATGTTTTATTAAATATGATCAAGGTTTTTAAGTGGGTTTAGAAAAACATGGAACAGTAGGAACCTTTGGAGTATTGGGAAAGGGACATAGGTTACCCTAGTTTTTGAGGCACCCCTAGGGGTTACTTTCGTGATATCAATAGACTATTGAAGGACCTGATTTCAGTTAGTACCAATGTATTCAATATTTAGGTTCCTTTATGTCCAGTACATATTCCTATAGTCTAGGTCCCAATACTGAGTAAATTGTCATTAAATATTTTTTAATCACATGATCGATTTTATGATGTATTGTTGCTCACATGTTTTAACATGAGGTTTTATCACAGGACTTTACAAAATCAATTTTTTCATAGATATGTGTTTATATTTTTACCTTATGGTGTGTTTATTTGATTCCTTATTTTTCAATTATACTTTTAATATTCCTAGATTAGTGTATACGATTGGATTTTATGAGAAACCAAATTAAATTTATTTTTAAATTGGTTTGGATTTACAAAAAATTATTTATAAAACAATTTCTATTTTAAAAGATTGAACTTATTCTTTATTGATGTTAGACCTTCTATAGACTCTTTGGTGGTATCCTGTTAGGATTTTTTTCAGACCCTTATTTGAACATTGCGCAGTCGTAGATGTTATTTGTTAGGATCATGGTAGAGATAAGAAAATCATGTAGCATTTCATTTTCCGTTTTAACCATTGACTTCATTGTTGGATGGTTTGGATTATATGGTTGGTCACATGGTGAATTTTATGCCATGTATTGTAATAAATTCTTGTTTAGTTGGTCTAGATTGGATTATTTGGATCTTGGTTGTATCTCTTTATTCCACATTGTAATATTATCTTATGTATTTTTTATTATAAAAGGTTTGTTTTTTTTACCTTGTTTCACTATGCAACCATAATGGGCCATCTCATTTGTCTTGTCTTGTAGACTCATGTTGGTTTGTTATAAGACCTAAGTGATGATTGTGGTGAAGAAGTCGTGATGAATGTAATTCAACAATCACGAATATTTTATTATAATTATTAATGTATTATTAAAGACTTATATGGGATGATAGATCAACTAGAGGTTATATATTAAGTTTATTATTTAATTAAAAATAATTATTAGTGGAAAAAATTAATGATGAAGATGTAGATAGCTATGAATGAATCTATTTCTAGAATGGGTGAAAAGATGAAGGGAAGTTTTTTTATAAGAGATAATTAAAAATACATAGATGATAAAATGGACAAGGTTATGTAATTTATTGGAAAAATTATATATTTCAAAACTAAACTCAAATAGAGGATTAATATTTTAAAGAGATTAATCCTCCATGACAGAGCATACAACTTCCCAATTTAAGGAGAATTATGTAATGATGAAATAAAAATAAATGATAAAGAAATCCTAAAATGTAAAATTTGATAACCTTCTCATGAAATTTTAAAATAGCAGAGCATTATAAGGTGAAAGTATTTAATCGATGCTAAAATAGAAATTTATTCCTAAATATAGTAGTGAAGGACCTAGATGGAAAAAGGTAGTGAAATGTTAGATCCATGAGACACACCATGGATGTTTCTATATAAGCTAGAGCATTTGAGAATATATTTAAATATACTTCATCATCTAAATATAGGTATTACTGCATGAGGTATTATTTCATCAAAATATGTTTTATATGTTGTATCCATGAACATATGGAGATGAACTGCAATAATAGAGATAATGGAAATTCTTAGATAAGTGCCCATATTTCTATGTCAAGGGGGTAGTAAGTAATAATAGAATGAAGTTTATTTCACTAAAAAATTCATGGTAATAGATGAAAGAGAAGTTTTTGAAAAAAAAGTTGGGCTGTGCAAGAAAACAACAGTTATTATTTAGTAGATATTTCCATAGAGATAGATATAATGAATAAACAAGATGAAGAAGAATATAATTTTTTTAATGGAATATGGATGAATTATTGAATAAATACTTACCAAGGATAAAACAATCATGGTAATTGTAATACATTTTGAAGATAGTAAGATTTATTCATTCCTAGGTGGTCTCACCAATACCAATATATTGAAGTGTAGGGAGACCGATGTAAGAGCTTTTACATGGAGGATGAATCTTGGTGAAAGATGTAATGATGGTTCATCAATTAAATAAATGTTAACAATTTGGATTATTCTCACAATAAATGTGGGTACCAAGAAATATAAGGTAAATTATTCCATTGAAGATATAATTTTTTTTATTAAATGTGCCGTTAATCATTTGAGAACCAAAAAAAGGGATTGGATGAATGTTAGAAGAAAAGGATTACATGAATAAGGAAGATATCATTTATCTACATTATAATGATAAATAAGTAACCCTATACCCATATATTATTATTTTTATGACTATGTTTACTTGATATAGGTCTAATGGATAGATATTATACATGTTGTGGATGACTTTGAGGAAAAATAATGTAAAGTGAAAATAAGGATCCAAATGGAATTACAAAATATTTCAAAAATATTGAAATGGTATCAAGTCAAATATGAATAAGAAAATTTGTAATTGTGCATATACCATAATGTTTTAAAACATAAAAAATTTGGAGGAGCAACTGCATTGAAGGAAGAGAATTTGATTCATTTTTACTTAACTTGTGATATCATTTTATTGTTTTTAAGATATCACGATCTATGAAAAAGAGACTACCATGAATAAAAAAATCCTTATAATTCATGAAAGAGGTGAAATAATTTACTGGGATAGTTTAATAAAAATTTATGGTTTTCTTTCCACATCTGAAAAAGTGGAAATCCCTTATTAAGGAAAGAAGATGATAGATTAATTGTGGTATCATGATTTTATTAGAATAGGTGGAATCAATCATTTCAAAAAGCAATACCACTCATGTAATTTTTTTAATGTTTATTAAATGATGATATTGCGTAATTGTGATTGAGATCCCATGGGGATTCTGAACAAATTTAATTTCCCATGATTCATGCATTTATGGAAGAAAGTGATTATGATGGATAGAATTAATGAAATTAACATAAAATATTGTTTGAAACACATAGTTTTTACATTATATTATTAAAGGGATGTAAATTATTCTTCATTAAGTGGTATTTTTACATGACTAAAATATTTATTAATGTTTCAATAGTTGATGGACTTTTATATATTTAAACAGAAATCTATAGTTATCCAAAATAGCTATTAGTGGTTGATATGTTTATAAACTGTGAAAGGGTTATATGTCAAGGGGGGGTTATTATCTCTTAGTATGGTTTATGTGTTTTATTGAATAATGGGGAGAATAAAAGTGAAATTTTTTAAAAACTATGATTTGTATTTTATTTATAAAGATAGAGTAAGTTTAATATATAATATATCCATACATTGTTCAAGAATATAATGTTGTTGGATTATAAAAAAATGATGGTTTCATTTTTAGGAAAATAAAATAGGGGAGGTTGTTAAATAAAATATTTTATATATAAGAATTATTGATAATGATGTGTAAAAAAAATTATTGGAAGTCACGGGTGGAGTTTTTGTTATCTAGATAATGGTGAAATCATAAATATGTTGACATCTGGAGGGGTAGAGAAATTTGATGATGGGGATAGTTTTCTTTCATGGAAACTATACATGGTGAAGGATGAATAATATTACTATATATGGAATTGAAATATCATAACATATAGATTTAACTTGACTGAAGATTAATTTTATAATATGTTTTTGATTGAAGAATATATTGTGTAATAATGTCTACCCTTTCTTAATGACATATTGTCGGATGTTTTGATATTTAGAAGAGTATAAAATAATCTTGAACATACTTGGTGTAGTTAATTTATTAGAGAGAACATCCATCATCCAATGAAGGTTAAAGCACTATAAAATATGCTAAATATGTTAAATTTGGTATAAGTCATGGCCAATAACGTTTCACCATTGTATGCCACACTATACATAATTACTTCATGTTATAGTGGTGATGTCAATAATACTTGGTGCTATATTATATTCTATGATCCATGTATTTAATGTTATAATAGGTACCGTCATTCCATAATGATAGTTTCATTAATCAAATGTCTAATTCGGTAATGTTTTTGAGTGATTCATTGTATATATCTCTATTACTTTATTTATACAATAGGAATTGTAACATGTTTAGTTTTCTTGTATGTTTTAGAATTATTTGTAAATATGGTCTAAAATGTAAATTTTAGTGATTATAAATTTTTATTAACTTGAATGTTGGCCATATATCAAAATTTTGTTTCATCATGACTTTCATGTGATAGAACAGATCTTACATATAATTGGTTCCATCCATAATATTAAATTAATATTTCCTCATGGAATATATGATTAAAATACATTTTAGGATCATGTGTAAGAATAAATTGTTTTCATGAATTATGAAATACGAACAAAACCATATGAGTATGATTAGATGATTGGACAAAAATTGTGCAAGTGATAATAGTGTTGTATAATCCATGTATAAGAATTAAAGTCAATGTTCCAAATCCAAAACATCTCAAAACATTGTTTATGAACCTATTCCAAACCCTATATTGAGACACAAAAAATCACCCAGACCATAATACTCCTCACTCCATGAAATAAAGGCACAACTCATCAAAGTGATATAATTATATACTCGGACCCCTGTACATGAATAAGAATTTTGGATCCAATCCTCAATCTAATAGTATAATGCGTCAACCCACAATCCATGCACCCCATCCACATATATCATCTCTTGACACATAATCCAAAGCCTTCACCAATCCACTAGCTCAAGAATATATACTTGATCCGAGAACATTCACCAATACCAATAGACCAAGGACCACGACACACGCTTCATGGATTTCCTATGTATCATCACACACTATTTTTTCAAAATCCATACCACACATGAATCATGTAGTATCTCCGATATGATCCTTCTAAATATTTCATCAATATATTTTTATTTGTGCAGGTTCTACCATCATATCTAACATCCTATGTGATTCATTTACACATCCAAGAAAATAAACTCAAAAAGTGATAGATGAAACACCCACATCAACTAAGAGGCTTATATTTGACCCTCTCATCTCATATTAGGTGTCCATGATCAACGATCCTTCCCTCAACCATAATAAGTGCCTGGTACCACTATGTTTTCCAATGCATTAGATCATGGCATTTTCTAAGTATGTGTCTTTCTACTTACACCCCTTTCTTGCTTCTGATAATCTTGTTTGAGGATTCCACCCAGGTGGAATGATCACATATTCCATGTACAGAAATAGATTTTGAACCAACACTCATTATACGATTCCTATATGGAACTAAATATGTTTCCCCAATTCCTAGACAAGTTCCCATGATAAGAGGACCTAATACCCATCCAATTCATCACTCTAGTCTATTATTGACTAATCACAACATTAAATGAACCCCACAAGAAAATATTATATCCCCAGATCTAAATCTACAAATACTACTTTTCAATAATACATATAAAACAAAATTTGACATGAAAAAGTACCTCTCTTACGTTTAATCATGAAATAGTTAAACAAATAATCTTTTATTCATGTTTGTTCTTAAGTTTTTTATAATTATTCTTTCATTTAATTATATTTAGGTTATGTGAACAAACATTATAGTTGTGTCTTCTTTAAATGTCTATTTCCAATTTTATCGATTCTACTTATATTTTGTTTCTTAAAAACTATAATTTACACTTGACCTATTGATTCATGATTAAGAAGATCAATACCATAATCGATGGTCCAAAGAGGAATAATAGTTTTTTCTTCTGAAATTCAATTTTTAATTTCAAAAATTTTTATGAAAATATGATGCGGCATCAGAGGATGGATATAGAAGAGATAATCATTACTCTATGTCCCATAACCATTACCTCATCAATTAATTATTTTAGACATAATAAATTCCTAATTATTTATTCACTCACCATACTAATAGTGGTTATTTAATTGAGAGGTTGAATTTTATTTGATCACTATCATGTGGGTTGAGTAATATCACTTTATCAATTGATTATTGTGATTTCCCACTCATGTAGGAGGATAAGTGAGTAACATGTGTACATGAGGATCTTTGAGTATTCATTTATTATCATTGTTTACAAATATTGTGGGATAAGTAGATTAATGGTATTTATTCTTCCTCTTGATTTAGGTGATTTTTAATAAGCTAAAATGATGATATAACAAATCATATTTCATCTAAGAACTATATAATCATCAACATAATTCAATTTTTATGATCTTTTATTTTCTTTTAATCAATCAAATCTAAAAAATACAAAAAAACCAAACACATTTTTATACATCAATTTTAAATATTATAAACTCCAAAAAAATAAATATACATTAAGAAGTTACTGAGTTTTTTTGAAGCTCCTTGATGAAAAACCTATTTCCGATCCTATTTTATTCATAACGATTTTTTAATTTCTATTTAAAAAAACCATAGAGAAAAGGATTTCAAATGTTTCATAGATTTTGGGGATCCAATCATTCATTTACTACACTTCCTCAAATTTTACATTTTTCATTATTTCTATTTAATTTTTTAAAAATATAATATGTTCATGGCACACCCAGAACTTTTTAATATATTGATCTATTACTTTCAATATAGGTGAAGAATGTTTTGAGCCTCACCATACATAGATGATGTGTTCACGCAGTACATCCTAAGTATTAAAGTGGCCATCAAGTACCCTATTTTAGAAACATTTTCCTAATTAATAACTGGGTTTGTGGATTGATTCCCTTGTTATATAATGTGGTGTATAAGGCATAATAATATAAGTCCTTAATAGATTAAAATTTATAGAATAAATATATATGATCATACTATGCTTAAAGCTCTATGTCAATCCAAACACTATGACTACAAGTCTCAGGCACTAATAGAGAAATAAGATACTTGTGTTGAACCACTAAAGTGTGATTCCTAGGCATAGTATTTTCTTGTCATTACATTTTATTAAATATATTTTATATAATATAGTTCTTATTTTGATGCATATTACTCATCAACATTTGATATTTCTTTAGAGTAAGGTGATGGAAGAGAGGTAGTGGTCTTTGAAGAGAAACTATAATGTTCACTTCCTAACCATATAGATAAGTTTCTAGAGGAATCAAATGAAGAGTAAGAATATGAATCTGATACATATATGGGAGATTCAACTTCTGTGAACTCATTTAGTTCTCAATATATTACAAATCAATTGAAAAATTATTTTCACTAGGATGAATTTGGTGAACCAAACCAATTGGTGAAAGACCAAGAGTTTTTTCATTATAATACCATAGAATTAGAATTAGTTGATGGTGATGGAATGATTGGAGGTTTTTTTACAAAGACAATATTATATGATGTTATAGAGATATACTCAATTTAAAATCATCCTTCACACATAGAATCAAAATAGACTCATCTACTAGGAGAAACTGCCCAAATTATGTGTGATATAATAATCATGAACTAGAGGAATAGAATACCCTTTATATTGTCATATCCTAATAATCCTAGATACACTCTATGGAATATTGGATAGAAACACTAAAATTTATTCTAGGGGTTCTCTGTTAAAAAATTCCTACTGAATGAAATCATAAATAAGTGTATCTGGTGGTTGAAAATAAATAAACCACATCCTTTATAATATTTGGGTTTATTTGATTGTTTTCTAGATAAATATAGTAAAAATAAAAACACAACTTTTGGGATTTTACCAAGATATAAATTCTCATTCCTCCAATATTATTTTATTTTTATTTCAAACTACTTATTTATAACAAAGAGTGATGTCAAAATTTCATTCATACATATTTTGATATTAAATTAAATTTATTTGAAATTAAAATTTATTATTCATACTAGTTTAATTATTTTAATAATAATTTAATATTAGGATACATTTGAATATGTTCAGGAGGAAAATGAATAAAAATAGAGGAGTTAAAGAAGTTACACCACAACGTGACACCAAATTATTCAATCTCAAATGAAATGATGAATCTAATAATTTCATTATTCTTGACGTTAAAGGATTTGTCAAAACATGAGAAGTTCAATATAAAAATTAATATATTGAATATAAGGGATTCATGTGATAGATAACTTGAACTAAATGAATTAGAAATATTACAAAATGTTAATATCTATTCGTGTTGTTAATAGATCATGAAAGAAATCTTCCAAAATTCAAAGTTATCATTGATGCTATGAGTTTCATTGCCAATATATTTCACAACCCGAATCTATCATTCATGTTGTGATTATTTTGGGATAATAATGTTTTGAAAATTGATTTCCAAAATTCATTAGGCAAGGCCTTAATTTTTGTCATGAAATTAGAATCAACAATATAATTCAAGTTTTTATGTTTGATTATTTTTACCAAAACGTTGTGCGGTGACTCTTTGAGTTATCTACAAACTCTAGGGATTGATAAAGGACAAATTAAAAAAACTTTTTGACCATAACGAAGACCCTAGGATCATTGTATTCTTATTAATATATAGTATTATGGTTTTTTCCCTAGATTCGAGACCACGTCCTTAGGTCAAGGTGATGTGGTGTATAGATTCCTCCACCATGCCTACTCTACAAAATTCATTTAGTGTTTTTATTTATTTTTCATTTCACATCCTCTACATTATATCCACAGGGATGATTTTATTTCTGTTTAAATATATTCATTGATGGAGAATTGTATTAATGTAAACTTTTTTTTATTTTTAAATTCATGTTTATATTTTCATGCCAAATATCATCACGTTATTTATCTCTTAATTTCAAATCATGACCATTCCAAGTTAATTAATGAATATTTCATTAATGAAATCTCTAGAATGAACCCTTATCCATGACGATAATGTGGGATAAAATATATGTTTAAAAATAGTTAGGTTGCTTATTTTAGTAATAAAATTAATAACATGAATATTAGGAAAGGGGGATTTATGAGAGAGAGAATATAATTAACATGACCATTGTAATTTCTTTGTGATAATTATAATGATAGTGAGATTAATTAAGTGGACCATGAAACCAATAATGCTCTAACCTTAATTTCATATGCTTGGGGAATTTTGTTTTACTATCCCCCTAATTTCACTAAAATCAATGTGCTTGGTAGTTTAGATTTATTTTCCTAACAATCATTCACAATTTTTACGTTTATTTTATTAAATTAATTATATTTCTACAACCAACATTCGTAGAAAGAACCTCAATCTCAAAAAACATAATCTCGATAAATGTAGAGTTGTTGTTTATAGTATCATGTTTTATATGTTCTGACATTTAGCATCCTCATTATAATTAACAAAAGAATTGGGTGGATTAAATAAGTGGAGTCATTACATGGGATGGTGACCAAAGTTGATTATGTTTTTCAATTCATTTTTATATTCATTCCTATTATAATAATTTCTCTTTTTAGGATGGGTGATTTCATGTTGTAGTTTCAGTTATTAATAATTAAATATATAATTACAACACTGAAGAAAAATTCAAAACTACACTATGAATGATCTCAACCTTAAAAAAATATTTGGAATAACAAGGGAACTTCTACCATGGCTGGAATATAAATATATAATGATGTTGGAGGTGTGAAACCATGAGATCTTGGATTACTGGAGCTAGAATATTATGGTGGACCATAAAAATAGATGTAATCCAATATTACTCATAAAACTGGTGGATTCCATACACTTAAAGATAAATCCAAATATCATTCAAAATATCTCAATGATAGTTAAATCCATTGGACACCTCATGAAGATCCAACACACATATAGGGGGTTTCCTTGAGCTTTGTAATACATTCCAATTTGATAAATCCTCGAGAAATGTGGCAAGAAATTTTTATTTTATGAATTTTTGTGAAATAGAGAGTTTGAAAATAGATTAAAATCTATCAATACTATTCTATCATTACATAGGACGAGTTACAAATATGATTTCTCACTAAATTATTTCCTACATCAAAATATATGGAAATCTATGTCCATATTCTGAATTTCAACCAATATTAAAATGAATTGTTATATAGAACATTATAGAATTTCAAAGGCTAGATAATAAATTTTCCCCCTCATGGAATGTAGATTTGGATGCAAATTAAAACATTATATAATGGTATTACATAGAGAATCATGTTTATGGTGGATTTTTCAGCATGATGGTCACTATTGAAAAAATCACCAGATGAGAGATATAATTTACTTAATCAGATAGATATTAACACCTTCTAATGGAATACAAATGGAATGTAAAGAAGTAGTTCACACATGGTCAACAATTATAGATAAATTATGGATAAGAGTAAATACTTGAAAAAAATGATAGAAAAAATAATGGGCTGATTACAACCTCAAGTTATGTTTATTAAAGAATACAATTTCACTAATTAGAAACAAGAAAATCAAGTTCAGGGTTGGAAGCCACAACAATAAGATGGCAAGGGGTATTAGTACATGGATCCAAGCTTCCAAACACAACAAGTACTATCATTACTAATATAAATTCATAAAATGGTGGAGGCCTTTGATAAAGATATGACTACCACTAGATCTATCATTAATTATCCTACCACTTATTAAAATGATCAAAGAGGAACTAGCTATGAAATTGAAAAAGATTCTAGAGATCATAAAGTTACACTATGGAAACATGAATTTCATGTAAGCCAAATTGTATATCCACATAGAGTTTGATCAGATAATTATCCCCCAAACTAGGATCATAACAACGTACTAGAATCCCTACTACCACTACTCTTCTCACTTGTCAGGTAATCATGTTTTTATTCCTAACAAGATTATCATGAGTGAAAATTTACTTATTATGGGTTATATGGTTATAGTTACACTATTTATTAGAGACATTTTTCTATTTCAATTCATTTTTGGGTTACTTCATTCATATTATAAATTTAAAATTTCTATCTTTTTTGTGACATGAGAAATATTATGTGAATCAAGGTGTATATATTTTAATTTTTAAACTAATCACCATGGGATGTGTTTGAACATTATATAAATTATAATGACTTTATTTAAATGAATTTTTGGATAAAAAAATTTCATAATCGATATAAGTAATTAACCATATAAATGAGAATATAAATGAATTAGTTAAAGGGTTCCCCGAAAAATGATCCTTTCAGAACCAATTCTGAAATAAAATATGAATGAACAAATAATTTGACACATCCCTTGCACCATAACCATAAAACCAATGAACCTAGAATGTCATCAGAATATGGTTTCTCAATTCCATTTTCTTTATCATTCAATGACTAATTTATGTTAGGTATTTTCAACCATACTTGTAGGTTTGATAATTTATCATTCTAATCACTATACATGTTCATTAATGGAATTTGAGTATTATAAATTTCAATATAGCATTGACTAGGCAGAACAAACAATCCCCACCTAGGCCCGTCAATTTTTTCACTTTGCTGAGCTGAGTCAATATTACAATGAATAGGAATATGGCTGCAATGATTTCTCTCCATAACTTCCATGTTACGTACACTAAAGATGAAAATTATATCGATTATAATAATAAAATTAAATTTCATTGGTGAATTAGACAACAACTACAAACTCATGGATAACAACCAAGGACACATGGATACCAGTAATAAGAACTTCAAATTCCATCACTCTCAAGATAAATCCATTTATTTGAAGAGACATTGGCCTCATTCATCACCATAATTGTGGATTCAACCATGGAGATAATGGAATTATACCTTAACTAAAATGGTACATTATAAAATTTGAATTTTTAAGATGGGAAATTATAGAGATTATTATTGAAATACCATGAACAACAGTACAAAGAAACCTAGAATTCAACACATGAAGAGAACTGAAGATTTTAACTCTAATAAGAGGGGAAACAATAAAAGGAAACACTAAACCAAGAAGAAAATATCATTATGTACAGGCTAAATAACGTAATAAAAACTTTTAAAAAATATTGATAAAGGGAAAATATTAATGGGAGAAGATATGGAAGAAAACAATCTATTCAAATCAAGAGTACATTTTCTAGAGTATCCATTAAAAAGAAGAATTATTGCACAGAAAGTTAATTTTATAGAATATTTAAAAAAGATCATTTTAATAACACTTTCATGGAAACCCACACCAATATGACAGTATACACTAAACTCATGAATGAGCTAGTTACCCACAATAGAAAGTGAGAAGAGATTACCCTTATTCTACTCACATGAGAGTGTTTAGTGGTGGGGTCACATGACTTACCTAAAAAAAGAAATACCGAAGAATATTTTCAACTAAAATTAATATCATTCCTAAAAAATGATAAATAAATTTATGGAATAGGTGGATGTTTCAAAATCATATATTTAAAAACCATCAATGGATTTGGAAAGAAGAATAAAATAGTTTCACTCTTACCAAAATATTAACTTGTGAAATATCCCTAAGGGATTATTGAATATATATAATATTCAAAGTTAAAACATTAACCTTTCTGGTGGATATTTTATTGATGTACATATGGGAAGAGAGGAATAATCACATCCTATGAATTCCTTTATTGGACATTGGATGATCATTGATTGATGTTTAAAATGGGCAGTTATGAATAGAAGTTGGTAGTGAGAAAACGAGTTTAAAAATACACCAATAAATGATTTATTATGTTATGAAAGATGATGGATAATAATCGGAAAACATGAATGAATATATATTTAATGTAGTTGGAGAAAATCATGAGGTGGATACTTTGGTGATAGAAAAAATATAAATTGGTGGTTATAAAATAATAAATAAAAAATAGAAGTCACTATATGAGATCCTAGTCCCACAAAGTTTAATATGGTCCACCAAGCATGGATGGTAAACGATCTTCCATTTAGATATTTAGGTTCATATTAACACTGGTTGATAAGCCCGATAAAAGTTAAACTGGTGATACACATAAAAGGAGTTAAGCTATATTTAGAGGAAGGAAATAGGGGTCATCTTCTATGAACATGTCACAACTGAGGATATTTTATAATATAAACTTGGAAAAATATTTCCAATATTCTATCACCAATTCTAAGAAGAGGTAAGGTAAATCCAATAATGGAAACAAAACCACTTCTAGGAGGTAAGCAGTATTTTTTATTATTTTTAATTTTCTGTTTTTAGGTGCATGCACTCTCCCATATATTTTATATTTCATTAATAGAATCCAATAATTTCACATGATTATTTTCATTTTTAGGTTCATAATGATGGAAAATGATAGAATCCAAAAAATAATTGAAGAAACAAAATATGTATGATTCACATCTGGATATGTATTTTCAAGTCATGAACTTATATAGACAGAACATGAAAAGGGATACCCAATATCATAATTGGATGGAGAGTATGATTTTCCATTTTTTGTTTCACCCCCACAATTTTAAATTTGTGTTTATATTTTTTTGACAATTAATTTCATGTATGTTGTTGAATTTTTTGATTTAATCATTGATCTAGGAGAAACAATATATTTGGAAATTCACCATTAAATTTTATTATTTTCATTTTCTATAATTTTGAATGAAAATTTACGGGGGTAAATAAGTGGATATTAAAATACAGATTTATATCTAAAAAATCCAGAATTAGGGGACTTGTTGATTTTTGTAAATATTAGTTTTCTAAAATTTTCCATGACCTGAATTTATGATATTTTTTGTTAATTGGATTTATTATTAGTACTTAATGTCATGATTGATTTTATTAATCAGTTGTTCTGATTAGGGAAACATTTTTTGAGAATAATATTTCTTATTCATTTATTGAGTGTATTTATTTAGTGAAAATTAGTAATATTTTATTATTGAACCTTTATTGTATGTTATTGAAAATATTATTGTACAAATTCAGTTTTAATATGATTGGGAAATTTTTATATTTTCTATTATCCTACGACCTACCTCATATTAATCCTTATCATTCCCATAGAATCCATTAATATCCTGGAATGTAATGAACCACATTATAATACAATATTATCCTTTTCTACTATACTCTTTTTTTCATTATTATCAAAAATTTTAGTATATGGGAGATATTTATATAGTGGAATGGATACATATGTTGTAATGGATAAGTTTGGGGTGTTTTAATGGGATTTTGGGAATGTTTTATGATTTTCATTCATTATATTCATTTTAAACCCATTTGAAAAATAATTATTGAAAAATGGGTTTTGTCTTTAGAAGTTTAAAAATCAACATTTTTTTACCATAGATTAAGTTATAAATAATAAAAATTGTGTTGTGTGGATATAATTTAAGATTAATTGGTCGATGTGTAAATTTTACCAATAAAAATTTTGAAAAAAAATAAAATATGGTGTTTCTTTCATTTCACTTTATTTCATCAGGAATATACATTGAGTTTTTGTGGATAAAGATAACAAATATTATAGAGGATATTTCTATTGGGATTATTTTAATTATCATACAAATTAATTTTAAGGTCAACCAACATTTTATATTTAATTGATTTTGTACATCATTTACCAAAGTACCCTGAAGCCTCAAAACATTTGATCATTATAATTAATCCCACATTGTTAAATTTTATTTTTCTCTATGGGGTGGATAAAGTAGATGCAATAAAAGCCATTGTTATAGAGAATTATATTAGGTTTGAGAAAATCTCCATTAATAATTATACCATAATTGATGAATAATGGAAAAAATTAATTAACACTGAAGTAAATTTCATGTGGCATGCACATTGAAGATACGTTAATCAATATATATAGAAGAAAAGAGAGGCAAGATTACTTCAAAATATGGAATATAAATACAAATTTACTTGATTTCATTGAAAATGAGAAGTTACTGATTCTTTCTCCTATAATTCTTGAATAATTATCCATTTTGATCAGTTGATTTTATTCACATTAATTTTCTTATCATGGTGGAATATGATTCCTTTTTAATTTTTTCAGATTTCAATCTTGAGGATAAACCAGAATTCAAATGTTGGGGTCTTGATGTATACATTTCAATAACACATTTTTTTATATTAAACACAATTTATTATTAATTAAAAACTATTATTCATTACATTTTAATTATTATTTTGTTCATTTTATAACAAGATAAATTTGAATATGATTTGGAGAAGAGTAAAGAAAAATATATGAATTAAGGAAGTTGTGTTATGACATAACACCGAAAATTTGATGTTGAATTAAAATTTAGATTATTGGAATTTCAAAATTCTTGATGTTAATATATTATTTAGTATGTGAGAAGTTTTATGCACAAATTCATAGATTTAATGGAAGGGATTAATTCGATGAACAACCTGGAGGAAAAATATTAGGAATTTATCATTTCATGAGTAGATTGATCCATACAACAAACAAATTTCATTGAGACCCTTAATATTTTGAGTTACATTCACAATATTTCTCATTAAACAAATCCCAAATTTTGATTATGAATTATTGGGATAATATTTATTGAATAAATAGATACACCATTCATGATGTGAGATATTAATTCACATCATTAACATAGATTTGACAACATTATTTATGTTATTATGTTTTAATATTTTGATCGAATATTCAGGGTTTACCACATTGAATCAACAAAAAAAACCTCAATATTGAATGTAAATTGATTCACATCTACATTTTATCAGGAAGGAAAACTCAATGATCAATTTATTCTTATATATAGAGACTCTAGATGTTAAATAATTGGGTAAGAGACAAAACCATTGTGATAAGTGTTCTTCTCTATAGATTCATCCACTTGGTCTACTCCACCACACTATTATTGGGTTTTTAGTTATAATTTATTTCACACCCTCTCTTGGCTATCATGATGCGGTGTTTTTTAATTCCAAACTATTCATTGAATGTTAGTGGTATTAAAGTATATTTTGTTTGATATTTAAATTTATGTTGTGATTTTTCATTCAAAATATTTTCCCTCAGTATTTCTATTATTTTCATAGAAATAAAAATTGAATGTTAATTAAGGGGAAATTCATTAATTTCATAATTATAACTATGGATTCTATATGACCTTTTTTTGGGTTGATCTCTACATTTAATAATGGGATTAAATTACCTATTTCACTAACAAATTGAAGTGTAATAATAATTGGAAAGGGGGGTTTATGAGAGGGAGATTAATTACAATGAAAATTAGAATTTCATAGAACTATTTTTTATGATACTAATATTAATTAACATGATATTAAAAAAATGAATATTTTATCCTAGATATCAAATTCTTGGTGTATTTTGTTTTCTTATTTTTCTACCCCACTCTCTCCAAAAATAATGCGCTCATTAGTGCAGATATATTTTCGGACCAATAGTTCATATTTTTATGTTGATTTTATTAAATCAATTATAATTATCCATCATATATTCATTGTATTTATATCTAATTAGAAAATATTATACTACATAAAAGTTAGATTACTGATTGTAGTACCATGTTATATGAATTTATCAATTTAGTATTCTCATTGGAATTGACAATAAAATTGGGATATATTGAACAAAAAAAACTATTTTAGTTTTTCTTTTTAGGACACAAGAAATAAAATCAAAATTAGAATTTTTTAAACATCATTTGAAGATAATAGAGTGGTAATAAAATCAACCCATGGTTGTACAAATTTAGGTAATAACTACATCTATTTTAACTCCTTCCATGTGATTTATTTTTATCATGTTTTTATATTAGATATATTCTTGATAATTTCATGATAACAACCAAATAGAATTAAGGATATAATGGAAATTGAGTGTGATAAATGATTAAGTTATTGGTTCCATGAATTATTTAATTTATTTTATCTAATTTTTTGTTTTTAGTGTCTTTTAAATAAAAAATAATAATATCAAATATTTAAAAAAAATCAAAACAATTTTTTAGTTTTTTCATTGTTTTCTATGATTTCATTAAGCTGATTTGAAAAGTTTATTGAAATATTTAGCATAATGTTTATTTTCTCAAAATTGATCTTATAATTGAATCTAAAAATGAAATATGATTTCTCATAAATATTAATTTTCTTATTCAATTATTCTCAAGAACTTTCTTGATATTTAAAAAGAAATTGAAATCCAAATCCACTAGTGACTGACCAATGTTACGTAATTTTCCTAATAAATATTCCTAACACATTTTGAATAATCTTATTTGTACCCTCCCTTCTTGAGAGAATCATGGAGTTTTATTTTGAACTAGAACTTGTGACTATTTTATCTATAAATAGTGTAGTTCTTGAGATTTTATTAATCACATTGAGGCATTAAATTGGTTATACTCTCATTAAAAGTTTATAAATACCTTGAACATCAACACTTGTTATGTCCTTGGATAACTATAAATGGAAAAATATGTTTAAGAAAAACTACAATCCAAATTTTACCCTAACAACCCTCAATATAATAAATATTTATAATGTTATTTAAAAATTAAGTACGGGGTTAGGGATTATATTAACATTTATTTTGGAGTTATTGCATTTAATGGTGAATTTTAGAGGCATGTTCCATAATTTTTGGGAATTTAAAATTGGGAAACATGCATTAATCATAATCATTCATTGTACTATATTTTTATCACTATGTTTTCCTAAAATTGTGTATATATAAAAATAAAAAAGGATATAAGAATGAATCATTTTATAAAGTAATTTAAATGACCCATGGACCTAATCCACAAAATGGAATATATTATAATCCATTAATTACATTCATTTTCTTCTCAATCTCGTAGGAGAAATTATTTAAAATAAAGCAAATAAGGATGAAGTAATTCAACTAATTTATTTTCCTAACTAATAGATGGAAAAGTTAAAAAAAACTGGAGTATGAGATTCAAATATTCTTTGTATAATTTATTGAATGGGATCATAATTGATTAACATTATTTTTCATGTATTTTATCCAAATATTAAAACTATTCTCTTTCAAATCGATGTTTTAAACACTTTTCAACAAACCTTAATCCATCAAACAACTAGTTTAAGACATCATGATTGATTGGAATTTCATGTCTTAGAGTGTAGAAAAATTATAATTTTTACAGAACTATGGTAAATATTCATTTTCCAAGTATGATCATGACTCTATATAAATACTTTTTCTTCAGTGATGATTTACATTGAATTATATGTGAGTTAGGTTGTGAAATTATATTGAATTGACATTGAATATTGAACTTTATGTGTATATGGTAATTTCATTCCATTGGAATTAAATATATATATGAATCATGCTGAAAATTTAAATGAAAAGATTAAAAAATTCTCCCCTTATATTGAAATTTGATTGAAATTTTTCTATGAGTATATATTTTTTGTCTATTAATTGAAATTAATAACAAAATTATTTATGCTTCATATGTTAAAATATGTTTCCATTGAAATTACGATAATTGAGGCTAATTTGGGTTAGATTGAGCTTCAAAAATTTTATTAAATATTTATTATGTCTTAAACCTACGATAAAGTTGAGTTTTTATTATGCTAATTTTGGTTTCGAATTCAAATTATGAAAACCGAATTGTCAAATAATTTCTATATGGGAAAAAAATTGTTAGACATCGTTCTCGGTTACATTATGAAAATGGATCAGTTTCAAATATTGACTAAAAGAAGGTTGTTTTTAATAGTAAATATGATTTAATATATTATTAAGTGGTGACCTTGACTATCATTTGATTAAAGAAACTAGTTAATAAGAAATCTTATTTAAATCATTATTCATTTTTTGAAATCGTATATATTTGTGGTGGGTATATTATGAAACTATGTAAGTTCATGAATGATAATACCGATTTTACTAAATGTCTAAATAAACAATAAAACTTGATGTTTTATTTTAAAAAATAGATTCATTCATAATTGTGTGATTCTTATACATACTATGATCAATATATGAACCTATTTTTATATTATGTTGCTCTTGGATTTTAAAAAGTGTATATGCATCCTAAATCTTGAAATGGACGAACTATTTGATTCAATTTGTGAAGCATGTTGTGAATTACTTTAAAGAGGGAGTAAAATACAATATCAAAATTGACTAGAACATACCTCAAGGAAAATGTTCTTTATCTGTGCTTGAAATAAAAACATGAGAACTAATTTACATGAATTTTATATAAAATCATAAAATTATACATTGATATGTTATCTTGTTCACTACCACTCTCTAAATACTGTATGTTTCTCAGGATTCCAACTCGGGAATTGAAAATTGGTAATGTTTGAAACTAGGGATATGATGACTTATTCCTGAAAATTTAATTTGGGATGGGCCAACTTATTCAAATCAAATGTTAAATGATTATCATTTTTCTTCGAGTGAAATATTAATGTGTGTGGTAATATTGAATTATTAAATTTTATAATTCTTTATTAATTTAGTCCATGAATGTAACCCCATTAATTTAATTATAAATTTCCAATCACAACATATTTTATTTTTGGGTCTGGTTTTTAATTTTTATTAAATATTCTCTAAAATGTTATTTTTAGTGATTATAATTTTATTCTTAATTTAATTGATGATTATACCTATTTATTTTTTTAAGACTTTTATAAAGGTGATTGAATTAATCTTATATATGAGATTGTTTATTTGTAATATTAAATGAAAATTTTCTTATAGATATTGCGAATTAAAATATTTTTAAGCTAATGAATATGAATAACGAGTTTACCAAAATTATGAAACGCTCAACATTACTTTTAGGTATGAGCTAAAACATATAAAACACATACGTAAGTGTTAATGGTGTAGGAGAATAGGTATTTAAGAATTAAATTAAAATCACCATATTAATTCCTCTACAACACATATTTCAGTCACCACATCAACTTCCTAATACAAAGCACATTAAATTATCATTCCTTGAACACTTCTCACTATAAATATTTGGGCCACAACAGTAACATCCCAGGTAAATATAGAATATGAAATTTTAATTTTTATTAATATTTGTAAATTAATTATTAATTTTACTTTAAAAGAGATGCTATGTTCGATGGCTCAACTGGTCCACAACAATGGGTTTCTTTGAAATTTTATGTTGCAACAACGTTTGGTCATAATAGAAAATAATAGTATAATATTATTATTTTAAATGGGGTTTAATGCCTAGCTATTGAAATATATGGAATTAATAGAACTAACTACAATATGATTATACATGTTTTTTAAATGTTTTTACATTTATGCAACACAAGTTAGAGGCTTAAAATCTGAATTAATCTATGTTTTAACAGAAATACTCGAATATTCAATAAAAGGTCGATTTACCACCTTTTGATGGAAAATTCTCATTAAATCTAGTATTTTACAATTTTATATGTTCTATTTGACAAAATAAAATTCTTCTTTATAATCAAGATATCATAATTTTTTTTGTGCAAATATTTAGTATTTTTCTAATAAAATTCATTTTTTAATAAATAGTGAAAAATACTGTATTTTAATTCAAAAAATCCTATTAATATAATTTATTAATATGGATAGATTATCTTTTTAATTGGTTTTAAAATATAATTAGATTATATTTTTACCATTTAATCCAATTTTTTCATTGGAAGTAATTTCACATTGAAATTGGACAAAAACAAGTGTTAATCTTTTGATAGTTATTGTTTCTTAAAAAAATGTTTTTTTTCACAGCGGGAATTAAATTTAAATTAATTAATGCAACCAATATGTTTTTAATTTGGTAAAATAGAAATAATTTTTTATTTCATAATATCAAACATATATTAGGATGACTTTTTTTTTTCTGAAAAACATCAATTTTTGATGAATAGTGAAAACACCGAGTAGTAGTCAAAAACTGTCTTTTTCACTGAAATGAATTTTTACCACTACTGTGAATTGAATTTAGAGACTGCAACATACATGGTTTTTATTAGAAAGTAAAATGTGTTTCAATAGGATGAAACTAATTTTTGGTGAATAGTAACTTTTTTCTTTTTTTTATCGCTGTTAAAGGTAAATAGGGTAATTCTAGATAAAAAGAATATTATTATAATACAGAATTATTTTAACAGTTTTCATATCCTTATTAGATGATTCATGGCCGACCATGGGCATCTTTGGATCAATTTGGGGACCCCAAGGAGCCAATTGTGAGTGTTAATGAAACATTAGATTAATTAATTTAAAGTAAAGACAAAAATGACACAAACAAATATCTTTTAGTAAATTAATTTTTACATGGGTTTATATAAGTTATCATTTAAAATATAAATATTCATTTTTAAGATAAATATATTTCCTAAATAATGGTATTTTTTTATAATTTTTATATTTCAAATAAATAAAATTAATTATGACATGAAAATGATGCAGTATTTACCTCATTAATAAATGATTTAAATAAACAAGATTATAAATATTAATATAAAATCCAAAACCTGTCCAATTCTTATTTAATGTACTTATTCCAACCATTTTTCCTCTTATCTTCTACTTTAATTAGTTTTGGACCTTTAGAAACCGAAAATTATTTTACAATAAAAAAATATTTTCACACTTTCTTAAAGAACCCCTCCACCCCCTTATAAAAAGCTCTCACCTCTAACACATTCTTCACACCCCTAAAAACCCGTGGATAGTCCCCAACCTATCCAAATAATCTCTAAATATCCCTCTCTTCCACCTAGATTCCTTACCTTAGGCATAAGGAACTTCAAGAAGTCTTTCTTGTTCGAACCAAAGGGGGTTTCCCGAATTGAAGGTAACATTTTTCTCTTAAATTCTATTATTTTATTTTGTTTTATTTTACTTCTACAACCCCCTAAACACTTTTTATTCCATTTTTTATAACAAAACCAGTATCCTCAATATAATTGGATTTTTTTATGAGAGGATTTAAATGACACTTACACAAACCTCCATCTAAAGGGTAAAGAACATACTGTTTCTATAGACGCCGAAATACTACCTCACAAAACGTTGATTTTTCAAATATCTCCAACTGTCTCTCATGGTGGCCATTATGATACAACATTATATATATATAATATTTATTATATTTATATTTTTTCTAATCTTCTGTCTTTTATATTTATATAATACCTTTATGGTTTCTATAGTGGGTAAATATGATAATCTCATTTGAGAGAGTGTGGATGACCGCCCCCTCAAAGTTATATGACTTGTCCATGCCTTATGTGGAATGTATAAAGGGTAGAGCTAATGAAATTATATATTTATTATAGTGGAATTATAATATACTTATGTATCATTAGTTCTCCATTCCATTACAATACGAAATATAAATGGAAGTAGTGTTTATGTGTATGTATGACTTACCATCTCCATGAACAATGCATTTCATTTCTTATCTTCAAATGTTATGTAATATTATAAATACATGTATATACTGGATATATATGATATATATGATAGATAAATCATGAATATATTTCTATATATAATAATTTTTAGACCACAAGAACAACTTGTAATTATAAGAAGTCCATTTTTGACGCAAATAGCAAATATTGAAAAATTGATCATTATTAACATAAATGATTATATAATGTTTATAACATGTTAATAAGTGATATAAAAGAAAAATTAAACTTTATAAAGGTTTTTACTCAAGTATAAATTAACATAAGTTTATTATTCAGGAAGAACAAGGAACAAACAAGTCAACTCAGACATGAGGTAAGGGGTTTCTTATATCACTTTTTATTCCATTAGATTTAAATTGTTCCCCACTTATTTATTTCATGTGGTGTATTTTGTACTACTATTTGATATATATTATCATTATCCTCTTTATATTCAGGGTATTATGTGATTCCTTCACAGATTATTATCTTTTGGTCATGCGACTCGATTGATTACAATGTGGTAATGGGTTTTCATCTCACTTATTATTTCCATGAGATTCGTGCTATATTTCCAATATTTCCTTTTGTGCGGTGTATATACTACCCAATATTTCATTAATTTCATAATATACATTAATTTATGGGAAATTAAATCTTCATTTTATGATCCTTCTTTCATATGGTGAATGTTTCCTATGTTACCAAATCGTAAAGGGAACCTTCCACCCTCATCTTTTTTAAAGACTTCTTTTTGTTATGTATTTTAATTTACATATAATAATGTTGGGATATGTTCTTATATATTTTCAATGATGTAAATTTAATTTCCATGTAATTAGATACCCTTTTCTCTCTCATCAAATTATTTTTCTGATTTTTAAACTGAAGCCGTTAGGCTGTTGAATTTCTATAAGAGAACTTCATAAAATAATTTCAATTCTTTGGGTAAAACTTATACTTCTTGATTATGTCATCTTATAAATGTGTGTGAATTACCTCTGATTGTTTCATACTTAATATCCACTTATATTGAGTGTATTCTTATTTCTCACACATAGTTATGTAATTTATTTATCCATAATCTAAGGATACAGTCTTTATAAGGGATTTTGTCTCAATTTACATTCCCTTGAGACTTCATTTTTGATATGTACCAATTAACTTTTATAGGATGTATATACTTCCCTTTGGAATATTATATCTTGAATTTCCTTATTCTCGTGATATTATAAGTTTTTTTTGTTATACTCTTCAATTATGTTTAGTCAAGTGTTTCTCAGGTGTTTCGAGACTCTTTAACTAAAACATTGTTTTAAAAGCTTTAAAGAATAATTATTATAAATATTTCTCATTAATTTCCATGTTTTAATAATGGTTTTTAGTATTTATTTATATGAACATTAATATTTTAAAATATTAATTCCTTTAAATGGTTAAAAATGGTATGTGACACTTTGATTCAAAAATAACTTTATTAAATTTTTGAAATGGTTTTGAAAATGGTTTGATTAAACATTGATTATGTCAATATCATGGAATGATATATAGAAATAGAAATGTGAAAATATTATTAGTGAAATTTTTATATTTACAATATTTTTTTGTGTTATGATTTTTTAATGGTACATGGACATTTGATGGGTGGTTACATGATAAACCAAATGACGAGTAGTGATGTGATAAAACAGAATGGGTGGTTACGTTATAACCTCCAATGAATTGGGTATGGAAGTCAGCCATATGGATATTCCATTTAGTGATATGTATGGTAGTCGGCCGTATGGCTCTTTCATTTAGCGATATGTGTGTAATTCGACTGTATGGTTATTCCATTTTAGTATGTTTATGTCCCATGAAGCCTTTATATATTGTGTGTTATTTATATGGGTTTATGGTAATATTTTTATTACAAAAGGGTAATAAATGATATTGTATTCAGTGAAGATTATTTACTACTTCATAATGGTAAAAATAATTACATACAATAAATTATTCATGGTTTACTTGTTGTTTAGAAAAAATGATAGTTATCTTTATTTGTGTATCCCTTACTGATCTTTTTGCTCATCCCATGTTTTTGAGTTGTTTTTCACATGACATGAAGTGGAATAGGGGAAAGGACGTGATCAGGGAAATTCCATAATGTATAAAACATGTAAATGAACATGTTTCTTTTTAAGAGTTTATATTTTATGAAAAATCGAAACTGGGTAGTACTGTCTACTTGTAATATTCAAGTTGTTATTTAATAGTTATGGACTAATTATCTAAAACATTAATCATTAAAAGATTCAGAATGTGAATTCTTGACATAATTGACGATTTTGTAATGTTTAAGGATGGGTCCTTATTGTAATGGCCCGGACCTCTCCAGCCCATTCCTTTGTCAAAAAGAAGGTCACAAAGTTTTCTGGAGGGTAAAATGGATTTTCCCACACTTTCTAGAATTTTGAATCTACACGCCGTGTAGTGTGAGTATAGGCCGTGTACCCCCTCATTGGGTATACCCCATGTTGAAGGTCGTTTCCTTGCCGTGTGAAATAAATGGGTACATGCCGTGTAGTCCCTGCCCACTTACGCGTTACCCTCAGATAGTGTGTTGACCAGTCAATGGTCGTGTGTCGTGCTGGATCCATGCCATCGCCATGTGAAATAAATCGGTACACGCATTGTAACCAGTACAACACACCGTGTAGTCCCTCCCCGCGTATGCGTTACCCTCAAGACATGTGTTGACCAGTCAATGGTTGCGTGCCACGAAGAAGGCCATGTTGGAAGTCACGTGGTGACCGTGTGAAATGGCCGAGTACACGCCATGTACCACAAATTACATGTTGTGTACTTTTGGTTTAATCACCTATAAAAGGAGGGTTCCCCTCCTCTTTTTCAACTCACCCTTGTCCTCTCCATTCCTTTGAGCAGAGCTCTCCCAAGAGACTCGAAGGCTCCTTTTCATCCATAACTTCTTCATCCAAGCCCCGGTTTACGATCCGTCAGCGGCCACGAGATCGTAACGACGAGGCAGAACATCTGAGATTGGATCTGTTGTCTTTCCTTCGGCCTCTACTTTCCAACTTCCACCCAAGGAGGTTCTTCCGGGACTCGACAGAAGTGACGGACGCGGACAGAAGTCTTCTAAAGTTGATCCGGGGGAGCATTGTGGTCAGAACCTATTGAGGTAGGGATCTTACCTCCGTCTCTCTAAATTTCGCATCATGTGGGGTGGGTATCTTATTATTTATGTGATGCACATTAGAGCTGATTTAATAAATATTATAACTGGCTTAAGGAATGCTGATGTGAAGTTTTTGAATGCAGTTACATTATTTATATCATGTGATATTATGTTGTGAATTGAATAGGCTTCTGCCTACTAAAAATAATGGTCGTTGGGGGTCCTTTCTTGCACAATTAAATGTTTCCCTATCATTCTGGAGCGTTTTTGTGGTTGGAAACTTCATTGAATGTGGAAATTTGGTAATCATGTAAAGTTGAATGATTTAAAAATTGGAACCCTTGTGTGATCACCCAAGTTGAAAAAAACAAAATAATGAACATGTGGGTGTTGGCTTGGATGTGTGGCATGTGATGGGGGTGTTTTGTGGGTTGTTTTGGATCGGGTGAGCAGCGGGCAGCGGTTGGCTTGGTTGTGTGTTGGTCTGAATGATATGTTGGTGACGGGCGGTGGGGCTACGTTAAATGGTATTAAAGGGATAATGATGTACGGGTTTTGGTGTGATTGTGGTTATGGTGGTTGGCAGCAGGGCTGTAGGGATGGGCTTGAATGTGAACAAACTATGGGTTGTAAATAATAAATAAAAAGTGGAAGAGTTAATTAATGGTGGGTCATGGTATTCAAATGGATTAACAATCAATGGGTTTGTTGGTTAATAATAAGGGAATTGTTGTGCTGCATGTGTTTTCCTAACTAGATTTGTTGATGGCAGGGATATGTTTCACGAATGATTGATGTGGTTGGTTGCGATTGGTTGCCCAATAGTTAAGGAACTAAATAAACTAATTCTGCTGAAACGTGAAAACCTAAATGGGGTTGGGGTTGTTTATTGTATGCATGCTTCGTAGTAGCAGTGCTGAGGCACGTGCTCAATTCCTCTATTTAGAAGCCATAGGCTGGGCTGTGTGTTGGGTATACATATATATATATATATGTATCTTTGTGATTTATCTCACCCCACCCATGTTGAAGACTTAGTACCGAACACTACCATTTCATGGGAGAGGGTGTTTTCCCCTTAGTTACTATCTCTTTCCTACACCTTCTTCCCTAGGATATGATGGCTTGAGGCGACCTTACACCTAATACTCTTCGGGTAGGTTTCGATTGGGGTGGTTTTAGCACAAGACTCTTCTCGTAGGTTTTACTGTTTCCCAAGAATCTTCGGGATGAGGCCCAGGTGTGTGCAGGCAGGATACATGGTTGTGAGGCACAGGTGTGTGCGGGAGGGATACGTGGTTGTGAGGCCCAGGTGTGTGCGGGTGGGATACTTGGTTGTGAGGCCCAGGTGTGTGCAGGCATGAAGTGTGGTTTGTTAGGCCTAGGTGTGTGCAGGCAGGGAGAGTGTGGCAGCGTCAGGATGCTCACCGTTAGGAAGAACAGCTAACTAAAGGGGAACAGTGCGGGGTACCAAATACTCTTGTTCTTATATACTACTACTACCTATTGTGATTTTTTTGTGCGTGTGGCTGGTGAGTTTGGGTGGATAGATTTCCTTGTTAGGATTCTTCTGTTGTTCTCACAGGACATTAGGATGTCTCCCCACTTGTGCACGAGAGCTTTAGGTTTCCCTACTGAGTATACTTGTATGCTCACCCTACGTTTACTTTCGGGTTTCCAGGAGGAATACCAGGGTTGTGCAGGACCCTACTAGTCGGGACAGTTGGAGTTGTTGCAGTTTTTGTACACTTGTTTCTTTTGGTATTGTACTTTTTGAGCTTTCTTGTACTTGTACCTTGTTTCAGAACTATTTAAACATGCATGTGGGATTGGTTTGTGTTTATTTCTATACACATGTTCTTTTCCCTTTTGGTGGTTGACTTGCCCTATTTCCTGATCCTAAATAATAAAAAGGGTAATGCCTACCATGTTTGTGAAAACTTATAACCTTGGTGCTAGTCGCCCCCCCAGGGCCTACTGGAGGCGGGACTCAGGGGTCATTATCTCCCTTTCATCATTTCCAGCTCAGGAGGGGCATCTTTGGTGGGAGGGGGTTTTGACAGAATGGTATCAGATGTTATGGTTGATAGATAGGATGGGGTCTGGAGTTAGGCACAATGAGGATTGCATGGAATGGTAGGGAACCAGTGTTGGATAATCATGGTGTGTAACATAGGCCAGGGAAGACCGGCTAGGACACGGGATTTTAGGGCCCCCCGTGATCTGATGCAAGGAATTTGAGCCTACCAAATGACCAAGTGAGACTACATTGATGGCAGGGTAGAGACCCTAGGGAAGGTATATGCAACATCATGATTGTTTTTTACTTGATTTGGGTGATATGGGAAAGAAATTGAAATAAAAATGATAAGATAAAACCTTGAAAAATTTCCTTACTACTTGGGAATTGGCGATCATTGTTTACCATACAGCTATGGCACCTGGACGTCGTCCCTGGGTGGCTTAGACGGCCGTGGCCCAGTAGATTCATGCGGTCGATCAGTTGAGTATTGACCGAGAGGAGGAAGATAGCTAGTGGCAGAATACACTCCATTCTTTCCAATGATAGACCCTCAAGAAGTACAAGGGTATTACTTCCGATATGAAGACGGAAGGGTGTATTGAAGAGCTATGGATCGCATTTACTTTGATATGTGCTCTGAGGGAGTAATGGGTTCCCCTAGCAGTCAGTCAGCTGATAGGTTCTGCATGACAGTGGTGGATGCTCTACCTTGAAGAGAGGATAGAGGCATAAGTTCCATGGGATGACTTTGAGAAGGAATTCTGAGAGGAATTCTTTTCTTCCATGATCAAGGAGGAGAAGCGGCAGGAGTTACTCTCTCTTCAGCAGGGGAGTATGTTACTACCTAAGTTGGGGATCAAGTTCAACGATCTTCTGCGCATTCCTCCAGATCTCTTTCTCAATGAGGAGTCTCGGGGAGACGTTTGGAGGAGGCGCTTCGTCCATCACTCTAGTCTGTTTTCACCCCCTTCACCCTTCTGACATACATGGCAGTACAGAAGAAGGAAAATGTTGTAGAGAGGATGCACTCGCAGGGATGTGCACTGCATGAGGGGATCCAGCCAGGTTCGTCGATGGGGATGGCAGTCAACAACAGGTCTCCTACAACGGGACCTTCCAGGTTCATGCCAGTGGGGAGAGGGCCCCAACAGTTCCAGTTTTGATCTTTAGGTCCTCGCCCCTTTTTCACGAGCCCAAGACCGAAGTGTTTTTCTTTTGGAGCTTTCGGGCACATTCAGAGTCGGTTCCCAACCCGAGATCAGTACGATGGAGGTGGGCAGGTTCAACGCCCACATCAGCAGCACTAGTTGCCGGCGAGGCCCTTCCAGCAGCAGCAGGACCATGATCCCCCGAGGGCAGACTTTGTAGGAGGAAGCCGACCTCAGGTTGCTCCTCAGGGACCTCGACCAGGGCATGGTCGTGGAGTTGGATGACATCATATAGGCAGAGGAGTTGGGCGTGGACAATTTCACGCAGCAGAGTTGGCAGCTCTAGCAGGACCAGAGGTGGTGCGAGGTACGATTTGTTTTTTCTGCACTCTCATTTCTACTTTGTTCGATTCGGGAGCTTCACACTCCTTTGTTGCACATGGTCTAGCCCATGATTTGGGACTAGAGGTAGAGAGACATTTCGTACCACTGGTGCTGAGTACACCAGTTGGAGGCCAGACCAGTGTATCTTGTGTTTTCCAGGGATGTGGGCTGACGTTAGGACCACATCGATCTAGTGGGGACCTTCTTCTATTACAGATGCAGCCTTATGATGTCATCCTAGGCATCGATTGGTTGTTTTCAATTAGTTCTGTTATCGACTACTTCCGGAGAAGGGTCGTGTTCTCCGACATGGATGGGCAACCTGTAGCTTTTGTTGGCGAGATGAGCTATCAGGTGGGAAGCTGGCATGTGGAGCCTCTCCTTTCATTTTTAGGTGGTCTATCAGTGGTTCCAGCTGATACAGAGATTATGGATGTCCCAAGGGTTGTTGGGGAATTCCTTGATGTTTTTTCCAAGGAGTTTGTGACTCTACCCCCCCCCCCAACCCGACGTGACGTTGAGTTCGGGATAGACTTACAGCCTGGTGCCCGTCCGATTTCGATGGCCCCTTATCGGATGGCACCTTCGGAGTTGTGGGAGTTGAGGATTCAGATTTACAATATTATGGACTAGGGTTTTTTTCGACCCATCATGTCGCCATGGAGAGCTCCAGTTCTGTTCTTGAAGAAGGCAGATGGTGGTCTCAAGCTATGCATAGACTACCAAAGGTTGAACTAGGTAACGGTCAAGAACTGTTACCCCCTTCCATGAATAGATGATCTCTTCGACCAATTAAGGGGAGCCGGTTGGTTTTATATTATTGATCTACGATATGGATATCATCAGCTTAGGGTAAAGGACAATGACATCTCGAAGATGGCTTTCAGGTGCAGGTATGGGAACTTCAAGTTTGTAGTGATGCCGTTTGGAGTTACGAATGTACCGGCTATGTTCATGGGACTTCTGAACTTTGTCTTCTGAGAGTTTCTGGACCGGTTCTTCATTATGTTTATCGATGACATCCTGATCTACTCAATATCAGAGGAGGATCATGTTGAGCATCTCATGGTAGTCTTAAAAGTCCTTCGACACCACCATCATTACGAGAAATTGTCAAAGTGTATGTTC
Organism: Viscum album; assembly: GCA_963277665.1. Lineage (NCBI taxonomy): Eukaryota > Viridiplantae > Streptophyta > Magnoliopsida > Santalales > Viscaceae > Viscum > Viscum album. The sequence goes on along the minus strand of OY728132.1, from coordinate 1,041,533,195 downwards.
TTGACGTAAGAAGTACACTTCCTTGGGCCCATGGTGTCTCAGCATGGAGTGTCGGTGGACCCGTCGAAGGTGGAGGCTGTTTTTTCCTGGGCAGCACCGAAGAGTGTTTCAGAAGATTGCAGTTTCTTGGGCTTAGCAGGTTACTATCAGAGGTTTGTTGTGGGCTTCTCTCGAGATGTTTCTCCATTGAAAGCTTTGACTAGGAAGAACCGGGTCTTCTTATAGAGAGATCAGTGCCAGAAATATTTCGAATACTTGAAGGGGAAGTTGGTCAGTGCTCCTGTGCTCAAGTTTCCAAAGGAATGGTTGTTGTATGAGGTGTTTTTTGATGCTTATGGCCTTGGTCTGGGGTGCGTGCTGATGCAGAAGAAGGGAGTGATCTGTTATGGGTCTAAGCTATTACGCCCTCATGAGTGTAACTATGCAACCCATTACCTAGAGCTTGCAACAGTAGTGTTCGCACTGAATTTGTGGCCACATTACCTCTTGGTGAGCACTTTGCGGTCTTCTCATATTAGAAGAGATTGTGTTATATCTTCTCCCAATGTGACCTGAACATGTGGCAGTGGAGATGGGTCGAGTTTCTCCAAGACTATGACATCGAGATCTCTTACACTGAAGGTAAGGGCAATGTTGTGGCGGATGCCCTGAGCAGGAAGTCACATAAGGAAGTGGTTCAGGAATCCACTGATTCTTGGAAAGTGGTGGGAGAGTTGGTCACCTTGAACTTGGATGCAAGAGTAGAAGGTGTTATATGATTTTTGTTTCAGATGACGGTGCAGTCCTCCTTGTTGCAGCAGGTGGAAGAGTCTCAGTGGGGGGACTCCGAGCTGGAAGTAATGCGGGATCTTGTCGATCAGGGAAATGCTCCAGAAGGATGGTCAGAAGACAGCCGACATCGGATGGTTTTCCATGGAAGGTTGTTTGTTCCGGGGGCGATGCGTGAGGGAGTTCTCCGTGAGTTCTATAGCTCAGCCTTGGCGGTACATCCAGGAGTTTCAAAAATGTACCGAGTCCTGAGGGGACAGTTATGGTGTCCTGGGGTGAACTAGCAGTGTAACACCCCGAGCTTCCACGATACGCTTCTCATTCAATAATGCAATAGCTTGCATTGTACGCAACTTCGAGTTCTAACACACCGCAACTAATCAAAGTAGTCGTTATGAATAGCAATAACCACTTTTTAAATTTATAGAAATTTTATATTTCAAAATGGACTTCATTTTTGTATTCCTAATATTGAAATTAGCCTATGTTGAATTTTTTGTAATTTTCTGAGAACTTCCAAATTTTTATGAATAGTGAAAAATACTTAAAACAACTTTTTTAATCAAAATAATTTATAGTGATAAGTTATATTATTGAGTGGTTTTAAAGTATAATTAGAATATATTTTTACCATTTTATCCAATGGTTTTCATTAGAATTAATTTCACTTTGAAATTGGACATAAACAATTGTCAATCTTTTAATATATATTGTTTCTTAAAAACACGCTATTTGTTGTGAAAGCGGAAATTAATTATAAAATTAGTTAATTCAACTTATATGTTTGAAATTTTTTAAAATAGACATCATTTTTGAAATCGGAATATCAAATATAGCTTAGGGTGAAATTTTGGCATTGTTCTGAAAAACTTCAATTTTTGATTAATAGTGAAACCACTAAGTGGTAGTTAAATAACTAATTTTTCATTTAAATGAAATATTACAACTTCTGTGTTTTGAATTTCAAAAATCTGACATACATGGTTGTCATTAGGATGTAAAATGTGGTTCAATGCGATAAAAATAAATTTTTGGTGAATAGTAACTTTTAAGTTTAATTAATCGCGATTAGAGGTAATTAGTGTAGTTTAAGGTAAAAATAATGTTTTAATAATATGAGATGAGCTTGACACATGTCCTACCCTCATTGGATGTTCCATGGCCGACCAAGACAATCCATGGGTCAACTTGGGGACCCTATGTAGCCACTTTAGTTGGAAAATGACATAAATACCTTTTATTTAATGTTAAAGTAAAAATGACACAAACATTAAATGTTTTACTAAAACAATTTTTACATGGGGTTATACAAGTCATATTTTTGAATATAAATAGTAATTGGAAAGCTAAAAATATTTCCTACATCATAGTATTTTTTTTATATTTGTTAGACATTAAATAAATTAAATTATTTATGACATCATTGTGATGCAGTGATGACCTCATTATTTAACAATTTTAATAAAATGAATAGATAATGTAAAATCCAAGGCATACACTTGTCCAAAGACTATTGGATGGGTAGATTTCGAACCATTATCACCTTATCCTCGAATTATATAAGTGTGGGACCTTTAGAATCCGAAAAGCATTGTATAATAATGTAAAATTTCCTTACTTTCCAAGAGTGCCCCTCCTCTCCACTTATAAAAGGCTCCCACTTCTACCATCGCATTCACACTTTCAAGCCATTTGTCTCGGCCAACCTCTGCCCAAATACTCTCCCAACTTCCCCCTCTTACTCATAGAATCCTCACTTTGGGCAGAACTCTTCCCAAGGAAGCCTTTGGCTCAAATCAAAAAGAGTTACCCGATTTTGAGGTAATGTCTTCTCTAATGTTGTTTTGTTTTATTTTTCTTCTCCAACCCCCTAAACTCTTTTTATTCATTTCTTTTGTAACAACACCAGTATCCTCAATATACTAGGATGTTTTTATAAGCAGGATTCGAGCTACACTTACACACACCTACATCTAATGGTTAAAGAACATACGGTTTCTGTGGATGGTGAATTTCTGCCTCACGAAACGATGATTCTTCAACACTCATATAACACCTTCAAAGGTGGCCATTAAGATGTCACTATATTTATATATGATATATAATATGTTTATGTTTTACTTATGCTTCTGTATTTCCCATTTATGGCATACTTTATGATTTCCATTATGGGTAAACACGATAATTTCATTTTAGGAAGTGCGGACTACCGCCCCCTCAAAGTGATTTGAATCGTTAATGCCATATGTGGGATGTATAAAGGATGTAGTAAATGGTATTATACACTAAATTATACTGGAATTATATTATACATTTATATTATTATGATTTCATTCCATTAAATACGAAATAGAAATGAAAGTAGCGTTCATGCGTACGTACGATTTAACGTCTCCATGAACGGTGCATTTCATTTCTTACCTCTAAATGTTACGTAATATTATAAATGAATGTATATACTGGATATATATGATATATATGACATCTAAATCATGAATATAATTCAGGAGATAATGGATATTCTACCACATAAACAACTTGTAATTATAAGAAGTTTATTGTTGACTCAAGTACCAAAGATCGACAAAACGACCGTTATTAACTTAAATAATTACATAATGTTCATATCATTGTAATAAGTGATATAAAAAGGATAATGAAATTGAAAATGGTTCTTAATAAGGTATATATTAACTCTAGTTTATTATTCAGGAGGTTAAAGAATGGTTGATTCAAGTCAGACACGAGGTAAGGGAACTTCTTAACCAAACTTCCATTCTTTGGGTTAATCTCCTACTTTCAAATTATGTCATGATATTATTATGTATTATTTTGTATTTTTACTTTCTTTATGTGTACCTATAGTGAGTACACATAATAGATCTATTTTATTTTAAAAAATGATCTTTTTAAGGACTTCGTCTCAATCTCCTTTCATTGAGGCATATTTGGTTTTATACACAACTTTATTTTATACAGTGTATAAACCCCTTTGACTTTTACGTTTATTCAAAAGGAATCTTTTTTATACGAAGCGTTTTACTAAATGACAAAAAGGAAATGTTTTTCTTTCCGTACATATGCGGCGACAATGACTTATCCGCCGCCGTGACCATTATTTGAGTTTCGGCTTCCTCTACAAGCCATCACTTTTTTTAATGAAAAATAAATACAAAGTTTTAACTTTCTTTTATTTTGGTATTGAAAATGGTTTTGGAAGATTTGTTATTATATCAATGTGTTGTATTGATATCTTGTGATTTAAATGTGGAAATTTTATGTTTTCTTTATGCATGTTTTATGTGATACGACTATGTTATGGTTTATGATATGTTTAAAACTATTCATATGAGGAATGCATTGGACTTAATAAGTGACGGGTGGAGCCCGCTATAGCTCCTAGATGCATCGGTAGGTCTCATGAGACAACTAGATGTGGAATTGGCCGAGGCCCTTTCCCAATTTGATTTATGGTTTTGGCCGAGGCCTTAATCATTTTAGATGTCTTGGCCGAGGCCTTGAAAAAATGTTTCAGAATGTCTGGCATTATGCATTCCATCATTATGAAGTGGTTATTGATATTTCATGTGATTATTCGACCAGTAGAATATCCATGTGAAGAAGTGAATGGCATTATCTCATTTTACTTTTGCCATTTTATGTTGAAGTTCAAGTTTAAAAGGATTTTGTTTTAGTTATACATTGCCTTAATGGTTTATGTTTATTGATGAAAGCTTCCGCAATATTGTTATCCTTACTGAGCATCTGAGCTCACCCCTTTCAATGTTTTATTATTTTCCAGGATGTGAAGAAGTATTTTATGAATGACCTATAGGGATAGTCAGAAGAGGATATGAGTGTGGACTAGGGAGACTTTGTTGTTGTAGTTTTTCACTTTATGATGTAATGTAACATTTATGAATGTATCTAGTGTTTCCAAGGCTACTAAACTAATCGGCCTTTCGAGACTTGATCTTTTGTGGTCATGCCAATGTTATGAAGTAATGCACCGATTCTAGGTAGCTGGGGTCGGGGCGTTACAGTTGGTATAAGTGGAAGTTTAGTAAAAACCTTGGAAGCTAGATTTAGACAAACTCTGATTAGAGCACGTAGACCTAAGATGAACTTTGAGGATTAGTATAGAAGAACTTCCATTATTTTGTTATTGTAGAGATTTTGTGAGTTTTCCGAGCAATACATCCCTGTCTGGATACGAGCAGGTAGAGGCGGCTCTGGCACAGATGTACCTAGGGGTAAAACCCGAAAACACCGCATTGATCTAGACTCGAACGGGAACTGGTGCACGACAACGGGCCTTGCTGCACTCTTGGTTACGACACTCCCGAGAGAAATGCTTTGGATAATTCTCATTTTCAGTACAAAACACTATGAAGGGTTATGTGTATATACTTCCTCAAAGAAAACATTTTTATGATTATGGATTATATCCATAAATAGTTCAATTTATGTTAAGTATTTTACAAGTATGGAATTATGTATTTTATTTCATAAACTAATCTAGTTTATGCCATTGTTTAGAAATGGAGCCTAGTGGAAGGAATGGAAACCGTATCAGTGCACGAACTCCGTGTAGGGATTGCCCTCCTGCTTAAGATAATTATTGTGGATCTGAAGATACAACTGGTAGTGATCAACTTATTACTATACTGGGACAACTCACTCAGGTTATGAATAATAACCTTACTCGTATGGAGCAACATGATCCGCAACGTGGAGGATCAATGTTAGACCGCTTCATGAGGCAACAACTGCCAACATTTAATGGGGGTACACATCCATTAGTAGTTGAGAAATGGATATATTCCTTAGAGAAAATATTCCACGCCTTGGGGAGTAGCGAAAGGGAGAAGGTTATAATGGCAGTTTACCGCCTCACTGGAGATGCCAATCAATGGTGGTCATTGATTCAAAACACAAAGAAAGATGAAGAAGTATCATGTATGGAATGGAGAGAGTTCAAAGATCTGTTCTTAGAAAAATACTTTCCACATGACCATCGAGCAGATATGGAAAGGCAATTTCTGAGTCTGAGGCAGAAGGAGGATGAGAATGTAGCAAAGTATGAGGCTAACTTTACAAGGTTAGCAAGGCATGCTGCAGATTATATACGCAACCCAAGGAGTAAGATTGATCGTTTCTTTGATGGGTTAAAACCATTTCTCCGTCGAGCATTAGTCTCACAATCCTTCTCGTCATATGAAGATATTGTCTCATGTGCTATCAAGACAGAAAAGGAATTCTCTAAGTCTTATGACAACAAAGTAAAGAAAGAGAAGAAGAGAATGGTGGAACAAGAGACGGATAAAGGGAAAAGGGAAAGAAGGATTTTCCATTATGTGATAATTGTGGGAAGAATCACCCCAGTGCTTGCCTAAAAGGAATGGGAGTTTGATATAAATGTGGGGAAAAAGGTCACCAGGCGCATGATTGCAAGGGAAAGAAAGAGGCTATCAATGTTGAATGCTACAATTGTAGGGAAATGAGGCATTATGCAAATGAATGTCCTAAGCATCAGGGAAACTTACCTCAGAAAAGGCCAAGGGATCAAGGACAATCTTATGCTGTTACAACAATTGAAGCAGAATAATTAATGTATTGGTGCTTTTGGACTCAAGGATTATATTCTGGTTATAAAAATAATGTGATATATATAAGGATTGTACTACAGTACATGTTGATTTCATTAAGGTTTTAATATGATTAAGGTAATCATATTTTTAGTATGTGATAATAAGAGAAACTTTTCTTTTTTTGGGGAATCTGATGTTACAATTGATTTTGGAATTTAGAGACCTTTTAGAGAAAGTTTGGACAGAGGTATTTTGGATAACTATAAAGGTGGGAATGGATTAAGTTGAACATTGGATAGTATTGTTTAAGGTTAAAAAATTTATGAAGATTATTTTTGGAATATTATAATACTATAGTTTTAGGAAAAGGACAAATTGAAAGGTGGGGCATAACCCGTCGCATCGGACAAAGCTACAGAAATCGGACCCACAACCATAGTGCGACAGGCCTTTATTCCCTACCACTAGCCTATAGGAAGTCCCTGATTATTACAAAATGGTTTTCCTATTATAAATGGTTTGTGGTAAAAATTTATTAATGAACATCTACATGACAAGTAAGTATATTTCCTTTCATTCTTAGTAAATCTCTTAAATGAATTCCTCAACTTTATGAAAGGTGACTTAAAAAAAACGTTGCCGGTTAAATTTTCCAACTGGGGATTCAATGATCGTTTAACCAACCACAAGTTTGTGATTTTCTTATGGTTAACTTTCTCCTAATCCTATTTTCTACAACTCTCCATTAGACCTTGATAGTTTGTTTCTCCTCCATATCCGTATTTTCATAGAATCCTAGTATGGGCTATCTCGGGTGACCTTTGTACTTCTCTTTCTTTCTTTTAATGTTATATTCTTATTAACCCTATTTCTGATGTGGGTTTTCCACAAAGGAATTTTCTATTTTCAACCTTTTATTTTCAATGAAAAATTTCAAATTGCGAGGACGCAATTTATTGAAGGAGGGGAGAATGTAACACCCCGAGCTTCCACGATACGCTTCTCATTCAATAATGCAATAGATTGCATTGTACGCAACTTCGAGTTCTAACACACCGCAACTAATCAAAGTAGCCGTTATGAATATTAATAACCACTTTTTAAATTTATAGAAATTATATATTTCAAAATGGACTTCATTTTTGTATTCCTAATATTGAAATTAGCCTATGTTGAATTTTTTGTAATTTTCTGAGAACTTCCAAATTTTTATGAATAGTGAAAAATACTTATAAAAACTTTTTTAAAAAAAAATAATTTATAGTGATAAGTTATATTATTGAGTGGTTTTAAATTATAATTAGAATATATTTTTACCATTTTATACAATGGTGTTCATTAGAATTAATTTCACTTTGAAATTGGGCATAAACAATTGTCAATCTTTTGATATATATTGTTTCTTAAAAACACTTATTTGTTGTGACAGCGGAAATTAATTATAAAATTAATTAATGCAACTCATATGTTTGGAATTTTTTAAAATAGACATCATTTTTGAAATCAGAATATCAAATATAGCTTAGGGTGAAATTTTGGCATTGTTCTGAAAAACATCAATTTTTGATGAATAGTGAAACCACTAAGTGGTAGTTAAATAACTAATTTTTCATTTAAATGAAATATTACCAATTCTGTGTTTTGAGTTTCAAAAATCTGACATACATGGTTGTCATTAGGATGTAAAATGTGGTTCAATGGGATAAAAATAATTTTTTGGTGAATAGTAACTTTTAAGTTTAATTAATCGCGATTAGAGGTAATTAGTGTAGTTTAAGGTAAAAATAATGTTTTAATAATATGAGATGAGCTTGACACATGTCCTACCCTAATTGGATGTTCCATGGCCGACCAAGAAAATCCATGAGTCAACTTGGGGACCCCATGGAGCCACTTTAGTTGGAAAATGACATAAATACCTTTTATTTAATGTTAAAGTAAAAAAGACACAAACATGAAATGTTTTACTAAAACAATTTTTACATGGGGTTATACAAGTCATATTTTTTAATATAAATAGTCATTGGAAAGCTAAAAATATTTCCTAAATCATAGTATTTTTTTATATTTGTTAGACATTAAATAAATTAAATTATTTATGACATCATTGTGATGCAGCGATGACCTCATTATTTAACAATTTTAATAAAATGAATAGATAATGTAAAATCCAAGGCATACACTTGTCCGAAGACTATTGGATGGGTATATTTCGAACCCTTATCACCTTATCCTCGAATTATAAAAGTGTGGGACCTTTAGAATCCGAAAAGCATTGTATAATAATGTAAAATTTCCTTACTTTCCAAGAGTGCCCCTCCTCTCCACTTATAAAAGGCTCCCAATTCTACCACCTCATTCACACTTTAAAGCCATTTGGCTCGGCCAAACTCTGCCCAAATACTCCTTTCAACTTCCCCCTCTTACTCCTAGAAGCCTCACTTTGGGCAGAACTCTTCCCAAGGAAGCCTTTGGCTCAAATCAAAAAGAGTTACCCGATTTTGAGGTAATGTCTTCTCTAATGTTGTTTTGTTTTATTTTTCTTCTCCAACCCCCTAAACACTTTTTATTCATTTCTATTGTAACAACAACAGTATACTCAATATAGTAGGATGTTTTTATAAGAATTATTCGAGCTACACTTACACACACCTACATCTAATGGTTAAAGAACATACGGTTTCTGTGGATGGCGAATTTCTGCCACATGAAACGATGATTGTTCAACACTCATATAACACCATCAAAGGTGGCCATTAAGATGTCACTATATTTATATATGATATATAATATGTTTATGTTTTACTTATTCTTCTGTATTTCTCATTTATGGAATACTTTATGATTTCCATTATGGGTAAACGCGATAATTTCATTTTAGGAAGTGCGGACTACCGCCCCCTCAAAGTGATTTGAATCGTTAATGCCATATGTGGGATGTATAAAGGATGGATTAAATGGTATTATACACTACATTATACTGGAATTATATTATACATTTATATTATTATGATTTCATTCCATTAAATATGAAATAGAAATGAAAGTAGCGTTCATGCGTACGTACGACTTACCGTCTCCATGAACGGTGCATTTCATTTCTTACCTCTAAATGTTACGTAATATTATAAATGAATGTATATACTATATATATATGATATATATGACATATAAATCATGAATATAATTCTGGAGATAATGGATATTCTACCACATAAACAACTTGTAATTATAAGAAGTTTATTGTTGACTCAAGTACCAAAGATCGACAAAACGACTGTTATTAACTTAAATAATTACATAATGTTCATATCTTTGTAATAAGTGATATAAAAAGGATAATGAAATTGAAAATGGTTCTTAATAAGGTATATATTAACTCTAGTTTATTATTCAGGAGGTTAAAGAACGGTTGAGTCAAGTCAGACACGAGGTAAGGGAACTTCTTAACCCAACTTCCATTCTTTGGGTTAATCTCCTACATTCAAATTATGTCATGATATTATTATGTATTATTTTGTAATTTTACTTTCTTTATGTGTACCTATAGTGAGTACACATAATAGATCTATTTTATTTTAAAAAATGATCTTTTTAAGGACTTCGTCTCAATCTCCTTTCATTGAGGCATATTTGGTTTTATACACAACTTTATTTTATACGGTGTATAAACCCCTTTGAATTTTACATTTATTCAAAACGAATCTTTTTTATACAAAGAATTTTACTAAACGACAAAAAGGAAATGTTTTTCATTCCGTACATATGCGGCGACAATGACTTCTCCACCACCGTGACCATTATTTGAGTTTCGGCTTCCTCTACAAGCCATCACTTTTTTTTAGTGAAAAATAAATACAAAGTTTTAACTTTCTTTTATTTTTTTATTGAAAATGGTTTTGAAAGCATTTTTATTATATCAATGTGTTGTATTGATATCTTTTGATTTAAATGTGGAAATGTTATGTTTTCATTATGCATGTTTTATGTGATACGATTATGTTATGGTTTATGATATGTTTAAACCTAATAATATGAGGAATGCATTGGACTTAATAAGTGATGGGTGGAGCCTGCTATAGCTCCTCGATGCATCAGTAGGTCTCATGAGACAACTAAAAATGGAATTGGCCGAGGCCCTTTCCCAATTTGATTTATGGTTTTGGCCGAGGCATTAATCATTTTAGACGGCTTGGCCGAGGCCATGACAAAATGTTTCAGAATGTCTGGCATTATGCATTCCATCATTATGAAGTGGTTATTGATATTGCATGTGATTATTCGACCAGTAGAATATCCATGTGAAAAAGTGAATGGAATTATCTCATTTTACTTTTGCCATATTATGTTGAAGTTCAAGTTTAAAAGGATTTTGTTTTAGTTATACATTGCCTTAAAGGTTTATGTTTATTGATGAAAGCTTCCGCTATATTGTTATCCTTACTGAGCATCTGAGCTCACCCATTTCAATGTTTTAATATTTTCCAGGATGTGAAGAAGTATTTTATGAATGACCTACAGGGATAATCAGAAGAGGATATGGGTGTGGACTATGGAGACTTTGTTGTTGTAGTTTTTCACTTTATGATGTAATGTAACATTTATGAATGTATCTAGTGTTTCCAAGGATAATAAACTAATCGGTCTTTCTAGACTTGAACTTTTGTGATCATGCCAATGTTACGAAGTAATGCACCGACTCTAGGTAGCTGGGGTCGGGGCGTTACAAGCAGTGGCGGAGTTTGTGGCCAAATGCCTAGTGTGTCAGCAAGTGAAGGCTGAACACCATGTTCCCAGTTGTTTTCTGCATCCTTTAGATGTCATCAAGTGGAAGTGGTATGACATCTCAATGGAATTCGTCACAAGACTACCAAGAGCTCAGGGAGGTTATGATGCTATCTGGGTAGTGGTGGATCATCTAACGAAATCAGCTCTCTTCTTAGCAATTAAGGAGTCGGCCCCGGTGAGTACCATAGCATAGAGGTACATGGATGTGGTGGTGTGTTTTCATTGAGTTACGAAGACTATCATCTCAGATCAGGATACCCGGTTTACCTCACGAGTCTGGAGGGGGTTAGAGAATTCTTTTGGCACACAGTTATGCTTTAGCACTGCTTTCCACCCCCAGACTGATGGGCAGATAGAGCAGACTATCCAGATGTTGGAGGACATGCTGTGAGCATGAATTCTGGATTTTCAGAGGATCATGGATACAACACTTTCCTTTAGTAGAGTTTTCCTACAACAACAGCTTCCACATTACTATTGGCATGGCACCATTTGTGGAATTGTAGGGAAGAACATGTCGTTCAACCATTTGTTGGGCAGAGGTTGGTGAGATAGGTGCTCTTGGGCCAGAGATTGTACAGAGCACCACAGAGAAAGTCCAGCTTGTACGTGAGAGGATGAAAGAGGCTCAGGATAGACAGATGTTTTATGCTGATCTTCAGAGGAGGCCCTTGGATTTCTAGGTGGGAGATCATGTGTTCTTGATGGTTTCCCCTCGACGGGGGCAGCGGAGGATTGGGAAAGGGAGCAAGCTCTCATCGAGGTTCATCGGACCATTTGAGGTACTGAGGCGAGTCGATGAGGTGGCATATCAGCTAGCCCCGCCACCATAGTTGGAGAAGTTTCATGATGTCTTGCATGTCTCCCAACTACGTCAACACTTACACGGCGACTCCCATGTTATCGACAGGGGAGAGTTAGATAAAGGGAGATGACGGGACCTTCGAGGAACGACCAGTCCGAATCGAGGATCGTAAAGAGAAGGTTCTCTGTGGACGAACCATTCCCTTGGTTCGTGTGTTGTGGAGGCATGGCGGCCTCGAGGAGAGAACTTGGGAGTTGGAGGACTAGAAGCACGCTCAGTACCCGGAGTTGTTTTGACTTGTGTTATTCATTTTTCTTCTGAGCTTTGTGTTGATGTTATACTATGTACCTTTGATATATGGAAATCTTGGCTTGTCGGTTATGAGACCTTATGTTTCCTTGTTCTATGGGAGTGTGTAACTTGTCCGGATGTGTGGGGAAAGGAAAAAACCTAACCCTTAATCGAGACGCATTAATGCGGATGCGATTGAACACGTGCGGGCGAGTCAATGACGCCTAAAGTAGAAAATATCTCAACATATGAGAATGAATTTCCCCAAACCACATGTTCGGGCAGTGTGTTGGTTGTGTGGTGTTGGGGGTAGTGCAAGTTGAAAAATCCTGATGTATGAAAGTGGAAAGACCCAATTCTTAATCGAGTCACATTAATGAGGATGTGATTAAACTCATGCAGGCGAGTCAGTGCCGCATAAAACGGATAATATCTCGACATAGGAGAAGGAATTCCTAACACATATGATTAGGGTTGTTGGTTGGGTTCCTGTTATAATGAGAACGCTAAGAGGTATCTTGTTGGGATTCCTCTGGGTTGGTGTATGAATTCTCGAGGACAATAATGTTTTAAGAGGTATCTGCTATAATCTCCCAGACCTCTCTATTCTATTCCATTGTCAAAAAGATGGTCACGAAGTGTTCTGAAGGGTAAAATGGACTTTTCCCACACATTCCAGAATTTTAAAACTACATGCCGTGTAGTGTCAGTACACGTCGTGTACCCCCTCGACAGGTATACCCCATGTTGAAATTCGTGTCCTTGCCGTGTGAAACAAATGGGTACACGCCGTGTACCCTTTACTATACGCCGTGTAGTCCCTCCCCGCGTACGCATTACCCTCAGACAGTGTGTTAACCATTCAACGGCTATGTGACGTGCTGGAGCCGTGTCATCAGCGTGTGAAATAAATGGATACATTACATGTACCCAGTACTACACGCCGTGTTGTATCTCCCTGCGTATGCATTACCCTCAAGCCTTGTGTTGACCAGTCAATGGCTGCATGCCACGTCGAAGGCCGTGTTGGAAGCCCACATGGTGACCGTGTGAAATGGCCGAGTACACACCGTGTACCATAAAGTACACACTATGTACTTTTCGTTTTCTATCCTTTAAAAGGAGGGGTCCCCTCCTTATTTTCAACTCACCCCTCTCCTCTACATTCCTCTGAGCAGAACTCTCCCAAGAGACTCAAAAGCTCCTTTTGTTCCATAACTTCTTCATCCGAGCCCTGATTTATGATCCGTTAGTGGCCACAGGATCGTAATGACGAGGCGGAACTTCTGAGCTTGGATTTGTTTTCTTTCCTTTGGCCTCTCCTTTCCAACTTATACCTGAGGAGGTTTTTCTAGGACTCGATAGAAGTGACGGACGCCGACGGACGTCTTCTAAAGTTGATCCGGGGCAGTGTTGTGATCAAAACCTATTGAGGTAGGGATCATACATTCGTCTCTCTAAATTGTGCATCATGTGGGGTGGGCATCCTATTATTATGGTGAAGAACATTTGAACTGGTTTAATAAAGATAATAACATGCTTAAAGAATGGGGATAGGATGTTTGTGAATGCAGTTACATTATTTATATCCTGTGATATTATGTTGTGAATTGAATATGATTCTGCCTACTAAAAATCACGGTTGTTGGGGGCCTTTTCTTGCGCAGTTAAATGACTCCCTACCTCTCTAGACCATTTATGGGGATGGAAACTTCATTGAATGTTGAAATTTGGTAATCATATAAAGTTGGCTGATTTAAAATCTGGAACCCTTGTGTGATCACCCCGGTTGAACAAAAATGGAATAATGAACATGTGGGTGTTGGCTTGGATGCGTGGCATGTGATGGGGTGTTTTGCGGATTGTTGTGGGTCGGGTGAGCAGCGGGCTGCAGTTGGCTTGGTTTTCGGTTAGTGTGAATGATATGTTGGTGACGAGAAGTGGGGCTGCGTTAAATGGTATTAAAGGGATATGATGTACAGGTTTCGGTGTGATTGTGGTTATGGTGGTTGGCAGTAGGGCTGCAGGGATGGGCTTGAATGTGAATGAACTATGGTTTTTAAATAATAAATAAGAAGTGGAAGAGTTAATGAATGGTGGGTCATGGTATGAAATGGGATTAACAATAAATTGGTTGGTTGGTTAATAAGAAGGGACTTGTTGTGCTGCTTGTGTTTTCCTAACATGATTTGGGGATGGCAGGGATATGTTTCACGAACGATTTATGTGGTTGGTTTCGGTTGGTTGCCTAGTAGTTAAGGAACTAAATAAAATAATTTTTCTGAAATGTGAAAACCTAAATGGTGTTGGGGTTGTTTGTTGTATGCATGCTTCGTAGTAGCAGTGCCGAGGCACATGCTCAGTTCCGCTGTTTAGAAGCCATAGGTTGGGCTGTGTGTTTGGTATACATATATATATCTATATATTTGTGTTTTATTGCACCCCACCCATGTTGAGAACTTATTGTCGAACACTCCCATTTCATGGGAGAGGGTGTTTTCCCCTTAGTTACTAGCTCCTTCCTGCTCCTTCTTCCTTAGGTTGTGATGGCTTGAGGTGACCTTACACCTAAGACTCTTCAGGTAGGTTTTGATTGGGGTGTTTTTTGCCCAAGACTCTTCGGGGAGGTTTTACTATTTCCCAAGAATCTTCGGGATGAGGCCCAGGTGTGTGCGAGTGGGATACGTGGTTGTGAGGTCCAGGTGTGTGCGGGCGGGATATGTGGTTGAGAGGCTTAGGTGTGTGTGGTTGGGATACATGGTTGTGAGGCCCAGGTGTGTGCGGGCGGGATGTGTGGTTTGTGAGGCCCAGGTGTGTGCAGGCGTGGATAGGGTGGCAATTTCAGGACGTTTGCCATTAGGAAGAGCAGCTAACTAAAGGGGAACGGTGTGGGGTACCCAATACTGTTGTTCTTATATACTGCTAATACCTGTTGTGATCTTGTTTTGGTGAGTGTGGCTAGTGACGTTGGGTGGATAGATTTCCTTGTTAGGTTTCTTATGTTCTTCTCATGGGACATTAGGATGTCTCCCCACTTTTGAACGAGAGCTTTAGTTTTCCCTACTGAGTATACTTGTATGCTCACACTACATTTACTTTTAGATTTCCAGGAGGACTTCCAGGGCCGTCCGGGACCCTACTATTCAGGACAGTTGGAGTTGTTGCAGTTGATGTACACTTCTTTCTTTTGGTATTTTACATTTTGAACTTTCTTGTACTTGTACATTTTTTCCAAACTATTTATACATGCATGTGGGATTGGTTTGGGTTTATTTCTATACACTTGTTCTTTTCCCTTTTGGTGGTTGACTTGTCCTATTTCCTGATCCTAAATAATGAAAAGGGTAATGCCTCCCATATTTTTGAAAACTCATACCCTTGGTGATAGTCGCCACCTCGGGGCCTACTGGAGGCGGGACTCGGGGGTCATTATCTCCCTTTCACCATTGCCAGCTCAGGAGGGGCATTTTTGGTGGGAGGGTGTCGTGACACTTATAGTTGGTATCAAAGGTCGGTTTAGATAATTTTAGAGTTTAGGGTGTAATTTAAGCATGAGTGAAATAACCATAATGGTTTGCATATTAGAATGATCTATAGTTATTTTAGAGATGATAAATGGTTATTACATTTTGGGGTGCAAAATGAAAGGTATTAGATAACCTTTGAGAATACATTATGTTATGGTTATTTTTATGGAATTTGTCTATTTTTTTTGAATGTTATGAAATTGTATAGTTTTTGAAAAAGGAAAACACATGGACAATGTGACTACCCGTCACGTCGGACAAAGCTATGGGATTCGACCCCCCAATAATAGTGCGTTTGGGATTTATCCCCTACCACTGGCCAACGTGAAGTCCCTGGTTATTATGAATAATTATTTTTAGTTAACTGATTTTATGGATCAAGAATAATATTATTTGGATTATATGTTTTATCAAATGGACATCTATTGTGTAGGAAAATGATTTAGTGATTATGTGATAATGGTTATTTTGGAAGACATTCACTCTTTTGGGAAGACTATATGCTTAAAGAAAATAGAATACCTTGGGATTTAATTTGTGGAGTAATGGTTGAAATATTATTTTAGAAAAATATATTCTTTTATTATGGACATATAGTAATTTGGGTTATATATGAAAATGATTAACCTATCATAGAAAAAAAAATTATTAGGTTAATTACACTTCAGTATAAGATGTTAAGAGTAGGCGATGTTTTTGGAGATAAATGTTAAGATTTATATTGGAGGACAATGTGATTAAATATATCTGAGACTTGTGTTTCAATATTAGTTTGTATTAATTTGAATAATTTTATTGATAATTGTTTATTGAATGGTATTTGTTGAACTTTGTGTATTTTTTAACAAAATTTTGATATTAAGAGTAGTTTTCCTTTTTGTAAAAAATTATCCTTTATGGGTATTACCTGATCTTCTACTCACATATTTTGGTTTTGGTTGATGTCCTAAGAGAGAAAAAATATATAGTTGGTCTTTATTAAATTATGTTATATGCTAGAAGTTTATTCTAGCACTTCCAGTGTGATCAAGTCATCTTGAAAACTTACCGTTTGAAGAAAAGGTGAGATTGTGGTATAATTTTATTAAATAATGACACTCTACATTACTAGTAAATATATTTCCATTATATCGTAGTCTATTTATTAATAAAATTCATAAAATATATGAAAAGGATCTTGAAGTTAGAAATTTATAATCTCTCTTTTATCATCAGACTTTTTCCCAATCAAATTTTTTTTGTATCATGGTGGTTAATGTTCCATGATCAATTTCTTTATCAGTCTCTATTAATCTATGAGAGTTAGTCTCTCTTACATATACATGTTTTCATTGAATCCAAGTATCTATTATCTTGGGAGAGCTTTGTATATATCTTTAGTTATTTTAACATGATAGTTTTATTAACTCTTTTTCTGATGTGGGACTTTCAATGAAGTTTTCTACCAAATTTTAAAATTGTGAGGACACAATTCCCTGAAGGGGGAAAGGATGTAAAATCCCAGGCAAATAAAGAATATGAAATTTTCATATTTATTAATATTTGTAAATTATATTTTAATTTTTCTTTGAAGGGATGCAATTTTTGATGGATTACCCTGAACACAATAAAATGTTTCTTTGAAATCTTACGTTGCACACAACGTTGGGTCATACTGAAAAAAATAATATAATATTATTAGTTTAAATTATAGTTAACACCTAGACATTGAAATGGAGTTAATTAACATAACTAACTAAAATATGATTATACATGTTTATTAAATGTTTTTACATTTCTCCAATAAATGTTAGAGGCTTAAAATGTGAATTAATCTAATTTTAAGCAGAAATACTCTAATATTTAGTAAAAGGACAATTTACCGCCTTTTGTAGGTGAAACCTAATTAATTATAGATTTGGTCACTTTTATATGTTCTATTTGACAAAATAAAATTATTTATTAGAATTGTGACATCCAAATTTACTTTGGGTAAATTTTTGGCATTTTTCTGATAAAATTCATTTATTAATGAATTGTGAAAAATACTGTATTTTAATTCAAAACTGCCTTTTAATCAAATTTATTTATAGGCTTAGATTATATTTTTAATTGGTTTTAAAGTTTAATTAGATTATATTTTTACTATTTAGTCCAATTTTGGTCATTTTATGTAATTTCACTTTGAAATTTGACAAAAACAATTGTCAATCGTTTGATAGTTATTGCTTCGTAAAAAAAGATTTTTGTTTTGACAATGGGAATTGATTATAAATTAATTAATGAATCTTATAAGTTTTTATTTTGGTAAAATATACATAATTTTATAATTCATAATATCAAATATATCTTAGGATAAATATTTGGAATTTTTTCTGAAAAATATCAATCTTTGATGAATAGTGAAAACACTAAGTAGTAGTTAAAAACTAGCTTTTTCATTTAAATGAAAATTTACCACTTCTATTACTTGAAATTCAAAAATAAATCATACATGGTTGTTATAATTATGTAAAATTTGGTTCAATAAGATTAAAATAATTTTTGGTGAATAGTAACTTACAACTTTTATTTACCATAGTTAAATGTAAATAGAGTAATTCATGGTAAAAAGAATATTATAAAAAACATTTACCATAACACTTGTCATATCCTTATTTTTTGAGTCTTGGAAGACCATGGGAATCCATGGGTGGATTTGGGGATCCCATGGAGCCACTTGTTAGTGATAATGACACTTTAGATTAATTAATTTAACGTATAGGCAAAACTGACACAAACAAATACCTTTTAGTAAATTAATTTTTACATGGCGTTATATAAGTTAAATTTTCTACTATAAATATTAATTTTAAATCTAAAATGATTTCCTAAATCATGTTATTTTTTTTATAATTTTTAGACATCATATAAATAAAATTAATTATGACACAAAAATGATGCAGTATTTTACACATTAATAAATGATTTAAATAAAAAAGAGTATAAATATTAAAAAAACATTAAAAACCTGTACAATTTTTATTGGATGAATTTCTTTAGACCAAGTGTCATCTTATATTTTACAATAATTAGTTTTTGACTTTTAGAAATTGAAAATCCCTATATAATACAATAATATTTTCACACTTTCCTAAAGAACCCCTCTACCCCCTTATAAAAAGCCCTAGCCTATAACCCATTCCTCACGCCTCTAAAGACCCTGGTCAAAAGAAACCATACCAAAATAATCAATAAATATCCCTCTAATCCACCTAGAAGACATACCTTATGTAGAAGGAACTTCAAAAATTCCTTTGGGTTCAAACTAAAGGGAGTTACCCGAATTAAAGGTAATAGTTTGTCTTAAATTCTTTTGTTTTATTTTGTTTTATTTTGTTTTATTTTATTTTATTTTGTTTTATTTTACTTCTCCAACCCCCTAAGCTCTTTTTATTCCTTTATTTTATAACAACACCAGTATCCTCAATATACTAGTCTGTTTTTATGAGATTTATTTGAACAACACATACACAGACCTCTGTCTAATGGGTAAAGAACATACTGTTTCCGTGGGCGGTGAAATACTGCCTCACGAAATGATGATTGTTCAAATATCTCCAACAACCTACCATGGTGGCCAATATGATGAATTTATTTATATATAATATATAATATATTTATATTTTTTCTATGCTTCTTTATTATTCATTTAGATAATACTTTAATGGTTTCTATAGTTGGTAAATATGATAATCTAATTTGAGGAAGTGCAGACTACCGCCCCCTCAAAGTGATATGACTCATCCATGCCTTATGTGGAATGTATAAAGGGTAGTGTTAATGAAATTATATATGAAATTATATTGGAATTATAATATACTTATGTATCATTAATTTTCCATTTCATTACAATACGAAATAGAAATGGTAGTAGCGTTCAAGCGTACGTACGACTTACAATCTCCATAAACAGTGAATTTCATTTCTTATCTCCAAATGTTATGTAAAATAATAAATACATGTATATACTGGATATATATGGTATATATGATATCTAAATCATGAATTTAATTCTGGATATAATGAACTTTTGACCAGAAGAACAACTTGTAATTATAGGAAGTCCGTTTTTGACTCAAATACCAAATATAGACAAAATGATCATTATTAAATTAAATGACTACATAATGTTTATAACATGGTAATAAGTGATTTATAAAGGAATAATAAACTTTAGAAAAGTTATTAATCATGTATAAATGAACTTAAGTTTTTTATTCAGGAAGAACAAGGAACAAACAAGTCAAGTCGGACACGAGGTAAGGGGTTTCTTTTCTCACTGTTAATTCCATGAGATTTCCATTGTTCCACACTTATTTATAGAATGTGGTGTATTAGGTACTGAAATTGGATATATATTATCATGATTCTATTTATATTCAGGGTATTCTGTGATTAATTTGGTGGTTATTAACTTTTTTTCATATGACTCATTTGATTACAACGTGGTAAGGGATTTTCATCTCACTTCTTATATCTGAGCGATTCGAGCTCTATTGCCACTATTTCCTTTTGTGTGGTGTATATAATTAAACTAATTGTATTCATTTTGTAATATAAATTAATATATGGGTAATTAAATCTTCATTTTATGATCTTTATTTCATATGGGGAATGTTTCATAAGTTACCAAATCGTTAAGGGAACCCTTCACCCACCTCTTTTTTAAAGATCTCTTTTTGTTATGTCATTTTATTTAAGTCTTATAATGTTGGTATATGTTATTATATATCCTTTATGATGTAATTTTAATTTCCAAGGGATGAGATACCCTTTTCTCTTTCATCAAATTATTTCTCTGAACATCAATGTGATGTCGTTATGCAGTCGAATTTCTGTAAGGGAACTTCTTAACCTAATTTTAATTCTTAGGGTTAAACTTATACTTCTCGATTATGTCATGCTATAAATATGTTTGAATGAACTTTGATTGTTTCACACTTAATATCCACTTAAATTGAGTGTATCAATATTTTTCACTCATAATTATGTAATTTATTTATCCTTAATCTATGGATACCATCTTTATAATAGATTTCATCTCAATTTATATTCCATTAAGACATCATTGTTGTTATGTGAAAATTCAATTTTATATGGTGTATATACTGCACTTTAGAATATTATATAAAAAATATCCTTATTTTCATGATATTATAAGTTTTTTTTATTTTATTCTTCAATTATGTTTAGTCAAGTGTTTCTCAAGTGTTACGCAACAGTTTAACAAAAACATCGTTTTAAAAGTCTAAAAGAATTATTATTCTAAATACCTCTCATTAATGACCATGTTTTCAAAATGGTTTTAAGTATTTGTTTCTATGGACATTAATATTTTAAAACATTAATTCGTTTAAAAGCTTCAATGTGGTATGAGACACTTTGATTCAAAAATATCTTTATTAAATGTTTTAAATGGTTTGGAAAATGGTTTGATTAAGAATTTATTATGTCAATATCATGGAATGATATATTTTAATTGTAATGTTGAAATGTTATTAGTGGAATATTTATATTTACAATATTTTATGTGTTATGATTTTATAATGGTTCTTTGACATTTTACGGGTGGTTACGTGATAAATTAAATGATGTTTGGTGTCATGATAAACTAGGACGTGTGGTTACGTTATAAACTCCAATGCATTGGGTATGGAAGTCGGCTGTATGGCTATTCCATTTAGTGATATGTATGAAAGTTAGCCGTATGGATATTCCATTTATTTATATGTGTGGAAGGTGACGGTATGGTTATTCCATTTAAGAATGTTCATGTCCAAAGATGCCTTTATATGTTATGTGTTTTTTATAAGGGTTTACGGTAATCTTTTGGTTACAAAAGGGTATGAAATGATCTTTTATTTAGTGAAGAGTATTTACTAATTCATAAAGGTGAAATGTATTACTTATGATAAATTATTCATGGTTTACTTTTTGATTTGAAAAACTAACAATTTTCCTTTTTGTGTGTCCCTTACTGAGCTTTTGGATCATCCTAATGTTTTGAAATGTTTTTCATGGGACATGAAGTAGAATTGGGATAAGGATGTGATTAGTTAAATGTTGTGATTTATAAAAAATGGAACTAGAAATGTATCTTTTTAAGAGTTTATATTTTATGAAAAATGGATACTGGGTAGTAGTATCTACTTGTAATATTCATGTTGTTATGTAATAGTTATGGTCTAATTCTCTTAAAATCTAAACCTGGAAAGATCTTCAATGTGAATTCATGACATAATTCATGATTTTGTAATGATAAAAGTTGGGCCTTTATAGTTGGTATCAGAGGTCAGTTTAGATAACTTTAAAGGTCAGGGTGTAATTTAAACAAGAGTTACATAACCATAATGGTTAGCATATTAGAAAGAGTCAAAGTTATTTTAAATATGATTAATGGTTATTACATTTTTGGGTGAAAAATTAAAGGTATTAGATACCCTTTGAGGATAAATTATGTTATGGTTATTTTTGATGAATTTTCCTATTTTTTGGAATGTTATTAAATTGTATAATTTTTGAAAAAGGACAACATATAGACCTTGTGGCAACCCATCGCTTTGGACAAAGCTATGGGAATCGAACCCACAAAAGATGTACTATGGAGATTTATTGCCTACCACAGGCCTACATGAAGCCCCTGTTTAGTGTGGCTAATTGTTTTTAGTTAAATGATTTTATGGATCAAGAATAAGTTTATTTGTAATTATATGTTTTATCAAATAGAAATCCTTAGTATATGAAAATTATTTAGTGATTAAGGTATAAAGGTTAAAATGGAAGACATTCTCTATTCTAGGAACACTATATGCTTAAATAAAATAGAATACCTTGGGATTTAATTTGTGGATTAATGTTTGAAATATTAATTTGGAAGAATATATGATTTTATTATGGACATATGGTGATTTGGTTTATTTACGGAAATTATTAACCTATCATAGGGAAAATGTGATTAGGTTAATTACACTTCAGTATAAGACTTTAAGAGAAGATATTTTTTTGGAGATAAATGATAAGATTTTTCCTCGAAGAGTATTTGATTAAACCCTTCTGAGATTTGGGTTTCAATCTTAGTTTTGATTACATTGAAGAATTTCATGGAAAGTTGTTTATTGAATGGTCTTTGTTAAACTTTTGGTATTGTTTGACAAATTTTGGAGATTAAGTGTAGTTTTTCTTTTTTGTAAAAGATTATCCTTTTGGGGTATTATCAGATATTATACAAACCAATTTCGGTTTTGGATGATGTATAAAGATAAGGAAAATATATTGTTCATCTTTTTTAGATTATGTGATACTCTAGAATTTTATTCTAGCACTTAAGTTGTGACCAATTGATCAAGAATACTTACCGTTTGGAGAAAAGATGAGTTTGTAGTAGAAATTTATTAAAGGATGGCACTCAACATGACAAGTAAGTATATTTCCATACGATCTTAGTCTAGTCATTAATAAAATTCATCAACTCTATGAAAATGATATTGAAATATAAAATTTATAAGCTCTATTTTATCATCATTATTTTACCCAACCACAAATTTATGGTATTGTGGTGGGTAATATTCCATGATCAAGTTCTTTATTACACTCTATTAGTCCATGAGAGTTAGTTTCTCTTCCATATATAGGTTTTCATTGATTCCTTGTATATATTGTCTCAGGTGACCTTTTTATATATCTTTATTTATTTTAACGTGATATTTTTATTGAATCTTTTGACAATGTGGGACTTTCAATGATGTTTCTGAGAAAAATTTTAAACTTAGAAGGATGCAATTTTCAAAAGGGGGGAAGGATGTAACATCCCAGGTATATAAAAAATTTTAAATTTTTATATTTATTTATATTTTTAAATAATTATTAATTTTACTTATGGGATGATATGTTCGATGGCTTGCCGAATACAAAACAATGGGTTTCATTGAAATCTTAAGTTGCAGACAACGTTGGGTCATACTGAAAAATAATAATACAATATTATTATTTTAAATGGTAGTATACGCCTAGCCATTTTAGAGGAGGGAATGAAAAAAACTAACTAAAATATTATTATACATGTTTGTTAAGTGTTTTCAAATTTATCCGATAAAATTTAGAGGCTTAAAATGTGAATTAATCTATGTTTAAGCATGAATACTCTAATATTCTCTAAAAGGTCGATTTAGTGCCTTTTGATCGAAACCCCTCTTTAAATCTAGTTTCGTCACTTTTATATGTTATATTTGAAATAATTTAATTATTATTTAGAATCGAGACATCAAAATTTATTTTGGGGAAATTTTTGGCAGTTTTATGATATAATTTCTTTTTTTAATGAATAGTGAAAATACGATATTTTAATTCAAAACTACCTTTTAAGATAATATATTATTATGGTTAGATTATATTTTTAATTCATTTTAATGTGTAATTAGATTATATTTTTACCATTTAATCCAATGTTGGTCATTGGAAATAATTTCACTTTGAAAATGGACAATAATAAGTGTCAATATTTTGTTAGTTATTGTTTCTTAAAAAACACACTTTTTGTTTTGACAGTGAGAATTAATTTTAAATTAATTAATAAAAATTATAATTTTTTAATTTGGAAAATGAAAAATAATTTTTTAATTAGGAATATCAAATATTGATTAGGCAGAAGTTTTGGTATTTTTTTGAAAAACTTCAATTTTTGATGAATGGCGAAAACACTTAGTAGTAGTTAAAAAACTGACTTTTTCATTTAAATGAAATTTTACAGCTTCTGTGGATTAAATTCCAAAAATAAAACAGACATGGTTATTTAGTATGTAAAATGTGGTTCAATAAGATGAAACAAATTTTTGGTGAATAGTAACTTTTTAATTTTATTTACTACGGTTAAAGGCTAATAGGGTAATTAAAGTTAAAAAGAATATAATAATAATAATAAATTACCTAAACACTTCTAATATCATTATTTAATGAGTTATGTCCGACCATTGGTATCCTTTGGTCAATTTTGGGACCCCATGGAGCAACTTGTGTGTGATAACGACACTTTAGATTAATTAATTTGAAGTAAAATAAAAAATGACACAAACAAATATCTTTTAGAAAATTAATTTCTAAATGGGGTTATAAAATTTATCTTTTCTACTATAAATAATAACTGGATAGATATAAATATTTCCTAAATCATGGTATTTTTTTATAATTTTTATACAAAAAATAAATAAAATTAACTATGACCCAAAAATGATGCAGTATTTACCTCATTAATAAATCATTTAATAAATAAGATTATAAATAATAAAATTACATCCAAAACCTATCCAATTATTATTTAATGAATTTATATATATCATGAGTCATCTTATATTCGGTGTTAATTAGTTTTGGACATTTAGAAACTGAAAAACATTATATAATAAAATAATATTTTCACACTTTCCTAAAGAACCCCTCCACCCCCTTATAAATTGCCCTTACTTCAAACTCATTACATACACCTCTAAAGCCCCTTGTCTCATAAAAACCCTGACCATATAGGCTCTCAATATCCCCCTATTCCACCTAGAAGCCTTACCTTATGGATAAGGAACTTGAAGAAGTTCTTTTGGTTCAAACCAAAGGGAGTTGCCAGAATTAAAGGTAACAGTTTCTGTTAAATTTTTTTTTGTTTTACTTATCCAACCAACTAAACTTTTTTTATTCCTTTATTTTGTAAAAAAACCAGTATCCAAATATAATAATTTGTTTTTATGATATGTATTTGAATGAAACTTACACGCACCTCCATCTAATGGGTGAAGAACATACTGTTTCTGTGGATGATGAAATACTGCCTCTTGAAATGATGATTGTTCGAATATCTCCAACTGCCTCTCATGGTGGCCATTATGATGGAACTGTATTTATATATAATATATAATATTTTATATTTTTTATATGATTATTTATTTTTCATTTATATAATACCATTATGGTTTCCATAGTGGGTAAAAAAAATAATCTCATTTGAAGAAGTGTGGACTACCGCCCACTCAATGTGATATGACTCGTCCATGCCGTATGTGGAACGTATAAGGATATGAGTTAATGAAATTATACATGTTAATATAGTTTAATTATAATATAATTACGTATCATTATTTTTCCATTTCATTACAATACGAAATTGAAATGGAAGTAGTGCTCATTCGTACGTACAACTTACTGTCTCCATAAACGGTGCATTTCATTTCTTATATCCAAATGTTATGTACTATTATAAATACATGTATATACTGGATATATATAATATATATGATATCTAAATCAATAATATAATTCTGGATATAATGAAATTTTTACCACATGAACAACTTTTAATTAGTAGAAGTCCATTTTTGACTCATATACCAAACATCGACAAAACAATCATTATTTGCTTAAATGATTACATAATTTTTATAACATGGTAATAATTGATATAAAAGGATTAATAAAATTGAAAATTTTTCTTAATCAAGTTTAAATTAACTTAATATTATTATTCAGGAAGAATAAGGAAAAAACCAGTCATGTCGGACACGAGGTAAGGGGTTTCTTATCTCACTTTTGATTCCTTGATATTTCCATTGTTTGCCACTAATGTATTCAATTTGGTGTATTGTGTACTGCCATTTGATATATATTATCATGATTCTATTTATATTCATGGTATTCTTTGATTCATTTGGTTGTTATTAAGTTTCTGTCATATGACTCGATTGATTACAACTGGGTGAGGAATTTGCATATAACTTCTTATTTTCGTGAGTATCATGCTATATTGCCACTATTTCCTTTTGGATGGTGTATATACTACCCATGATTGTATTCATTGTGTAATATAAATTATTTTATGGGTAATTTAATCTTCATTCTATGATCCTTCTTTCATATTGTTAATTTTTCATAAGTTACCAAATCGTTAAGGGAACCATTCACGCTCCTATTTTTAAAAGACTTATTTTTGTTATGTCTATTAATTTACATCTTCTAATGTTGGGATATTTTCTTATATATCCTTAATGATGTAAATTTAATTTCCATGTGATGAGATACAATTTTCTATATCACCAAAATATTTTTTTTTGAATTTTAATGTGACGTCATTAGGCTGTCCAATTTCTATAAAGGAACTTCTTAACCCAATTTCAATTCTTTGGGTTAAACTTATACTTCATCATTATGTTATGTTATACATATGTGTGAATTTCCTCTGATTTTTTCACACTTAATATCCACTTATAATGAGTGTATTATTGTTTTTCACACATAATTTTGTAATTGACTTGTCCTTAATCTAAAGAAACTGTCTTTATAAGGGATTTCGCCTCATTTTACATTCCATTGAGACTTCATTGTTGTTAGGAACCAATTCACATTAATATGGTGCATATACTGCCCTTTGGAATATTATATCATGAATATGCTTATTCTCATGATATTATCAGTTTTGTTTTATTATATTCTTAAATTATGTTTAGTTATGTGTTTCTCAAGTGTTACGAGACTCCTTAACTGAAACATAGTTTTAAAAGCTTCAAAGAATTATTCTATTAAATATTTCTCATAAATGTACATGTTTTAATAATAATTTTTTGTATTTATTTACATGAACATTAATGTTTTAAAACATTAATTCCTTTAAAATCTTCAAAGTGTTATGGGATACATTGTTTCAATAATATCTTTATTAAATGTTTTAAATTGTTTTGAAAATGGTTTGATTAAGCATTGATTATGTCAATATCTTGGAATGATATATTGTAATTGAAATGTTGAAATGTTATTAGCGAAATGATAATATTTAAAATATTTTATGTGTTATGTTTTTATAATGGTACTTGGACATTTGATGGGTAGTTACATGATAAACCAAATGACGGGTGGTGTCTAGATAAACCAGGATTGGTGGTTACGTTATAACCTCTAATGCATTGGTTATGGAAGTTGGAAATATAGAAATTCTATTTAGTGATATGAATAGAATTCGGTCGTCTGGATATTCTATTTAGTGATATGTGTGTAAGTCAACCATATGGTAATTCCATTTTTGTATGATTACACCCCAAGATACCTTTATATGCTTTGTGTTTTTTAAATGGGTTTGTGGTAATATTTTGGTTACAAAAGGGAATGTAATGATCTTTTATTCAGTGAAGAGTATTTACTACTTCATAAAGGTGAGAAGTATTACTTATGAATAACTATTCGTGGATTACTTGTTTTTTTTTTGAAAAAATAACAGTTTTCCTTCTTTGTGTATCCCTTAATAAGCTATTTTCTCATGCCAATGTCTTTGAATTTTTTTTCACAGGACATGAAGTGGAATAAGGACAAGGATATGATCAAGGAAAATTCATGATGTATAAATTATGGAACTGGACATGTTTTTTTAGATTTTATATTTTATGACAAATGGATACTGGGTAGTAGTGTATACTTTTAATATTCAAGTTGTTATGTTATAGTTATGGATTATTTCTCTAAAACTATAAAACCAAAAAGATAATCAATGTGAATTATTCACATAATTCAAGATTATTTAATTTTTAAGGCTGGGTCCTTATAACAACATAACCAAGATATCCTATGCATCACACATAACCTCATGTTTAAATAATAAATTATAATTATAGTCTCACCCTAACCACATAGGGGCTTAATCCAACCACCATGATCCCCAACTACAAAGATCTTCCCTTTCCGCTCAATCTAGAGACTTCACCATTCCACCATCTCGAGGAAGACACCCAACTGAGAACATTCAGCAAAACTAGTTTCTAATATATGGATACTAAAACATCAATCAGTACCTAAGATGTATCTTACACTATTATCAATGAATCTATCCCTCAAAATACTATAGTAGCATCTCTAGAATCAACCTTTAATAAATTTATTTTATTGATGTTTTTTGTATGTCCTAACATTATACTTAACATCTTTAGTGACGAATTGTTTCATCCAATATAACTTATGCACAATGTTCCCAATGAAACACCCGTATAAACCTATATCCTTGTACTAGAACCTACATATTCCACCATGCATCAATGATCCAGTATTCTTCCCTAAACCAAAGTAATATATATGTACCACTAATTTATTTCCTGAACTAGATCTTCATATTAACAAAGTAGGTATTTATCTCTTTGCAAACCCATATTTCATCACTTCAACTTAGTCGAACCTTCCACCCAGGTAAGTTGATGTCATATTCAATTTTTTTCAACATATGTCCAAAAATCCTTCCCTATAAAATGATTGCAAGGTTCTCAACAAATTTCTCCAATGCCTTCAGTAGTGTACAATTCAAGCAATCATGGTACATTTCCAACTCATAACTCTAGTCTTCTATTAGTAAATCCCAACATCCATTGAATGCCACCAATCAAGGCCCAAATATCATGATTAATCTCACCATAATTCATTGTTTGTGTTTATTATTTCTTTTTAGTTTCCTAAATAAAAAAATAATCAATCCAAATCAATTTTCCATTGTTTGAATTTAAATATTTAAAAATATGAAAAATAGAAATATGTGATGATGTGAGTGAGTGGGTATGTGGATCCCTGTGAAAAAACATGGGTTCTATTCTTAGCTATTAGTAGGGTATTCTTAATTTTTACCTTGATTCCACCTTGAAAATTGACATTTAATGCATATGAAATCATATTAAGAGATTGAATTGAGCTAGTTCTATGACAAAATATATAGTTATATCATAAGGATATAGAATATTCTATAAGGTTGAATATCTAACTATATCCAATAGGCCACGATACATGGAAATGAATCTATTTTGTGATGAATAGTTGGATTACACCACATGGGTATGAAATTCTACAACTTTGCAAGAGATGGGGACGACAATTGAAGAATTATAGTAAAAAATAAATGATTCCACCATGAGGATTATTTTTCAGGATTTTTTTTAAATATTAGTTGATTGAGGTTGAATAGGTTATGTTGTGATGGTATTAGTCATGCCATAATTTGACTGATAATTGAGTTAGATTGATGGGATGAATCAAAAATTATCAAAAAAAATTAAAATGACATTTTTTTGATTTTTAATGGATTTTTAATTGAAAAATATGCATGAGAAAATTTGATATGTCATTACACAATATGGTGAAATTGAGTAACATTACACTTTAATGTCGAGAGTCATGTTATAGTCTTAACTGATTTTGAGTACTTGTAAATGTGTTCATATTTTTGAAATATGAAAACTTTTAATGATTTTTATGATATTTTTTTAGTAAATATTTAATTAAATTTTTAGACACAATTATTGGTGACTCATGCATTAGAAAATTATAGAATCAATATGTATTTTTAGAGAACATTTTGGGGATATTTTTCTGAAATTTAAGGCATTAATTTTGTAGGAATTCACATGTATAAAAATTAATATTTTATAAAGATTATATTATTGTGGAACATTAAATATTATGGTTGTTTGAGTTAGTAGAATAGAAAAGAAGAAATATAGAATCATAATTTATGGATTTATATTTTTCTACGATGAATTAGGTCAATTTATAGAATTTCATGTCTATTAATTTGAAATAAGTGTCATGGAAATTTATTTGTACAGAATTAATTGCTGAATTTGGAGAGAGAAAGTTTCCATTTTTATGTTTGATATTAGATTTTTGTAATCAAGTCATGGAGGAATTTTTGAGTAGATATTTATAGAGATATTAATATAATTCCATTGAATTAAAGTAGAATATTTTAACATGAAATGTTTAAAAATTAATATAAAAGATATTTGCTGAATATATAAATCATTATGGTGATGAAGCATGGAATAATAACTGTTTAAAAATGAATCCTTTTTTATATGTCTTAAAAAATAATACACTCTATATATTTGGATTCTATTTAAGTAATGAAATGAAGATAGGGAATCATTGAAAATCTTGTTATATAGAGAAAAACAAAAGAATAGAGTGTTCTTGGAACACACATTACATTTCTAGTTCTTTGATAGAGAGGAAATTTTAATGAAGATCTTTTAAGTATCCATTGAAATTAGAAACGGTATGAAAAATTAAATCTTGATATAAAAAATTCCCTTAACAAGTAATTGATCATATATATATTCGTGACAATGGAATTTAACACTGTTATAAAAATAATATAGTGGTCAATGATTCAACGCTCATAACTGTGAGTTAATTAAATGTAAATAATAGATTTAGGTTGAAACCATGTATGTCAATATAAATCTAATTTTGGCATTATTTATTCGATTAAATTGGATTACTTAATTTAAACCATAGATACCAACACAACTTTAAACTCGTTCAAAATTCCTTGAAGTAGCGTGTTAAGTGGGAAGAAGTGAATTTAATCCTTGGGTGAGTATTAATCATCCCATAAATATCATATAAGGGTTTTTCTCCTTTCCATGGAGAAATCATATAATAAAATTTCTATCCCCCTAAAATTTCATGGTAGTAGATTCTAATACAACGACGCATGGTAATTAGTATCATTTTTATATGTGTCCCTTTGGGTTAAACCATATAAAATCCTTGTGTTCTTGTGTGATTTACATTCTGTATATAATTTTTTATTCTTGTGTTTTCTATTTATAATATTTTTTATTAATGGGTTTCAATATTTCTCAATGACTATTAATGGTTTATTTAAATATAATTAATGAAGAGAATCTTGAATGTATTATGGAAATCCCCTGAATATAAGTGATTTTTTTTGGGATTGAGTTAAAGTTATTTTATTAGAAGTTATTAATGATTAGTTAATTATTTAATGAAAAAAATATTTGGTCATGTGGAGCTCCATATGAAATTTAAAATGATAACTCATATTCCACTATGAAAAAAATATTAGTAAAGGTACATCCATATTCATGAGGATTAAAAAACATAGATAAATTTGGATGGATATAGGCGGAGGATTGAAGTATAAATTTTGGTCTATAGGTAAACTATTGTGATTCTCTGAAATATATTGAAGATAGTTATGGAGTTGAAAAAATATTTAAAAATCTTGGAATGTAATTCCTCCCATAAATACAAGGGAATTAGAAGACGCCGTAACATAAATTAAGTGTGGAATCTTACCCTGAGTGGACATAGATGTCACATATATGTAGCGTAGTTGAGGCAGATCCACTAATGATATTGTAGTAGAGAATGAGGCTAGAGGGGTGCATGTTTTTTAGACTTAAATGTCCAGTTTAGTATTACACACCCATGGAGAGAACCATATCCAATAAGGATTTCATCAAGATGGGTATAAGGCACTAAATGTTATTCACTATTTAAAAATAAGGAGTCATAAAACATAAATAACATCTTTTCTACCATCCCTTTCATCTTGTATTTGGTTTCACACAATACCAGTAACTCTCAACTCACATATTTATGTTGGATAAGATTAGTGTCCAAAATTATGTTTGAATAATTCATTTGTATGATCTCAAAATATAACTATAATTTTTGTATAGCTATTCACAACAACAATATATGAAAAATTTTAATGTCCCAAGACTTTATGATATATATTTACTTTTAAATAACTTCACTCTCTTCGATATCTTGAGATAGATGCAATCGTTAGTCTATAATAACCATAAAATATAATATGGTTATTAACTACATGTTAATCTGGAACATATGAATAAAAATAAAAAAATTATAAAATTTTATGGTTTATAAATCTATAAATAAAATCATTATTTACCAGTTGATTTTAAAAAAATAAATATGATTTGAAAAAAAAAATTAATGTTTCTTCTCAAAACTGTCTTTTTTTATTAAATTGGTTTTGTCATATTTTACATAAATATATCAAAATTTATTTTTACAAATTTTATAATTCTTTTCAAAATGAACTTTCATTTTTAAATCAGCATGTTAAAATTTTGTTTTACATAATATTTAATAGTAATTTGAAACAATTAATTTTTCGATGAATAGTGAAAATACAGGTTTAATTGGAACACACCTTTTTGTTTAAATATTTTGAAAATTTACATTTTTTTAAAAAAATTGTAAATGTAAAATAAGTTTAATAATTGTATAATTAATCCAATTTAGGTAATCTTATTTAAATATATCTTCAATTTTAATCTAAATTCATCTACACTTGTGAAATGTTTTCTATTAGAAACCCATTTTTTCATCGTGTATACAGGTTTTATTTTAAATTAAATTCATCTAATTATATAAATTAGATTTTAAAAAATGGATTCCATATTTGGAATGATAATAATATAAATTATATAATAAATTAAAATTAAATTTTGTTCATATTTAGTAGTGAAGACAGTAAAAAGTTATTTACATTGGATCAGGTTAAAACAAGTTTACTGGGAGTTAAACTAAAAATATATGTGTTTAAATGATGGATAATATTTTACAAATCATATATTGTAGACATATTGTAATAATATTTCTTTCATATTTCTATAAAAAACCGTTTTAAAGCCTTTAGTCATGTGAAAATTGTGGGTTTCACTTTTTCTTTTATAAAATTCCAAGCGTGTCTTCTGCCCATATTATAGAAGCCCATTCCATCTCCTATCATATTAATAATCCAGAGGAAATTATTTCAAAATATCAACCCAATTATCTTCCTTAAATTCCTTCCCACATCCTAGATTCCTTGGATTGATCAAAAATCCAGTCTAGGAAGGCATTATGTATAAGCACAAAGAGGTTTTCAAAGATGATGTAAAATTATTAACCATTGTTTTCTTTTACTTCTAACTATAACTCCCTAAAATATTCTCCAACTATGATAAAATAATAAAATTATTATATAAAATATATTTACATTTTATTATGTTAATTATATTAACATATATCCTTCTCCTATTCCATTATATGGGTAACACAAATGTTGATCGTGTGTATAGCGGGTTGCCAACTCACGAACTGATGTCATTCAATTTACATCATTATCTCTCGCGGATGGATATATTGATCGAATAAATATATTTATATGATATTTAATAAATTATTAGACACCTTTAATTATAATATCATATATACCTTTTAAATGTTGAATCCTTTTAAAACATGAACGTTCCACGTGCATATGTGTCGACTACAGCCTCCACGTAGTGATTTTAAATGTTTTATATATTATATTGAAATAGACGAAAATAAAGATATATAAAATAAATTAAAATTACATATTTTATATTTTTATTATTCTATAACTGTTAAATATGATTTAACTTTCTTATGTTATATTATTTGGAAAAATAGAAATAGAATTCTTGCGTACATACGACCTACTGTCTCTCTAGACGGTGTAACTTGTTTCCCCAAATCCGAAATTTATATTATAATACAAATAATTATATAATTATTATATAAAATCTCTATATAATATTTTAAATTTCATAAATTGTGTATCTGTGATAAAAAAATGACAAAAATTACGAAACCAAAACATATATGAAAAATGAGGTAATTATCACACAAAACAGTGAGTTTACCAAAAATTGTTGATAAATAGGTCATAAAAGAATATAGATAAATCATAAAAGGTGTCAAAAATATGATAATCGTCCTATAATTTAGGTATAATAAATCTATATTTATTATAAAGAAGTTAGAGACATGTACAATGGATATCAGACCTGAGGTAAGGGTTTCTCATCTCATTTTTATTCCATAAGACAAATTCTATTTTAACAACTTCTTTATTTGGTGTAGTTTGTACAATCCCCCTTTGATATTTTATATCATGAATCTATTTATCTGAATTTCTATAAGATTTCATTAGATGTTATTTATCTTATGTGGCTTATGATTCAAAATTTACCAATGTTTTAATGGTTTATTTCACAATCATATCATTATTCTATATCGGTTATGATTAAGTCACCCTTAGGGAGTTTGTTGATATTTCAATATTAAACACAATTTATTTTACCATTCTCTATTGATTCATTAAATTTTAATGTATTTTTACTATTTTCCTCACTTTGGTACTTAAAATTACTGAGAATAATTTTTTAATAAAAGCTATCTTTATTTATCCCTTCAGTCAAAAATCCTTTTAATTCCATATCCTTTTTCTTCTAAACATTATTTCAAACATGTTTTTAAAACCCAAAATATTATTTATTAATTACATTTGTACTATCTTTTGGATTTTAAAAAATTCGTTTAAATAATATTCTGATAATTTTCTTAATGAGGTACTTTTGAATTTTATCGAAAATGTTAAAGAAATTATTGTTTTATAATTTTCCGCATGTAAAAAATTTCTCATCATCCTGACCAATAATTTTTTAAATATTCCATTACAAATTTATATGTCTATTTTCATTGAAAATATTTTTCCCAATATTCTAAAAATATAGATATTTTGAAAATAATTTTGGAATTGAAATGTTTCTTTTCCCTAATGATGTTTTAATTGAATTTTTATGGTATTACTCTTCATCAGTGGAAACAATCCACATTTTAGCTTATGATCCATTAATAATACGTTATAATGATACCCTCATTTTTATTTATCTTGATGGTTTATGATTAGTTTGATTAGGATGTACATTTTGAAACCATTCACCATATTACTCTCTATGTTTTATGATATATTTATCCATAGGTGGAATTATATACATTTTTTCTGAAAATTATTAATTTTTGTTATTTTCATAAACCCTATTTTAAGGGATGAGGGGGAACCCAAAATGAAAACAGTGCCTAAAAATACCAGGAATACATGATCCAAGAGTTCAAATCCAAAATCAACTCATTAAAATCTATGAATAAAATCCCTACCCGACAACAAAAAGATTAAGACCAACATCCACCTCATCGCTACTTGGCTAACTATCATGTGCATGGAAGCATGGGCCAGGTACCGATGGAAATTTCATACTCTCTCAGACATCCAAATCTGGAAGAATGATCAGGTGAATACTCTCTACTCTGAAGCTCGTCATTAGCATCCCCCTACAGGTGACCTATTTATGTAGTCCCTTAAACATGACCCGTAGGGCTACAATGAAATCACAAAAAAAAATGAATTCCATAAAGAAAAAATATAATCAACATCACATATAAAACCTTATAAAATCAGAAAAATCCCCTTTTCCATAAACACTTAATGAGTCAGTTCCACCTCCACATAAGATAGTATCATGTATGAACCCCAACACACTCCATGTGACTCCCACCCACACCACTGCTGTAGAACCAACTAGAAGATGATCCAAGAAACATAAAACTGAGCCATTGTCTCCTAGGACTGAATAACCAAACACCACACTGAGGAAACATCACATATGAGGGGGACCAAGCAGCTCTAAATTAGAAATGATGCGCTAGGAAAGGATCTACTCTGATCTAAACCACTAACACCCCTCGCAAGAGACTGAAGCAGGAAAATCACAAAAAACTGGGAAAGATCACAAGTTGTGAGAGATAAGGATGAACTGGTACTATCAATGCCACAAAGAAACCAGCTGAACCTCCAACTTCAATACCATCAAAACGAATAACATTACCCAGTAACTAAAAACCTACTTGTAAAATCCAAAACTAGAAAATCATCCCACCTCCAAGAAATTTTGTATCTAATTCCGAGTCACTCTGTAAATGGAAAATCCAACACACTGGAGACATCATTGACAAATTAGATAATGAGTTGATATACAGAGGTAACTGAAGCATGTCGAACCCCCAAGAAATGATGAAGCTAGATGCCACATCGGAGTTGTCTCTAAGCCATGCAGACACTAACACATGATCCATAGAAATTCATTTGACTAATTAAGGGATTGTCGAGGAATCATATAACCCCTCGATGCATTGGTATGTCTCAAGAGACAAACTTGTTTGTGTATTTTCTTATGGTATTAACCATTTATGTATGATTTTTTGGGACAAGGCCTTGAGTATATTGATATAATGTCGAACATTATAAATTTCATTATTATGAGATTTGTTAATGATATCTATTTGATTATTTGATTAGTTAGAATATAGATGGATAAGTTTAAAACTAATTTGATTATTCATATTACATGATTTCATCATCATTTAATCCTTCTATATTATCCTTCATGTTTATGGTATTTATTAAACGAATTTTTTTCCAATAATTTATCTTTATATATTTATTATGCTCTATTTTATATAACAGATTCTGCAATATGTATACCCTAACAAAGCTTTTGAGATCACCTCTTTCTAATTACTCATTTCCCGAGAATGCCAAGAAGTGTATTATTATTGATATATAGGGATAAAAAAGGAAATAATGGTGTTATAAAATAAAATTCTATTTTGTATATTATGTTTACAAATGTAATATGTCTTTCAAGTATGTATCATTTTTTTGAATAATACCCATAAATTCAGTCATTTGGGATGTGATCGCATATTTCTTACACCGATATAATAAAGTAAACACCGACTCTAGACTACTAGGGTGGGGTTCATTACACATGGTATCATAGAATGATTAGTAGATTCATTGGGAACTATATTTATGAAAACATAGATTAGAGAACACAACCTTATATCTTCCTTTGAGGTTAAGTCTAAGTGTTAGATAACATCTTAAGGATTTGAAAAGGTTTCTGTTGTGTGGATTTACATGAAATAAATCTCTATTAAGATACTAAAACTGTATGTGGATTTAGAATATATTTTCTAAGTGGTAATAACTTAGAAAATGGTGTATTGTTTTTCGACTCGATCGTCACCCTGTACATGACAACAGCCCTAGCATCACACCTAGTTTGACACTCTCATGGGATATTCCTAGGCTAATTCATTTTTTATTAAAAATATTATGGTGGATTAGAAAATATATTTATTAATTGAAAATATTTTCAAATGTGACCATTTTATGAATATAAGATAAGATATACATAAATTTCTCAATTTATATTAAGTGCATCACTAGTTCTGAAATTATACATTATGATTCATAATGATATGACCTAATATAGTATATTCCATTGTTTATAAATATAAACTAGTTGAAGAAATGGAAACAATATAAATGTTTAGAATTGATGTAGTTATTTCCCTCCTGGGAATGATAATGATGTTGGAGATAATCAAATAATATCTATATTGGGGAACCTGACTATGGTTATGTCTATAAACCATTACCATGTGAATCAGCCTACAATGGTCTTATAATGTTATACAGATTCATGCATCAGAATCATTTATCATTTATTAGTAATAAAAAACCATTTGTATCTAAGGAATGGATATGTTTCTTAGAAAATATATTTCTTACTTTGTGGAGTAATGAAAGGAAAAAGGTTGTCATATAAATTTTTCATCTCTTTGAAGATGAAGATCAATGGTGGTCGTTGATTAAAAACACAAAATATTAAAAGGAAATATGCAACATGGAGTAGAAGTTTTTTAGGGTAATTTTATTAAAAAAATATTTTTGTCATTAGAAATGATAATATATAGAAATACAATTCTTGATACTGATATAAAATGAAGATGAAATTGTTTTTATGTATAAATCTATCTTTATAAGGATAACATGGAATATTTCAGAGTATAAGCATAATCCAAAGGGGAATATTTACCAATTATTTGTTGGGGTTAAGACAATCCTTTTAAGGGAACAAGTATCATAGGACTTTTCATTATACAAGTACATTGTATCATGTTCTAAAAAGGAATATAAATAATTCTCCACGTTTATGTCTTTGATGGGAATAAAGATGAAAAGATGATAATAGAGATAAAAACAAACAAGGGGAAAATGGGAAATAAGTATTTTATCGCATGTGATAATTTTTTAAAGAAATACCATGGTAATTTACTAAATTGAATGATAGTTTGTTTCCAGTGTGTATAAAAGGTACATTAGGCTTGTGAATGTAATGGTAAGAATGAATCCTTTAATGTTCAATGCTTTAAATATAAGGGGATAGTGAACTATCAAAACTAATTATGGAGGTGAAAATAGAATATAACTCTGAAGAGGCTAAGGGATTAAGGTCATGATTAGGTTATTACTACATCCAAAGTAGATTTATTAATGAGCTTGGGTGATTAGATTAAAGAATTATGTTGTAGAAATATTCTAATTAATGTTATTTTGGTTGTAAGAATAGTGAAACATATATGTATTGTGTCATATTTGGAAGTATATAAGTCTTCATGTATGATTAACTTAAGAGTTATGGATACCGTCATGGGTTAGCAAGTTTAAAGTTGATTATAAGTTCAATTTCTTAATGACCCCATTTTTAGGCTTTATGAGATAGAATTTTCTCATGAATAATGATATTTTTGGAGACAATTATAGAAACAAATATCATTGGTTTATTATATGTTATAGTGAAAATTTTATTCAAGGAATAATTCCTTTTCCTTCTTAGGAAATAAGAATAATGTTATTGATAATAATTAGAGTCAATATGTTCATTGACATTAAGGTAATAATAGACTATAAAGTTTAATAAATTTCATATAAAAAATAAGACGTATAAAAAAACCATGGGGATAAAAACTAATTTGATGAGAAATGTTATTTAAACAGATATTCATAACTTTGTTGGGAATATTATTAGAATTATATTATTATGGTTTTGAGAAAAGGACCAAATTCATTTTAGGGGTAAACCCATCGCATCAAGAGAGGCTAGAAGGTTAGAATCCACAAAAAAACATAACAGGGGTGAAACATCAACCACTAGACAACATGGTGTCCAAGCTAAACATGACATTGTATTAATTAATCAATTTTATTGATAAATACTTATTTAATGGATTATGTTGAAATTTGGGTGTACCTGTTGATGTTTATATATTAGTGTATTATATTAGATAACATATCCTTACCATTTTGGTGTTTGTAAATAAATAAAGAGACAGGCGGATAGACTTTCCACCATTTTAGAGATCTTATGATTCTTTAAAAGTTAGTTTTTATGCTTCAGGAATAACCAATTCATCGAGGATATAAATTTCTTAGACTAATAATCGAAGCCGAAATTGATTTAAGAACAACTAAAGGATAAATGTGAAAGTATATTTTTTAATATTCCCTATAATGATAGTAAAATAATTCCATAACTCTCAGAAAAAATCATAAAATTTTTACCCTATTAAATATGTATATAATGAAAAATTAGTCTTTTAACTCATCACATATTTGTGGAATTGTGGTTGTTATATTTTTCATGAGTATTCACATTCATGTGATCAATGATCTCTATTGATGTCCATAATTATTTTTGATTTTTCTTCAGGAACTTATTTTCACTTATCACTAATTTTTTCTTATGAGAAATCATTTTTATGTGTTATTATAGATAAAATTCACACATCCCTTACTATCTTATCAAGAAGATGTTTTATTTACCATTATTATGATGAGAGTTTTCAATAATGATATATTCAAATATCAAACCCTTGATTTATAAGTTAATTTTTTAAATAGTAAGGATGAAATTTTTTATTGGAGGGAATAGTGTAATAAATTTGTACATTATGATATATAATTGAGTTTAAATAAATTCAATCTCTTTGATAGCTTATGATACACACAATCATAATTATAAAATAAAAATAAAATAATATATCAATATAACCTAACCATTAAATCATATGATTTATACATATAAAATTATATGATTTTTACATATAAAATTATATGATTTATAGATGAATAAATAAATGATGTTTTTACCAATTGATTATAAATAAGTATCAAAATCATTTGAAACAAAAAAAATGTTTGTTTTGAAAAAATGTATTTTTTTCAAAAATCGATTTCATCAAATTTTTCACACTTATTTTAAAATATATTTTTTCCATAGTTAGAAAATAAATTTTAAAAATTAAATTATTTTTGTAAATTATTAGGTCAAAATTATCTTAGATTTATTTTTTGTACTTTTCTGTAATGATTATGTTT
This sequence comes from Viscum album, assembly GCA_963277665.1. Taxonomy (NCBI): domain Eukaryota; kingdom Viridiplantae; phylum Streptophyta; class Magnoliopsida; order Santalales; family Viscaceae; genus Viscum; species Viscum album. The sequence continues at coordinate 1,041,492,491 of OY728132.1, read as the reverse complement.
TTTATTAATAGTGAAAAATACTAGTTTTTAATGTAAATTGCCTTCCAAATAAAGAATTAATAAAAAAAAAATTGTTTCAAAATTGAATGAAATTTAAAATTAGTTTAATAATATTTTAATTAATCTAATTTGGGTCATTTTAATTAATTATATTTTAAATTTAAATATCAAAATGATTATTGTTATGAAAACCTTTCCTTATGAAAAACATTTTTTCATCTCCTCATCAAGATTAATTTTAAATTAAATTCTTCCAACTATATGAATTTAGTTTTGTTAAATTTATTCAATATTTTTAATAAATGTTTTTAATATTAAATAACAATTTCAAATTATTTTTTGGTCATAATGAATACGAAGTACAATTAAAATTTAGTTATCATGGTTACGATAAAACGGGGATTAATCTAAAAAGATAAGCATTAAAATGACCTAAAAACTTGTGTAATTTATATTCAATGTACATATTTAGGCCATAAAACTTCCATAGTAATATAATGAGCCATTTTTTATCCTTATTACTTGATACCATCATGGGAATCACTTTTTATTTTAAACTATTCCATGTGTGTCTCTCTCCAACTTATAAAATCCCACCCCTCTACTCACCTATTAACACTCCCAAAGGCTTATGTTTTAGAGAATACATATCCATATATCATACATAACTACCTCTGCACATCATAGAGTAATTTTTTATCATAAGTCCAATCTATTAAGGATTTATTTATAAACATAATGTGGTTTTATGAAGAAGTGGTAATGTTTTCAACCTTGCATTTTCATATTACCTTTTCATATACCACTATTAAATATTCTACAAATTAGATAAAATAATATAAAAAATATCTCATATATTCTAATATTTTATTATTTTAATTTAATAAATTATATCTATCTACTCTTACATCAATTGGGAAACACAGTTGTTGATCGTGTGTATGAAGGACAACCACATCACGAACAAATGTAATTCAATTTCCACCACTACCTATCATGGATGGGTATAATGATGAATTTAAAATATTTATATTATAAATATGAAATTAATATATCTATGTAATTATAATATCACAAATACCTTCTTACCATCCAATCCAAAAGAAAACAATAACTTTGCTTAGGCATACGTGTGGAACATCCCCTCCACGTAGTGATTTGAAACGTTTTTCATTTTTTTCATAAATGATTGTAATAAGGATAAATTTGATTATTAAAAATTTAATATATGATATAATAATTTGTATTTGATTTTCAAATATTAGTTAGCTTTCATATGTTCCATCAGTTGGAAAAATATAAACAATGTTCATGTGTACACACGGTCTATAGTCATTATGAAAGGTGTAACTCATTTTCCAATATATAAATTTAATATAATGTTATAAATACTTATATAATGTTTATATAAGTTATTTATATCATGGATAAAATTATGGAAATTATGGAACGATGATCAAAAAGAAAATAATGAAACTACTAAACCAAAACATACATGAAAAAAGAAGCAATTGTCACCCAAAATAGAGATTTTAAAAATGAATTATTCATAAACAGATCATAAAATACAATAGGTAAATCATATATCATATGAAATATATTGGTATGGTTATATAATATATTAATAATAGATCTATATTTACTATAATGTAGGTACAAACTTGTAATAATGAAATCAGACCTGAGGTAATGGTTTCTCATCTCACTTTTACATTTGTAAGATATATGCCATATTAACCTCTAATATCTTTTGTATGATGTATAAAATAACCCATTTATATATTATATAATGAATTAATTTATGTAAATGGTATTTAATGTATCATTTGAATTTATTACTTTCATTAGGATTATGATTCGAAAGTTACCAAAGTTGTAAGGGTTTACTTCAATATCTCAACATTATTTGGTATTATTTATGATTAAGTACCCCTTTGGGGATTTATTAGATATTTATATATTAAACAAAATATTGTTTTTTATTATATGGTAATTACATTTATTTTATATTATTAGTTCCATTTTCCTCTCTTTTTTAATTAAAATTATTTAGATAATGGTTTTTAGAAAAGTTAACTTTATTTCTGTCTTTAGTAGAAAATACCTTTTCTTCTATATCCATGTTTTAAAAAAATATTCAAAAAAGTATCTAAAACTCTAAATATTATGTAATAATTAAATTTTATCCCATGTTTTAATTTTAATAAAAAAAATTTTAATGGAATATTCTTATAATTTTCCGAACGAGGTAGTTTTAGATTTTACCAAAAATGTGAATGGAATATTTGTTTTAACATACTTAGCTTATAAAGAATATTTCTCCATCATTCCCAATATTTTTTTTAAGATTACATTACATGTTTAAAATTTTCTTTTCAGATACAATTTTTTTCATAAAATATAGAAATTAATTTTAAAAAAGTCATTTTTATGTTAAAATGGATACTTTCCTCAAAAATGTTTTAAAGTAATTTTTAAGGTATTTTTGTTCATCAATCAAAAAAAATATGATTACCTTAGGATTATAAGGGAATATGTTATAATTATAACATAATTATTATTTATCGAAATGGTTAATCATCAGTTTGACTGGAATGTACTAATTCATACAATTTTCTATAGTACTCTAGTTGGTTTTTGATTATGATTATTGACTGGGGTAATTATTAAAATTTTATGCTTTTTATTTAATACTAATTTTTATGTTCATGATGTTTCTACCCCTTTATATGTAGAATTTATTTGACATATTAATTGATGGGAGCTGTTATCCGTGTCCATCATTATACATTTTATAATTATGAGATTAGTTATTATTTTACATGTGATTATTTAATTAGTTATAACATCCATGGATATGTTTTTCATATTATGTGATAACTTATATTGAATTTTTTGATCATCATTTATTATCCCCATATTATCCTTAATGGTCACATTATTGATTAAATGGAATATGATTCTATTATTTACCTTTCAATATTGATTATGCCATATTTTTTTATGATATATTCCACTGTACGCATAACATTACTGAGCATTAGAGCTCCACCCTTTATTATGTTTCCCTTCCAGGAAGTGTATTATAGTTGTTATTTATGGATACACAGCACTGAATAATGGGGTTATCAAAGAAAATAATATATTTTATATTATGTTTTCAAAATTTAATTTTTATTTTAAGTGTGTTTTTGGAAATCCAAAGCTTCTAAACTATTCTATCCTTTTGGATTTTATTTCTTATATCTTGAGGTAATGAATTAAAATAACCGTAGATGTTGGGCATCCATGGTCAAGGTATTTACAAAACTGATAATGGAAGATGTGTATACTATAACATCCAAAAAATTCACTAAATATTTTAGTGAAATAACTATTATGTTCCCCATGAAACACTGAATCAAAATGAATCTATGATGTCATAAAATAGAATTCAGACACTACAATATAGTCATTAAATTTTCAGGCATAAAAGGATGTAATCATATTATAAAATTTACTAAGGAATGAAATGACATCATGTAGAAAATTTCTCCCATATAAAGCTCATATATCTGATCATGGGGAAGAGGTAACATTGTTGTGGTCTTATCTAGACCCAGACCATGTCGATCATTAAAAAATACATTGGGATTAAAATAGTATGTGAGAGAAATTAAAGATCACGAAAGATTTCATGAGATCTTTGCTAGCATAATCACCACCCTCAACTCACCCCATAGCTTACCTTATTCTTATATATTACATAGAGATCATATGGGGATGTGTAACTATAATTTAGGATAATATAATTTTCTATCTACTATATCACCTCAACTCTATAATCCTAGAGCTGGTTCATACTTATTACATTGTCAACATATATAAGATATTTCATCATGATGGACCGATCTATTTACCAATCATGGAAAACTAGATACTAGTGTTATTGTGATATTACATAGGATATATAAAAACATAAAAGGAGAAACATAATTTCGTCCATTAAATTACTTAATGAAAAATTTTACATATCCAAGGGAAAGGATAAAAATAAAGGATGATCTTAGAATATTAGTAAGGTTTATGTACAATAAAAATATCATGAGTAAATAAGGCATAATAAATATGTCAATGTGGATAATCAAAACACATGAAATTAATCAAAAAACAATAGTTCAATATATTTTTGTCTAATATCAACATAGAAAAAACATGGATAATGAAACCTGAATTCACAATAAATTAAATTCATAAATCTATAAATTCATGATCTTTCTATAAATTCCTCAAACATATTATCAGAAATATTACCATCATGGCCTTGAAAAAGGGACATTCATTGTGTGGGTAGGTACTCACAAATTAACTAACTAAAGTGAACACTAATTGTGTCTCATGATACATATTGATGCATCGTGGGTATCTCTATAACTAGAACCCAACAATCACATACACATCCAATTTATTCTGCTTATATTTAATGATTAAAAAAAGTCATTCTCAAAATTCATTATCAATCTTTATTTATCCGAATTGAATTGAATATATGGAATATTTACCCATTCGATAATATAACTTTCTTAAGAAAATTATTTCAACTAATATCATATATTTAAATGATATATAGTGGATACATAATCAATGTAATATAAATAATGCAGAATTAATCCATGATATTGAGAATATGGATACAATATATAAAAATAATTTCCAATAAATAATTTATAGTTTTTGAGAACTTGATCACAAGAATGTGGATGATCCCAAAATAAGGTATAATTAATTACTATTAAAGGATGATGTAATACTATAAACTCATAAAAAATGATGTTTTTTAGTAAAAAGAATTCTTTAAAATGGAAAATAGAATCAAACCATTAAAATTATCTTCCTTATAATGAATATAATTATAAGTAACTTTTAAATGTTTTATTAATTCTCTTTAAAACATAATACACTTTTTATGTCATGTTAAATAAAAATATCCTAAATATTGTGATAAAAATATAATTTCAAATAATCATGTAATATTTTAATTATATTTTTAAAATAAATAATGGTAATGATGGTTAGAAATTATTTCATGCATAAAATGTTAATATAATCATTCCTTTCACATTTTAGAAAATATTATAAAAATAAATCACTTGGAATATTAAAAGTGGATTCTTTTTTAGAATTTGAAGGAAAGAATAATATTGATTAAAATTTCTTCAAATTATGATAGGATGTTAGGGAATATGTTTTTTTAAATTATTTAAAAACCTCAAAATGGAACAAAAAGTTTTTAGAAGGAAAAATTCAAAATATTAATTTCATTAAAAGAAATTCCCTTGTTTATAACCCAATTTTCAATTCTTGCTCCAACTAGATAAAAAATAGAATGTTATCATTTAAACACACAAAAATAACCATAATAGAAGAAAATATATGGGGTTTAATATATTATGATCATATAATTTTTCAAAAATAAATCAGAACAGAAACAATCATGAATTAAAATAATTTTAATCAAAATATGTTAAAGCATAAATATAATTTGAATCAAAACTCCTAAAAAATAAACATCAATTGATACCTTAAATACCCTGAATAAAGAATAATTAAGGATATTATATTCTAAAGGGGATTTATATATACCATATAAATTAATTTTGGTGCACAATATAAACATGTCTCATTTATGTGGATGTGATACAAAATTGATCTTAATATTTTGGTAATATCTTAATCAAAGCCTCATAAAATAAGAAAAGTAGATGGATTTTTAAATCCCCAAAATTTCAATCTAAATAACCATGATATAAATTCATATGTAGTTTATACACCACAAAAGATAAAAATTTGGTGAATATGATATATGTCTCATAGATATAATAGTGAGACATGAAACCCTAACTTTAAATATGAATTGCTTCATAAGTTCTATATCCTTCTAAATAATAAATTTAAATTTATTATAATTATATTTTAGAACTATATTCATACCTTTATTACCATAAATAGTTTACTTATAAGATCATATCACCTGTTAAGTAAAAATTCATTATTAAATTCATTGTACCAATTGATGTTAGTTTCATGTTGGTAGTTACGATTCATGGGTTTTGATTAATAAAAAATGGTTTCTTTAGAGGTTTTTTTACTTTATATTTGTTTAATAACCTTTATAAAGACATTAGAGGTAGTTGTGGGGAACTACGACTGATGTGGCCACCGACTGTTAGTAGATATTGTTTGAGGAACTGATGCTAAAGTCATTGTGACTTTAGGGGTGATTATATTAGAGTGTGATTAAACCCCCTCTAATGTTGACTTATATTCTATTAAAAAAATTGTATTAGTGGTGGTTTTAACCTAAAAAGGACACTAGATAAAGGATTTAGGGGTTTTTGTGAAAACTTCTCCTAAAGCCTCTATGTTTTTTTAACTATGTCCCAGTCCGCCCCCTACATCTCCCATGACACCCTACCCCCTTAGTGTTTCCCCCGCCCATACGTCCTACCACACCTATGTCAAACCCACCATGTGTGACCCACCCTACATCTCCCATTTCACCAACCCCCATATTGTTTTCCCCAAACCCTTAATTAGGAATTACTTTATATGTGTTATATCCCTCTAAATAATAAATTTAAATTTATTATAATTACAATGTATATCAATATTCTTACCAATAATACCAGACATGGTTTAGTTATAACATCATGCACCCATTAATGAAAAATTATTTATTAAAATCATTTTACCATGTTATGAATATTTCAATTTAGTAGTTACAGGTCTTTTTATATGATCGCCAGAAAAAATGGTTAGTTTTGATGGGTTACTATTTACCATAGATGGGGATATAACCCCTTCTAATGACATTAGCGTCTATTGTGGGGAACGACCACTGATGTGGATGCATACTTTTTGTAGATGTGGTTTTGAGGAACTACTATTAAATCCATGGTGAATTTAGTGACAATTAAATTAGAGGGGGTTTAAACCCTCTATAATGATGACTTAAATTCACGGCAAATGCTTATATTATTGGTGGTTTTAACCTAAGCTGCCACTAGTTAAGGGCTTTATGGGTGCTTTGAACAATCCCAAATGATGGTTACTTTATGGGACATTGTGAAAACTACCCACAAAGCCTCTCTCACATCTAAAACATATCCTCTAAGACCCCACTGCTCTACCTGCCTCTCACATGTCACCCCTGTCGCCTCCCCTCATGTTCACCTACTTCCACTTAACCACTCTCATTCATAGACCCTAACTCCAGTTCTATGCTTCCCAAAGCACCCCAGCCCCTCCTGTTTCTATTTCCCTATACCTACTGCAACATCTTCGTAGGGTAATTTATAAAATGAGAAGCTATAGGGATTCGAATAATGGGTCCGACCAATAACACAAGTTAACCACCGTCCCATTTTACTACAACGGAATTTGATTTATTATGTATAATCACACTATTTATATATATTTGATTCATTATTTCAATCAATAATATTTACATTATAGATTTTAGTAAATTTAAATATTTAAACTATATATACATTTATATAAACTATATATTTATATGTATATACACATATGTTTATATATTTATTACTATATTCATTTAAATGATTTATATAATTAAAGTTGTTTTTATATATTATATACATGTTTTTTTATATATTATATATAAATAATTATATTTACTTATATATATATATAATTTTAATATATATAATAATATATGCGTTTATATATGTCTCTTTGTTTGCATATTTATATAATAATTATATAATCAATGCACAACTGTGCAGACTTCCTTTTTCGATATTTGTAATTTGAAATAGATCATTTTTGGTATTTTCCATTGTATTCTCCTAGATTATTGAATTTTTTAAAATAAAAAAATTGCACGTATATGTAATATAATTATAATATATATATTTTATTTTTTTATAATTTTATATATGAATGTGTGTGTCTGGGTGTGATAACAATAATATTATTAATTAGTATTGTTGTTATCACACCTTTTTTTAACCTATAAAATTTATTTGTTGTTTTTATAAATACCATACTTCTATTTTATGATTTATATCATCTATATATTATATTTTATACATTTATATTAAAGATTTAGGTAAATTATTTATATACTTTATTAAATATTTATATATTATATACATGTTTATTCAAATAATATGTATATTTTTATAAATATTTACTTGCTATATTTATACTATTTATCAAATAAAGTAATTTTATAATGTATTTCAATACATATTTTTAATATTTGTATATTAATATATATATATATATATATTGTATAATATCATATTTGATTAATATTATAGAAAATAAAATTTTTTAAAATATTTATATTATATATAAATAAAATTAATTGAAAAAAATTTTATATAAATATTTTTAAAATGTTATTTGAAATATAATTTTATATTATATATAATATAAAAAAATATTATTTAAAAACATATTTATTATTTTTATATTACAGATTTTAAAAACTATATGATTTATTTTTTAAGTAAATTATATATATATATAATATGATTATGCTTTTATATTAAAAATAATAAATATTTTATGAATTAAAATTTATACAAATTAATATATATTTACATACATAATATTATACAATTATATTCATGTATGCACATAAATACAGTTAAATAGAATCATTTAAATATTATATATAATATGTTTATATAATGTATTTAAATAAACTCATATATTGTGTGATAATTTTACATATATTTAAATTATGGAAGCTGCTTTTTTTAAATAGTGGGGGTTCACAACACCCTTCAATGATTTAAATTAGGGGGGTTGAACTCCCTCTAATTTAAATAATTTAGAGGGAGTTTTGAAATTCTTTTAATTAAAAAACATTAGATGGGGTTTTTACCCCCTCTAATTTTAGATATTATAGGGTATTTTAAAACCACTATAATTTACAACATTAGAGGTTGTTTTCAACCCCCACTAATGTAGGATATTAGAGGGGATTTTGATCCCTCTCTAAAATACAACATTATTTTTAAAAAATAATGAAAAACAATTATAGGTTTTCTATAACCCCCTATATATTCAATAATTAACAAGTTTTGTATATAACCCCCTATATTATTTTAGAAAATTAATTTAGATAGTGTTCATAACCCCCTCTAAATATGATGATTAAAGGGGGTTATACATACACCCTCTAATTTACATTTATTTTGTAGTGGATCATGGTTATATTTTCTAAAAAATATTAATAATGTAATTTATATGTTATTATTACATTATATCACCAGTATTCAAAATTCGTTCATCATTCATTTTATAAAATTATTATCTTCACTCATATATGGTATAAAGATGGCCTAAATAAGAGCATGTTATAAAGACCGACGAAAGAAGAACATCAATGTGATAATAATAATTTTAAAATTACATAAATATATTATTGTGATATGTATATAATATATAGAATTTTTTTTTCATAATTTCTTTAAACAAGGATATTGGAAGTGAAATATATCTCTCCGGGAGATGATAGTTAGTACGTACGCAAGAATGATACTTCCATTTTTGAATGTTAAATAGAAATGTATGTACATAATATTTTGTCATTAAAGAATCATTATTAAATTTTAAATATTTTATATTTTTCTTAAATCAATTATTATATCTATCTATGAGAAGTGATGGTGGAAAATGAATCACATCTCAATATAGAGGTGGTAGTCCACACGTACACATGAGTAGTGCTTTCATTTAACATTTTATAGAAATGTGGAGGAAAATGGATGTTCAATGATCCAAATTACATCCCAAATTACTTATTATATATTAGTAATTTTTTTAGGTTAGATACAATAGATTTTTTTGATGTTGAAGAAGAAATAAACTTTAAAAGACGTGAGTCAGATGATTACCACTTCATTAAGAGTCCACAATTTGGATTACACCTTACGCCTTATTTGGATAGTGTTATGATAATAAAAAGAGATATTGAATTTAGGGAAGTAATATATAACCTTTTTGTGGGTTGTTTATGGATGAGTTATAGGGTTCAAATAATGAAAATGGAATGAAAAGAGGCCCCCCTTTTTAGGTTAGGGGATTTGTAATTTTGAAATTATTCAAAGTTTAAAAATATTAAAAGGTATTAGTAAATGTAATGAGGAAACAAGGAACCCAAAATTAATATATTAGTTGTCATAGGTTCATTAAACACATAATGATTCACATTTATACATGTGTTGGATACATTTAAACCCCCATCTCATAGTTAAACCCCATTAAACCCAATCTACCTTAACCATGATAACTTAATTTTTTACCATGATAAAATAATTATATGTTCATAAATAAAAATAAACACATGACCAGGTCTTGGAATTATTATTCTAAAATTTTAATCCATTTTATCAGATTCAAAATATATTGATGGATGAAATTATATTTAATAAATCTATGAAAGAATTCATGGAAAATAGTATTTACTAGAATTCTCTTTTTAAATGTAAGAAACATTTCTTATTGAATTAATTAACAAAGTTTATTTACATGAATTTTTTTAGTAATATATTAAAAAAGTAATGTTTAAAAAAAATAACAAATAAAAATATTAATGAAACCATTAAACTATAACATTAAATATAAAAAACCCTAAATTATTTAAAAAATTTTATAAAATATAATTTATGTTAAAAAAAGTCAATCATGGGTTAAAGAAATTAATATAATAATTTAAAATAAAGTAATATAATAATTTATAACATATTTGGTTTAACACCACTCTTCAAATATGATAATGTAATGTTTTTAGGGAATATAATTCCATACCCACTGATTTTGACATTGTATTACCCTTATCAAGCTGAAAAATCATTACCATGGTTTCTATTTATAATGAAAAAAATAAATGGATACTATTTAAAAAAGATAAGCATATTGATTCAAAATAGGGAATAAATTTTTCAATATTAAATTTCTAAAAGTGGTGAAAATTAATTTTAATGTGAATGCGTAAAACACAACGAAAAATAGTTTTTAGAAAAAAGCATTTTTATGCTAGAAAATAAAAGTACACAAAAATAACGTACAATGTCTGTATATATGTTATTAATTAGATTATTTATAATTATTGGGTATATAATTCACATTAATAAAAATTTAAAAACAAATTGGTACTTTTAAAATACCAGATTTACTGAAATGAAATCCTATTTTTACAAAAAAGATCAACATTTTCACTATTCAATCAAAAAATCAATACTTTCAAAAAAATCCCAAGATATCAACCTAATACAAGTATAAAATGTTGATTTAAAAAATTATATTAATTATTTTAAAATACAATTCTTAAAATTTTAGAAATTAATTATAATATCTGTACAAAAATGTAATACAAACTATTTTTGAAGAAAACTTATTTTTGAAGTATAATTGGATTTTATTTTCATTACATGAATAATAAGTATAATTAAATAATTTCTAACTAATTAAATTTGATATATAATCTATTTAATTCATTATAATCATTTATCAATGTTAATCAAAATACATTTCACTAATATAATAATTTTATAAAAAAATATCTTGAACCTACAAAATATTTTATCTTCATTTATAACCTATTGATAATAAATATATGATTGATTATTCAATTAATTTTGTAAAAAAATTAAATATATTTCATAATACATTTATTTTGACTAACACCTTCTAAGAAAATGACTTGGTTAAAATGTTCATAATAAAATAATATTATTTCACGGTTTGATTAATTTATTTGTTATATATACCACATGATATCGAACATAGTTATCATTCAAAAGAAAATATAATCTAAAATATTGGGGTATTTTATTATTTTCTCCTTATATAAATTTCATCCTCTAAATTTGAATCCTTCATGAATATATCATAATATAGTAATAAAATCTTAAATTTATTTTATCGTGAACATTAATTTCTATATTATGAGAAATAAAATTATTCTAAATTTATCTTCATAAGAATCATACTTAAAAAAGGTTTTCTAAAAACCTACTTTGTAATTTGAGTGTTACATTACAGTTAACTCTAGATACATTTGTCTTCAGTTTTCTTGAGTTTCTATATTTTCATTTCTTTTATGATATAGGTTATGATAAAATTTACTAACATGATTTATTAACACTCTATAATCATTATTTCATTATTTAATGTTCATTCTCCTAATCATGATGAATTTTTCATTATTGAATCTTGAAAATCATCTATTAATCAATCATAATATTAACAAAATGATAAAAATTATTCCACATGTATAAAAAATGGTTTATATTAGCTAAAATAATAACCAATAAGAATAAAAATAGATCACAAAAATATAAAAAGTAACCCACCATCAATTTAAAACTAATAAAATATGCATCAATAAAATTGTACCTATAACCTATAATGGTTTTATCAGTTATTTGGATTATTGGCCCGAGAATAGGAAAAAGGATATTAACCTTTTGTAAAAACTCCATGAAACCAAGGACTATTAAAAAATTAAAAGGGGCTAGTAAACTATTGGTGGATTATTTTCCATAAATAATACATAACATACTGAAAAGTAAGAGTAAAATAAAACACAACAAAATGATGAAACAATAATTGATCATAGGAATCAAAGAAATAAAATGACATGAATAATATCATCATACAATATAAAATGTAATAAGAGGGAAATAATTATAATCTAAATAGATTGAAATTGGAAAAAAAATGGAACCACCCCGAACCAATATGAAAATACACCCTAGATATAGATTCAACAACTAAACCATTATGTATAGGATAACAACTAAATAAGTATGAAACATGAAACTTCCATGTATCTTAGTAGATGAAATCTAAAAAAATTAGAAAGTTTCATAGAAGGGGGTGTGTATATCACTCAGTAGTATTTCTCTAATGCCTTCCTAATGTATGCCCCCGGGACCGAAACAACTTATCACATTTTATTTAAAACAAGAGTGAGAATACAAAAAAAAATTATCAATGGAAAACAATTTAAGCAAGAAATTTAACATAATAAATTTTTTCCCTTTCTTATTAACTTTCCCTTTACTATACCTATTCCACATTCCATACTCACACACAGATTTATTCGAATTGAAAATACCAACACACGCAACTGAAAATACATCCATCACCAAGTCTTTAGTCAGTGATATGACCTTTATAATTTACAATAAATAACAAAAACCATGTATATTTTGAAAATATATCATATATAGTAATATTAACACACAAAACCATCTATTCCAAATCCATAATCCATATCAAATAGTATTCCACACAAAACATTTCTCATGAAAACAAAATTCATAGAATATATTTAATTAATGCATATTATGATAATATCTCAAAACTAACTTTCACAAATCACATTAAAACATGGGTTTAAATATTAAAATACCCTTGAGATGTTAAAAAAATTAATAGAAAAAATTTATCAAGATTCAGGACAATTGGTTGTAGAATAGAAGATTGGGACATAATCCACCTACCTTGATTTGTTTCCACAAATAATCTTGAATAATTTCATAGATAAAATTATTCATTTTGTTCGTCTCTCAAGAAGATAAAAATATATCATCACCATAATTATAACACATAGATCTTGTTATTTGACATTGTTTTGGGGTTCTGATCAATCAAACCAAAATAGATCAAATAAATATGGATGAATATAATCCTATCATTTTATTTCCACAACCAAACACATAAAAATTTATTTAGAATAGATTATTCAAGTTTAAGTTCATAAGAAATTTCATATATGACCCCTAAAAATCAATAGGTAGAAAATAAATCCTTATGAAAAAATATAATTTAAGGTTGGGTAAAACCAACTTGGTCTGATGGATTCATGACCTGAATTGGGATCTCGCATCGTGAATTCCATGAGAGGCCAGTTATAATGATATTCATATAACCTTGATTTGTGTTATCTAGATCAACCCCTTTTATGCAATGAATTTATTTTATATTTTAAGAAAACATACCAAAACTATTCAAATTATGAAATAAACTCATTAAATCTATCGCAAATAATTCATGATATAAAACAAATATTCCAGATGTAAATGTCTCCTATAGAATTTCCAACATCCATATTCCCAATTTCATACCTTTTCCTCCATCATAAAATTACAGTTAAAATTTTCACTCAAATATGGCCATAAAATAAAGAAAAAAATGATATTTCATAACTCAAACTAAGGGTGCTACATTATCCAAAGAGTAGGGCTTTCTATCCTCAAGAAGTAGGATATCAATGTTTCCCTTGAAGAAGGCAGAACATATTTCCCAAAAAAACTTTTCTTCTTCCCATGTTTATTCATGAACCTGGCCATGATTCCATTGTACTCAATCCAAGGAAATATATCGCCCCTAAAGGTTTTTTCTTATATATCAAAAACCAATAGTATTTTCTGGATAAAAGTTTCAGTAGGCTTAATAGTAAGATAATCCCAACTAATCACATGTTGTGGATCTGGATGATACATCTTTAGATGAGAAATATAGATTATGTTATAAACAACACTTAATCACATTGGTAACCAAAATTATACATAATTATTCTAATACATTCTATAACCTTGAACAATCCCACATATTATAGTGCTAACATTCCCTATTTCCCCAAGCATCGATGACTATGTTTTGGTGAGACAGTCAAGAAAACATAGTTAATGATATCAAATGATAATGTTTAGGGATATTTATCTATATAAAATTTACGTCTACATGGGGTTATAGAAATCTATTTCCATATCATTTGGACTATATTAATGGTATCATGCCCATGACATGAACCAATCAAATGTGTATCTCTTATTTCTACCCAATATAAAATAGAATGAAAACAATGATTATAAAAAATCTCAATAGAGTCCATCATTATTGTCTCATGCAACATGTTTTATAGGATAATAATAACAATGCCTTATGATCCTCCCATAAACCAACAAATCCCATGACACATGGTCTAAGCATATCATCTAATGTATGAATAGAGTGTTCCGACTATCCATCTTCCAGTTGATTATATGTTGTGCTCACACTCAATTAACATTAAATAGAATGTTGCCTCCATTTTTTAAATTAATAAGTAAACAAGGGCATTATGTCTGATATAATCAACAATGGAGCACTATGTAACATGAAAAATTATCAAATAAACATTTTTTCAAGTCTGCTACCATGTTCGATTCTCTAAAAGCTATAATGTGTGATGAATTTATAAGTCAATTAAATAATACCCAAATAGAATCATGTTTTCATAATGTTATTGGTTGGAAAATGATAAAATCAATCGCAATTTCCTCCCACTTTTTAGATCTATAGGTATAGACTTATATATATTGTCGGTCATTGATGTTCATACTTTACCATCTGAAATTCCCATAATTTCATCAAATAGTCTTTAATCTTTAATTTTGTACCATCTAACCAGATATTCACTATCATATCCATGTAAATTTATTTAACACCTTAATGAATAGACCATTTTGAATGGTGATATGTCAAAAAGATTTTTTTAAAAAAAATTTATAAACTACAATTAGATTCTGAAATCATAACAAAGTGTTTTCATCTTCTAGATAGTTGTTAAAAGTCATCACACTATATAGGTTTAATCTAATGGTGATACAATTATAATACGATATCAAGGATTCTTTTACCAATTTTATCATGTCTGGAACAAGACTATCTTGAAATAAAACTATGTGCTTAACATGTAAAATACAATCTAAATACATATAAGTAATAATTACCATTAACTATCATTAGCCATCAGCCTATTAGACAGCTTGAATATATGATTTCTAACATAATTCACCTATTTTAAAATTCAATTTACATGGTGCGTATAGAAACAATAAATCTAATATATGAGGGTACTCCATATATGAAATTTTTTCTGATAAGGTAATATCTCTAAGTACTAAAGAATTGAAACCTACAAATGATTATAGGTTGTTCATAGGATAATTCTAATAATCTAGGAGCAATTTCCTCGAAAAATTGGCCAAAAAATGATCTCTCTGTATGAAAATAAAACCATGATCTTGATGCATTGAAATATACAACCTAGTTTCTACCTAATTTCGGAAGTATTAGGATGGGTACCAATGTGATATGAGTTTTGAGTTCCAAAAATAATTTCTGGCAATCATCATTACATATTAATGTAAAAACTTTTGTTGTCAGAGTATTCATGGGAGAATAATGTCTTGATATATCTCAAGGAAAGTGGTGATAATATCTTTCTAGTCATTGAAGATTATGTACCTCAAAAATGATCATTAGCGTCTTCAAATAGTCAAGTGATTCTATATTTCTAGGGCCATTGATATCGCTTATTTGGATATTGCTAAAGAACTTATATTTTTGGATCTATAAGTCACACTTAGAAAATATAGAATACAAATGATTTTCTCAAAATTCATAGATTAAATTTTTTAAGTGATTATCATGATCATTCATATCTCTAGAGTATACCAGAATATGATCACTAAAATACAAAAAAAAATATTCAAGGTACATATGGAAAATATAGTTTATCAAATACTTGAAAACTTCTAGTAGTTTTTTCGTACCAATAAGAGTTTCAACATATTCATATTGTTCACAGTGAGTCTAGAAATATTTTAATGGAATATCCTCTCTTCTGAAACTGGGATGATGACATCTTGACATTAGATAAATTTTAGAGAATTACTTGTCTCCATTTAATAAATCAAATAGATCAATTATTCATAGAAGAGGATAAATTTTTTTCATCATTAAATGACTCATTTTATGATAATCACCACATAGGCGGAGAGTACCATCTAGCTTCTTTAAAAATTGAATAGGTTTATCCCAAAGTAATGTACTAGGTATGATAAAGCCTTTAATTTATAATTATTTTAGATGGACCTTTAATTTTGACAAATCAATTAGAGCCATTTTGTATGACTATAATGAAATAGGTATTGTTCCAAAAAGTAGTTAGATAGTATGTTATATTTCCCTTCTAGCTAGTAACCAAGAGAAATTGTTTATAAAAACATATGGGTATCAATCCACTATTTATGGGAGAGTCCCATTCCCTATTTCATCAAATGAGATGAAGGTCATTGTTGCTATCTGGATAGGGATGGTTTCATCAACTAATAATTATTTTCCTTCTATCCCATAATTTATATCCCTACCACCTAAAATGGTAAAGGGATCCATGCCAAGATGTAAATGTTACCTAGCGAGCGCAAAAATTGACAAGGGATTTAAATAAATCTATCCAGTCCATTCCAAAGACTAAATCCAAACAATCAATCTCCAAGATCCTAAATTCCTATAGAAGCTGCACTACATCAATGTTAATGAATCATTTTGGTTATTAAAATCCTCCTCATTCCTACTTTCCAAGCGGTTTCTTCAAACTCAATGAATTATTTATAATTTTCATGCTAAATACAAAATTTTTTATAACAAAAAAAGAATGTAAACGATGAAACAAACCATAATCAAAAAATAGATTAATTATATTGGATTTTAGATTATTGATACCACACACCATAGAGAAACATGTTTGTTTATTCATAATAGCATGTTCATCTACATATAAATTTCACAGATACATAAGGGTATCTCTTACTTCCCAGTAAAGGTGTCTATTTATCAATCATAGTGTTTCCAGAAAAATCATAATTTAGATAAGTCAGTGGATGCAATGTAGTCTAATGGGACTACTCCATCCAATCATACAAAAGATGAGTATGATTTTTACCTTTTCAATCTACTTGTCTCTAAAGTTTAAGAAAACACTTAAAAATATGACATCACTTTCTATATTTGGGGCAATTCCCTAGTTGTTTAGTACATTCTTTCTTCTTGTTCATTAATAAAAAATATGGGAAATGACATGCTTTAATTCCATGTGCTCTCAGTGAATAAACTAATTCTATTGTCTAATTTCGAGGTACCTAGCTTCCACGAGTGTAGACATCCCTCTTTCTATTATTTCTAGTACAATAGTTAAAACCTCTCATCATGGGTACAAATAGACTAACACTTTCATGATTATGAACAAGATATTGTTCTTACAATATTTCCTTGTTAATCATATTCGAATAATATATAATATAGTAACCAAAAATTTGGGAACAAATGTATACATGGAATCTTGAATCAATGATATGTTCCTTCAAGTATTCACTAACAGCTACTTCTGGGGAGAAATGATCTATATATATAAACATAATTTTATACTCTTAAATAGATAGGTTTATTACTTCATGATGTATAAGTTTTGTGTTCTTACAATATTTAATGTGTTGGGATAGAATTGTTTTTTGAAAAATTATTTAAAATCCTCCCATATAGTTCCATGGATAGATTTATCCAGTATATAAAAATCCCACCATTGGTGTGAAATATCTTACAAAAAATAATTTTATAGTTTAATCTTCGTCTTTTTATGATCACAAGTATTTTATGAGGTAAGGATCTCTTTAGTTTTAATTTTAATAATTAATTATGATATAATGTCATTATCCACTGAGGTCATGGGGTTATCTGGGGTGTCTAAGTCTTATTCAGAGTTTGGGTACCAGATTATCAAGAAAACAGGATAGATCACACCCTTAGAATAAATCATGTGGGTTGGAATCAGAGTTACTACTAATAGTGTGGGGATAGACAATGGGGTGATACAAGCCACATGGGTTTATGAAACCATGTAGATGAGGATGAACTCCCATGATATGCACCTATAATTTTTAGTAGTGATGAATTAAAATTTTTGCACAAGGTTTTTTAGATGGTGTGAAATGACTGTGTAGGTTCCCACTTCAAATATCAGGTGGTGCATAGTCATCACATGTTTTGGAAAACCATGCTTCCAAATCGTGCAGCTTAGGGATTTCTGGAAATTTATAATTTTTCCTTTAAAATTTATTTTGACATAATCTTAA
The DNA here is from genome assembly GCA_963277665.1 of Viscum album. Classification (NCBI taxonomy): domain Eukaryota; kingdom Viridiplantae; phylum Streptophyta; class Magnoliopsida; order Santalales; family Viscaceae; genus Viscum; species Viscum album. The sequence continues at coordinate 1,041,473,508 of OY728132.1, read as the reverse complement.
TTATTCTTCTAATACTATGTTGCAAAAAAGACTGTTGGAGCTCTATTTTGAAGCCATGGTATAATGTTTTACCCTTATCCTCCATCTGATCTTGGAATAGAGCGTCGTTGTTCTTCATTTCTCATGGTATCAGATGTTCAATTTAGATGCGTTCTAATATGATCTATTTCCAGCTTCTTCAACACTTCTTCATTTTTCTACTGATCTGACTTGAATCATAAGAAGATACTAGATGATAACTCAACATCGGGCCTACAAACGGGGGTCTAAACATTTACCAAGTGGTTTGGTGCTTTATAGGTCTAGTTTTCATTATTACACCAACAGAACATTCCAGCGCGGCCCCGAAACAAAATTAATTAATTAAATTAAATTAAATAAAAATTATTATGGATTCCATTTAGATCCATTGATATGTGTTTTATGTTTTTACCCTTCCAATCCCACCCATGGGGAGCTCCATGAAATTTTTTTATGCTTATGCCTTGTTGGACCACTTGTGGGGTAAGTTGGTTATTGCTTATTTAGAGGAAGCCTACTAATGATTGAATTGAACTGAATTGGATAAATAGTAGATCATTTTTGGCTATTTGATTTTAAAGAATTTTCTGTAATGGTAATTAAGAAACTTTCATTTCATAAATTGATTATATAGAAATTATTAAAATTAGTGGGTAAACTCATGAAATGTTTTTGAATGTGAATTGTGATATGAGTGGGTATAATCATGGACATTAATGTGAATTTCTATATGGTTATGAAAAATATAATATATGTTTTAATCCATGGGTCATAGTAATGTTATAGAATTCCATAGTCATATAACCTCCTTGTATTATGATTATATACGATTCCTTATACCTTACTACCCATTGGAACCCATTTTTTGGGATTGTAGTAGAAATAGTATGGTGCCATTTTCCATAGACCCCAACTCAATAATAACCAATTAACCATCAAGATGCTATTGGGTCTTGACAAGGATGCCTTAGTCCACTATACCTTGGATATATCCTTTTAGGTTCTGACATGTTTGATTATTTAGCACATCTATGGTGAATATGATATTCTTTATTATACGGTTTGGTCATGGTATATTTGATACATCTAGTTATACAGCATGGTCGTGGATTGTTTTTTGAATATATTATATGGAATGTGGGTGATATGAGGTATGGTGTATATGGTGAGGCCATGGTGATTGATTCCATTTTATTTTCTACATCATAATAATAGGATCATACCAGTGTTTTATTTGAAGCCTTATAGGGATATATAGGATCATATTTCTTATAAAAGATATGGATTACGAAATATACATTTATTTACTGATTAACAGTGATATAAATTAAAATAAGTTTAGATTATATTTCACATCAAGGATTTTTTATAGACCTTTGGGTGGATATGTATTTGGATTGTATGTCACAACCTATTCGTGCCATAGTTGGGTAACCAAGAATACTAATTGGATAAAGGTAAGCATTGGGGAAAATTTTCGTAGTTAGATGCTTGATCTTGGTTCATGCTTAAGAGTATGGGAGTATGGGACTGAGCTGAAGCTCATGATGATATCAAGAGATTGTGATTTTTTAAAATTTTTAAATTTGATACATGTATTATTCTAATGTCGTGCATACCTTCATTGAATTATTTGTAGATAAATGACATGATCATCATTGTATATTAGATTAAATATGGAATATATATATATATATATATATATCATTTGGATTTTTATCAACTGTTTGATTGGTTTACTACTTATTATATTGACTATTATTGATATTCCAATGTATTTAACTCTGTTAATGTGGTTATAGTCTCCGTATAGACAGAACCTAGGCCCGCAGTACTAGTCGAAATCCTCTTGTGTTGGGAAAATGGGTTTGAGGCCTTGTGGCCAATCGAGCTTAGGGATCCATTCAGTGGAATCTTGTTCTGGGAGGAAACAAAGTGGTCTCAAATCATTATAATTTTTTGGTTTATTATTCGGAGACAACATATAGGGATATTATGGATATAGAATTCAGTAATGATATATTCTTGGTAGTAGCTAACCCATTTATATGAAAAATCCAAATGGCCTTGAATGAAAATTGATATTTTCTAGATTTTGATGATTATACTTGATTTGATTCCACTGTTGGGTGATGAATTAGAATTTTAATGTTATCATTGATAGGATAGAGGGTTTTAATTTTCCTCAACTTGACACAACGTGTATATTGCATATCACATACCATTATAAAAAAATTATAACAATCACATGTCATGAATTATTTAATGTAATAAATGGTACATTTATTCCTTGAATGATGTTGTGAAAGGTGTTATGATATATATACAAGCTATTGTGATAGATATATATGTAGTAAATTTAGAAACATGGTTGGGACATAGAGTGTCTATCATAACACAAGAAGTGTTTTCTTAATTAGGATACAGTAGATACCCCATGATGCCATTTGTGGCACACTGAGTCACGGACCATGAGTGTCATAAACTAGAACCAATTATTGTGTAGATTAGGTGGATTCCATATGTGGGTTCATGAGGAGTATGATCCCTTTTGGATTAGACGTGGTGAACCAATTGGTTTAACCATTTAAAATGAAATTTGAACGAAATATAAAATTAAAATGGTACATGGAAATAATTTACAGTGTTCCCACACTAAACATAGCTTTTGAGTGGGTAAGAGGTAATTTCACTAGTGACTTTTGTGGTAGTTTCTTATTACTAGTCCTTACTTTTTGAGAAGGCTATGCGATATGACGTATTTATAAGAAGGATTTGACCTATCATGTGCTTTTAGATGCAGACTTTTATATTGTTTTATTGGATGGAACATTTTTAGAATTATAGAGTCATTCCACCTTAATGACCTCTAGTATACATCCGGAGGGTTGTGAGGTCCACACAATGGATGCACTGGCTCATGGGATACCCTAGGGTCCTCCATTAGTTTGAGGTGTTGAATAATATTTTTCACAAAACATAGGTGAAAAAGAAATAGTTTTTTGAGGGTTTTAAAAGAATATGGTTACTCTTCAAGAAGCACTAAAGCATTCCTTCTCTATGGATAAGCCAAGAAGTACGATCCAAAAGAAGTATCCTCCCACATTTTTTGTGAGTGGAGGTCCATAGGCTGTTGAACATTGGTTTGGGATTATCCAATAGATTTTAGAAAATATGTAGACTACTCTTGAGAAGGGAGTGGGTTTTAGGACATATATTCTTAGAGGTGTAGCAAAGTGTTGGTGGAATGTTCTAAACCATGCTGGCAAGATATGATATATAGTTTTGGATTTTTTCAAAACAAGGTTCCATGACTACTATTAAAATAATAATATTGGGGAATATAGGGATAGTGAGTTCATGAATCTAGAATAGGATGATATACAATTTAGGGAGTACTCATAAAAATTACATAGTAGCTACATTTGGTGCTAATTTAAATTGTTAAAGAGTAATTGACGATGATATGCATTGAGGAAGGTTTGTGACGTGCCATTCGATATCAGTTCATTGTGTTCATATTGACATGTATTATTAGAATTGTAAATTAGAAGAAAATTACATAATGGAACCCAAGGGAAGAAAGGGGAACATAGCAGAGTAGTTTAGTCTCTCAACCCAGTGGTTCAACATCTTCAAGCTGGAAGTGTTGTTTTGAGGCTTCCTATAAGATGAGTACAATTGAAGATGTGAATGCTTGAAGTTTAGTTTTTTGACATTGGCCTAGAATATGGGGACACATGAGGAATCTATTCAATAATTAAATAGTAGATTCCCATGATTGAGGAAGTATGGGTCACATGAAATATTATTTAAATGTCCATTTCTCCAGTAGTGAGTTGAAGGGGGTCAGCTCTGACACCAGGTTTGGGAGCAGCTTTCTCTACACCACATTAGGCATGGAGTTAGAGCAATATTTGAATTTCAGGCAATGGTGTTGGTGGTCATGGCTGAGGAATCCAAGCACCAGTTGCACTAATACAACATAGTGTTCATACATTTGGTAGTGTGGTTGTGTCAAAGGGACATGTTGCAGGCCATATTTATTCATTAAATACTACCCTTAAGGAGAAGGATGATCTACTGACTATGGTGTGAGGTACAATCGTAGAAGCCACTTCCCTTGTATCTGCACTTTTTTACAAATGCCTATTCTATAGTTTTATATTTGTACATGTTTTGGAAATCCTTGGGGTAATTATTATTTTTTAGGGTGTTATGAAGCTAAAAAATCAATGGGGGTCAGGATGGAGGATGAATGCCACTACAGGGAATTCCCATAGAGGATTGTGAGGGGCACTTCATCTGAATATTTTTTTATTTAGATGATTGGGTTTGATGTAATTCTCATGATGGATTGTCTAGTGGCTTATCAAGCCAATGTTGATTTCTATCACTAGAGGTTGAATTTTACATAACAAGATACAAAGTTCTATTTTCATATGTGTAAATGGGATGTCAAGGCGAGATGAACTAGACCCCAACATTGCGATTTGGTTTGGATGATATCCCAAATTGATAATTCGTATTTGGATAAACTAGGATTCCATCAGGCATACTTTCCTACAATGGTTGATTGTTTCAGTGATGTTTTCTGTAACAACTCCATGGATTTTCAAATAAATTTAATATAGAATTCATGAATAACTGATTCTATTCAAAAACAAACTTTTTTATTTAAAGTAAATAGTTGTAACCTTATCATTGAACAATATTTTTCTACTTTCGTGTTTTGAATTTCAAAAAACAGACACACACGATTGTAATTAGTAATATATTTGGAGTCTGATAGGATCAACATATATATTTTTGGAATAGTAACATAATCATTATGAATAGTAATATACCCTAATGAATATTAAAACAACACTTATAAATAGTAACCTTACCAGTTTAAATATAAATATAATTTTGGCACCTTATAATTGAGAGTGAATATGTTAAAAATTAATATTTAATGATGTTATTTTTGTGGGTAATAAATTATTAATTACAATTCTAAATTAATAAGTTGATTTAAAATAATTATCATTTTCATAAAATAAATTCCTAAATAATTTGTTTTTAATATGCTATTAGGATATTTTAATAAATCCTTAATTATTTTTCAAGGGTGTTATAATTTTTTTAGTATTAATAACATTATTATTTTAGTAAATGATGATTTTATTTAAAAATAAAATATCATATATTCAAATAATTATTTTAATAAAATGGAGTCCCTTTTTTAATTCTACACATCAGAAAATTTTTGGGGTGAATTTTGGATATTTTTTTAAAATACATTAATTTTTATGTGAATAGTAAAATTGGATAATTTATGATAAATCTTAAATACATGGCTTATTGAGTCATAGGTGATGTATGGATGGTGTAAGAACACTTGGTTATAACTCACATGCACTTATAATAATTTTATGTCCCAAAAAATAATCACCATTTCTTGTCTTGAGAAAAATAATAAAATAATGAATAAGTTATTAAAAAATCACCCCTCCACCACTATAAAAACCACCCTCTCTCCCTCTTCTCCTCACTCCTCTAAGACTTGATGAGTCTCAATGTTCTTCCCAAATACTATTCCTTAGTCCATCACCATTTCTGGGAGCACTTGGTGTTACCAATGGGAAAAATCCCCTTCCAATATGGAGATTCTTATGGAGATGCATTCCAGAGGGAAAATTCTATTCCTTTTTCCTATAATTTCACTTCAACTTCATTTGTTTTATTATCTTATCCTTAACTTATATATCCAAATGATAATGATAACTCCAATATCATATATGAACTTGAATTATATAATTTTAATGGATGATCCATCATAAATATCCTTACTCTCTCTCCCTCTCTCATATTAAAAATGAAATCACTGTTTGAGAGGTGTCGATATACAACCATCATGGACAACAAAGTTATGTTCATCAATTTATACTTCAATGCTATTCTTGAAACAATTTTAAATTTTGAGACATATTTTAAAATATATATTATAACCCTTTTTATGTTCTGGGAGTAACATATTAACATAATATTAAATGATAAAACCAAATGAATTCATTATGATCAATAATCATCGTAATAATCTAAACGATTATCCCTAAATGTAATATCTAGTGATTAATCCTCATAATATATAACCAAACGATATATATATCCATTTAAAAAAATTTATGTTAATTAATAACATATAATTAAAATTCTATAGAATATACCTATTCCGCATGAATTCCATTACTTATAATCAAGTGAACCGACCATGAAATCGAGGAACGAACACTCCAGATTGGTGCAATTCAATATTATAAGTTATCAATAATGGAATAAATAAAAATAATAAAACAATGATGATTCAAATATATGTAGACGAGGTTATAAATTAATTGATTAATTGATTCAATTTCATTATCCAGGATTTTAATGTCAAGTGCAGAACACTTTTGGACATGAGGTAAGGGTTTTCTACCTGAACCTCCATTTTCATTTGGGTTGTTCTTATTCTCTTTGTAACAACCCAATGTTTTATTAATGAAAATTCTTTATTATAATTATGACACATAAAATCACTTTTGTAAACACAATGTGACATCACACTTAAATGAACTACTAAATACTATGTGACCTTTATAGCCTACCTGTTAAACATAATTTTTCCATTTCTATGAATTGAATTTTGAAAATATGAGACACATAGTTGTCATCAGTAATGTATTTGGAGTATGATAGGATAAAAATAATTTTGGGGGAATACTAACATACCCTTACGTATACTAATTTTACCATAATTAATAGTAATATGCCCCTTATTAATAGTAAATCAACCAAGTAAATAGTAACATTACAAATGAAATTATAAATAAAATGTCTCCATCTTATAAGTTACAATAAAATATAACTTTATCATAGTATGAGTAAATAAATATTATCATTTATGTGTTGGTATATTTTTAATTCATTAATATTTAATTTAATAACTTTTACAAAATAAATATTTTTACAGAAAATGTATTCATGAATTATTATTTTGATGTCTTATAATTATAAGAAAATTTTATGAGACATTAAGTAAATTTTGAAAGAGTTATAAAATCAATTATAATTTAAAAATCCTTATCTTCTAGGTAATTAATGATTTTATTTTAAAAATATATATCAATATTTGTGAAAAAGTTTCTTAAATTTTAGTTCATTTATTAATTCTACATGTTAAAAAATGGTTTTTGTGAATTTTTTGTATTTTTCTGAAATACATGAAATTTTAGTGAATTGTATAAAACATTAATTTACAATAAATGCTAAAACCCTGAATTTTTGAGTCATGCGTGAGTCATGGATTTTGTAAGTGACATTTGGTTAGAACTCACATGCACTTATTACTTTATTTTGTCGTAATAATCCTCACTATTTCTTGTTTGGATCAAAATAAAAAACTAATGATTAAAATAGTAAAAAACCACCCCTCTCCTCCACTATAAATACCACCCCTCATACCTTATTCCCCTCACACCTCTCAAGCTTTGATACATCCCTATATTATGCCCAATACTCTTCCCTAGTCCCTACCCCAAGTCTAGGAGCTCTTGGTATCATTAGAAGACCAAGCCTAGGTACCACGAGGAGTATCACAAGAGGAGAATTCAAGAGGTAAATCCTCTCCCTATTCTTTTAAATTCATTTGAATTTCAATTACTATTATTATTATATCCTAAACTCCCATACTGAAAATACAATGATAACTACTTTAACATACACATATTGTAATTATATAATGTTAATTTAATATCCAACATTAAACTCTTCTATATCCCTATTTTATCTTAAAAATGAAATCATTGCCCATGATGTGTCAATTTACCAACTTCATGGGCAATGCACTTTCATATTAATTAAACACCATTAGGGTTAGGAATAATACCATTGGGTGGATCAAAACATATTTTTAATTTGTATGTTATAACCCTTTAATTTCTTATATGTAACATATACTAGAAATAATAAATTGTAAAATGGAACGAGTTTGTGGTGTTCAAAAAACTGCCAAAATTAACCTAAAAAGAGCATCATCAACCATTATCTAATGAATATTTTTTATGGGTTATAAATACAAATTTTTATGATATTTTATGATTATTTAGGGTCATTAAAAACATATGAAAAAAATTCTATATGGTCATCCATAGTATAAATTAACATCTATTCATGTATATAAACAAATCGATCATGAAAATTATGAAAATAATCACTCCCAAACGATGAAATTATACTCTATAACTAATCCAATAGCCCAAAAAAGAACATCATAAAACCATAATGAATAATATTCATGTATAAATAGTTTTTCAATTGTTACTTAATTAATATAATGTGTTAATATTATACATGAATATGAAGAAATCATTCAGACACAAGCTAAGGTAATTCATGCATCCAACTCTATTACATTGGGTTTTTCGTCTTTCACTAGATTTTTAGTATGTTTATTACTTAAAAATAATTTGTTCATAATTATCTTACCTTTTATAGATATTAATTTTTTCTACTTGAGATTATGAAAAAATCAATGTTTTTTAAAAGAACTCGTCTTTCAAAAAAATACCATTTACTTCTCACGACTGTTTCCTTACCTCAAGGTTGGTGATTATAATATCAAGTAGGTTATTCCCCATTTAATTTGTTAATTCAAATATTCTTAATGTATTCTTATTATATAAAACCTGTTCCTTTCCATGGTTTATTTAGGTTCAAGATTGATATATGTTCTATGTGGCTTTCATGATAATGTAAATGTTATGATGTGATAGGTTCACCCGGAATTACATAGAAAAATGTGTATTTTATGATGTAGTTGGTGAACCTAGAATTATATAGTTCTCTAATTCAATAGGTAAAATGAGGAATCTCACGATTTAAAATAAAATATGTGATAATGTGATGCTATATTTTTTCATAATTATGTATGGTATTTGAACAGTAAGACATGATGTTTCATTTTTATGTATTGCCTTCAAATTATTTTCATAATACATCCTATCAGGATTATGTTGATGATATTGAGATTATGATCACCCCATGTTAAATTGTTTCATGTTCATATCTTTCCTCTTATTGAGATTTTATCTCACCCATCTTCAATGGCCAATAAGAATCTAAAGAAGAAGGAATTAAATAAATGTTTATATTTTATGTTGTAAATGATAGGTATTGTCATATTTATCCCAATACACTAAACCTTTATATCATTGTAATGTAATTCTTTTATGTGGTATATCATTAAAATCGTGTAATAGTGATGTAAGAAATGAAGGGTCGTTATAGTTGGTATCAGAGGAATGTTTTTCTAGTATGGGAATTAGGATTATAGAACCTAAGTTTAAAAACCATATAATGAGACCATGTATATGTAATAACATAAGATGATTTTATATACATAGAGATCACACAAGATATTCTGTTAGACTTTAGGAATAAATTATTTACTCATCAATTTTTTGCTTAGGTTTTTTTATAACCATTTCTATTTTAGATAATGGTGGGAACTAGGAGAAACTAGTAAAACAACATGTGAGTGGGAGAATGCACTGATTCCCCTAACGACACTCCCAATTATTTGGAAGATGGAGTTTAAAAAATCGTTGTGATGCTTGCCTGGCTATCTGAGGTTATGAACAATGACCTGGATAATGTGGAACATCCCCTTTCACCAAAGATGGAGGACTCGATATTGAGTGTTTTATGTGGAAATGACCACCAACGTTTAGTGGATCCTCTGATCTAATAGTTTGAGAACAGTGGCCCAACATAATGAAAAAAAATCATTTTTGTCGTTTAGTATTTTGATATGGAGATGGTGACCCTGGCCATTTATCATCTAGATAATGAGTCTGACCAATGGTAGGTATTGATTAAGAAGACCATGCCGAGGGATGAAATTGATTATATGGAGAGGAAAGACATTAAGATAATTTTTCTTAATAAGTATATCCCCAGAACACTTTGTACATAGATGGATAGAGAATTGATAGAGATGAATCAAAATGAAGGAGAATCATTCATAGCCTATGACAAAAATTTCAGAAGTCTTTAAAGGTATTCTTAGGGTTTTGTTTTCAACAATTATAGAAAAAATTATAGATTATTTAGTTGATTAAAACCACACCCTTGAATGCCCCATGCAATTAGAGACATTGGGAGTTATGAATAAGTTGTTCGATGTGATCTCAAAGTAGAGATGTAGTTTTTAGAATGGTCCCATGGATATAGTTATAAGAAATTAAATATGTAGTTTCAAGATAGAGGATCTAATGAGAAAGGTGGAATGAAAAATAAACCGCCCACATTTCAACAATGAGGGATGAGGCATCATGGTAACTGCCTCAACATGAGAGGGAAATTATTCATGCGTGGGAGATAAGGCCTTTGAGCTCATGAATTTTGAAAAGAAATTAGGAAGTTGGACAATATGGTTGATCAAAAAGAGAGCACTACCCATGGTTCAATGATACAATTGTAGGGAGCAAGGGAAATATACAAAAAAAAAAGTAAACTAAACATTGAGTTATCTAGGTTTATCAACGTCATTATCCACAAAACCCAAAGAAGAATGGGAAGTATTATTCCATCACGTTAAGGAATTGGATCATGAAAATGATTTTGTACAATGTAAAATTCGTATTCACTCAATAATGGAAAAGGTCTTACTTGATTATTGTTCTATGTATTCCATTATATCATGAACATTTCCTATAACTCTTGAATCGAATCTCTAAACATTAAAGTAGAGATATCTATAAAAAACCAAGTGGTGAAATCAATTTAACCTAACATTAAGAATATAATCCTGTTGATATATGTGGGAAGAGTCTTCAATTTAATCTCTTAATACTCCCCTTGGTGGAATTTGATGCTATAATCAGAATATATTGGACCTCGTTATATAGATAACATATAAACTATCGATAAAATGAAATATCATTCCATATTACAAACCATCCTACACACCACTTAAAACTCATGAAAGATCATGAATATCCGTTGAAAAATACATAAATGTTGTGGGTTTTGACTCTCTATAAAGAACCATAACATTCTCAAATGGCTGAGCCAAAGGAAAGTGACAACATAGGGGAAATTCCCATCATGAGGGAATAAAATGATGTATTTCCAAAAGTGTTACCCAGGTACCCATGTATCATGAGGTATATTAGTCAATATAACTCATATGTAGATCTAATATTATCTCAATGTGTCTATATAGGATCTATCCTATAGAATTGGAGGAGTTAAAGAAACAGTTGAAAGAGAATTTGGACAAAGTGTTCATACACCCAATTGTATCACCTTGGGGTGTGCCAGTGCTCTTTGTCTTGAAGAAGGATGGATCAATGCATATGTGTATCAATTATTAAAAATTCAACAAGATCACCATATAGAACAAATATCCTCTTTCAAAGAATGATGACTTGTTTGATCATTTGAGAGGATCACGGTACTTCTTGAAACTGGATCTTAGTTCTGGATATCATTAGTTAATGGTCAAGAAGAAAGATAATCAAAAGACTGCCCTCTATACAGGAAATGAACACTATGATTTTTTTGTGATTCCCTTAATTTTTACTAATTAAATGCAATATTCTTGGATTTTATGTATATAGTCTTTATACATTACCTCTAAATTTTTTTGGTAGTGTATATCTATGAATTATCATTTACTCCATGAGAAAGGATAAACATGAAGAATATATAGGGATTATATTGGAGACATTAAAGAAGGATATATTGTATGAAAAGTTCAGTCACTGTGTCTTTTGGATACAACAAGTCACATTTTTGGGACATGTGATCGCAAGTGAAGGAATTTCAGTGGACCCCTAAAAAAAGGCTGTTGAGAAATGGACCAGACCCTCTAGTGTTATATAAACCTATAGTTTTCCTATCTCAGAAGGATACTATAGACATTTTTTGATAAAATTCTTAGAATTTTCAATCATGATATCTATGATAACAATGAAATTGGTAAATTATATATGTAGGGAAGAATGTGAGGAAAGCATCAAGGAGAAAAAGAGAAGCATGATCACTATACCTATACTCACATTATCGAAATGTGGAGAATGTTTTGTGATATATAATGATGCTTCCATGAAATGATTGGGTTGTGTACTCATGAAAAATGATAATTTGATAGCCAAAAGCTCATAGTAGTTGGGGATTCTTGAGAAAAACTACCCGATTCATGATCTAGAGCTAGCATCTTTTATTTTTTCCGTAAAAATCTTAAGGCACTACTTCTATGGCGAGAAGTGTTACATATATACCAATCACAAGATCTTAATGTATATATTAACACAATAGGAGATAAAATTGCATTAAAGTATATGGTTAGATATAATCAATGACTAAAATTGCTCTATTCACTATCATCCTAGAAAGGAAAACAAGGAAGCTGGTGCTCTTAGTAGGAAAGAACCTTCTACTCTATCCATGTTGCAGACTGAGAAAGACCATATATTAATGGATATGTAAAATATGTAATATAAATAACAATGAAATGGAATTCATCCCACCTTTCCCAAATGGTTCCCCAACAATATATTTATGATAATAGTAAGGAGACAAAAATGAATGTTCTGGAGTTAAAAAAGAGGGTGAATGCAGTAAAGGAAGGGTAGCTACAAGAGTTCCATATCGATAATGACAGTGTGACTCTGTAGGGAACAAGGAATTGTGTGCCTTAATCACCAGATATAAAGAAGAATCGTCTGCAAGATTCACTGATCTCATCATTCTCTATCCATCTTGGGAGTACCAAGATGTTCCGGGATCTCTGAGAACTCTTCTGGTTGGATATTATGAAGAATGATATTGTGGAATATATCTAATGGTTATTGATATTTAAGCATGTTAATGAATGGAGTCAAATGTCGAAATGGATTATGAAACAATATTCTATGCCCATATATAAATCAGATAATGTCACCATGGAATTTTTCATGAGCCTCTCGATGATATCCAAAAGAAATAATGCAATATGGTTTGTGGTGGGATGACTCACCATGAATTCCCACTTTATCACTATTCTTGAGGATCTCTCTCTTAAGAATGTTACTAAGATATATGTGAAAGAAGTGGTGAGATGGTATGGAGTTCCACTATTGATTGTTTCTTATCATTATCCAAGGATCATACCTAAATTCAATAAGAGTCTTTAATAGGACTTGAGTGCTGAATTGAATTTTTGCATGACCTATCATGCCCAAAGTGATAATGAATATGAAATGACTATTAAAACTCATGAGGTTATTCTATGAGACTACTATTTAGAATTAAAAGGTGGATGGGATCATCACCTCCCATTTATTGAGTTATCATATGACAATACCTTCCACTCAAGTATTCAGATGGCTCAATATGAAGCTCAGTATGGAAAGTGATGTCGAACTCAACCATGTTGGGCGAATTTAAAGAAATAAAGCTACATGGATCTGATCTTGTGGAAGAGATTATTGAGAAGGTTCAAGTCATCCATCAATATACCAAATCTTCTCAGAGTTGGAAAAAGATATATGCTAAAAATCATCGAATAGATATATGAAATGGAATACCGAGTTTATAGAGACTGTAGGCCGTACATACACATAAACATTGTTTCCATTTTCATATCGTATTTAATGGAAGTAAGTGAATAAGATATATGTAAGTACATACATATATATTTATATTTAGTATAATTATTATGTCATATATGTCATACTTATTAATAATATATATTTTTACAATCATCATTGAACGATGAATGTGGAATTGAATCTCATCACGTCGTGGAGATGGTAAGTCGTACGTACATACGAGTGACGATGCCATTTCCTTAATGATTAAAAGGTGATGAATTTGATGGTATATTAATTTTATAGAGACAATAGAATGTTATTTTCATTATTTATATACATATTACACATCATTATATCCCTCCAAATAATATAGCATTGAATAACACATTACCCTATGGCGTGGAGACCGTAAGCCGTACGTACGCACATAGGGAGACATTGTCATTGATAGGATAGATAGAATAATTAATATGGTTGTACCATATTTATAATAACATAAAATTATGTATAAGTTACTTTATTTATTATTTTGGTATGGAAGAAAAAATAAAGATGAATTGGAAGAATAAAAGAACTTGAATGAGTGTGGTGAAATTATTACCACTTCTTCGAGTGTTTCCTATTGAGTTGATCAAAAGGGGTCCTTAGGTTTGATTTATGATCTAATTAAGGACACTATTATGATTTGATGGATGTTGGGAGGATATTTGGTCAGTTTTTGGCTGATCCAAATGGCTTTGGAAGTGTGATTTGGAGAGAAGGGTAAGTTCACTATTATAAGAGGGGTGAGGGTCACTTTAGGAAAAGATTAAAATAATAATTTATTATATAGTCATATTCATTTTATAATGACCCCAAATGATTTTATTTCAATACTTAGATGTCTATGGGTCGAAATAATCTCAACTAATTGGTTTTTGACAAGTTTAGATTACCATTTTAACATTTTCATTTAGATTTAACTATTAGTTAAATAGTTTATCTTTTACCAGGTCTTCTTGTATATTTACAGTATATGGTTAATAAACATACTCTAAACTTCCAAATGAACATCAAGTAGTTCATTAATGAAATATATAATATTATTTAATCTTTTAGGAAGAACCTTATATTTTTAAGAAAATTTTATATTTTAATAATATAATATTTGTTTTAGAAACTCATTTATGTCAATTTTGACACTATATAGTATTTAGTTTTTGTGAAAGTTCTCACAACATGATTACTTCGAAAAAGATACATTTAATAAACAATAACATATCATATTCATCTATAAAATTCGTGTATGTCATAAAAACATTGAAACTATATTTATTTTGATATTTATAATAACATTTATTTCATTCTTTCATAAATAAGGTAATTACTGTATCATCATTGTGTCATAAATAAATTTGATTATTTACTATCTAAAAACTATAAATAAAATACCATGACGTAGGAAATCTTTTTATATTTCTTATTAATACTTATAGTCAAATTTATCTTATGTATAACCTTATATTAAAAATGGTTTAGTTATTAAACATTGAATTTAACACTTTTAACTCCTCGTTAAATAAAATAATAATAAATGTCATAATCTAATCCAAGTAGAGCTAAAGGATAATATTTTTTCCTAAGGTTTATTTGGTCGAATTAAACATATCCAATAGAATTAGGACTTTTGTTACGTTAATTATAATTTCGTTTTTACCTTTAATTACCCTATTTTCTTTTAACTGTGCTAAATAAAAGTCAAAAGATAGTATTCAACAAAAATTAATTTTATCTTATTGATCCACATTTTACTTACTGTTGTCAACTGTGTCTATCAGATTTTGAAATTCAACACACATAAGTGGTAAAATTATGTTTTATGAAAATTTGAAAATTCTCCTAGTAGGTGGGTAAAAAAGGTTAAGAAATTTAATAAAATTTTATACGTCTAATTTTATTATAAAATGACTCCAATGGCTTACATTGAACATATATAAGTATTATATATTTTTTTTTTACTTAAAATAAATTTAAATAAAACGTCTTTTTTAAATAATAATGCAATGTTTTTCACTATTCATCAAATATTTAATGTTTTTAGAAAAATACCAAAAATAAACCCTAAAGTAATTATGATATTTTCAATTCAAAAATTAAGTCTATTTTACCAAATTATAAACCTATACGTTTCATTTATTAATTTAAAATTAATTCCTGTTGTCAAAACCAAAAAGTGGGTTGTTAAAAAGTATAAACTATCAAAAGATTGACATGTGTTTATGTCAAATTTAAATGTGAAATTGCATATAATGATCTAAATTTTATTAAATTATAAAAATATAATCTAATTATACTTCCACATAATTCAAATTTATAATTTAACACTATAAATCATTTTTATTAAAAAAAATTTGTTTTCAATTAAAATTTAGTATTTTTCACTATTCACCCAAATATGAAATTTATCATAAAAACACCAAAATATTTATCGAAACTAATTTTTTTTGTCCCAATTCTAAATAAGTACTTTATTTTTTCTAATTGAATATATAAAATTGTCATGTATTGGATTTAAATAGGGTTCTCCATTAAAATATGATAAAATTACATTTTCTGAAAAATTCTTCCTTTTCTAAAAAAAAGAATTCCATCATATATTATGTCAAAAAATAAAATAATATGGATGTTAAAATTTATATGGAATATGTAAAAATCAAAACAAAAATAATATTATTCATAACAACTTTTGAAGAGCTAGTTTGGTAAGTCGTGACACACTCGAATTCGGTGTTGTGTGTAGCACATGTTATTAAATTTCATTGAAGAAATAACATGCTATGAAATATTGGGGTGTTACATTCTACCCTAAATACATAAATTGAATACCCAAAATTTGAAATTTTTATTCAAAGATAAAAGGTTAAAAATTGAAAAATACCATTGTAAAAATCCCACATCAAAAATTGGGTTAATAAAATTTAGTCTTAATAAGAGGGAAAGAGAAATGAAAAATTCACCACCAGATTTTGATCATGATTAGGAGAACATGGGTGGGAATTAGAGACACACAACTAGTGGAAACCGTAAATATTTATAGAGAGTTATTGAGGTCATCATTCTCAAACAAGTGTAAAATTGACGGCCTCAAATCCATCAATCTATGATGAGTTAAAATATTGTTATTTCAACAAAACATAAGGTATTGTGATAACATATTTTTGGTTTTAAGATTCCATATTTAATGTTTAAGAATTAATTCATTCATAGAATAAGATAAAAAAATATTTGACAAGTATAGTTTCATCCTTCAACTAATTCCTGCCACAAACTCATCTTTCACTCTAAAAGATAATTTAATTTAAAAATATTATATATATCTTAATCATATAGAGTTCAAAAAATAATGAATTTATAATTCTTTTTCTATACTATTTAAAAAAAATACATTATAAAAACCATGACATCATGTATTCCAGTGCTAGGTGATCCACCAGTGTCACCCTTTGGTTGATGGTTCAAGTCTCACAACCTTGCTGGACACGACAGGTTATTACCTGACCTCCGGGTTGTCCTTTTTATGACAATCAAAAAATAATCTTACAAAATATTTTAACCTTAAAAATAGTATCCACTGTCAATATTAATCGAGTCCAACCTTTATTCTTATCTAATATACTTCTGTCCAAACTCCCAATAAAAAATTTATAAGGAAGGTAAACCCAATGAAGATCTATTTTTCCATGTAATAACATGTGAATACCTCCATCAGGCATTCTTTTAAAATAATGTAATACCTTGAATTAGTATAAAACCTTATTGATTACATTAATTCTCCCATATTCTTTTTATAATAATGGATGTACTCCATCTGTACAAAAATGTTGTAAACTCCAACAAAGATGAAATATACAAATAATTAATCAGTTCCATGGTAGTCAAGAATATCCAATATAATTTATCCAAATCAATAATATATTATTACAAAATCCATACCTCATCAATAGAACCATATTATTGTTTATCTTTCTCTTAACCATATATTTTCCCAATAAAATAACATACTATTGAGTCACTTTTCATGGTTCCACACAATCTCATGTCCTTAATTAAATGGTACAATAGTACAATCCTCATATACTATTTAATTCATATAACATGTACATAATTAATAAAATACTCAAATGACATAATAAGTTAATAACAACATAATTAATATAATCATTCCTCTTCATATTCGGTAGTATCCTAGCTTGATTATTATCCAATAGCAGCATTTGGGGTATACTCTGATGATTTGGACATTGATTAGGGTAGTGTCCCAACTCTTTGCAGATCAAGCATTTTACATTTGAAAACTTTTTTTACCCTTCCAATCATGTACTTGGTGTCATTTTTATCCACATTTATAAAAAACTCTCATTCCCTTCAAGCATTTACTAAGGAGATTCTTTCCATAGTTATCACATATGGGAAAATCCTTCTTTTCCCTCTTCCCTTTATCATTCTTTATCTCTTCCATCCTTTTCTTCTCTTTCTTCCCATCAAAGCCATAGGACGCAAAAAATTATTTAATTATATTATTAACACATGATACAATTTCTTCATATGATGAGAATATGTGGGAGACTATTTCCCTTTTAAATGATGGCTTAATACATTGAAAGATATTATCCTTCTTAATCTTTCGATCATGCGTATTGTTGGAATTATCATTCCTTCTACTAGGTTCCATTTCTAAATAATGGCATACAATAGGATAGTTTATGAATCACATTCCATAATTCCGAACTTGTAAAATACCTAATGTAAATTGAAAATATTATGCATATAATCTATAATCATAAAATGTTTTCTTTGAGGAAGTATTTACTCTTAAATCCATTATAATGTCTTGTAATGAAAATGTGAATTATCCTAAGCATATCCCTTGGGAGTGTCATAACTAAAAGTGGTGGAAGGCCCGTTATCATGTACCAAGATACCCTAAGTCAAGCCCTAAACTCCTTGTCATAGTTTTCACTCCTAGGTACATCTTTTCCAGAGCTTCCTCTACCTACTCGTATCTAGATAGGGATGTATAGCTTGGAAAATACAAAAAATCTCTACATTACAAAAGTTATTGGATGTTCTTCTATACTAATTCTCAGTGTCTATCTTATGATAGTGTTCTCTAAACATAGTTTATCTGAGTGTTTTTCCATGGTTGCTGCTAAACATTCCCAGATACCAACTATAATGCCCCGACCCAAGAATCTGATAGTCGGTGCATTATTTTAATTCATTGGCCAAATTACAAGGAATCAAGTCTTGAAAGTCCGATCATTTTAGCAGTCTTGGATAATATATTACTTACATGAACGTTGAATTACACTTAGAAAATAAAACACAACATAATTGATCTTTTTATAACACCATTAATCCCCTAGCTTAAACTTACTTATCAGTCATAATACACTTCTTGGGATCCTGGGAAAATAAAACATAATAAAGTGGTGATCCCAAATGCTCAGTAAGGATAACAATATAGCAGAAACATTCACCAATAAGAATAAAAATTTAAGGCAATGTATAAAACTAAAACAAGACCCTTTTAAACTTAAACATTAGCATTATTTGGCCAAGGTAAATAAAATAATTTCATTTAATTATTCACATGGATATTCTATGAGTCGAATAATCACATGTAATATCAATAGCTAATTTCATAGTGATGGAATTCATAATTCCAGTCTTCATAACCACATTATCAATTCCTTGTGCTATGACTACAAATAAGATTTTTTCAAGGCCTTGTGCTGAAAAACTAGTTTTTCTCTTGAGATCTACCGATGCATCTAGGAGTTATAGTGGGATCCAATCATCACTTACTAAGTACAATGAATTCCTCATATTAAAATGTTTAAACATAACCTAAACATCCGTATTAAAACTAGCATATGAAATTTCAATACTTTATCCATAAACCATGAATTCTTTAAAAATAACACATATATAGTCAAACATATCACAAAACCATCAAATAAATTATAGAATATTTGTATCATAATAAATCAACCTTGATCAAGAATAATATCCCATTAAGTATTTTGACATAGTTGAAAATTATCAGTAAAAAACATTGAGTGAAATATCCCTCTTTCATGAAATCATTTTAAAGTCACATAATTTCTAAATGAAGTCCTTTATAAGATAGTTTTTAATCATAGTTTCCCATACCAATTTGAAACTTTTGAAAGGAATTAACATTTCAAAACATTCATTTCCATATAAATAAATCCTTAAAACTAATTTGAAAACATGGACATAAATGAGAATGGTTTAGAAGAATAAATCTTTAATATATTTAAAATGATATTTTAGTAAAAAAGGCCCTTAAAAATAATCCAATTGAAAACTATTTTATGAAATATCTAAATGGATAATTAATATTTCCCTGTAGCCACTTACATAAAAAACATCATATAACTAAAGAGATTGTATAATTAACCCTTACCTTTCACTTTCCTTTGGTTGAGGGTACGTTTAACCTCATATATAATGACCATAGTATGTTATGAAATTATACCAGAACCATGTTCATATTTATTATATCATACATGATTCATTTATGACTTTATACTACCCGTTTAAAAATTATTTCCATAATTAATTAACATTTCATGTAATAATCACTTCCATTATCGTACATGTTTTAACTTGTTATTCTTGATCGTATCATTTAGATCATGATTTACATACATCCAGAAGATAACCCATGATTTATATATCATATATATTTAGAATATTAATATGTATATTTGATAAATATATGAAATGGAAAACACTATTGATGGAGACGGTAGGCCGTACATATGCATAAATTTTGTTTCCATTTTCATATTGTATGGGGAATGTGGAAATGAATCTCATCTTGTTGTGGAGACGGTATGTTGTTCTTACACATGAGAGACGATGTCATTTTCTAATGATTAAAATGTGTGGAATGGGATGGTATATTAATTTTACAGAGATATTATAATGTTATTTTCATTATTTATATACATGTTAATTATCATTATATCCATCCAAATAACATAGTTTTGAATAACAAATTACACCACAGCGTGGAGACATTATGTCGTACGTTCGCATGCATGGTGACATTATCATTCATCAGATGTATAAAATAATAAATAGGGTTGTACCATAATTACAATAACATCACATTATTTAGAAGGTACTGGGGTTATTATTTTGGTATGGAAACAACTAATATAGAGGAAGTGGAAGAAGAAAAGAATTTGAAAGAGGGTGGTGAAATTATCAACTCTTTATCGGTTGTTTCCTTTTAAGATGATCAAAAGGGATCCTTAAGTTGGCTTTCAGATCAATGTAAGGACTCTAGGTTGATGTGAGGGATATTGGGAGGATATTTGGGCATTTTTTGGTCGAGCCAAATAGCTTTGGAGGTGTTATTTTGAGAGAAGGGGAAGTGCCCTTTTATAAGTGGGTGAGGGTCACATTATGAAAATATTAAAATAATAATTAATTATAAAATAATATTCTGTTTCTAATGGCTCCAAATGAATTTATTTATATCTTTAGGTGGTTATGGCTAAATTTTTTTTAAACCAATATATTTTAGAAATGTTTAGGTTACCATTTTAACATTATCATATAGATTTAACTATTAGTTAAATCATTTTACTTTTAGTGTGTCTTCTTATATTCTTACACTATATGGTTAATAAACATACTCTAAACTCCCAAGAGAACCCCAAGTGGTTTATTAATGTCATATATAATATTATTAAGCACTTTTACCAACATTATATTTTTAGGAATATTGTATAATTTAATAATATAATATTTGTTTTAAAAACTCATTTATGTCAATTTTGACACTATTTAGTATTTGGTTTTTGTGAAAATTATAAATACTTTATTACTATGAGAAAGATAAATTTTATCAACTCTAAAATTTTATATTCACCTAGAAAATTCATGATTGTCATAAAAAATTTGAAATTATATTTATTTTAATATTTTTAAAACCATTTATTTGATTACTTCATTAATAAGTTAATTATTGCATCATCATGGTGTCATAAATAAATTTCATTATAAAATGTCTAAAAATTATAAATATAATAAAATTATGTAGGATATCTTTTATATTTCTAATGAATATTTATAGTTGAATGTACCTTATTTATAACCCTATATTAAAAACGGTTTTGTTATTAAACTTTGAATTTAACACTTTTAACTCTTTTTAAAAAAATAATAATAAATGACCTAATCTAATAAAAGTGGGCCTAAAGGATCATATTTTACTCCTAAGGTTGTTTTTAGTCGAATTACACTAATCTAGTAGAATTAGAACACATGTTAGTGTAATTATAATATCATTTGTACCTTTAATTACCCTAGTTACTTTTAACCGTGTTAAATAAAAGTCAAAAGTTTATATTCACCAAAAATTATTTATATCTGATTGAACCAAGTTTTACATACTAATATCCACCATGTCTTTAGGATTTTTAAAATTCAACTCATAGAAGCTGTAAAATTAAATTTTATGGAAATTTTCAAATGGTCCTAGGTGGTGGGTAAAAACATTAAAAAGTTCAATAAAATTTTATACATCTAATTTTATTTAAAAACGACATAAATTAATTATATTGAAATTATATAGGCATTATATCTATTTTTAGGTAAAAGAAATTTAAATAAAATAAAATATTATCTAAATAAAAAGTCTGTTTTAAAGAATAACGCAGTGTTTTTCTTTATTCCTCAAAAATTGAACTTTTTCGGAAAAATACAAAAAATTCACCCAAAGATAATTTTTATATTATGAATTCTAAAATCAAGTCCATTTTACCAAATTGAAAGAATATAATTTTAACTTATTAAATTCAAATTATTTCCCATCGTCAAAACAAAAAAAGCGGGTTTTTTAAAAAAAATCTATAAAAAGATTGACATGTGTTTATGTCAAATTTAAATGTTAAATTACTTATAATGACCTACATTGAATTAAATTATTAAAATATAATATTATTATATTTTCAAACCATTCAAATGTATAATTTAACACTATAAATTAGTTTGAATAAAAATGGTGTTTTCAATTAAAATTTAGTATTTTTTACTATTCACCCAAATATGAAAGTTATTAGAAAAACACCAAAAATGTATCGAAAAAAATTTTTATTTCATGATTATAAAAAATTTCCTTTTGTAAAATTTATTTTATAAAATTTTCAAATATTTTATTTAAAAAGGGTTCTCCATTAAAAGGCGAAAAAATTTCATTTTTTAAAAAATAGTTAGTTTATCTGAAAAAAATGAATTTGTTCATATATTATGTCTAAAAAACACAAAATATGGATGTTAAAATTTATATGGAATATATAAAATTCAAAATAATTAATATAATATTCATAATCACTTCTGAAGTGCTAGTTTGGTACGTCGTGGTGCACACAAACTTGGTGTTGTGTGTAGCGCAAGTTGTTGAATTATTTTGAAAAAATAACATACTATGAAATCATGGGGGTGTTACAATGGAAGTGTTTTTAAGTATTGATAAAATACTTTTAATAACAAAATAATACTATATTTATGATATTTTTGTTGTTATAAAATTATGGAAAAATAGATTTGAGGGGTGTAGAATGAAAATAAAGGAATAGAGCTTGAGAGAATATGTTACCACTTAATCAGGTATCGTCTTTTGGTTTATACCTGAAAGCTTCCTTGGAAGACATTATGCCTAATGATGGTATTTGAGGAGGAAGTTATTAAAGTTTGGTGCATGCTTTCGGAATTTTTGGGCGATCAATGGGGAATGAGTGGAGTGAGGAAGAGGGAGAGGTTGTGGCCTGTTATTGTGAATGAAAAGGACTCACAGGGATTTTTTTTTAAACAATTTAGGTGTACAAATGTTTTTATAAAAAAAGTCATTAAAAACCCACAAAAATAATTAATGAAAGGTTTATAGAAGAAATAATTCAATAAAAATTGTTTTGGGATAGTGGATAGGTCATTTGAGAAACTAATATTAATGTTTTGTCCCTACATAATCTAAATTTGACCTTAATCACCTTGATTAATTTTATTCACTTTTTCTAATCATTTGGGTATAAAATTAGGTTTAACATATTTTAATAAATATATTATTATTATTATAATGATTAATTTATTTTTTTAATAATTACATTTATAGAATTAGAAAAATTAAGATTAAAATTAATCATCTGGACGTGGTGAGAAAGCGGGTTTTAAAGAAAACTGTTCAAAATATTATTATGTTTTTGTATTCAATTTCAAACTGAAATTGATTATAATGAGAATAATTATATTAATATAAGTATAATTTATATAATTTGACCTTAAAATAGTTAATAAAATTTAAGGATAATAATTAATTAAACAAAAAGGTTGTTTTTAACTAAAAACATGTTTTTTCTCTATTCATCAAAAATGATGTCTCTTAGAAAAATCCAAAAAATTCACCCTAACCTAATTTATGAATTATAAATTCAAAAATAAAGTTTATCTTATCCAATTAAATTTCTATATTTTTATTAAATTAAAATTATTGTTTTAAATAGGTGTACATGAATTGTAGATAATTTGAGAAAGCATATAAGCACTTTTCTAGAAATTATATCTTTTATCTATCAATATGTTTTATTTATATAAAACCATTATAAATAATATTTTAATTTTTTTATTAGAATTCATATTAATATGTTTAGTGTCCAGGTTATAATATATTGATTAAATAATTTTAACAATAAAGTGATGTTTTTTATAAAACATCAGTGTTGCGGGTAATATACACAAAGTCGATGTTGCTGGTAGAACTATCCTAGTCAATATTTCCAGTAACACAAGACAATTATGTATTATAAGTAATGCATGAAAATTCAATATTTCATATAGCACAAGCCAATTCAGTTTCATTTGTAATGATTTTTGACTTAGTGTTTTTAATATATATGTATATATAAATATATAATAACATTTTATAATCCCACATTAATTTAAAAACATCAGAAATAGTAATTAATTTGAAAAAAAAATATTTCATAAAAAATCAAGGTGTTAGAGTTTCTACATAAACCTTTGACCATGTGAATTCTCTTATTTTGTAGCACATTCTATAAATTATAAAAAATATTCACTTTTTGTTCCTCATAAGTAATATCATTGTCCATTATTACGAATTTTGAGTTTGGTAGATGAGAAGGATCTCATCTGTACTTCTTCATGAGTTGTATATAGAACACATTGTGGACTTAATAGATGTTTTTATAAGTTCTAAGAGATTAATCATTGTCCCTACTCAATCAAGAATATCAAATTGGAAAATATTATTAGTGATAAAAATTTATTTTTTTCCTAAATATCATATCCTTATTACATGTTGAAATTCATAGAAAAACCTTCTCAGCAACTTCAGACTCGAGATCGTATTGAAGATTTTCAATATAATATTTCTATTGACTCCGAGTTTCAATGATGTGTTTTGGAATTCATTTAACATTATATTCCATTTCCTCATTTATCATATATCCCAATAAATTTTATTCTCTAACGTCATCATAAAACATTGTAGTTCTACACTTATTTCGACAGAGAGATTCATAATAATCCATATAAATGCTTGTGTGAAAGCAATTATTATAACTGAACATGAATTGAAAAATGTATTGATCCCAGTAACCAGTAAAATCAACAGAACAAGATATATTCATATGAAATATGGTTTGAATTTTTCTCTCAGACTGACCATCTATCTGAGGATAAAACACAATGCTAAAACATAGGTAAATTTCCAAGGCCTACAAAAGACATTACCAGAACATCAATGAATATTTTGGATCCTGGTCAGATATAATATAATATGGTACTATATGCAACCTTACTACTTATTTAATGTATATCCTTGAAGGATAGTCCAGGTACTAATAATCTTTGATGTTTATCAAGTTTTCTGAATCTATAAAGCCATTAACTACAACCCATATATATCATTTCCCATTAGATATTTTGGTGTGTATGATGATAGAATCTGTGGTTATGTTTTCCCATTTAAATTATGGTATGGTTAATATTTATAACATCCCAATATAATTTTTTATCTCAATTTGAAATTACTGACATACCATGCAATGAGATACAAACTCTGCAATATATCTCTTCATGCCATCACGCCCAAAAATAATTTTTCAAATATATATAAATATTTTCACGTACATGATGATTAGGGAATAAAGAACTATGATATTCCACAAATTTATAATTCTTCAAATCAGGTATTGATGTAACACAAATATGGTTCTTGAACCTTATTATTCCATTATAATCAATATAAAACTCTAGATCATTTCTACCATTTTTCTTCATCTCTACATCATCCTTATGAAAATATATAATCTTAACGTGGATAAATGGTTGAAAAATAATTTAAGAATGATAAGATTTGTCCCCTTTAAGATTCCTAGATCTATATTTTCAAATCCATAAATATTTAATCATTATATATCCTCATCATAGATATTATATCATGAACCTTTCGACTCGTAGCATCAAATACCTTATTCTATTTCATTGGGTTGTAATGTATTAAGAAGTTAAAATATATGATATGTTTTTACCATATAGACCACCACATATTCATATCCTTTTGTCTGAATATTAAATTAAAACTTTTATGAACAACATAAATAAAAATACTTTCGCTATAAAGATAATTCCTCCGTATATTTGATGCAAAAAATACCACATCTAACTCTAAATCATGAGTTGGGTAATTTTTTACATGAACCATGAATAATCATGTGGAAGAAAATATCACCATATCATTATACATGAGAATACAAATCATTACCTTGTTCAATGAATGACTATAGATTAAAAACCCATCTCCATTATAGAGTAATTTATGTGTAAGTTTATTTATTAACCTTCTCTTTAATTCCCTGAAAATTTACTCATATCCATCCATCTAAATGAACTTTTCCCCATTTTCAGTAGACATGGGGAGTGGATTAGATAGTAATGATAAATTCCCAAAAAAATCATCTATAATAATGAGACTGACCAAGAAAACTACGGATCACAGCCACTGTAGTTTTTCTGGGCCAACTTTCAATAGCCTTCAATATTTATAGATCCACCGATATACTCTCGCATGAGATTATATGACCAAAAACTGAGACTTTTTGTAGCCAATATTCACACATAGTAAATTTTTATACCACTTATCCTTACCTAGGGTATTTAGTACAAATACAATGTGATATTCAAGCTCTTATGTACTCTTTGAATAGATAACAATATAATTTATAAATACTACCAAAAAATTATTATGGTAATATATAAAGACTATATTCATTAAATTAAGGATGATATTAGGGGAATTCATAATACCAAATGGAATTGACCTATATTCTTAGTGTCCATACCTTTTATATAATGGTTTCGTTGGTATAGCCTCTTTATTTACCCTTATTTATAATAAACTAAATGATGTTAAATTAGGGAAATGTATTGGGCCATATGTGGTTGATTCTAAAGTAATCAATAAAGGGTAGATAACACTTGTTCTTAATTTTGATATTTTTTAGCTTTTAATAATCAATAAAATGTATCCCCTATCCATTTTTATTCTAATCAAATAGAACTGGTGCACCTCAAAGTGACACACATGGATGAATAAATCCCTTTTTAAGATTATCATGGAGTTTTTTATTCAATTCATGCAGCTCAATTGGGTCTATTCTATAGAGAGTCTTTGAAATAATCATAGAGCCATGTATAAGATATATTGACAATTTATCTTCATTCTTTGGTGGAACATGATAAAAATATTCATAAAATACATCAAAAAAATCCCACATAATAGGAATATCATCAATGTTATGGTTTTACCCAACCATTCTAGATAAACCCCCCTTTTTAATAGGAATCATGACCCATAAAATGGGTGAAATTTCCATCAGAGGATTATATTTATCATCACTCTGATAGATGATCATATGTATGTTTGGAAATCAAAATTTAATTCTCTTCATTGGTGATTTATCTAGAATTTATTTAGCGAAATCCAATCCACAACTAATATAACGTGAAATTTAACCTGGGGGTGAAAAAATTTTCAATAAGCACATTCCCACAAACATCAAACGAAGACGAATCCTAGACTTGAGATGTGACCATCATACCATTACAATGTTTTACTACTAATTCATCATAAAATAATTGAGTTGGTATTGTTACACCCTTAATAAATTCTTCTGATATAAATGTGTTGGTTGATCTAGAATAAAATAAGACATTATCAGTTATAGAGTGGATGGTAAGTGTATTTTTAACCACATTATCTTTGTACCTCTCATCAGAAACAGTGATCACATGAGATGCCCATTTGTATCTCATCATAATATTTTGTTTAAATTGATTACTATAATTAATATTCATATTTGAGAATAGGTTATCATAATGACCATATTCCTTGAACATGAAACATTGAAATGTGGAAGGTGCATTCTATGGATCTATCCCTCTATTATATTAATTAGACAACTTATTCCCTTCACATTGAAATTAAACAACTCAATGACATTTCTTTCTAAATTTAAAACAACTAATATTACCATTAATACAATTTCATCCATGTTTCCATCCACACATAGAAAATAATGGGAATACCATCTTGTTTTTTCCATGGTTTTTATAGTTTCCCTTGAATTACAACTTTCATTTCATACCAAGACTAGGAAATTCATCCATAATTCTAATATCAAGTTACACCCTAAGAGAACAATGAATTTTTTTTCATAGCTACTAAAGTCCCTTATGGAATAAACACATCAGATATGTTTTTAATCCATCAATGAATCCATGAATGTTACATTTATGATGGAAGATAATACAGAATCATACATCATAATTCTTGTAAAACATCCACATAGGTACCAACAAATTCATCATCAATCTACATTATCTCAAGGAATTTCTGTTCCATTTTCAAAAAAACAATATATGGAAAGTACTTGTTGAAAAATAATATCATAAAACTCATCCCACTTTATGAATTTTATTTCATCTTGTTTCCTCATTTATTGATAAGAGTCAAACACATATTTTCTTTACCTTCTAAATAAAAGATGGCCAAAATGTGTTTTTTGTAATCCAATTACTGGAGAATGGAAAATACCTTTTCTATGGTATTGATACAATTCTAAACAGCTAGTGGATTAGTGTAACTACAAAAAGAATGTGGGAGTTTTCTCATGATGGAATCAACATATGTTTGTTCTCTATTGTTCTGGTTTTGATGTTTAGCATTATTCATATATTGAAAAGGATGTGTTGGTATAGTTATAATATTTTTCATTCTAGATCCCATAATGTTTGGTTTATCAGGAGGACAATCAATGAATTTCCAATCTTATTTATCATGACCATGGTTTCATCATATTTTATTCATTGAATAAAACCAAAAAGAATATTGTAATCAATAATATACATCATGGGGAACCACATAATGATGAAAAATCATTTAAAATATGTATAAATCATGACACATTATTTTCAATATATGACACCTGAGGCTTAACATAGGATATTCATAGAAATCATCTATTTTTTACTTTATAAGAAATCATAATGATTTTGTGAATTTTAAAAACATAACCATAAGGAGTGTCCAACAATGTGTGCAGCAAGGCCCGTTGTCATGCACCAGGTGATGATCAAGTAAAATCACAATATTCCCTTTTAATATTTATACCCCTAGTTAAAAAATTTCCATATCCATAGCCACATAAAATATCCTAAAAGGGATATAATTTCAAGGAAACCACAATCAATATTATTCCCTAATATTCTATTATATTTTCATATTATTATAAATATCCTTATTATTCTTAGTGATGTTATCTAATCCATGTTTATAAGGGTTAACTAATTTTTTCTATGATAACAAATATAAGAACCTAGACATTTTGTACATATATATTACATCATAATAGATGAATATAAATTTCATAAATAATGATATAATCAATATTAAGTTTTGTTGAGTACCTTTGAAAACATGGAAATATAAACAATTAGTTCATAAGTGAGATACACCATCTACCACTTATTTATTCATAACTAGAACCCTTATTATACATAATAACCGGTGAGATCTTACTCTTAGTAAGGGAAAAAAATGGATATATTAACATAAAAATCATATAAGGATATAATAACATGATAATAACATATTAAAACCATTCACTACATATTGTATATCATGAATTTGACTCATGGAATAAATATTGGATGTTCATAAGACATTTATTGTGAGAAATATAAGAACGTAAGACATGATAACATAACATTGGAAAAATAGATAAATTTTTTACATACATATAATGAAACTAAATGTTATTTCAAGGCTACCCAGTAATACATCCATAACATTATAGGATTGGGGTAACGACCCATCCACCTGCTTTGGGGTATGAATAATATTTGATGTACACTTCTTTTGTCTTGGGATAGCCTCTCATGTAAAAAAATTTTCAACTATGGGTTGACCTATAATTTACCGTCTTGTTTCGGGCTTGGGATAACCTCCTATGTACCATCTTGTTTTGAGCATGGGATCTCCTGTGGTATACCCTTTTTTCAGGAAAGGGATAACATCCCATGTACCCATTGAGCACATAAAACATTAATCATTAACCATGAAATTAGAGGGGGATATAAATACCAACCATCAACTAATCCATACACTATTTCTACAAGATCATAATACTTTCATCATATCTTAACCCGTGAAAAGGAAACATGTTTAAAAAATCATCATAGAATAACTTGTAGAAAAGTAACAACTTTCATAAACATCTTTTCATTTAATCATAAACATAAACCATATAGAGAAATATTAATAATGGTGAATATGATCATATCCCTATAAAAGAAAAAAGAAAAATCATAGGTTTTGTTTTGTTGATGAATAGAAATTAAGTAAAAATTAATAATAACATTATTGAAAAAATATCATTTGTATTTTGAAATAAATTAATAAAAATAAATAAATTTTAAAAAATAGTACGGAAAACATTTTCGATGTAAATAAAGATAAATTTTTTTAATGGAATCATTAAATAATAGAGTGTTCCAGATAAGAGGAAATATAGTTCATGTCATACTTATTCAATTGACGACTCCTTTCATATTTTCTGTAAAAAAGTCAAAAATGAATTATTCAAATAATGATAATAAAATTCCTTTAAAAAAGTTATTAAAAATTAAATGATGTTTAAAAATTTCCTTAAAAAAATTTTCAATAGTAAAAAAATCTTTTGAAAGGTATTTAGAAAACATGGACATGAAAGAAAATCGATTTTCAACCAAAGAGGGAAATGAAGCCATTTTCTATTAAGACCATTCTTTTTCCCTATTCAGTTTTTGAAGAGATTATAATTAAATAGAAACTAGTATTTTAAATAAATATCCATAGGGTAGTAAATTTCATTATTTTATTAATAGTTGGATTAAAATACTCCATCATTGTAATCTTAATCCTAAAAAATTCTCATAAAGGATGTGACTTTAACATAAAACATTTACCACATTGGTTAATTTTGAATCAAATGACCCATGAAATAATTACATTAAAATAAATATTAAATATAATTAGAATAAATAATTAAATTATATAAAATTTTAAATGTTTTATACATACACCTCATAAAATAAGATAGGAACATATCATAGCATATGTCCCAATGAAGACAATTTGAGACAATAATCCCTTACCTCATGTCTGGATTTTCTTCTTACACATTTGAAAATAATTCATAATAAATATAATATTATTATACATTTATTATATAACCATAGTCATATATATCATACCATATAATGTATATATATATATCCATTTATCACACATTTATTAATAATTCCTTTCGAATATCATGTTCCAGGATAATAACTACAACATTTTTCAATTACGTTTTGGTTTTGTAGTTTCGGTCCTGTCACTCTGATCATGGTTACATAATTTGAAAATTTTTAAACCTGATATAAATTTCATATATATCCATTATATATTTATTTAGTGTAATCCATTAAATTTAAAGAGATAAAATTAATTACATGGTTCATGAAGACAGTAGGTCATACGGATGCATGGATGTTGTTTCCATTTTCAAAATGAATGAATCAGAAGAATGTTAAATATTATATCAAATTTATAAAATAATTTATATTTCATATATATCATATATATTTATTAAATCAACCCTTATTATCATCCATTACAAACTAAAATGAAAAAATGTATCAGATTGCTTTGTGGAGGTAGTAGTGACACGTACGCTAGAGCGATGTTATCATTTTTAAATGGATTGAAAGGTAATAAGGTAAATGTGATATTATAAATCCATAAGTATAATTATGTAATTAATATCATATAAAAATGTAAAATAAATCATTATATACATATGTTATTGGTGGTGATGGATGATGAATTACATCAGTATGCAAGGTGGTAGTTTGACGTACACAAGATCGACTATGCCATTTCTAATTTTTTGGAGGTGGATATAGATATAGAATATTACATTAATATAATAAAATATCAGTATATTTTAGATCTGTATTTTATTATATAATAATATTTTAATAATATCTGAAAAAAGTGGACGAAGAAATAAAAAAATGGCTGGTTAAGAATAAGGCCTCTTCTTCAGGTAGCCTCCAAAAGTTATTACCAAAAGCATTCATAAGTAGGTTACATAATAAAATAATGGATTATAGAAAAATCTGTTGAAATTTAATGAATATATTTGGTTTGTAATTGTTAAAACTAAAAGTCTTTGTATGTTTGAAGAGGAGAGGAGAGGGGTTCCCTTTTATATATGTGGGAGATAAAAAAATTGGAATTTTTGAAATAAAAAAGTTATAACCACTTTTTAAATATGAAAATGAATAAAAATGGATAATTGTTTAACCTTATATGATATAAAGTCAAAATATGGACATAAAATAGTAATTTGACAAGTATTTAGGTTATTTTAATCTTTAACTTTTTATATTTTCCCTTGGTTAATGTCATTTTAACCTTAATTGTGGTGATTAAATTTTTCTTTTTATAATATTAATTATAACCAAAAATGAATTCGATATTATTATATAATATTAATTATAATTATTCCAAATATGAAACTCAATTTTAAAAAGTCAATTAACTAAAATGGAATAATTTAATTTAAATTTTAACCCACAAACATGATAAAAATCAGTTTTCTAGAGAAAAAATATTCATTAGTATAAAATAATATAATATCATGATTGAATATTAAATTAATTATAATTACATATATTGGATTAATTATAAATTATTTATCTAATAATACTTTTAACCATTTTAAAAGAAAAAAATAACTTTGTACACTATTTAAAAAAAGGAACATAAAACCCATTATTTTTAAAATTTATTATAAAAATTGAAATTTTCATAAAATCCCAAAAATTAAACAAAGGATAATTTTTACATTTTTATAACATAAATTATGGTAATTTTTTCATATGTATTTTATAAATTTTTAATAAATGAATATTATTATTTGTACACAAAAATAAATAAGTTTAATTTCTTTGGAAATAATGTTTTTATGAAGCATATAAATACATTACAAAAGAACTAGGTTCTTATTTATGTAAAAATTTATTTTATCTCAAACATTTATAAATTTTTTTATTGAATTTTTTTACTATCCATAACACAATGATTAAAAACTACATTATAATGTTCATTTTTAAATAATAATATTTAGAGTATATTGTTCTTCATTAAAACTCGGAGTTGAGTGTATCACAATCCATCAATGATATTTTATTTATATGAAAAAAATGTTCCCTAAATTCTTTTTGTAATAAATATATATATATTTTATATTTATTAAATAACATTAATGATAGATTGAACCTGAGTTAGAGATGGAAAGGTTATATCCCAAAAACAGGTGTGGTTTATAGAGATTCATTACCTTAAACCCCATTTTTCTTCATATGATTTTGAGAATCCAATATATTAAATATAAATTTATCATACATGTATTATCAAACCGTAATAAAATATATATGCATCCATATATTATTTTATTATTACATATTACTACCCATTGTTTAATAATTCGTTATTAAAACCTCTTTTCTCAGTGATAGATACCTCATTTTTATGCATGTTTCAGTTCAGCAGCATTTGTATTTATACATTGATCATGGTTCCATCATATATATAATTTTATCCATGAAATTAATATCTTATATATTCATTATAAATATATTTATATTCATCCATAAAATGTAATGGTAATAAATAAATTACACCATTCAAGGAGATGGCGGGCCTTACGTTTGCATGAATGTTGTTTCCATTTTCGATGGATGGAAAAAATATTGGTAAATAATAAATCAACTTTATAGAATAATAATAATATCATAAATAAGATATATATTTATTATATCCATTATTATAACCAGCCTTAAGTGGCATTGATGTAAAATTATATAAATCAGTTTGCATGGTAGTATGGCTTTATACACACACACAACGATTTCTTTTCACTTCTAATAGAAGAGAAAATGGGTATATGAGATTCTATTAACATAATATCCTATAATAATGTTAAATATATTTGGATTATTATTTAATAATGTATAATTAATATTTTAAGGAGGTATAAAAAGAAATAAAAATTATTCATTTAGTTAATGACTATAGAACTTCATCAGAAAACATCCTTTGCTTTGCACCTTAACACTCTAAGGCTGATATTTTTCCAAAAAATAAGACCTATTGAACATGTATAGGGATGTTATGAATATATATATGGAAATTTATTTTTGAACAAAAAGTTTTATGAGTCTAAAAAAGATTATAGGATTTCCCCATTTACAAGAGAGGGGAGGGTCACTCTGAGTATTACGTAAAGTATTGAATTAATATAAATTAATTATCATAGAAAAATGATCAAAATAGATATAATTTGAAAAAAGATAAGTATATTATGAAATAATATAGTATAATTAATCTTTTACATGTTTAAAATAGGATTTCCACTTATTTCTTTGTTTTAACCCACATTAATCATTTTTGACAATTATTGTGATAATGACGTTTTTACTTTTTAAGGGTAAATATAGTCACAATAAATAGAATATTAGGCCATAAATGAACTATATTTTATATTTTAAATCATAAAACTATAGATTGGTCGGAAATTATATTTTTAATAATTTTATATCATTTAATAATATTTTATTTATCATATAATAACAATTAATTTCATTTTTAGAACTATTCATATAATTTAACATTGAAAACAACATAAATATAATTGAATAAAAATATAATCTATCAAGAACACTATAATATTTTATTTATATATAAAAAATTTTAAAATCATCAAAATTCATTCAAATTATATTTCTTTTAACACTTATAAAAACATTTTTTATTCCTCTACTAATTTAATAAATACTACATCAACATTGCATAAAGATTAAAGGTAAATATTTCATCCCTTAATATTTGAAAAAAAATTATAAAGATAAAATAAAATTATGTTAAAAATTGTATTTTATAACTAAACATATCTTTTTTTTATCACTATTTCAAAAATATCTAATAAAAAAATAGAAATATATTTTTAAATTTTCTTTATAGAAAATTATATAAGGTAAAAATTAATAATATATCGAACAATGTTCTATATTTTAAAAACATGGATGAGAACGGCTTAACTACACACATACAATATTTTAATGTCAAGTTCTAGGTTCATTTTTAGTCTTTATCGTATTATTTTTAATCATAATTACCTTATTTACAATTACCATGGTGTTAATTATTTACTATTGTTACTATTCATAATGAAAAAAATAAAAGGGACATATTTACAAAACATATAGATAATAATTAAAAAAATGGAATAAACTTTTCATGATTAAAATTTTAGTGGTGGAAAGTATTAATATAATATTTAAATGAAAACTGAAACAAAAAAATTGAAGAAGTTAATTGTTAAGTATAAAATTTTTTTATACGGAATTAAATTATAAAATTTTCTCCAAACATTGTAATTTGTTAATGCTAAATAAAAAAACTATTGTAAATTTAAAAGTAATCCATGTTCTATGGATGTAATTAAATAAATATAAATAATAAATCTTCTTTATATAATCCTAACAATATAAAAAATAAAATATGTATTTATTAAATACACAATTACCTTAAACCCTCTATGATTGATATTAAACAAAAAATAATACAAATAGAATATGGGTAGTGATGTTAGAATGTAATTTGAGTAGGTTTTATCTGAAAAAATGGTTTTTCATGTGCGAAAAAATAGGAGATGAGGTTCTCTTTTTTAGAGAGTGGATGTTCACTCTTAAAAATAGTTAAAGTATTAAATTTGTATAAATCAATTTTCAGGGGAAAAGGGATTCAAACAAACATAATTTTAATATTGTATGATTATGGGTCAAAACACTATAATTCAATAAAATATAGATATGTTTAGGTTAGGGTTTTACCCTTATCACTTTATTTTAACCCAAGTTACCCCTTTTTTATAATTACAATAATAACAATGTTTTTACTCTTAAGAATTCAATATAGTTAATGCAAAGAGAAAATTAAACTATAAATAGACCATATTTGATATTTTTAATAATATAATAATAACATGGATGATGATATGATTTTTAGAAATTTTAATTCATTTAAAAAAAATATTATTTAGTATTACTCGAATTAGAGTAATTTTTTAGGGGCTATTTGGGACGGTATCCCGTCCCAAATAGCCCGTTATAAAAAATTGCGTTGCAAATACTATTTTTTTGACGAGCCCGTCAAAAAAAATAGTTTTTTCAATGGGAACGTTATTCATCTCAAATAAGTCTTTGATTATATAAATTATATATAAATAATCCTTTTTTAGTGGTCCCATTTCAAATAAGTCTCTAATTATTTACATTATATATAAATAAGGCTTTGGTGATGGGACGACGGGCCCATCGCAAATACTATTTTTAAAAATATATATTCAAACTATTTGTGAATGTCTCCTATCGCAACAAGTCCCATCACAAATACTAAACAATGTAAAAATATATATATATTTAATAAAATTTTGATTAGTGGAAAAATTATAATAATATTTTTAAAAAAATAAAAAAATAAAAATATTAAAATTCTCAATATTCTCAAAAAAATATAAAAAAGTCATCAAATATTATTATTATTATTATTAAAATAAAAAAACATTAATAAAAATATTACTAAAAAAATATATTTAATAAAATTATGATTAATGAAAAAATAATATTAGTATTATTGAAATAATAAAAAATAAAATAAATACTAAAATTATCAGTATTTCCAAACAAATATTAATAAAATCATAAATTAGTATTATTATTATTATTATTAAAATAAAAAAATATTAAAAAATATTATACTAATAATAAATAATGAAATATTAAAAATAAAAAAATTAAATTATGCAATATTCACACCAATATAAAAGTCAGAAACTGTAAATGGTTCATATTACAACAAATCATGAATTCAAATGTTTTTAACATAAAAAACCACTAGGGGTTGTCTTATGGAGGATATAGAGGAGTTGTAGGAGATTGTGGAGGAAACTCCATCCCTAAACAACGAGTTAGAAGGCGCATGTACTTCATCTGCTTGTGATACTGCAGCTGCTACTACTGCTACCATCAACGCTTATCATCCTCGTATAGCTGATGCTACTATAGCTGCTGCTGACGCGTCTCTTCATGATGCATCTGAAAACTCTCTATAAGCTTAGTCAGAGTTCGCCACTACTCATGATACTGTGAGGCAGAAGATGATGCCTCTTCATGAAATCCTCTCGACATGGACGCCGACATAGCAATCATACCATAATAAGCACCATGAGTTAAATGAGAGTCGATACCAACTACTGGGCCATTATCCAAGCTATACGGAGTCACCTGCATCCTTGCATACATATCAAAATGGTGGGCACTGGTCTAATCAGTAGTCACGTCCTAACTCCTTGCCTGTGTCTGAGAGGTCGTAGCCTCATATGACTCTTTCAAATCCAATTTTAATTTAAAATTGTGAAAATATTATATGCAGTTAATTCTCAAACTGGAAAAAATAATACTACCAACAATCTGATCCTGGCAATCACCTATAATCTCTCCAGTTGATAGATCACAGTACATCCTCCGATAAACGTCATACATTGTAATATCGGATACTAAACAATCTATAAAAATATTAAATAAATTTTTTATCTTTGATGTTATATAAAATATTTAAAAAAGATAATTACCAGATGCTCTCTATGCGCGGTGAATGTATGGATACTAGCTCGATGTGTCACATCCTGTCTCCCCTGGTTCTACTGACCCCCTGAAGATCTCCTATGAATTCCACCACCCAACCAGTGTTAACATAATCCATTCCAAATGTGAGTTGAAATGTACTCTTGTCGGTGGGATCTACATGACTCATCAAATTCTACCACTCCTAATTTTTTAATGGCCGTTCTTCACAAATTGTGCAAAAACTGACAGAAACGGTCATGCATAGATAGCTCCCATGCTGCATGCATAGCTTCACGCATGCTATTATTGGTGTGATACCATAAACCCTAAGGATAATTTATAATATCAATATATTAATAAAATAAATTTTAAAATAAATATTATTTATTTACGTATAAACCAATGATTAAACACATTGAACCACACATCAATTGGAATATGTTCCCATGTGATTCATGGCTGAGAAAACTAATTGTGCAAGATAGCAGTTCCCTATCCAACATCTACATGTGAAAAACTATAAAACCAAATAAATAATCTAACAATAAGTATATATATAAATAAATTAATGAAGGCTAACTAAAATATAATGGTTATCATACCTCCATGTGTGTGGATCAAATCCAAGACATGGTTGTCTCTAGAGGATTGGGTCAGGAATCATCAGTCACACAAGATCGTGCCTCCTCTGCATACCCCCTGAATATCTAGTAGGCTGAGAGTCAGATGACCCAAAATCCCCCTCATCCAACGGTAGCTCAGTCTCCGCCAACTAAAAAAATAGATCATGATCCATCTGAAACACAAAATGATTGTTTTTAGAATATAGTTGAAAATAACTATTATATATAGATTTATATTAGCTATGATTATAGCCAGAATTTAACTATGTCAATGTTCACCTTCATCATCATCTTCACATATGATGATGTCAATGTCTTCATATTCCTCCTCCTCCTCATCAATATCTATATGAGTATCAGTTTCATCATCTCTTGACATTTAAAATTCATTTGTAACATCATTAACAAGTTCATCACCATTAATCCATAATTGTGGGGTTTCATCATCAATGTTCACTTCACTTTCTAAAAAAGAATGATTTTGAGTGGTGTCTTGAATATTTTCAATTCCTTCCACTTCAGCAGAACCACATTCAGTTTTAGTAAACTGATTTTCCTGAGACTTTATTTTTATTATGCTCCATCAATCACTCACGTCTCTTGAAGTGGAATAGTACTTTGTGTAATAAATTTGATGTGCATGTTTATCCAGTAAAAATGGTTCATTTACTCTAAGAAGTCTTTTATATTTAATATCGATGATTCCATGAGTCGGATGAACACACAAGCCTCTCTTAGTATCCAACCACTGACATATAAATATCATTATGTAATTCTATCCTAGATAACACAACTCAATAATTTCATCCAGAATTCTGTAAAATTCAACTGTAGTTTCTCTTTGATGCAATCCTCTCAAGAAAACTCCACTGTTCATTGTTTTTTTTATTCCACATATGCACATGTATGAAATCAAAATCCATTCACCACATATGCTTTATAAAATTTAACGATGTTGGATGGTTAGTTACTCAAAATACACAGTCTCTTGTCAATTTTATCATCATGTTGAGACACCTATAATTTTTTAAAACAATTATCAATATAATA
Organism: Viscum album; assembly: GCA_963277665.1. Classification (NCBI taxonomy): domain Eukaryota; kingdom Viridiplantae; phylum Streptophyta; class Magnoliopsida; order Santalales; family Viscaceae; genus Viscum; species Viscum album. The sequence continues at coordinate 1,041,433,829 of OY728132.1, read as the reverse complement.
AATAATAAATAGAATTGATATTAATTCATCAATAATTTTTTTACCAGTTTTTGAAACCATTGAGAAAAAATTTCTTGTCTACGTTCTTCAAGAGCTGCTACTGTAATATGTGGAAGTTGTTTCTTGATATGATTATCATATAACTACAAAACAAATATTTTAACATAATGTATCATAAATTATAGAATACCTGATAAAAGCACTCACAGTGAAAATGAAATCATTTCCTCATAATTGAGCATAACATATGTACGAGCTCTGTGATGTTCATCATCTGAAATCCATCATTCATGAACTCCACCGAAGCCAAGATTTGGCTGATTCAAAACTTATAATTGATTGTTCATTTCAACCTTAATATTCCCATCATTATATCCCATGAGGTTGTGTTTTTGGGGATACTCATATTCAAAATAATGAGAGCAGAAAAAAAATTTTCCTTTTGAAAATAATTTTCAACAATTGAAACTTCAAATGATGCTTTATTACATTATTTTTTCAACAATTTCTGCATGCATATCTCGAATGGGTACATAAATAAAAACTATACTAGACCTCCACATTTAGCTTCATGTGGAAAATTTAATATCATATATTCCATTGAGTCAAATAAAGAAGATAGAAAGATTTTTTCCAGTTTACATATAATTACAGCAACATCTTCTTCCAGTTTTCTAAGCACATTGTATTCTGTTTTAACTGCACAAATGTATCAAAAAAATATGATATGTATGTTATCGAATACCAAATCATAGAATTCAACAAACCTCTGAATCCAATCTGAATATGTCTTTCAAATATAACATGAAAATCATGACTTTTTAATTCTGTAATATAACAATTCTTGACACAACTTCCCAAATTGGAAGCATAGCCATCTGGAAGTCTCAAATATACAATCCAATGAAAAAATAGTAAGGGACTCTCTTTGGACATTGTGTAAAAAACTTTTGGCTTCATTAACCTCTATGATCTGACATTCTCAAATAGTTCAAATTTTGGTCACCTGCAAATTTGGGGAAGATCTAATCATTCCTTTACAATTTCTTTTGTCTTTCTTGGTGTATCCAAAACTGTATGAAATAAATTATCCAAACAGTTCGTCTCAAAATTGATGAAATCCAACATGTAGTGGACTAACAAATAAGACCAATATGGAAGATCCCAAAAAATTCTTCTTTTTATCCAATTATGTTCTTTACCAAATCCATGAATTTTCTGCGGAATTAGTGTTGGACCAAATGTGATGGGAGGTAATGAAAATAAATCTAATTTTAACTCTATAACTGAGATCATTTTGGAAGGTTCATCCCTTTCAATTGTACCATTTCTGAAATGAGATTTGTTCATCTGAAAAGGATGATCGGCTAGAAGAAATCTTTGATGTCAGTCAAAATAGAAAGGTTTTTTTTCCATTGGCAAGCATAACGGTTTTTCTATCTTTCATACAATAAGAACATGATTTTGGACCATGCGTACTCTAGCCAAATAACATGCCATATAGCGTAAAGTCACTAATTTTCCACATCAATTTTTCTTTAAATATTAAATATTTTTTGTGACAACATCATATGTACTAACACCATTACTCCACAATGCATTTGACTCATCAATAAATGGTCTCAAATAAACATCAATATTTTTTTGGATGTCCTAAGAATAATAATGTCAAAAAGATATAGGGCTCCTACATCAACATTGGTGGATGTAAATTGTACAGAGTTATAAGGACAGTCCAATATGAATACTGACTACCATAAAAACCAAATGAACAGAAACCGTCAGTAGAAAGTCCCAATCGCACGTTTCGGGCTTCTAAAGAAAAAGACGGATGTAGACCATCAAAATGTTTCCTTTAATCACCATTAGATAGATGATTCAAGCTTTTATCGGTTGAAATCTTGGTTTTGAGTCATGACATCATTGACACTGTGTTCTGAGACATAAATAAATGCTGCAACCTAGGTGTAGGGGGGAAATATCTCAATTGTTTTACAGGAGTCGATCCGGACATTCCTGGTTGAGCATCTTTATACCTTGATTGTCCACACATGGGACAACTATCCAAGGAAAAATTTTCGCCAGAATATAAGATTAAATCATTTGGACATGCATTAATCTTTTGATAATTATGGCCTAAATTATAAAACAACCTCTTTCTCTCATAGATATTTACAAGCAACAAATTTCCTTCAGGTGACAGTGTTTTTACCAAAGAAAATATCTGATCAAAAGAGTTTTTTGACATTGCATTATCTGATCTAATAGCCATAAATTTTGAAACCACTTCTAGTTTCCTTGTCTTGCAACCATAATATAATGCATCCTATGCAGACCTCAAAAAATAATAAAATTCAGATGGTGCAAACTCGGGAGATAAATCAATTTCATCTTGAGTTTCAGTTTGTTGAACAGATAAACCTGCAACATCATGTACTAAATATTGAAACTGTGATGGATCCGAAATCAAGATATCAGTATCCTTTCTGGAACTTTGTTCACTGTTTTGATACCAAAAAACATAATCTGGTTGAGAACCAAACCGCAAAAGATGTCCCCCAACATTGTCAAATGTGTCAAACGTTCTTAGAGTACATTTTTCACAAGGACACATTATTGTGCCTTTTGAAACATATTCTGTTTTTCATTAGCAAAATTACAATAAAGCTTCAACACCATCAATATATAGATGATTTAATCCAGAATCGTTTAGATTTCTACGCTAATTTATCCAAGTTTGATCATCTAATAATGACTATTTTTTACTTGTTCTGTATTTTTATAAAAAATATAAAACCCTTACTATTTTAAAATAATATGAAATTGTAAGATCAATATCTGAAAAAATATGATAAATAATTAAAACAACTTCATAATAATTACGATTATTTATGGGAGACACAATTTCCAGTGGATTGATGGTTACTCTTTTGTCAGACGGCTGATTTACTTGCAACTTCTCACACTGAACTCACAATGAAGAATCAACTCAGAGGTACCCATATTCATTCTCATGCATACCCGAATATATATACCGACCTCCAAGGACATTCTTCATTGTGATTTCAGTGTGATAATGTTTCAAGTAAATGATCCATTTGAAAGAAGAGCCCCCTTTTCGTCAATGAATCATCTTCTCGTAACTATCAATGCTTGAAAACATTTTGAAAAAACTGTTCCTACAAATGTATATTCAAACTCGTGCATATGATATTGGTTATGCATGCATAGAAGCATACTTTTGATAATTTTTTTAGTCGGTGAATGTTTAAAGGAAAGGAGTCAATGAGCCAAAGGAGTGACGCAAATCCACTTGAAATTATGCCAAGTAATTACAAGTTATTCCTATTTATTTTTATTTATTGCAATTTATTTTATTCATTTTTATTCCTATTTATTTCAATTTATTTTATTCATATTTATTTTTATTTATTACAATTGATTTTATTCTTATTTATTGAAATTGTAATTTATAGACATTCTTATATATAGTAATTTATTACTATTTATTTATATTTATTACTAATTATTACTAATTATTATTAGTCATTAGTAATCATTACTAATTATCACTAATTATTACTAATTATTTCAAATTATTACAAATTATTATTAATTATAGCTAATTATTAATAATTATTACTATTTATCAATATTTATTACTAATTCTTACTAATTATTTCTATTTATTAATATTCATTACTATATATAACTATTTATTAATAATTGTTACTAATTCTTAATTTTTATTACTAATTATTACTAATTATTACTATTTATTACTAATTATTACTAATTATCACTATTTACTAATAATTAATACTATTTATTACTACTTATGACTATTTACTACCATTTATTATTATTTATTAAAATTTATTACTATTGATTACTATTTATTACTATTGATTTATATTGATTTTATTAATATTTAATCCTATTTATTGCAAATGATTTTATTCATATTTATTATTATTTATTGAATTTATTTTCTTTCTATTTATTGAAATTGATTTTATTCTTATTTATTCTTATGTATTGAAATTTTTATTTATTGAAATTTTTACTTATTGCAATTATTATTTATTGTTATTTATTACTAATTATTACTACTTATGACTAATTATTACTAATTATTACTAATTATTTCTAAGTATTACTAATTATTACTATTTATTACTATTTATTACTATTTATTTCTATTTATTACTAATTATTACTAATTATTACTATTTATTGCTATTTATTACTAATTATTACTAATTAATACTATTTATTACTAATTATTAATAATTGTTATTATTCATTACTATTTATTACTATTTATTACCGTTTCTTCCCATTTATTAGTATTTATTACTATTTATTAGTATTTATTACTATTTATTTGTATTTATTTTAATTATTATTTATTATTAATTATTAGTATTTATTACTAATTATTATGATTTTCTACTAATTTTTACTAATTGTTAAGAATTATTAATAATTATTACTAATTGCTTTTACTAATTATTATTTATTACTATTTAATACTATTTATTATTATTTATTAATATTTATTAGTATTTACTACTATTTATTAGTATTTATAAGTATTTATTATTATATATTTGTATTTATTATTATTTATTACTATTTATTAGTATTTATTACTAATTATTCATAATTATAACTAGTTGTTACTAATTATTAGTATTTATTACTAATTATTAATAATTATTACTAATTATTACTAATTATTACTAATTATTACTAATTATTACTAATTATAACTAATTATTAGTATTTATTACGAATTATTTTTAATTATTGGTAATTATTACTTATCATTGCTAATTATTACAAATTATCAGTAAGTATTATTACTTATTACTAATTACTACTAATTATTACTAATTATTACTATTTATTACTAATTATTACTAATTATTACTGATTATTTCTGATTATTACTATTTATTACAAGTTATTCCTATTTACCCCTATTTATTCCTATTTACCCCTATTTAACCCTATTTAAGCCTATTTACCCCTATTTGTTCCTCTTTACTCATATTTATTACTAATTACTCCTAATTATTACTAATTACCGCTATATGATACTAATTACCCATAATTATAACTAATCCCTACTAATTGTTACTAATTGCCCCTAATTATTACTAATTACCACTAATTATTACTAATTAACCTTAATTACTATTAATAAGTACAAATTACAACTACTAATTATTAATTACTATAAATTATTTATATACAATACTAATTTTCTTTAATAACTAATAATTATTACTAATTATAGAGAATTAGTACTAATAATTTCCATTTATTATTTCAAATAAATACTGATAAAAAATCAATTTAAATCTAATTTAACTACAGCTAATCAAAAATAGTAAAAATTAACATAAAAATGAAATAAATGCTAAATTAAATAAAATATAAATACCTTTAAACATGATCTCCTATTGATGTAGACGACCTCACAACTTCTTCATAAAATAACTAACTTAGAGAAATTTTCACTTTAAAAATAGAGTTTAGAGAGAGAGAGGAAGTTAGAATTGAGATGAAGAGAATTAAAAACGGAATGGGGTATTTATAGGTTAGATTAGTTGTGATGAGACTATTTACAACGGGACCCATCACAGATACCTTTTCCTGTATTAATTAATTTCGGTGGTTAAAAGGGTATTTCCAACGTTCCCATCGCAAATAGTTTCCTGACAACACCATTTTTGGGATGGGAAAACATCCCATCGCAAAAACCTATTTACTGCCGTCAGTATTTGCGACAGGTCCCATCGCAAATACTCTCCGACAGACGAACTATTTGCGTCGGAGGAATCCCCTGGTCAAAAATAACCTTCCTGTGGGTTAGCACGCCGATCACGCCAAACTGAACCATACTTTTTGTAACGGGACCCCAAATCCCATCACAAAATAACCAGTTATTTGCGACGGGTGAACCCCACCATTACAAATAACATTTGGGACATACTATTTGCGACATGAATTAACCCTGTCTCAAATAGCCCATCGTAAAAAGCTATTTTTCCCGTAGTGAACGTTGATTTAATTTTTGGAACTATTCATTTATTCTAAACATGAAATCAACATGAAAATAATGATTTTAGAATATAATCCATTGAAAAATCTCTAATATTTCATTTTTATCTAAAAAATTGAAACATGATAATTCATAAAAATTATATTACTTTTAACATTTTTAAAATCATCAATTTTCTTTTACAATTAACTAAATAAATGTTATATCATTGTTGTGTAAGAAATTGTGGTAATTCTTTCATCCATAAAAAATTATAAATAAATCTACAAGATAAAAACATCATTTCTTTTAAAAATATACTTATATAACTGAAGATATCAACCTTTTATACCTATGTCCAAAATTTATAGATAATAAAACAAAGAGAATGTTATTTTTTACTCATCATTATATAAGATAATATAATGGTCCAAGTCCTTGAAATATGTCGCCGTATTTCCATATTTTCAAAATATTGATGGAAATGGTCAAAATAAACATATCCAATAGGATAAAAGAACGTATTATGGTAATATTCCAATACTTATCATATTATTCTTCATCTTAATTACCCAATTTACCTTTACCATGGGGGAATTTATTTAATGTGGATATTATTCAAAATGTCTAAAAATAAAAGGTTCATATTTACAAAATGTGGACATCCTAATTCTAAAGATGGAATCTACTTTTCATGATCCCAATTATAGATGTAGAAGAAAATAATTTACGATTGAAATAAATAAACACATCATAAAACATTTTAAAAAAATGTCTTTTGAGTAAAAAAAATTTTATAATAATTTCATTTATAAAATTAATTTCAAATAATGTAATTTGAATATTATTAATACAATTTAACCAAATAAACTTTAAAGATAATCCATGAATATAATTAGACATTTTAAATTATTTTAATTAAATAACATTTTTCAATAAAAATCAATATTTTCACAATTCATTAAAAAATCAAGTATTTCAGAAAAATCTCAAAATTTCATGAGAATAAAATTTTTATATGATTATTTTAAAAATTATATATTTTTTATAAATTGAAGTTTATAATTTTTTTTGAAATTATTTTTAATATTTTATTCAAAAAATGAATAAATCCCATTTTTTGAAGATAACATATTTTTGATGAAAAAATTGACATTACTGACAATTGAGTTATTATATAATAATAAATTATCTATAAAATTATATTTAATAAGAACATTATATATATTAAAAAAATAATTTATTAATATTCATACCCCCCAATTTTATAGCGAAGTTATAATGGTATCATTTAAATAATAATATTTATGGGGGTTTTTTAGGCTCAATGTTACTTCTTATATACAGTATCAAAACATAGAATATTTTTTAAAATATTATTTTGTGGCATTAAAGAACTGGGTGAAGATTTTAGAATAGTTTTTGATGCTCAAGGAACCGTTACACGAGATAAAATCCATCAAGTGGAGTGTTTTGTATTTCCATAGACATTTCCATCCGCTAATATTGTTGTTATGTAGAAGGTGGTTACCATAGTACTTGTCCAAAAAAATTCTAAATTGTAAGAGGTGATATCATGGGTAATATGGATGTTGAAGGTTTGAAAACACCAAAATATATAATTAAAATGAAGGTCTTACCTTTAATAGGGAACACAAGCAACATACTCAGACATATTTCAAGCTGACCAGTGGAAATTGGAGGGACCTACTACATACCTTCAAGGGGTACAGACTCTAGTATACTCAGCATAGAGTGTGAAGTGGATTCTCAAGCTAGAAAATTCATACATTCTGGTGAAAAATATTTTATGATAGTTGGAATAAAATTGTGGGACATCCCGGTTAACATTATTTGAAAACCGGAAGTATAATAGACTATTCTCTGCCCAAACAAAAGGATACTTGGACAATGATAAAATACTAAAGCCCTCTAAAGATCCCCGAAAGAAAAGGTGGAGGATTACTTTGTGAGAATATAGTGGGAAGGTAACTCTATACCCAAAATATTGCAAATTGAGGAAGCTGATGATGTATCCTTTATGAAGTAGGACGGTTCTTGTTCCCCTTCTAGTAAGGACAAATACAAACTTGTAAGATGAGGTTATATTGTAAATTATGGGGCTTAACTTGCTACATCGTAATTAGAGATGCATTTATATTCCATGGACGGGATAGAGGTAGATGATACAGAAGTTAATGTAATAGTGTATGAATCTAAAAAATTATAAAATAGTGATTCAATTTAATCTCAAAATCATGCAATGGAAATGCATCAATGCCCAATACGAAATCCTCATTCCTGACTTCAATAAAAGAAATATTAGCATGGGAGAGTACCTTAAGGCTTGGGTTAAAATAGAACCATCTCTGAGAAGATTGTTAATGATGAAATATAGAGGATGGACTTTTATTATGAATGGATCAGGAAAAAGGTACATAAGAACTCTTTCTTTTTAATTCAAATGAAAAAGTGGTGATTTTATATGAATTTTAACTTATTCAGTATGGGTTTTCGGTGTTGAGATTCTCACTCAACATCTAAATGTGATTTTTACATAATAAAAAGTATAATTTTAAGTCAGTACATAATGATAATGGTATCATTGATCAAGTCCATCCCCAAATATCCTAATGAGCATGTTTAGTTCATACCTATTAGATTAAAGGTACATCCAGTTTTTATATGGATGTGGACCTTAATCCTTACATTTTGGTTCTATTTTTATCTTGGTGTCATGAAATTATGTCATTGTATTATCACGTGGAAATGGGTGGTGGTGGTCATTCATTTATTTTAGTAGTTTTGTATTTTTATTACACTATTACATGTCAAAACACTTTCATTATCCTTTATTTTTTTATTAGAATATATTTATTGATTTGGTTATATTTAAATTGAGTTGTTGGTGTTCAATTTTTCATTTTTATGATGTAAGATCATTTTATGACTTTTCTGGTTTGGTTTAAATATAATATTTCTTAGATATATTTTCATTCACTCAAATGTATATAGTGGTCATGTTGTATTTTTATAAGGAATTAATTATCTCATTTTTTATCCATCGGGTGAATTTGGTCCCACTTATTATAATTTGGTACCATAACACTTTTTTCCAGCCTTAGGTGATTAGGAACATTCCCTGGGAAATGTCACATGCCCACTCTAGTGCCAATATCAGGGGTGGATCAGGTTAGTTTGTGACCAGCGACAGCCTTTGATCCATAGGTATGCAATAGATGAGCAATGTTTTTTCTTAGAGGGTCAAAAATGTGTCTATGGATTATAGATTGAAATTATGGGGTTTTGATAGAAACTGGTCAGGAAAAAAGTTAAGGTGCACAATTAGTTGAACAATGTGGTAATCATGGGTATTCCATTATGTGGTTCCAATGGCATTTTTCACTGATTGAGCACAGTTAGTCAAATCGTGATACCTGACCTGTGAACTGTGAGGGGTTTCCGATGGTTGTCCAGAGGTGTCAAAGGATTTTATCATGGTTTTTTCAAATCATGAAACCCTAAATTGCATACCATTCACCCTCATACATAATATATAATTGGAGAACACTGTTAAGAAACATGGTAAATTTAACCATATGGCCCCCTCCAGGAAAACGTGAAACCGCCCTTAGAATTGTTAAAAGATGGGATTATACATGTTTTACCTAAGTTTTTTTTAAATCCTAATCACACCTGATTTCATTTTACCTCATATTATCCCTTAAAAATAAGTTTAATGATATGTCCACTTGGATTCACTGTGTAATACCTTCATTCTTCATAGATCACATCGTGGTATGTTGCGGTTTTGATCAGATTTTCCCACATACTCATAGATAAATGTTATATATTTTCTTCTCTCATCTTTTTAGAACCATATTGGGTTTTTGTTAGAAGTAATGGGATTTATGGAAGATTGATATTGATTCAAATAGATCTAGGATTATGAGAACCTAAACTACTCTTTCTTGATCTCAATTTTCATATTCTATTTGGTTTAACCCTCTTTTGGTGTAGGTATTTCTATAAGAAGGGTTAATTATATGAATTTCTTATCATTAATATAAAACTAATTTGAGTTATTCATTTAATTAGAGTGATATTTTGGTTTAAATTTATATCTATGAATGATTCGTGTTTTAAAAGATGGTTTTCTATACAACTAGTTTTTTTCACACAAAGTGTTTGATTAAATTCAGGAATGGTAGTTCTGATTTGGAAATGGGGTTTCAAACACTTATGAGGATTGTATTGTCTTTGAATATGATTTCTAAAATTAGAACATGGGTTTTAAATAGTTTCTGACAGTGTTTTCCGTTGGGAACCTTAGGTTCATCAGTAAAGAGATATAGGAGACCCTACTATGAGTGTCATTGATAGGGGTTTATTTTGTGATATTGATAGACTATATAAGTAATAAATATCATTTGGAACCAATGTATTACAATTTTAGGATAGTTTTTGTCTATCATGTATTCCCATTGGATGAGGTCCAATAAAAAGTGATATATCATTTACTGCTTGTTTATTTCTTGATTGATTTTATCATGAATTATTGATTACATGTTTTCAAATGTTGTTCTATGACCTGGCTTCACATGATGAATTATGTCATAGATATATGCTTAATTTCATAACTTGTGTTGTGTGTATATGCTTCCCTATTTTATCACATAAAAATATTATATTACGAGCATTGTGGATACAAAATGCTTTTAAGAAAAAGATAAGGAAAGTGATTTACAAATGGGTTTATAATTATGAAAATTATTTATAAAAATATAATTATTTTAAAATCACAAAATTATGAATTCTTGATATTATACTTTTTATTGAAAATGTGGTGGTAACCAACCCAGCATTATGACCACACCCTATTTTTGATTTTAGTTAATTGTAGATTTAGTTTTGTAGGATCCAATTATAGGTAAAGAAATCATGTAGCATTCTGGATTCTCTATATATCATTGCCTTTCTAAAGGTATAGTTTGAAGTTGATAGTTGGTCACATGGAGACTTGTTGGTCATTTCATTTCATAATTTCTATTTTTTGAATGTATATATTGTATTGAATGGATCTAGGTTGTGTCACTTTATTTATAATTTTATTCTTGGAGTATGTCGTGTTTTTTGTTATACGAGACTTATTTACATTATCTATTTGCACCTCACCATCATTGGTGGTCCAGATCGTGTGGCTTGTTTATTTGACATAGGTTGGTTCGTTGTAGAATGGTATCATAGGGATTATTATCCCAGATTTTGTTAGAACTTCTTGAGTTTTGTCCCATGTATTTTATAATGAGCGGTTAGGACCATATTAATTTGGGAAGTAATATCAATAGGGTTCTTATCCATCCCATTTCTATTTCTCAACTCAAGTTACTATGGGTGGAAAGAAATTTTTTACCATGTTTGAGACTTGGATTTGAGGTTATTTGATTGAACTGGATGGAGAATTTTTATAAATGGACATGTTCTTTCTTAATGTGTTATTTTTGTAGAATATTATATTACATTAAATTCATGATGTTCTAAAACATTGTCATGAATTATTTGTGTTGGTCTTATGATTTTAGAATATGCATTAAAATAGATTTTTTATTATCTTGTTCTTAAAAGATAATGCCTCCATTTAAAGATCTAGAAAATATGAGAGAAAAATCTTTGAGATAGGTTATATATAAAAATCATCCATTGGACCCTTCTTCAGTTAAATATATAATCTGTAGAATTAAGACACTGAGTCCAGAGGGTGTCGGGAAACTAGGATGTGTAGTTTATTATGGAACTGAATTAACTAGAAATAGTCCACCCATCTATTGTGGTAATAAGGGACCCCGAGAACTTGAGTAGAAACTTGAGAAGATATATAGGATGTTCACCTTTATAATGAATCCTACAAACTCTAAGGTTGGTTATTCCACATACACGCTCTAGGGACATGGAATAAGATTTTTGGAATCTATTGTGGAAGATATATTTCATGAGGATCCTACCTAGACTTATTTTTAAAAAATCATCAATTAGTATTTTTACCCTGAGTTATTTTGTGAGGTGAAGACTCTAGAGTTTCTATCCTTGGAGGAAGGGGAGCATACCATTTTTGAGTATTATACTCATTTTTTGTGATGGGGAATCATGCTCCAGAGCTTGTCACCAATGAGTATCTAAATGGTATGAGTTTTTAGTTTGGAATGGGTATGGATATTAATTTGATATTGATTATCATGTTCCTTATGGTCTTTATGGAGGTTGTTGGAAATGAATATTTGGCTGAGGTAGACATATCTATAAATATTTGTTTCAGTGGTTCTTTAATTATTGCATTTTTTTCCAGAGTGTGTCTTTTGTCTAGAAAATGAAGCACATGGGTTGTCAGTTTTATTTTGGACAACTATTAGGGATTTTTTTAGTAAAATAGTAATTCATATGCTATTACTGTGAAAGGTGTGGTCATACTAAACCTAATTGTACGAACACTCCTAAGACTGGTCATCATTTCAAATTATCTAGACATATTTAAAACTTTTATGAAAGGAAATACAAGGGAATTAAGGTATGATCCACTATCACTAAGGGTTCTCATGTTTGTAATTACACTTCCAATGGTGGTGGGTATAATCCTCAAGATTAGGGTTATTTTCATGTGGAGAAGTCCTGATGAATTTATGAAACTGAGTATGTGCTAGAGGAATATGATTTAAGGAAAACTACTGTAAGAGGTGAGGTGTTTATTTTACCATCTATGATGCTATATTTTTTGGATACATGTACTAACCATTATTTTATATCATCAATGTTAGTTTAACTATTGGGATTAAATTCAAAACAAATGAAATAAATTTTGGATCGTTCCATACCTTTGTCAAGGTGGTTTGAATAAGGTTTTAATTTTCCAACAGGTCAGGTGAGGATAGCTAACCAGGAGGTGGAGTTGGACTTCATACGACTCGATATTTACATCTTTGAATTGATAAATTCCATGGATTGGATTATTATAATTATTTCCTAGATATACTCTTATAATGATCATGGTCTATTTTTATCTTCATATGTGGATACTCATGTTTTTCAAGTGGAGTGGGATTTTATATCATGAAGTGTAGGGAATGTTGTTATTTTGGATGGGGTAATATCATACCATTTTTCAAAGATGCTCCTTGATTCTGTTGCCACTTGTTTGGGTATTATTCTTCTTTCGATTGTGTGTGAATGCCCCGCTGTATTTAAATATGATTTTTGGGTTACCTATATAGAAAGAGGCTATGATTACAATTTATCTGCTCCATGGTATGATCACTATTTCAATTATATATTATTTAAGGGAACCTGATTAGTTGGTGGACCTAAAATTCCATCTTGAGGATCTATATTCTGAGGGATTTATTCATCATAGAGTTTCATTTTGCGAATCATATTCCCTATATCATAAGAAATAATATTGGTTTCTTAGACTATACATGTATTATTGAAAGTTAAACTGGGTGACTAATAAGAATAAATATACTCTTCCTAGGATTGGTAATATTCTTGACTAGCTTATAGTGGTGTGTCAGTTTTCATTGACTAGACATCAATCAAGGTACCACTAGTGGAGAGTTTGGGAATAAAATATACCTAGGGTAGTGTTTCAGATCATGTAATGGAATTTTGGGTTTCTATTTATACCAATCGATCTCAGAAATTCTAGTGTGGTAATTATGGCTTTGACAAACCAAATCTCTTTAAAGTCTATGGAATTTTTTATTTTTGAATTTGGGGAGGAAATATTGGTGTACTCCCAGTTAGTATAAGAGCATATGAACTATTTGGATATTATTATTTAGACCATTAAATAACATCTTCTTTATGGTAAGCTTCCAAAATGTGTGTTTTGGGTTCATAAAATGAAATTCCTTGGACTATTCGTATCTAAAAGGGGAATCTTGGATGATCCTGATAAATTACATGTTGTTATTTCATTATAGAGTCCCTGAAATGTGTTTGATATCTATTCCTTATTAGGTTGGGATCGTAATTATTGATTTTTTGTTCAATATTTCTCCATGAACACATCTTTGATGACATATTTCACTCATAAGGGAGTAAATTTTGAAAGCACTGTCAAATTTCAGAGATATTTTGAGGAGGTTAATGTGAGGATGAATTTATCATGTTTTCTGAATCTTTAATAACAGTGTTTGAGTTATAGTGTATTCTATAATTCTTATGGTACGGGTTTCGAATGTGACTTAGTGCAGGGAAAATAAGTGCTAGCCTTTGGATATCATAAATTACTCCCTCATGATAAGAACTATTGTACACATAATCTTAAAATGGTGGGAGTTATCCACGCACTCAAAAAGTTGAGTCATTATCTCTGTGGGATCGATTTAAAGTTTATTATGATAATAAGAGCATAAAATATATTTTTAATTAGAGGGATTTGAATTTAAAATAAAGACACAAGATGAAGTATATTTATAATTTGTATTTTGATATTGCACACACTTATGGGAAAGTGACTATGGTAGTGAATTCATTGAAAATAGAATTACCAACACAATCCATACATGAATCAATTGAGGAGTGGTCTCTAATGATTTTTTTATTAAATGATATTTGTAGTTAAAGAAGTATGTGTCTAGATGTTACATAATTTCATGAAAGAAGAATCATCCTTTGATGCCTGAGTTCAGCTTGTGAAGGTGAGAAAAACCATGTTACAATGATTTGGTAAAAAAATTACGCTGGGGAGACCTTAGATGAGTGGTATTAGACTCCCAGTGAATCCTTATAATTCAATATAAGATCGGTTATTACAATTCCTTAGAATTATAATTTGATGGAAAATGGACACCGGTCATGTTATTCCGTACAACCAGGGGATACCAAGATGTATCATGACTTGTTTCATTTGTATTCGTGCCCATAGAAGAAGAAGTCAGTTTCAGATTTTGTTTCATAGTTTCTCACTTGTGAGAAAATTAAAATGGAACACCAAGTACCTTATAGTTTACTGTAACCATTTCCCATTCTGTTATGAAAGTGGGATCGGATTTAAATAGACTTCATTGTTGGTTTTCCAAAGAATCATAGTTGGAAGGTCGTGATTTGGTTGATCATAGTTCTACATATTAAATAATCTCCTTTTATACCTATCAACGAGATGATGAATGTGGAACACCTCAGAGAAATATACATATAAATGATTTCCAAACATTATGGGGTTCCCTATATGGTTGTTTCTAATAGGGACCCAAGGTTCAAATAGAGGTTATGGAATGGTTTGGAATAAGAGATTTGTTTTTTTGAAATTTATCACGGATTAACATCCACAAATGCATGGATATGTAGAGATATATATTTATTTTAAATACGATATACTTCTAGATTTTGTGCTTTATTTTGGAGGATCTTGGGAAAAATAATTTGACTCTGGTTATCTTTTCCATTAATAATAGTTATCAGGATTCAAAAAATATGGAGTCCATTGAAGAACTATATTCTCATCCAAGTAGGACTCTGTGATGGTGGGAAGAGTTGGGAGAGAAACCAAATCTGGGATGAGTCTCATCCTAGAGAAGACAGAAAACGTGTAGTTGATCCAAAAGAGGTTGGTCATAGCACAGAGTAATCAAAAATTATATATAGACTATCATCATTGGTCGCTAGAGTTTCAGATCAGTGGTCTGCTTTCTTTATAGTTTCACCTCACATGGGTCATCATCAGTTGGGTAAGCAAGGTATTTTGGAACCAACAATTGGTATCCCCTTTGAGACTGTGTAACGATTTGGAGAAGTGTAATATAATTTGAACATAATATCTTTATTTACATCAATCAACAATGAGTTTCATGTTTCCAAACAAAAGAGGTATCCACTGGATTCTTCCCTTGTGATTTAATTTTAGGATGTTTATATTGAGACTGATACCTCTATTATTGAGATACCGGTTCAGTTTATTGATCACCAAGACAAGTTACTATGTAGTAAAACAATTTTATTAGTCTAGGCACTGCAGTAGTGTGGATGAGATAACTATAAGATGTGGGAACATCAATCATTAATGAGAAAGTAGTGGAATTGAAAATTTTTAGATCTAGGATCTTATGGAAATTCTGGGCATATAAATCACCTCTGGTAGGGTGAATTGTGACACCCTTTCATTCACATGTATTCCTTAGTTGGGCCTTGATTTTTCTCTTTTAGGGTCTAAAACGATTTAGGGGATTGGAGGGAAAAAACGTGGGTATTTAATTGAAATTTGAAAGGTGAAATATTAAGGCACAAAATTAGTTTAACAATGTGGTAACCATGGGGTTTCCCTCTATGAGGTTCTATTGGAATTTTTCACAGTTTGAGAATAGTTAGTCAGACCATGTGGTATGCCTTGTGATCCATGTGGGGTGTCTAGCGGTTTTCTAGGGGCACTATTAAGTTTTATCATTTTTTTCTTTGACCATGAAACCCTCCAATGAATACTATACACCCTCTTCCAAAATATATGGTAGGGATTCATTGTTAAGGTGCATGATTATTTTAACCATGTGGCCTCCTCAAGGATACCATGCGACCTCCCTCAGAACTATTAGAAAGTGGTATTTTACCCTTTTAACTTGGGTGTTAATTATTAATCGCCCCCTGATATCATTTTGTCTCATCATAGCACTTCTATAGAACATTATTTGTATCTCCCCATGGATTCTAGGTGTAATTCATTCTTTATTGATGGATCACAACAATGTATGTTGCTACTTTGATCTTTTGTCCCCTATTCTTCATAGATCTTCACTAGATCTATTATCCTATCATCTTGTAAGAACAAATTTTGTCTATGATTATGAATTAATTGGGTTTGATATAGGATTAATGTTTTTTATTATGGATATAGGATCATTAGGACCCAATCTACTCATCCCCAATATCATTTTTTTAAAAATATTTGTTCTACCACTATTTTGAGATTGGTGTTTCTATAAAAAGGGTTAATTCATGAAATTTATAATCATTATTGTAAAATTAATTTGGGGTATTCATTTAATTTTAGTTATTTTTAGTTTCAAGATGCTTTTTGTAACGATTCATGTTTTTAAAATGGTCTTTACATTAACAATAGGGTCCGCACACCTAGTGTTTGATTAAATTCTTGAATTGTGATTTTGATTTGGAAATGGGTTATCAGATACCAAATAGATTTTATTTTATTTTAAAATTTTTTATTCAATATGATCATGGTTTTGAAATGGATTTAGACAAACATCGAACATTAGGAACCTTTAGTGCATTTTGAAAGGGACATAGGTTACCCTAGTTTCTAAGGCACCACTAGGGGTTACTTTCGTGATATCAACAGACTATTGAAGGAAATGATATCAGTTAGTACCAAAGTATTCCTGATTTTAGATCCTTTATGTCTAGTACATATTCCTATAGTCTATGTCCCAATACTGATTTCATTGTCATTAAATATTTTTTAATCACATGATGGATTTTATGATGTATTTTTTCTTACATGTTTTCACATGATGTTGTATCACATGACATTACAATATCAATTATTTCATAGATATGTGTTTTTATTTTTACCTTATTGTGTGTTTATTTGATTCTTTATTTTTCACTTATACTTTTCATATTCCTATATTAGTGTATATTAATGGATTTTATGGGAAACAAAATTAAATTGATTTGTAAATTTGTTTGAATTTACAAAAATTATTAATAAAATATTTTCTATTTTAAAAGATTAAGCTTATTCATTCTTGATGTTAGACCTTGTATGGACTATGTGGTGGTATCCTGTTAGGATTTTCTCAAACCCTAATTTGGATATTGGGAAGTTGTAGATGTTATTTGTTAGAATATATGTAGAGATAAGAAAATCATGTAGTATTTAATTTTCCCTTTTAATAATTGAATTCATAGTGGGATGGTTTCGAGTTTACGGTTGGTCAAATGGAAGATTTTTTTCCATGTCTTGTAATACATTCTTATTTAGTTTGTCTAGATTGGATTATTTGGATCAAGGATGTATCTCTTTATTCATCATTGTAATCTTGTTTTATGTATTTTTTATTATAGATGGTTTGTTTTTCTTGTTACCTTGTTTCACTACGCAACCATAATGGGCTATCTCATGTAGCTTGTCTTGTTGAATTAGGTTGGTTTGTTACTAGACGTAAGTGATGATTTTGGTGAATCAGTCATGATGAATTTAGTTCAACAATCTAGATATTTTATTATAATTATTAAAGAATTATTCAACATTATATGGTATGGTAGATCAACTAGAGGTTATATATTAAGTTTATTAATTATTTAAAAAAATTATAAGTGGAAAAAAATTATTATTTAAAATTAGATAGCTATAAATGAATCCATTTATAGAATGGCTGAAAAGATGAAGGAAAAAATTGTTTTACTAAGGGATATTTTAAAAAAGTTAGATGATAAAATGGACAAGGTTAAGTAATTTATTGGAAAAATTATTTATCTCAAAACTAAACTCAAATACAGGATCAAAATTTAAAATAGTTGAATTCTCCAGGATAGAGCATAAAACATCCCAATTTAAGGAGAATTATGTAAAGACGAAATAACATGAAATAACAATAAAATCCTAAAATGTAAATTTTGATAACCCTCTCATGAAATTTTAAAAAAGTGGATCATTGTAATATGATAATATTTAATCAATTCTAAAACAGAAATGTATTCCTCAAAATAGTAGTGAAGGACCTAGAAGGAAGGAGGTAGTGAAATGTTACTACTATGGATCCTTGGTAAACACCATGGATGTTTGTATATAAGCCATAACATTCAATAATATAATTAAATATACTTCATCATCTAAATATTGGTATTACTTCATGTGGTATTATTTCCTCAAAATATGTTTTATATGTGCTATCCAAAAACATATGGAGATGAACAACAATAAGAGAGATAAAGGAAATTATTATATAAGTGCACATATTTCTATGTCAAGGGGACAGTATGTATTAAAGTAATGAAGTTTATTTCACTAAAATATTCATGCTAATGGATTAAAGAGATGTTTTAAATAAAAAGAGTTGTGTTGTACAAAAACAACATTTATTTTTTCGTAGATATTTACATAGAGATAGATAAAATGAATAAAGAAGATGAAGAAGAATATAATTTTTTTATTGTCATATGGTTGAATTATTGAATAAATAATTTCCAAGGAT
Organism: Viscum album; assembly: GCA_963277665.1. NCBI lineage: Eukaryota > Viridiplantae > Streptophyta > Magnoliopsida > Santalales > Viscaceae > Viscum > Viscum album. Next base: position 1,041,414,578 of record OY728132.1, on the reverse strand, counting down.
AAATAATCGTGTTAATTTTAATACATTTTGAAGAGAGGAAGAATTATTCATGCCTAGGTGGTCTCACCAATACCACTACATTGAAGAGTAGGAAGACAGATAAAAGAACTCTCACATGGAGGATGAATCATGGGGAAAGATGTAATGATGATTCATCAATTGAGGAAATGTGTACAATTTAGATTATTCTCACAATGAATTTGGGTACCAAGAAAAATAAGATAAATTATTCCATTGAAGATATATTTTTTTTAATAAAAGTTTCATTACACATTTGACAACCACAAAAAGGGATTGGATGAATGTTAGAAGCAAAGGGTTACTTGACTTAGGAAAATATCATTTATCTACATTATAATCATAAATAAGTACACCTCTAACCATATATTATTAAATTTATTACTATGTTTACTTGATATAGGTCCAATGGATAGATATGATACATGTTGTGGATGTCTTTGGGGAAAAATAATGTAAAGTGACAATAAGTATAATTCTGGAATTAAAAAATATTTCAAAAATATTGAAATGGTATCATTTCAAATATGAATAAGATCATGTGTAATTGTGAATATACCACAAGGTTTTAGAACATAAAAAATTTGGAGGAAAAACTTCATTAAAGGAAGAGAATATGATTCATTTTTTACCAAACATGTGATATCATCTTATTGTTTTTAAGATATCAAGATCTATTAAAAAGAGAATTCCATGAATAAAACAATCATTATAATTTGTGAAAGAGTTGAAATAATTTACTTGGATAGTTTAATAAAAAATTATGATTTTCTTACCACATTTTAAAATGGGGAAATTTCCTATAAAGGTAGGAAGTTGATAGATTACTTGTGGTATAATGATTTTATTAGAACAAGTGGAATTAGTCATTTATAAAAGAAATAAAACTCCTGTATTTTTTTGTTTAATGTTTATTTAATGATGATATTGCGTAAGTGTGATTGAGATCCCATAGGGATCCTGAAAAAAGTTAATTTCTCAGGTTTCATGTATTTATGGATGTAAGTGATTACGATGGATAAAATTAAAGAAATTAACATAAAATATTGTTTCTAACTCATAGTTTTAACATTATAGTATTAAAGGCTTGAAAATGATTCTTCACTAAGTGGTATGTTTAAATAACTAAAATATTTATTAATGTTTCAATAGTTAAAATTGTTTTATATCATGAAACATTAATCTATATTTAGCCAAAAAAATTGTATTAGTGGTTGATATTTTTATAAATTGTTAAGGGGATATATGTCAAGGGGGGGCTTATTATCTCTTAGTATGGTTTATGTTTTTTATTGAATAATTTGGAGAATAATAGAGAAACGTTCTAGAAATTATTCTTTGTATTTTTTATAAAGACATAGTAAGTGTAATATATAATAAATCAATACATTGTTCAAGAAAATAATTTTTTCGGATTATAACAAAATGACAGTATCATTTTCAAGAAAATACAATGGGAGAGGATGTCAAATAAAAGATGTAATATATAATAATTATTGATAAAAAAGTGTAAAAACTATTATTGGTAAGCAATGGTGGAGTTTTTGTTATTTGGAGAATGTTTTAATCATAAATATATTTACATGTGGAGTGGTAGAGAAATATGAGGATGGGGATAGTTTTCTTTCCTGGAAACTATACATGGTGAATAATGAATAGTATTATTATATATGGAATGTAAATATCAAGACATATAGATTTAGATTGACTAAAGATTAATTTTATAATATGGTTTTTATTGAAGAATATATTGGGTAAAAATTTCTACCCTCACTTAATGTCATATTAGAGAATATTTTGATCTTTAGAGGAGTTTAAAAGAATATTGAAAATACAGGGTGTAGTTAATGTATAAGAGAGAACTTTTATCATGCAATGAAGGTGAAAGCACAATAAAATATGTTAAATATGTTTGATATGGTATAAGTGATTTCCAATAACTTTTCACCATTGTATGCAACACTATAGATAATTAATTCATGTTATATTGGTGATGTCATGAATAACTGGTGCTATATTATGTTCTATGCTCCATGTATTAAATGTTATAACAGGTACAATCATTACATAATGATAGTTTCATTAATTAAATGTCTAATTCAATAATTTTTATTTTAGTTATTCATTGTATATAGCTGTATTAATTTATTAATTCAAGGGGAATTGAAACATGTTTAATTTTCATGTATGTTTTGGAATTTTTTTGTAAATATGGTCTAAAATGTAAATTTTAGTGATTATAAATTTTTATTAACTTAAATTATTTCCATATATCATAATTTGGTTTTATCAGGGTTTTCATGTGATAGAATTGATCTTACATATAATTGGTTACATCAATAATATTGAATTAATGTTTCCTTGTGGAATATATGATTAAAATACTTTTTAGGCTCATCTGAAAGAATAATGTGTTTTCAAGAATTATTAAATACAAATAAAACCATATGAGTAAGATTAGATGATTGGAAAAAATTTGTGTAAGTGAAAATGGTGTTGTATAACACTTGCATATGAGTTATATTTAATGTTCCAAATCCAAACCACCACAAAACCTAGTTTATAAACCTATTCCAAACCATATGTTAAAACACATCAAATCACCCAGACCATAATTCTCCTCAATCCATGAAATAAAGGCACAACTCATCAATGTGATATAATTATATGCTCAGACCCATGTGCATGGATAGGAATTTGGGATCTAATCCTCAATCTAACAGTATAGGAAGTAGACACACAATCCATGCACCCTATCCACATAGATAATATCTTGACACATAATCAAAAGAATTCACCAATACACCATCTCAAGAATAGAAACTTGATCCAAGATCATTCACCAATACCAAAAGGCCATGGACCATGATACAAGCTTTAAGAATTTCCAATGTATCATCACACACTATTTTTTCTAAATCTATACCTCAAATGAATCCTATAGTACCGACGATATAATACTTCGAAATATTTCATCAATATATTTTTATTTGTGCAGTTTCTTACATTATATCTAACATCCTAAGTGATACATTTACACATCTAAGAAAATAAACTCACAAAGTGATAGATGAAACACTGACATCAAATTAAGAAGCATATATTGGACACTCTCATCTCATATTAGGTATCCATGATCAATGATCCTTCCCTCAACCATGATAAGAGCATGGTCCCACTATGTTTTCCCATGCATTAGATCATGGAATTATCTATGTATGTGTCATGCTACTTACACCCCTCTCTTGCATCACATAATCTTGTTTGAGGATTCCACCTAGGTGGGAATATTACATCTTCCATGTTCATAATTATATATTTATCCAAAACTCTTTATATGAATCCTATAAAGAACTAAATAAGTTTCCCTAATTCCTAGACAAGTTCCCATTATAGTAGGACCTAATACACATCCAATGCATCATTCTATATATTATTGACTAAGCACAACATTAAATGAATCCCACGAAGACAAGCTTAGATCCCCTTAACTAAATCTAGGAATACTACTATTTAATAATGCATATAAAAACAAAATTTCACCTGAACGAGCACCTCTCTTCAATTAAATCATGAAATAGTTAATCAAATAATATTTTATTGATGTTTGTTCTTGAGTTTTTTCTAATTATTCTTTCATTTCATTCTATTTGTGTTATGTGAACTAAAATAATAGTTGTTTCTTCTTTAAATGTCTATTTCAAATTTTCTCAGTTATACTTATATTGTGCTTCTTAAAAACTATAATTTACCCATGACCTATTGATTCATGATTAAGAAAATCAATCCCATAATCGGTGGTCCAAGGGGGAATCATAGTTTTTTCTTCTAAAATTAAATGTTTAATTTCAAAAATTCTTATAAAATTGTGATGTGGTGGTATAGGATGGATTTATAAGAGATGATCATTACACTATGTCCTTAAAAATTGCCCCATTAATTAATTATTTTATAAATAATAACTTCCTAATTATTTATTCACTCACCCTAATAGTAGAGGTAATTTAATTAAGAGGTTTAATTTTATTTTATCACTATCATGTGGGTTGAGTAAGATCACTTTGTCAATTGATGAGTGTTTTTTCCAACTCATGGAGGAGGATATGTGAGTAACATGTGAACGTGAGGATCCTTGAGTATACATTTATTATCATAGGATATATATATTTTCGTTGAGTAGATTAATGTTATTTATTCTTCATCATGATTTAGGTGATTTAGAATAAGCTAAAATGATGATAGAACTCATTATGTTTCTGCTAAGGACCATAAAATCATCATGATAATTCAATTTATGTGTTATTTAATTTTTATTTAATTTATTAAATCTAAAAAATCCAAAAAAACCCAACACATTTTTCTACTTCCATTTTAAATGCTATAAATTCCAAAAAATAAATATACAAGAGGAAGTTAGTGAGTGTTTGTGAAGCTCCATGATGAAAAACCTATTTCAGATCCTATGTTATTCAAAAGGATTTTTTAATTTCTATTTTAGAAAAACCATAAAGAAATGGATTTCAAATATTTAATAGATTTTGGGGATCCAAACATTCATTTACTACACTTACACACATTTTGAAATTTTCATTATTTCTATTTAATTTTATAAAATTATAATATTTTCATGACACACTGTCACATTTGTAATATATTGATCTATTACTTACAAGATAGGTGTAGAATATTTGAACCTCACCTTACATAGAGTATGTGATCAAGGAGTACATCTTATGTATTAAACAGGCCATCAACTACCCTATTTTGGATACATTTTCTTAATAAATAACTGAGTTTGAAGAGTGATTCCCTAAGTTATATGATGCGGTGTATAAGGCATAAGAAGAGAATTCCTTAATAGATACACCTTTATAGAATAAATATGTATGTTGAGACTATGATTAAAGCTTTAATACTATCCATACACTATGACTACAAGTCTTAGGAACTAGTAGAGAAATAAGATAATTGTGTTGAACCACTAACGTGTGAAGACCATACATTGTATTTTCTTGTCTTTACATTGTTTGAAATATATTTGATAAGATATACTTTTTATTTTAATTCATATTACTGACCAACATTTAATATTTCCTTGGAGTAAGGTGATGGAAGGGATGTAGTGGTGTTTGAAGAGAAACAATAATGTTCACATCCTAACCTTATAGATAAGATTCTAGAGTATTTAAATGAAGAGTAAGAATATGAATCTAATACATATATGGGAGATTCAACTTCTTTTAACTCATTTAATTCACAATTTATTACAAATTAGTTGAAAAATAATTTTTACGAGGTTGAATTTGGTGAACCAACCCAATTGGTGAAAGCCCAAGAGTTTTCTGAATTTAATACCATAGAATAAGAAGTTGTTTATGGTTATGGGATGATTGGAGGTTTTTTATTCATAAAAAGACAATATTATATGATGTTATAGAGATATAATCAATTTAAAATCATCCTTTACACATAAAATAAAAATAGAATCATCTACTAGGAGAAACTGCACAAATGATGTGGAAAATAAAAAACATAAACTAGAGGAAGAGAATACCCCTTACATTGTCCTCTCCTAATAATCCTGTATGTACTCTAAAGAAAATTGGATAGAAACACTAAAAATAATTCTAAGGGTTCTATGTAAAATTTTCCTACTGAATGAAATCATAAATAAGTGTATCTAGTGGTTGAAATAAAATAAAACACATCCTTAATAAGATTTGGGTTTATCTAAGTGTTGTCAAGATACATATAGTATAAATAATAACCCAACTTTTGGTATTTTACTAAGATATAAATTCTCATTTGATCAATTTTATTTTATTTTTAGTTCTAACTACTTATTTATAACAAAGAGTGATGTCAACATTTCATTCATACATGTTTTGATATTAAATTCAATGTATTTTGAATTAAAATTTATCATTCATAGTAGTTTAATTATTTCCTTAATCATTTTATGGGATGATACATTTGAATATGTTCGGGAGGAAAATGAATAAAAATAGAGGATCTAATGAAGTTACACCACTACATGACACCAAATTATTGAATCTCAAATGAAATGATGAATCATATAGTTTAATTATTCATGACATTAAAGGATTAGTCGCAACATGATAAATTCAATGTAAAAAATTAATATATTAAATATAAGGGATTCATTTGATAGAGAACTTAAATGAGAAGATTTATAAATATTTCAAAATGTTAATCTCTATTAGTTTTTTAATTGATCAAGAAAGACATCTTTTTAAATTTAAAGAGATCGTTGAAGCTATGAGTTTATTTTCAAATATATTCCACAACCTGAATCTATCATTCATATTTTGAGTAATTTGTGATAATAATGTTTTGAAAATGGATTTTCAAAATTCATTATGTAAGGAATTAATTTAAGGCTTGAAATTTTAATAAATAATATATTTCATGTTTTGATGTTTGACTATTTTTACCAAATCTTTTTGGGGTGGCACTTTGACTTAGCGACAGACTCAATGGATTGATCAATGAAAATTTGAAAACAACTTTTTAAACAGAATGATGACCCTAGGATCATTGTATTCTTATTAATAGATAGTATTACGGTTCTTACACTATATAAGATACCACATCCTTAGGGAAATGTGATGTGGTGTGCAGTGTCTTCCACTATGCCAAATCCACATAATTCTATTAGTGTTTTTATTTATTTTTCATTTCCCACCCTCTACTCTTTATCAAGTGGGGTGATTTTTTTTCCCAATATATTCATTAATGTATAATTGTATTAATTTAAAGAAAATTTATTTTTAAATTCATGTTGGTATTTTCATGCCAAATATCATCACTTTATATTTATATTATTTTTATAGCATGACCATTCCAAGTAAATTAATGGGTATTTCATTAATGAAATCTGTATAATGAACCCTTATTCATGAAAATTAATTGGGATAAAGTCTATATTTAAAATAGTTCATTTACTTAATTTAGTAATAAAATGAATAACATGAACATTGGAAAAGGGGGATTTATGAGAGAGAGAATATAATTACCATGAACATTGTACTTTCTTAGAGATAATTCTAATGAAAGTGAGATTAATTAAGTAGACATTGAAACCAATAATTTACTAACATTGATTTCATATTCTTAGGGAATTTTGCTGTACTAACCCCCCCTACTTTTTCTAAAATCAATGTGCTCGGTAGTTTAAATTTATTTTCCTAACAATCGTTCATAGTAATTAGGGTTATTTTATTAAATTAATTATAATTCTATGACTAATATACATAGGAAGGACCTCGATCTCAAAAATCATAATCTACATAATTGTAGAGTTAATTATTATAGTATCATGTTTTATATGTTTTGAAATTTAGCATCCCCATTATAAATAACTAAAGCCTTTTGTGGAATCAATATGTGGAGTCGTTGCAAGGGATGGTGACCAATGTTAATTACATTTTTCAATTCATTTTTATTTTATTGCCTATTATAATAATTTCACTTTTTAGGATGATTGATTTCATGTTGTAGTTTTAGATCAGAATAATTAAATATATAATTACCACACTCAGAAAAATTTCAAAGACTACACTGAGAATGACCTCAAGCTGGAAAAAAAATATCTGGAAGAACAATGGTTCTTCTACCATGGCTGGTGTATAAATATATAATGATGTTGGGGTTAAGAAATCATGAGATATTGGATTACTGGAGCTATAATGGTATGGTGGACCATCAAAAAATAGAGGTCATCCATGAATACTCATAACACTGGTGGATTCCATACACTTAAAGATCAATCCAAATATCATTCAAATGATCTCAAAGATAGTTAAATTCATTGGACTCCCTCATGAAGATCCAACACAAATATAGGGAGTTTTCGTGAGCTTTTTCATACTTTCCAATTTCATTACTCAAGAAATGTGAAATTTTTGTGAAACAGAGAGTTTGAAAATAGATTAAAATCTATTCCATCATTACATTTGATGAGTTGCAAAGATACTTTCTCACTTGATTCTTTCTTGCATCCAAATATATGGAAATTTGTGTCCATATTCATAATTTCAACCAATATGAAGATAAATCGCTAGATAGAACATGATAGAATTTCAAAGAGTAGATAATAAATTTTCCACCTCAAGGAAATGAGATATGGATGCCAATTAAGACATTATATAATGGTATTACACAGGGAAACATGTTAATTTTGGATTTTTTTTGCATGTGGATCACTATTGAAAAAATCACTAGTGGAGAGATATAATTTACTAGATGAGATATATATTAACATCTTCTAATGGAAGAAACAAATAATGAAATGAATTCGTGCACACATGGACACCGATAATAGATAAATGATGGCTAAGATTAAATCCTTGACAAAAATGATAGAAACAACAATGGGCCAATAACTTTATCAAGGTATGTTTATTGAATAATCCAATTGCACGGATTAGAAACATGAAAATGAATTTTAGGGTTAGAGGCCGCAACAATAACATGGACATGGGTATTAGTTGAGGTATCCAAGCTTCCAAAAACAAAAAGGACTATCATTACAAACACATGTTCATACAATAGATGATACCATGGATAAATTTATGACTACCACTAGATCTATCATAATTAACAGACCACTTATTCAAAAGATGAAAAAAACTAGCTAAGAGATTGAAAATGATTTTAGAGATCATAATGTTAGACAATGGAAACTTGAATTTCATGTAAGACAAATTGCAGATCATCCTAGAGTTTTATCAGATAAGGATCTCCCAACGTAGGATCATAAAAACATATTAGAATCCCTACTACCACTACTCTTCTCACTTGTCATGTAATCATGTTCTCATTCCCAATAATATTAGCATGAGTGGAACTTTACTTATTATGGGTGATATGATTATAGTTACACTATTTATTAGCAATATTTATCTATTTCAAATCATTTTTGGGTTACTTCATTCATATTTTAAATTCAAAATTTCTATCTTTTCTATGACATGAGCATTATTATGTGAATCGAGGTGTATATATTTTAATTCATAAACTAATCACCATGGGTTGTGTATGACCAATATATAAACTATAAAGATTTTATTTAATTGAGTTGTTGGATAACCAAATATCATAATAAATCTAAGTAATTAACCTTATAAAAGAGAATATAATTGAATTAGTTAAAGGGTTCCCTGAAAAAGGATTCTTTCTGACCCGATTCTGAAATAAAATATGAATGAAAATATAAATCTACACATCCCCAGCACCATAACCTTAAAACAAATGAACCTAGAATGCAATAAGAACTTATTTCTCAATTCCATTTTCATTTTCATTCAATGACTAATTTATTTTAGGTATGTTAAAACATAATTTTAGGTTCTATAATTTATCATTCTAATCACTACACTTGTTCAATAATAGAATTTGAGTTTTATAGATTTCTATATAGCATCGACCAGGCATAACTAACAATCGCCACCTGGGCCCATCATTTTTTTTCTCTTCGCTGAGTTTGGACAATATTATAATGAATAATAAGTTGGCTGCAATGATTTCTCTTCATAACTCACATGTTACGTGCAATGAAGTTGAAAATTATATTGATTATAATAAATAAAATAAATTTCAATGGTGAATTAGACAACAACTACAAACTCAATAATAACAACCAAGGCCATAAGAAATACCAGTAATAGGATCCTTAAATTCCATCACTGTTAAGATAAATCCATTAATGTGAAGGTACATTGGCCTCATTCATCACTATAATGGGGGCTTCAATCAAGGAGATAAAGGAAGAATCCATGAAAAAAAATTTACATTATAAAATTTGGATTTTTGATATGGGGAATTACAAGAAATTATTATAGAAATACCATGATGAATAGTACAAAGAAAGATAGAATTCAACCCATGAAGATAACTAAAGATCATAACTATAATAAGTAGGAAAACAATACAAGGAAACACTAAACAAAGAAGAAAATTTCATGATTTATAAGGTACATAAAAGAATAAAAACTAAAAAAAATTAATGATAAAGGGAAATTATTAATGGGAGAAGATAAAGAAGAAAACAATCTATTCGAATCAAGAGTACCATTTCTCGAGTATCCACTAAAAAGAATAATTGATGCACAAAAATATATTTTTAAATAATATTTCAAAAAAATCATATTAGTAACACTTTGATGGAATCCCACACCAATATAATAGTATACGCTAAATTCATGAAAGAGCTAGTGACCCATAATAAAAAGGTAGAAGAGATTATCCCTATTCTACTCACATGAGAGTGTTTAGTGGTGGGGTCACATGACTTACCTAAAAAAATACCCAATTTTAAACTATAACTAATATCATGCCTAAAAATGATAAATATATTTATGACCAATGTGGATGTTTCAAAATCATATATTAAAAATTGATCAATGGATTAGAAAAAAATAATAAAATAGTTTCACTCTTAATAGAATATTAACTTGTGAAATAACCCTAAGAGATTATTGAATATATATAACAGTCAAAGTTGAAACATTACCCTTTCTAGTGACCATTTTATTGATGTATATGTGGGAATAGAGGACTCATCACATCCTGTGAAGACCCATTTGGGACACTGGATGATCATTTATTGATGTTTAAAACATAGAGTTATGACTAGATGTTGGTAGTGAGAAAGAAAGTTTAAAAATTCACTAATAAATGAGGAATTATGTTATTAAATATGATGATCAATAATAGGACAACATGCATGAATCAAAATCTGATGTAGTTCGAGAAAATCATGATGTGGATACTTTGGATATGGAAAAAATTTAATGTGTTGGTTATAAAAGAGGAAATAAAAAATAGAAGTCCCTATATGAGATCCTAGATCCCCCAAGTTTAATGTAGTCCACCAAGAATGGATGGTAAATGATCTTTTATTTAGTTATTTAGGTTTATATTAACACTTTTTGATCAGCCTGGTGAAGGGTAAACTGGTGATACTCATATGAAGAATTAAGCTATGTTTAGAGTAAGGATAGAGGTGTTCTCTTATATGGACATGTCACAACTGAGGATATTTTCTGATATAAACATGGAATATTTTTCCAATATTCTATCACCATAGCTGATAAGAGGTATGGTCGATCCAACGATGTGAAAAAAAAACCAAATCTAGGATGAATGTAGTGTTATTTAGGGTTTCTAATTTTCAGTTTTTAGGTGCATGCACTCTCCCCTATTTTTTATATTTCATTAAAAAATGCAATAATTTTACATGATTATTCTAATTTTTAGGTGAAAAATGAAGGAAAATGAAAGAAGACAGAAAATAATTGATGAAGCAACATGTATATGATTCACATCGGGATAAGTATTTTCACGTCATAAACTTATATAGATAGAACATGAAAAGGGAAACCCAATATAATAATTGTAAGAAATTATTATTTTCCATTTTTTATTTCACCCCCTCAATTTTGAATTTGTATTTATATTTTTTGACATTGAATTGCATGTCTGTAGTTAAATTTTTTGATTTAATAATTGATCGTGGAGAAAAATATATTAGGAAAATCACCATTAAATTTTATTAATTTCATATTCTATAATTTTGAATGAAAATGTAGGGGGGAATAAGTAGATATTATAATAGATATTTATATATATAAAATAAATAATAGTGGACTTGTTGAAATCTATAAATAATAGTTTCTAGCATTTTCCATGACTTGAATTTATGATATTCTTTGTTAACAGGATTTATTATTAGTATATATTGTCATGATTGATTTTCTTAAACAGTGGTTCTGATTATGGAAACATTTTTTGAGAATAATATTTCTTATTCATTAATTGGGTGTATTTATTGAGTGAAACTTAGTAATATTTAATTACTGAACATTTATTGTATATTATTGAGAATATTATTAAATAAGTTCTGTTTTAATATGAGTGGGTCATTTTTTTATTTTCTATTATCCTACGACCTGCCTTATATTAATCCTTATCACGCCCATAGAATCCATTAATATCCTGGAATAGAAAGAACCAAATTACAATACAATGTTATCCTTTTTTACCATACTCTATTAATTTTTCACTGTTATCAAAAGGTTCAGTATAGGGGAGACAGTTCCATAGTGAAAGGGATACACATGTTGAAATGGATAAGTGTGGGGTTTTTTAATGACATTTTGGGAAAGGTTAGTGATTTTCATTCATTATATTCATTTTAAACACATTTGGAAAATAAACACTGAAAATTGGGTTGTGTCTTTAGATGTCTAAAAATCAATATTTTTTTATAATAGATCAAGTTATAAATAATAAAAATTATGTTGTGAGGGAATAATATATGGTTGATTGGTCGATGTGTGATTTTTCCCATTCACAAATTTTGAAGAAAAACAATATTGTATTTCATTCATTTTACATTATTTCTTCTTGAATATACATTGAATTTTTGTGGAAAAAGATAGAGAATATTATAGAGTGTATTTTTATTGGGATTATTTTGATTATCATACAAATTAATTTAGAGGTCAAACTCTTTTTTATATTTAATTTATTTTTTACATCATTTACCCAACTACCATGTAGCCTCAATAACATTTGATCATAATAATCAATCCCACATTATTAAATTTCATTTTTTCTCTATGGGTTGGATGAAGTAGATGAATTGCAATCCAATGTTATAGAGAATGATTTGAGGTTCAAGAAAAACTTCATTTATAATTATACCATATTTGATGAGTAATGGAAAAAAATAATTAATAGTGAGGTAAATTTCATGTGGCATTCACATTGATGACGAGTTAATAAATATATATAGAATAAAGGAGAGGCATGATTACTTCAAAAGATGGAATGTAAATACATATTGACTTGATTTAATTTAAAAATGAGGAGCTACTAATTCTTTCTACTATAATTCTTGAATAATTATCCATTTTGATCAGTTGATTTTATTTTCATTAATTTTCTTTTCATGGTATAATATGTTTCCTTTTAAATTTGTTCATATTTCAATCTTGAGGATAAATTAGAATTTAAGTGTTGGGGTCTTGATGTATATATTTTAAGCACGCAATTTTTTATATTAAAAACAATTTATTTTGAATTAAAATTTATTATTCATTATATTTTAATTATTATTTTATTCATTTTTTAACAAGATAAATTATAATATGATCTGGAGAAGAATAAATGAAAATATATGAATTAAGGAAGTTGTGTTGTGACACGACACCGAAATTTTGAAGTTGAAAGGAAATGTAGACTATAGGAATTTCAAAATTCATGATGTTAATGGATTATTCATTACTTGAGAAGCTTGATAAATAAATTCATAGATTTAATGGATTGAAATAATTCGATGAAAATCTTGGAGGAGAAATGTCTTAAATTTGTCTTCTCAGAAGCAGATCGATCCAAACAATAAAAAAATTTCATAGAGACCATTAGTATTGTGAGTTACACTCAAAATATTGTTCATTACACAAATCCCTAATTTATATTATGATTTATTAGGATAAGAATGTTTTGTAAAAATATCTACATCATTTTTTATGTGAGATATTAATTCTCATCATTAACCTAGATTTAACAACATTATTCATGTTCTTCTGTTTGAATATTTTGATTGATTCTTCAAGGGGGTACCTAATTGAATCAACTAAATACACTCAATGTTGATTGGAAATGGATTCAAAACAACATTTTAACATGAAAGAGAACTCAATAGTAGATTTATTCTTATAAATAGAGAGTTCAGATGTTACTGCATTGGGTAAGAGACCAAAACCATAGTGATAAGTTTTCTTCTTTATAGATTCATCCACTTGGTCTACTCCACCACACTATTATTGGGTTATTAGTTAATTTTCATTTCACTCCCTCTCGTGGCAAGCATGATGAGGTGTTTTTTTTCATACTACTCTATGAATGTTAGTGGTATTAAAGTATTTTTTGTTTGATATTAAAATTTATGTTGGGATTTTTCATTCAAAATATTTTCCCTCTCTATTTATATTATATTCATAGAAATACTATTTAATGTTAATTAAGGGGAAATTCATTAAGGTCATAATTATATCTAAGGATTCTCCATGACCATTTTGTTGGGTTGATCTCTACGTTTAAAAATGGTTTTAGGTTACCTATTTCACTAAAAAAATTAAGTACAATAATAATAGTAAAGGGGGATTTATGAGAGGGAGAGTAATTACCATGACAATTAAAATTTAATAGACCTATTTTGTATGATAGTGATTTTAATTAACAGTAAATTGAAAAAAAATTAATATGTTATCCTAAATATCAAATGCTTGGTGTATTTTGTTTTCTTATTTTTCTACCCCCCTCTCTCCAAAACTAATTCACTCAGTTGTACAGATATATTTTCCCACCAATAGTTCATATTTTTATTTTTATTTTATTAAATAAATTATAATTTTCCATCATATATTCATTGTACTTATGTGGGATTATAAAATATTATACTACTTAAATGTTAGGTTATTGATTACATTACCATGTTTTATAAATTTATAAATTCAGTAATCTCATTGGAATTAACAACACATTTGGGATATATAGAATAAAAAACTGTTTTAGTTTTTCTTTTTAGGACAGAAGATATAAAATAGAAATTACACCTTTTTAAAGATCATTTGAATCTAATAGAGTCATAACAAAATCAACTCATGGTTGTCGAAATTTAAAGAATTAATACATCTAGGTTAACTCCTTCCATGTGATTCAATTTTATCATGTTTTTTTATTAAAAATATACTTTATAATTTCATGATAACAACAAAATGCAATTAAAGATATATTGGAAATTCGGTGTGATAAGGGATTAAGTTATTAGTTCCTTGAATTATTTGATTTATTTTATCTTATTTTTGGTTTTTAGTGTTTTTAAATAAAAATAAAAAAATCAAATGTTTTGAAAATTATTAAAAAATGATTTTTTTAATTTTTTCTTTGTTTTATAAGATTTCATAGAGCTGATTTGAAAAGTTTAATTAAATATTTATCATCATGTTTATTTTCTCAAATCTGATCGTATAATTGAATCTCAAAATCACATATGATTTCCCAAACATATTCATTTTATTATTCTATCATATTCAAAAAATTTCATGATATTTAACAAGAAATTGAAATCCAAATCCACTAGTTACTGACCATTTTTTTATACTTATCTTAATAAATATTCCTAACACCTTTTAAATAATCTTATTAGTACCCTCTCTTCTTGAGATAATCATATAGTTTTATTTTGAACTAGAACTTGTGGCTATTTTATCTATAAATAGTGTAGTTCTTGAGATCTTATAAACATGATTGAGTCCATAAATTGGTTATACTATCATCCAAAATTTAGAAATACCAGGAACATCAACCCATGATATGTCCCTGGATAATTATTAGTGGACATATATGTTTATGAAACATTTAATCCCAATTGTACCCTAACAACCCTCAATCTAATAAATATTTATATTGTTATTTAAATTTTAAGTGTGGGGTTTGGGATTATATTCACTTTTATTTTGGAGTAATTTCATGTAATGGTGAATTTTAGAAGCATGTTCCATCCTTTTTGGGAATTTTAAAGGGAGAAATAAGAATTAATCATAATCATTCAGTGTACTATATTTTTATCACTATGTTTTCCTAAAAATGTGTGTATAAAAAAAAGTATATAAGAATGAATCATTCTCTGAAGTGATATAAATGACCCATGGACCTAATTAGTAAAAAGAAATTAATTATAATCCTTTAATTACATTCATTTTCTTCTCAATCTCGTTGGAAGAAATTATATTAAAAAAGATAAAAAGAAAAGAAACTAAGGATGAAATAATTCAACTGAATTATTTTCCTAACTAACAGTTAGAAAAGGTAAAAAAAGGGGAGTATGAGATTCAAATATTCTTTGAATAATTTAGTAAATGGGATACTAATTTCTTAACATTATTTTTCACTTATTTTATTTAAATATTAAAACTATTCTTTTTCGAATCAATGTTTTAATCACTTATCAACCAACCTTAATCCACCAAAAAACCCCATTTAAGACATCAGGATTGATTGAAATTTCATTTCTTAGAGTCTAGATAAATTATATTGTCTACACACCTATGGTACATATTCATTTTCCAAGTATGAGCATGACTCTATATAAATAAAATTTTTCAGTGATGAGTTACATTGAATTCCATGTGAGTTTGGTCCTGAAGTAATTTTGAATTAACATTGAATATTGAATTTTATGTGGATTTGATAATTTCATTCCATTGGAATTCAATACATATATGAATCATGCAGAAAATTTAAATGTAAAGATTCAAAAATGTTTCCCTTATGTTGAAATTGGATTAAAATATTTCTATGAGTATCTATTTTTGTGTTTATTAATCGAAAGTAATAATAAAATTTTTTATGCTTCATTTGCTAGAGTAATTTTTCATTGAAATTACGGTAATTGAGACAAATTTGGGATAGTTTGAGGGTCAAAAAATTAATAAAATATTTCATATGTTTCAAACCTATGATAAAATTGAGTTTTTACTATGCTTATTTTGGTTTTGAATTCAAATTATGAAAACAAAATTGTCAACTCTTTTCTATATGGAAAACAAAATTTTTAGACATCGTTCTTAGTTAAATTCTGAAATTGGATCAGTTTCAAATATTGACTAAAAGTAGAATTTTTTTAATCGTAAATATGTTTCCATATTTTTTTAAGTTGGAACATTGACTATCATTTGATGTAAGAAAACAGGTTAATAAGATATCTTATGTAAATCAATGTTCATTTTTTCAAATTGGATATATTTGAGGTGGGTATATTACGAAACTATGTAAATTCATGAATGATAATGCCTATTTTACTAAGAGTACAAATACACAATAAAATATGATGTTTTATTTTAAAAAATAGATTTATTGAAATTTGTGTTATTATTAGACATACTAAGATCAATACATGGACCTATTTTTATATTATGTAGCTCATTGATTTTAAAATGTTTATCTGCATCATATATTTTGAAGTGGATGAACTATTTGATACAATTTGTAATGCATGTTGTGAATTTTTTTGAGGAGGGAGTAACATACTATATTAAACTTTACTAGAACATACCTCAATGAAAATGTTCCTTATCTGTGCTTGAAATAAAAACCTGAGAACTACATTACATGAATATTATATGAAATATTAAAATTATACTTTGAGATGTTATCTTGTTCACTACCACACATTAAATACAATATTTTTCATAGGATTATAACTATGGGGTTGAAAACGAGTAACGTTTGAACTAGAGATATGATGACTTATTTATGAAAATTTAATTTGGGATGGTCCAACTTATTCATTTTAAACGATAAATGATTTTGAAATATCCCCAAGTAAAATATTTATGTGTGTAGTAATATTGAATTATTAAATTTTATAATTTTTTTAATTTAGTCCTTGAATGTAACCCCAATAATTTAATTATAAATTTTCAATAACAACATATTTAATTTTTTGGGTCCGTTTTCAAATTTATATTAAATATGGTCAAAAATGTTATTTTTAGTGATTATAATTTTATTCATAATTTAATTTATGATTATACCTATTAATTATGTTTCCCACATTTTTAAATGTGATAGAGTTGATATTATATATAAGATGGTTTATCAATAATATCAAATGATAATTTCTTTATAAAATGTCAGAATTAATGTATTTTAAAGCTAATGAATATGAATTATGAGTTTTCCAAAATTATGAATTGCTCAACAAGACTTTTAGGTATGAGTTGAAACATATAAAACACTTACAAAAGTGTTAATGGTGTAGGAGAATAGGTTTGTAAGAATTAAATTCAAATCACCATATTAATTCCTCTACAACACTATTTCACACACCACATCAAATTCCTAATACAAATCACATCAAATCAGCATCCCTTGAACGCTCCTCACTATAAGAATTAAGGCCACAACTTTAAAATCCTAGGTAAATAAAGTATATAAAATTTTCATTTTTATTAAAATTTGAAAATTAATTATTAATTTTACATTAATGGGGATTCTATGTTTGATGGTATTCCAGGTACACAACAATGAGTTTCTTTGAAATCTTATGTTTCACACAATGTTGGGTCATACTGAAAAATAATAATATAATAGTTTTATTTTAAATGGTAATTAACGACTAGACATTGTAATGGAGGGAATTAACAGAGACAACTATAATATGATTATACATGTCTTTTAAATGTTTTTACATTTATCCAATAAAATTTATAGGCTTAAAATGTGAATTAATCAATGTTTAAGCAGAAATATTTGAATATTCACTAAATGGTTGATTTACCGCATTTTTATGTAGAATCACTATTAAATATAGTTCTGGTCATAGTTATATGTTCTATTTGACAAAATAAAATTCTTTTTTAGAATCGATTTATCAAAATTTACTTTGGGTAAATTATTGGAATTTTTCTCAAAAAATTCACTTTTTAAATGAATAGTGAAAAATACTGTATTTTAATTCAAAACCTCATTTTAATATAATTTATTTATTTGGATAGATTAATTTTTTAATTGGTTTAAAATTCTAATTATATTATATTTTTTCCATTTAATCCAATTTTTTTCATTGGAAGTAATTTCACTTTGAAATTGGACAAAAACAAGTGTCAATCTTTTGATAGTTTTTGTTTCTTAAAAAAACGCTTTTTGTTTTGACAGTAGAAATTAATTTTAAATTAATTAATTCAACTTTTAAGTATTGAATTTGTTAAAATAGACATCATTTTTTGAATTCATTATATAAAATATATATTAGGCTGAATTTTTGTTATTTTCCTGAAAACATCAATTTTTTATGAATAGTGAAAACACTGAGTAGTAGATAAAAGCTGCCTCTTTCATTAAAATGAAATTTTACTACTTTTGTGAATTGAATTTAGAAAATACAACATACATGGTTGTTATTAGTATGTAAACTGGGGTTCAATAATATGAAAATAATTTTTTCTCAATAGTAACTTTTGACTTTTATTTACCGCGGTTAAAGTTTAATATGGTAATTCAAGATAAAAAGAATATTATAATAATAAAAAATTAATTTAACACATATCCTATCTTTATTGGATGAGTAATTTCCGACCATGGGAATCCTTGGGTTGATTTTTGGGACCCCATGGAGCCAGTTGAGAGTGATAACGAAAATTTAGATTAATTAATTTAAAGTAAAGACAAAAATGACACAAAAAAATATCTTTTAGTAAATTAATTTTTACATGGGGTTGTAAAAGTTATTTTTCCACTATAAATATTAATTGGAAGGATAAAAATATTTCCAAAATAATGGTATTTTTTTATAATTTTTAGACTTCAAATAAATAAAATTAATTATGACACAAAAATGATACAGTATTAACCTCATTAATAAATGATTTAAATAAACAAGATTATAAATATTAAAATAACATCCAAAAAAATGTCAAATTACTATTGTATAAACTTTTCTTGACCTTGATTAATCTTATCTTTGACTTTAATTAGTTTTGGACATTTAGAAACAGAAAATCATTATAAAATAAAATAATATTTTCACACTTTTTTAAAGAACACCTCCACCCCCTTATAAAAATCCCTCACCTCTAGCTCATTCCTCACACCTCTCAAGCCCCTTGGATCGTCCCAAACATGACCAAATAATCACTAAATATCCCTCTCTTCCCCCTAGAATCATTACCTTTGGAATAAATAACTTCAAGAAGTCTTTTTGGTTCAAACTAAAGGGAGTTACCTGAATTAAAGATAACAATTTCTCTTAAATTATTTTGTTTTATTTTGTTTTATTTTACTACTCCAACCCCCTACACTCATTTTATTCCTTAATTTTAAAAAAAACCAGTATCATTAATAAACTAGTTTTTTTTCTGAGTGGGATTTTAATGACACTTACACACACCTCCGTCTAATGGATAAAGAGCATACTGTTTCAGTTGACGGTGAAATACTACCTCACAAAATGATGATTGTTCAAATATATCCAACCACCTCTCATGGTGTCCATAATGATGGAACTGTATATATATATATATAATATAATATATTTATATTTATTCTATTCTTCTGTATTTTTCATTTATATAATGCCATAATGGTTTCTGTAGTGGGTAAATACAATAATCTCATTTATGGATGTGCAGACTACCGCCCCCTCAAAGTGATATGACTTTTTCATGACTTATGTGTAACCTATAAAGGATAGAGTTAATGTAATTATATATTATATTATACTATAATTATAATATACTTATGTATAATTAAATTTCCATTTCATTAAAATACTAAATAGAAATAGAAGTAGCGTTCATGCGTACGTACGACTTACGGTCTCCATGAACAGTGCATTTTATTTCTTATCTCAAAATGTTATGTACTATTATAAATACATGTATATACTGGATATATATGATATATATGATAGCTAAATCATGAATATAATTCTGGATATAATGAAATTTAAACCACATGAACAAATTTTAATTATAAGAAGTCTATTTTTGACGCAAATACCAAATATAGAAAAATGATCATTATTAACTAAAATGATTACATAATGTTTATAATATGGTAATAAGTGGTATAAAATAAAAACTAAACTTTGAAAAGTTATTTATTCAATTATAAAAAAACATATGTTAATTATTCAATAAGAACAAGGAACAAACAAGTCCAGTCGGACACGAGGTAAGGGGTTTCTTATCTCACTTTTTATTCCATGAGATTTCCATTATTGCCTACTTATTTATTTCATGTGGTGTATTTTTTACTAACATTTGATATATATTATCATTATTCTCTTTATATTTAGGGAGTTATGTAATTCATTTAATTATTATTAACTTTTGGTCATTTGACTCGATTGATTACAACGTCGTAAGGGATTTTCATCTCACAAATTATTTTCGTGAGATTCGTACTATATTGCCACTATTTCCTTTGTGTGGTGTATGTACTGCCCAATATTGTATTAATTGTATAATATACATTAATTTATGGGTAATTAAATCTTCATTTTATGATCCTTCTTTCATATGGTTAATGTTTCATAAGTTACCAAATCGTAAAGGGAACCTTTCACCCTCTACTTTTTTAAAGACTTCTTTTTGTTATGTCTTTTAATTTACAACTTCTAATGTTGGGATATGTTCTTATATGTCCTCAATGATGTAAATTTAATTTCCATGTGATTAGATACCCTTTTCTCTCCCATCAAATTATTTTTATGAATTTTAAATTGAAGTCATTAGACTGTCGAATTTCTGTAATGGAACTTCTTAAACCAATTTCAATTCGTTGGGTAAAACTTATATTTCTTGATTATGTCGTGATATAAATATGTTTGAATGACCTATAATTTTTTCATACTTAATATACACATATATTGAGTTTATTATTATTATTCACAAATAATTATGAAATTGATTTATCCTTAATTTAAGGATACAGTTTTTATAATGGATTTCGTCTTAATTTATATTCCCTTGAGACTACATTGTTGTTATGTGAAAATTCTCTTTTATATGGTGTATATACTGCCCTTCGGAATATTAGATCATGAATATCCTTATTATCATGATATTATAAGTTTTGTTTTATTATATTCTTCAATTTTGTTTAGTCAAGTGTTTCTGAAGTGTTATGATAATATTTAACTAAAACATCATTCTAAAGGCTTTAAAGAATTATTCTTCTAAATATTTTTCATTAATGTCCATGTTTTCAAAGTGGTTATCATTATTTATTTATAGGAAAATTAATATTTTAAAAATTTATTTCCTTTAAAAACTTCAAAGTGGTTTGAGACAATTTGATTCAAAATTCTCTTTATTAAATGTTTGAAATGGTTTTGAAAATGGTTTGATTAAGACTTGATTATGTCAATATCTAGGAATGATATATTGTAATTGAAATGTGAAAATTTTATTAGTGAAATGTTTATATTTACAATATTTTTTGTGTTATGATATTATAATGGTACATGGACATTTGACGGGTGGTTACGCGATAAACAAAATAATGGGTGGTGCTGTGATAAACTAGGATAGGTGGTTACATTATAACCTCCAATGAATTTGACATTGAAGTAAGCCATATGGATATTCCATTTAATGATATGTATGGAAGTCATCCATATGTATATTCCATTTAGTGATATGTTTGGAACTTTACCATATGGTTATTCCATTTAAGTATGTTTATGAACCAGGAAATCATTATTTGTTATGTGTTCTTTATATGGGTTTATGATAACATATTGGTTACAAAAGGGTAAGAAATGATATTTTATTCATTGAAGAGTATTTACTTCTTCATGATGTTGAAAATTATTACTTATGATATATTATTCATGGTTTACTTGTTGTTTTAAAAAACTGACAGTTTTCATTATTTGTGTACCCCATACTGATATTTTTGATCATACCAAGGTTTTGAAATTTTTTCACAAGACATGAAGTGGAATAGGGACAAGGATGTGATCAAAGAAAAGTCATGATGTATAAAACATGGAACTGCACATGTTTTTTTATAGTTTATATTTTATGAAAAATGGATATTGGGTAGTAGTTTCTACTTGTAATATTCATGTTGTTATGTAATAGTTATGGCCTAATTCTCAAAAACTCTAAACATTAAAAGATCCTGAATGTGAATTCTTGACATAATTCAAGATTATGTAATGCTTAAGGCTGGGTACTTATAGTTGGTATAAGAGGTCGGTTTAGATAATTTTAGAGGTTAGGGTGTAATTTAAGAATGAGTGACATAACCGTAATGGTTAGCATATTAGAAAGAGTCATAGTTATTTTAGAGTTGACAAACGGTTATTACATTTTGGGGTGCCAAATTAAATTTCTTAAGTAACCTTTGAGCATACATTATGATATGGTTATTTTTGATGAATTTGTCTTTTTTTTGGAATGTTATGAAATTGTATATTTTTTTAAAAATAACAACACACCGACCGTGTGTTAACCCATCCGGTTGAAAAAAGCTGCAAGAATCTAACCCACAACAAAAGTGCAATTGGGATTTATCACCCACCACTAGCCTACATGAAGTCCCCAGTTAGTATGACTAATTCATTTTATTAAATGATTCTAAGGATCAATAATAATTTTATTTGGGATTATATGTTTTATCAAATGGACATCCTTTGTATAGGAAAATGATTTGGAAATTAAGTGATAATGGTTATTTTGGAATACATTCTCTCTTTTGGGAACACTATATGCGTAAAGAAAATAGAATACATTGGAATTTAATTTGTGGAGTAATGGTTGAAATATTATTTTTGAATAATATATGCTTGTATTATGGACATATGGTGACTTATGTTATTTATCAAATGATTAACCTATCATAGAGAAAATGTGATTTGGTTAATTACGCTTTAGTAAAAGACTTTAAGAGTGGATGGTGTTTTTGGAGAAAAATGTTAATATTTATCCTGGAATAAAATCTGATTAAATCCTTCTAATATTTGGGTTTAAATATTAGTTTGGATTAAATTGAAAAATTTTATGGACAGTTGTTTATTGAATGGTCTTTGTTGAACTTTGTGTATTTTTTGAAAAAATCTGGAGATTAAGAGTAGTTTTTCCTTTTGTAAAATATTATCCTTTTTGGGATTATCATATCTTCTACTAACAAATTTTGGTTTTTGTTGATGTCAAAAGATAGGGAAAATATATAGTTCATATTTTTTAGATTATGTGATACTGTAGAAGTTTATTCTAGTACTTCAGGTGTGACCAAGTCATCTTGAATACTTACTGTTTGGAGAAAATATGAGTTTGTGGTATAATTTTATTAAATGATGACACTCTATATGATAAGTAAGTATATTTCCATACAATCATAGTCTATTTATTAATAATGCTTATAAAATCTATGAAAAGGATTTTGATGTAAACAAATTTTAAGCTCTCTTTTATCATCAATCTTTTTCCCAACCAAAAATTGATGGTATTGTGGTGGTTAACTTTCCGTGATCAAGTTCTTTATCACTCTCTATTAATCTACGAGAGTTGGTCTCTCTTCCATATACATGTTTTCATGGAATCTTTGTATCTATTATATCAAGAAACCTTTTTATCTATCTTTATTTCTTTTAAAGTGATAGTTTTATTGATTATTTTTCCAATGAGGGACTTTCAATGATGTTTCCATGCCCAATTTTAAAATTGTGAGGACGCAATTCTTAAAAGGGGGATGGATGTAATATCCCAGGTAAATAAAGAATAATAAACTTTCATATTTATTAATAATTTAAAATTAATTATTAGTTTTACTTTAAAGGGGATTCAATGTTCGCTGTCGTACCTGGAACACAACAAATGTTTTCTTTGAAATCTTACGCTGCACACAACGTTGGGTTATACTGAAATATAATATTATTATATTATTATTTAAATCGTAGTTAACGCCTAGCCATTGTAATAGATGGAATTAACAGAACTAAGTACAATATTATTATACATTTTTGTTAAATGTTTTTATATTTATCCAATAAAATTTAGAGGCTTATAATGTGAATTAATCTATGTTTAAGCATAAATACTCTAATATTTACTAAAAGGTCGATTTATTACCTTTTGATGGTGAACCCTATTTAAATATATTTTTGGTCACATTAATATGTTATATTTGAGAAGTAAATTTCTTCTTTAGAATCGAGATATCATAATTTACTTTGGGTAAAGTTTTGGAATGTTTCTAACAAAATTCATTTTTAATGAATTGTGAAAAATACTATATTTTAATTCAAAATAGCCTTTTAATGAAATTTAATTATATGGTTATATAATCTTTTTAATTTTTTTCAAGGTTTAATTAGATTATATATTTATAATTTAATCCAATGTTGGACATCTTATGTAATTTCACATTGAAATTGGACAAAAAAATTTCAATCTTTTGATAGTTATTGCTTCTTAAAAAACACGCTTTTTTGTTTTGACTGCGGGAATTAATTATAAATTAATTAATGAAACTTCTAAGATTTTAATTTTTTAATATAGAAATTATTTTTGAATTCAGAATATCAAATATAGATTAGGCTAAATTTTTGGAATTTTTCTGAAAAACATGAATTTTGATAAATAGTGAAAACACTATGTAATAGATAAAAAACTGAATTTTTCATTTAAATAAAAATTTACCACTTATGTGAATTTAATTTAAAAGTTAAAACATACATGGTTGTTATTATAAATTAAATTTTGGTTCAATAAGATAAATTTAATTTTTGGTGAATAGTAACTTTCAACCTTTTTTTACCGCGGCTAAAGGTAAATAGAGTAATTCAAGGTAAAAAGAATATTATAATAAAACAAAATAACCATAAAACTTGTAATATCCTTATATTATGAGTCCTGTATTACCATGGGCATCCATTTTTAGATTTTGGTATCCCATGTAGCCACATGGGAGTGACAATGACACATCAGATTAATTAATTTAAGGTATAGGAAAAACAGACTCAAACAAATATTTTTTAGTAAATTAATTTTTTACATGGGGTAATATAAGATATATTTTCTACTATAAATATTCATTCGAAATATTAAAAGATTTTCTAAATGATGGTATTTTTTTATAATATTCATACATCATATAAATAAAATTAATTATGACACAAAACTGATGCAGTATTTACCTAATTAATAAATGATTTAATTAGATAAGATTTTAAATATTTAAATAACATTAAAAACTAGTCCATTTGTTATTATATGTATTTATTTTGACCATGAGTCATCTTATGTTCTACTTTAAATAGTTTTGGACATTTTGAAATCGAAAATCATTATATAATAAAATAATATTTTCACACTTTTTTAAAGAACCCCTCCACCCTCTTATAAAAATCCCTCACTTCTAACCCATTTCTCACACCTCTGAAGCCCCTTGGATCATAAAAAAACTACCCAAATAATCTCTCAATATCCCTATCTTCCACCTAGAAGACTAACCATAGGTAGAAGGAACTTCAAAAAGTCTTTTGGGTTCAAACCAAATGGAGTTACCCGAATTAAAGGTAATATTTTCTCTTAAATTATTTTGTTTTATATTGTTTTATTTTACTTATCCAAATCCATAAAATCTTATTATTAAATTAGTTTATAACAAAACCAGTATCATAAATATAATAGGTTGTTTTTATGAGAAGGATTTGAATGACACTTACACACACCTATGTTTAATGGGTAAAGACCGTACTCTTTCTGTGGACGGTGAAATACTACCACATGAAAAGATGATTGTTTAAATATCTCAAAACACCTCAAATGGTGTCCATTATTATGGAAATTTATTTATATATAAAATATATTATATTAATATTTTTTCTATGCTTATGTATTTTTCATTTATATAATACATTAATGGTTTTCATAGTGGGTAAATAAGTTAATCTCGTTTGAGGAAGTGCGGACTACCGCCCCCTCAAAGTGATATGAATCATCCATGCATTATGTGTAACATATAAAGGGTAGAATTAATGAAATTATATATGTAATTATATAGGAATTATAATATTCTTATGTATCATTAACTTTCCATTCCATTACAATACGAAATAGAAATGGAAGTAGCGTTCATGCGTTCGTATGGCTTGCCTTCTCCATAAATGGTGCATTTCATTTCTTATCTCCAAATACTATGTACAATTATAAATACATGTATATACTGGATATCTATGATATATATGATATCTAAATCCTGAATATTATTTTGAATATAATGAGATTTTGACTACATGATGACCTTATAATTATAAGAAGCCCATTTTTACTCAAATACCAAATATCAACAAAATGATCATTATTAACATAAATGATTACATAATATTTCTAACATGTTAATAAGTGATATAAAAGGTATAATATAATTTAAAATGGTTCTTAATCATGTATAAATTATCTTATGTTTATTATTTAGAAAGAACAAGGAACAAACAAGTCAAGTCGGACATGAGGTAAGGGGTTTCTTATCTCACTTTTAATTCCAAGAGATTTCCATTGGTCCCCACTTATTTGTTGCATGTGGTGTATTGTGTACTCAAACTTGATATATATTATCATGATTGTATTTATATTCAGGGTATTCTGTGATTCATTTGGTGGTTATTAACTTTTGGTCATATGACTCGTTTGATTAGAATGTGGTAAGGGATTTTCATCTCACTTCTTATTTCTGAGAGATTCAAGCTCTATTGCCACATCTACGTTTGTGTTGTGTATGTACAAACCATTATTGTATTAATTTTTTAATATAAATTAATTAATTGGTAATTACATATTTATTTTATTATCCTTCTTTCATATGGTAAATGTTTCATAAGTTACCAAATCCTTAAGGGAACCTTTCACCCTCCTCATTGTTAAGTACATATTTTTGTTATGTCTTTTTATTTACATATTATAATACTGAGATATGTTATTATGTATCCTTAATGATGTAAATTTAAGGTCAAAGTGATGAGATACCCTTTTCTCCCTCGTCAAATTGTTTTTCTGAACATTAAATTGATGTCGTTAGGCTATCGAATTTCTGTAGGGGAACTTCTTAACCTAGTTTCAATTCTTTGTGTCAAACTTATCCTACCTGATTATGTCGTGTTATAAATATGTTTGAATGAACTATGATTGTTTCACACATAATATCCACTTATACTGAGTATATTATTATTTTTCATGCATAATTATATATGTGATGTATTTTTAATCTAAAGATACCATCTTTATAATGGATTTCGTCTCATTTTACATTCCATTGAGACTTCATCGTTGTTGTGTGCCAATTCATTTTTATATAGTGTATATACTACCCTTTGGAATATTATATCATGAATATAATTATTCATATGATATTATAAGTGTTTTTATTCTATTCTTCTATTATTCTTAGTTAATTGTTTCTCAAGTGTTATGAGACTCTTTAAAAAAATCGTTTTAAAAGATTCAAAGAAATATTATTATAAATATTTCTCATAAATGTCCGTGTTTTAAAAATGGTTTTCAGTGTTTATTTATATGGACAATAATGTTTTAAATAATTAATTCCTTTAGAAGCATCAAATTAGTATGGGACACTTTGATTCAAAAATATCTTTATTAAATGTTTTAAATGGTTTTGAAAATTGTTTGATTAAGAATTGATTATGTCAATATCTTGGAATGATATATTGTAATTGAAATGTGTAAATTCTATTACTAGAATTTTTATATTTAAAATATTTTATGTGTTATGATTTTATAATCATACTTGGACATTTGATGGGTGGTTACGTGATATGCAAAACGACGGGTGGTGTCGTGATAAACCAGGACGGGTGGTTACGTTATAACATCGAATGCATTTGGAAAGAAATTTGGCTATATGGTTATTCCATTTAGTGATATGTATGGATGTTGGTCGTATGGATATTCCATTTATTAATATCTGTGGAAGTCAAAAGTATGGTTATACAACTTAAATATGTATATGTCCCAAGATACCTTTATATGTTTTGTGTTTTTTATATGGGCTTACAGTAAGCTTTTGGTTACAAAATGGTAAGCAATGATCTTTTATTTAGTGAGGTGTATTTACGACTTCATATAGGTGAAATGTATTACATATGATAAATTATTCATGGTTTACTTGTTTTTTTTAAAAACTAATAGTTTTCATTATTTGTGTATCCCTTATAGAGCTTTTTTCTCATCCCATTTTTTTGAAATGTTTTTCACCGGACATGAAGTGGAATTGGGAAAAGGATGTCATCAGGGAAATGTCATAATGTATAAAACATGGAATTGGACATGTTTCTTTTTAATATTATATATTTTAAGAAAAATTTATATTTGTTAGTATTATCTACGTGTAATATTCAAGTTATTATGTAATAGTTATGGCCTAATTATCTTAAATTTTAATCCTGAAAAGATCCTCAATGCGAAATCATGACATAATTCAAGATTATGTAATGTTTAAGGCTGGGTCCTCATAGTTGGTATCAGACGTCGGTTTAGATAACATTAGATTTTAGTGTGTAATTTAAGCACGAGTGATATAACCATAATTGTTAGCATATTAAAAATAGTCATAGTTATTTTAGAGATGATAAATTATTGTTACATTTTGGGGTGCAAAATGAAAGGGATTAGATAACCTTTGAGGAAACATTATGTTATGGTGATTTATGATGAATTTGTCTATTTTTTGGAATGTAATGAAATTTTATAGTTTTTGAAAATGGTCATTGTAGAGACCCGAATCTTGACGTACATTGAAATTACATTACATTTGCGGAATACTTAGTACATAACAAAAACACACACACTAAAGGATCGTAATAGTTTAGTGTCTTTGGAAACTCGGAACGTAATCTTCTAATCGTGGTGAATGTTCTTCAATATCTCCCATAAAGTTCATCCCTTTTTTTCCTAAAACCTTTCTTTATATCCTGGGGAAAAGAAAACATAAAAGGGTGAGCTCAAATGCTCAGCAAGGGCAATAAAGGAAATCATATCATATCTTTTTGAAAATCATAACCTGCAAAAGAGATCATAAAATCTTAATAAATCATAGAAGTGAAAATGAGATCCCCATAATCATAACATGAAACTTGAAACATTGTGGCATGCACACATAATCATGGAAAATCATTTCTTGTTAGTCATGACTTATTGCCAAGACTATCTTAGTGGACAAAGTCCCTTTCTGAACCGAGTTCACTCCTCGTTTCAGTCCTGTATCACTGAACCGAAATAACCTTCCGTTCCAGCCATGTCTATCTCATGAGATATAAAATCTTTACCCAATGCATTGGAGGGAGATATAGGTCCCACCCATCTTATAATGAATCCTTTCTTATGTGTGCCACATAATCATAAAACATACATCATTGCATAACACATGTAACAAAAATGGGATTCTTGAAACATCATGACATCATAAATCAATTCATATAAGATAAAGGAATTCATAAAAATAATTCCATCACAACATGAACAAATCAATTTAATAATAGGGATAAAAACAGAACCCTTTATTATCTTAGATGGAAAATCATTTTGATAAAACACTTGAACTCCATTCTTGAGGAAAATATCCTTTTTTCTTAAAAAACATTTTTCCTTTCATAACATGTCATACAACTTTAAAATAAAAGAAGTTGATTAAAAATAAACTTGAAAACTTGTAAAGGAATATTCTTGGAAATTTTGTTTTAAAAATCCATTCATGCCATATAAGTTAAAAAAAACATTCTTCGTACTTTTGTCGGAAAAGTCAAAAAAGTACCTCGTACGAAAAACGACAAAAGATTCCTTTCATATCTTTTACTAAAAACTCACCGAAGGGTAAAATTGGACTTAAACAATTGTAGGTGGATAGAAATAATATTACATATTGATTAAACATGTATTTGGATGATAAAATACATCCCAGTAAATACTTACGAATAAACAATCTCGGATAAAAATGAGATTGTGATATTTTCCCTTACCTTAGGTCCAATTTGCTTCGTATGTGTCCGAACCTCCTGTATAATTATTTAAATAATGTCATTGACTTATTACAGAATCATATTTATTGTTATGATATCATATATGGTTCACTTATGACATTATATTACCCGTTCTTTTGTAAATTCCATGTTAAAGAAGCGTTTTGGGTAAAATCGTTTCATTTATCATAGGTGTTTTGACTTGTTGTTCTTGACATCATTATTACTCATGATTTACTTACTTCCAGAATATAAAATATGATTTATATATCATATATATTTAGTATATATATATATATATAATAGATAGATAAATAAAATGAAAAACACCGTTCATGGAGACGGTAGTCCGTACGTACGCATGAACGCTGTTTTTCTTTCCTTATTGTCTTGAAATGGAAGTAAGTAGATGACATACATATGTATATATATACATAAATCCAGTAGCTTTATAATGTCATATATTTCATTATTATTTCTTATATATACATTATAATCATTCTTAAATGGTTAACATGGAGAATGAATCTCATCGCGTCGTGGAGACGGTATTCCGTACGTACGCACGAGCGATGATATCATTTCCATAAATACTGAATTGAATTGGAGTGGATTATACAATATATCAGAATCAATATGATGTTGTAATAACTATGTATAGTTATTCTTTACACCATTATACCCATCCATGTAAGGTGGTGGTGGAAAATAGATTACACCACGGCGTGGAGACGGTATTCCGTACGTACGCACGCGCGGTGATTTCTTTTTCCGTAGGATGGATAGATGGTAAAATAGGGTTGTTTCATACTTATAATAACATATCAGTATATGAGTGATACTGATGTTATTACTTCATAATGAAACAACCTAAGAAGAAGAAGTGGAAGAAGAAATAAAGATGAAAGAATTGGTAACGGTAATTACCTCTTCTTTGAAGTGCCTCTTTGAGACCTCCTCTTAGGGCACTAGAATTGGTCTTTGAGGAAGACCAGAACCACTAGAATGTTGCTAGGGAAGTGGAGAAGAGATTTTGGCAGGGGTTGGCCGAGCTTGAGTGCTTAAATTGGTGTGAGGAGGAGGGGGAGGAGGTGTCCTTTTATAGGGGAGGAGAGGGGCACCTTAGGAATATCTCAAAATATTATTTTATATTAAAGTCAAAATCGGTTTATAATGGTTCCAAAGGGTCTTATTTCGAAGATAAAGTGGGGATGGGTCGAAATCCTATCAACCAATAGAATTTAGACAAGTTTAGGATATTATTTTAACCTTATAAATTAGATTTAACTCTAAGTTAAATAATTTAACTTTTACCATGTCTTTTTGTTTTCTTTCACTATATGGTTAATACACTTACTATAACATGCCAAACGAACCCCAAATTATTTATTATTAATATATATATCCTTATCTAAGTCATTTGGCCGAACCATAGATTTTTAGGAATAAAATAACAATTAATAATATAATATTTGATTTAAAAACTATTTTGTGTCAATTTTGAAACTATTTGATATATGATTTTTGTGAAAGTCATAACAGAATTAAATGTTCGAACCAAGTTGATTAAATCAACATTAATATATCATAGTAACCTAGAAAATTAGTGGAATTCATAAAAATTTTCAAATTACATTTATTTTGGTGTTTATAACATCAATTATGTCAATATTTCATTAATAAGATAATTACTGCATCATCGTTGTGTCATAAATAAATTAAATTATTTGATGTCTAAAAATTACAAATAAAATACCATCATGTAGGAAATCGTTTTATCTTTCTAATGAATATTTACAATCGAATTTATCTTATGTATAACCCCATATTAAAAATGATTTACTTATTAAACTTTGATTTTAACTATTTTAATCTTTCTTTAAATAAATTAATAATAAATGTCCTAATCTAATCCAAGTGGGCCTAAATGGTCATATTTTATTCCTAAGTTTGTTTTTGGTCGAATTACACTTGTCCAATAGAATTAGGATATGTGTTAGGGTAATAGTAATATCATATTTACCCTTAGTTACCCTATTTACTATTAACCGCGGTAAAAAAAAGTAAAAAGTTACTATTCACCAAAAAATTATTTTCATCTCATTGAACCACATTTTAGTCCTTGATATTAACCGTGTCTCTCGGATTTTCGAAATTCCATTCACAGAAGCGGTAAAATTAAGTTTTATACAAAATTCAGTTTTTAACCTATCACTTAGTAGTTTCACTATTCATCAAAAATTGATGTTTCTCAGAACAATGCCAAAATTTCATCCTAAGCTATATTTCATATTCTGAATTCAAAAATGAAATCTATTTTACCAAATTCATTACATAAAAGTTGCATTAATTAATTTTATAATTAAATCCCGTTGTTAAAACAAATAGCGTGTTTTTAAGAAACAATATCTATCAAAAGATTGACACTTGTTTATGTCTAGTTTAAATGTGAAATTACATCCAATGACCAACATTGTATTAAATTGTAAAAATATATTCTAAATATACTTTAAAACCACTCAAATTAATAATTTATCACTATTAATTATTTCGATTAAAAAAGTTGTTTTTAATTATAATTTAGTAATTTTCACTATTCATTAGAATGTGAAAGTTATCCGAAAAGTACCAAAATTTCATCTTAGGCTAAATTCGATACTCCGAATCCAAGAATGAAGTTCATTTTGAAAAATAAGATTTACAGAATTTTAAAAAGTGGTTATTACTATTCATAACGGCTAGTTTTAATAATATTTTAATAGCATATCATTGTTTCGTGAAACTCAGTATTACGTACCACACACGCTATCGAGGAAGGTTGCGATTGCGTGTAATGCAAGGCAAGTCAAAGATGTGTGTTGTGCAAGCTCCTTTTGGTGTAGCGTACAACACAAGACATTAATAAAATTAAAAAGAATATTTTTTATAAAATCTTGGGCTGTTACATTCTACCCCCCTTAAAATGAATTTCGCCCTCGAAATTCGTCGGGGTTATAAATGGTTTACTATTCGAAAGTTTCTTTAATAGAAACCCACATCGTAAAAAGGAATACCAAAACTTGGCTTTAATAACTAAAGTATGAAATGTAACGATTACCCAAATAAACTAATCACTGGGTTTCCACATAGGTGAAAATATGGATATGGAAGAGAAATCTAACTATCATGTTCTAATGGAGAGTGGTAGAGAACATGGCTATGGAAAAGCCAGTAATCACAAATCCATAAATTTGTGACGATCTAAGGTACCATCTGATTCATCAGGTATAAGAGAACTAGGACAACATTTTTGGTTTTCAAGATCATTTCCCTAAAGTTAAAGAATTTGAATTAGAATAAATACTTACTTTATTTTGGTACAATCTCACTGTTGTTCGTGCCTTTAACAATTTCCACTTCATCTCTTAAATAAATGAAGTTGAATTTGTTATTCGTGAAGTGTTAGCAGATCATGTGATAGAATGACGGGTCATTCCATCTGTCTCAAAAGGTTAGCAAAATTTATATACATAAGTCGATATATAGTGGGATTAATCATATATGGTTCCTAAAATGGGCTTATACTTCATATATCATACTGCTTAATATAATAACACTAGTTTCTACTAAACAGGGACTTCCTGTAGGCCAGTGGTAGGCGATAAAGGCCAGTCGCACTTCGGTTGTGGGTTCGATTCCTACAGCCTTGTCCGAAGCGATGGGCTGTCGCCCGTCCTGCAGGTTGTCCTTTTTCTAAAACTATATTACCATAACATCCCATCAATAATATCGAAAAAAAATCTATCCTTAAACAATACTAACTTATGTCCAACATAATCCATTCCAATCTTTAGGCTTATCCATAATACTGCAGTACATTCTCATAACATAGTGAAAACGATTACCAGAGATTTAATACTGTCGTTGATCCCCACATATCATAAGATATGTCTTGTTGGTCACATTCCAAACATTCAAAGTCCTTAATCGCGTATTCTCTTGAATACCTTAGTGAAAACATGAGTGCAGTTAAAAGTTAACACTTTCCACATACCAAAATCCTCAAAATTCTATATACTCAAACCATGATATCACTTAGTCCTTATATCAATCATGAGCTCATGAATACTATTAAACATTTCATTTTCTCGTCTTCATTATGCGCATATCATCTTATTTCCAGAAAATATCTCAATCACTTTGAATACCACATCAATAAATATTGCAATACTCAATGATACAACATTATTTTGGAATCCCATTACATAAACACTTAATCATTCCACCACATCGTTGTCATATTCAACATTGCCAATAGTGATCGCATGTGATTTCCCTTTGTCCTTTGCCTTCAGTGGTTGCTCATGTTGATCATCACTAACCCTTGGATTAGGGCAATTATTAGCATAATGCCCCATTTCCTTGCACTTGAAGCATTGAAGTGTTGGCGGTGCGTTCTCTTCAGTGTTTGCTTTATTCACATCATTAGAAACCCTTTTTCCATTACTTCGACACTCAGCTGCTCGATGACCTTCTTTTCCACACTTAAAACATTTTCTAGTCCCTTTAAGACAATCTCCACCATGCTTTTTTCCACACTTTGTGCATAAGGAAACATTCATCTTCTTTTCACCATTATTCTGAGATTTCTCCTTGAACTCCATCTTTCGTTTCTTGTCAAAACCATGAGATGGATATGTAACACCAACTTCTATTTCTACCTTGATAGCACAACGCACAATTTCTTCATAGCTACTGAAGTCTCTTATAGCTAATGCCCTTCGAAGACTTGGTTTTAAGCCACTGAAAAATCGATCAACTTTACTTTCAGGTTGGATGATAATTCCAGAAGCATACCTTGCAAGTCTTGTAAAATTTGCTTCATAGGTACCAACAGATTCATCGTCCCTTTGCTTCAGTTCAAGAAACTCTTTCTCCATCTTTGTTCGAAGAATACGAGGGAAGTACTTACTGAAAAATAAGTTCTTGAACTCGTCCCATTCCATGGACTCAATTTCATCTCTTGGCCTCGTATTCTTGATAAGATTCCACCATTGATCAGCTTCACCTTCCAAACGATATACTGCTAAGATGACTTTATCATGTTCAGAACATTGAAGAACTGAAAATATCTTTTCAGTAGTACTGATCCATTGTTCAGCCACAAGTGGATCAGAAGACCCACTGAAAGAAGGTGGATGTTGCCTCATGAAGGACTCAATAGAATATTGTTCCCTTCTCTGCTCATTTGGAAGTCCAGAATGATTCATAGCTTGTGTAAGTATAGCAATAAGATTTTGCACTCCATCCCACATAACATTTGTTTGTTCAGGAGGGCAATCATTGCATTGTCCATTGCATTGATCAACACGGTTCCTTCGGGTTCCAGCCATCGTCTAAAACCCAAAAAGAATAGTGTGAGAGGCAAAAATCATGCTAGGGAAAACAACATAATAAAGGGGGAGTATCCTCAATATCTAATATCTTAGGTTAAATTCTATGATCGTTACCGTAGTTCTAGGACTATATCTTATACGTATACTTATCCTTAGGGACATCCCTAGACATACGTTAGAAATATCTCTAGGGATCTCACTAACGTTTTCGCATCCTAGTTTCCAAAGGTTGACTAAACCTTTGCTCTGATACCAACTGTAGAGACCCGAATCTTGACGTACATTGAAATTACATTACATTTGCGGAATACTTAGTACATAACAAAAACACACACACTAAAGGATCGTAATAGTTTAGTGTCTTTGGAAACTCGGAACGTAATCTTCTAATCGTGGTGAATGTTCTTCAATATCTCCCATAAAGTTCACCCCTTTTTTTCCTAAAACCTTTCTTTATATCCTGGGGAAAAGAAAACATAAAAGGGTGAGCTCAAATGCTCAGCAAGGGCAATAAAGGAAATCATATCATATCTTTTTGAAAATCATAACCTGCAAAAGAGATCATAAAATCTTAATAAATCATAGAAGTGAAAATGAGATCCCCATAATCATAACATGAAACTTGAAACATTGTGGCATGCACACATAATCATGGAAAATCATTTCTTGTTAGTCATGACTTATTGCCAAGACTATCTTAGTGGACAAAGTCCCTTTCTGAACCGAGTTCACTCCTCGTTTCAGTCCTGTATCACTGAACCGAAATAACCTTCCGTTCCAGCCATGTCTATCTCATGAGATATAAAATCTTTACCCAATGCATTGGAGGGAGATATAGGTCCCACCCATCTTATAATGAATCCTTTCTTATGTGTGCCACATAATCATAAAACATACATCATTGCATAACACATGTAACAAAAATGGGATTCTTGAAACATCATGACATCATAAATCAATTCATATAAGATAAAGGAATTCATAAAAATAATTCCATCACAACATGAACAAATCAATTTAATAATAGGGATAAAAACAGAACCCTTTATTATCTTAGATGGAAAATCATTTTGATAAAACACTTGAACTCCATTCTTGAGGAAAATATCCTTTCTTCTTAAAAACATTTTTCCTTTCATAACATGTCATACAACTTTAAAATAAAAGAAGTTGATTAAAAATAAACTTGAAAACTTGTAAAGGAATATTCTTGGAAATTTTGTTTTAAAAATCCATTCATGCCATATAAGTTTAAAAAAACATTCTTCGTACTTTTGTCGGAAAAGTCAAAAAAGTACCTCGTACGAAAAACGACAAAAGATTCCTTTCATATCTTTTACTAAAAACTCACCGAAGGGTAAAATTGGACTTAAACAATTGTAGGTGGATAGAAATAATATTACATATTGATTAAACATGGATGTGGATGATAAAATACATCCCAGTAAATACTTACGAATAAACAATCTCGGATAAAAATGAGATTGTGATATTTTCCCTTACCTTAGGTCCAATTTGCTTTGTATGTGTCCGAACCTCCTGTATAATGATTTAAATAATGTCATTGACTTATTACAGAATCATATTTATTGTTATGATATCATATATGGTTCACTTATGACATTATATTACCCGTTCTTTTGTAAATTCCATGTTAAAGAAGCGTTTTGGGTAAAATCGTTTCATTTATCATAGGTGTTTTGACTTGTTGTTCTTGACATCATTATTACTCATGATTTACTTACTTCCAGAATATAAAATATGATTTATATATCATATATATTCAGTATATATATATATATATAATAGATAGATAAATAAAATGAAAAACACCATTCATGGAGACGGTAGTCCGTACGTACGCATGAACGCTGTTTTTCTTTCCTTATTGTCTTGAAATGGAAGTAAGTAGATAACATACATATGTATATATATAAATAAATCCAGTAGCTTTATAATGTCATATATTTCATTATTATTTCTTATATATACATTATAATCATTCTTAAATGGTTAACATGGAGAATGAATCTCATCGCGTCGTGGAGACGGTATTCCGTACGTACGCACGAGCGATGATATCATTTCCATAAATACTGAATTGAATTGGAGTGGATTATACAATATATCAGAATCAATATGATGTTGTAATAACTATGTATAGTTATTCTTTACACCATTATACCCATCCATGTAAGGTGGTGGTGGAAAATAGATTACACCACGGCGTGGAGACGGTATTTCGTACGTACGCACGCGCGGTGATTTCTTTTTCCGTAGGATGGATAGATGGTAAAATAGGGTTGTTTCATACTTATAATAACATATCAGTATATGAGTGATACTGATGTTATTACTTCATAATGAAACAACCTAAGAAGAAGAAGTGGAAGAAGAAATAAAGATGAAAGAATTGGTAACGGTAATTACCTCTTCTTTGAAATGCCTCTTTGAGACCTCCTCTTAGGGCACTAGAATTGGTCTTTGAGGAAGACCAGAACCACTAGAATGTTGCTAGGGAAGTGGAGAAGAGATTTTGGCAGGGGTTGGCCGAGCTTGAGTGCTCAAATTGGTGTGAGGAGGAGGGGGAGGAGGTGTCCTTTTATAGGGGAGGAGAGGGGCACCTTAGGAATATCTCAAAATATTATTTTATATTAAAGTCAAAATCGGTTTATAATGGTTCCAAAGGGTCTTATTTCGAAGATAAAGTGGGGATGGGTCGAAATCCTATCAACCAATAGAATTTAGACAAGTTTAGGATATTATTTTAACCTTATCAATTAGATTTAACTCTAAGTTAAATAATTTAACTTTTACCATGTCTTTTTGTTTTCTTTCACTATATGGTTAATACACTTACTATAACATGCCAAACGAACCCCAAATTATTTATTATTAATATATATATCCTTATCTAAGTCATTTGGCCGAACCATAGATTTTTAGGAATAAAATAACAATTAATAATATAATATTTGATTTAAAAACTATTTTGTGTCAATTTTGAAACTATTTGATATATGATTTTTGTGAAAGTCATAACAGAATTAAATGTTCGAACCAAGTTGATTAAATCAACATTAATATATCATAGTAACCTAGAAAATTAGTGGAATTCATAAAAATTTTCAAATTACATTTATTTTGGTGTTTATAACATCAATTATGTCAATATTTCATTAATAAGATAATTACTGCATCATCGTTGTGTCATAAATAAATTAAATTATTTGATGTCTAAAAATTACAAATAAAATACCATCATGTAGGAAATCGTTTTATCTTTCTAATGAATATTTACAATCGAATTTATCTTATGTATAACCCCATATTAAAAATGATTTACTTATTAAACTTTGATTTTAACTATTTTAATCTTTCTTTAAATAAATTAATAATAAATGTCCTAATCTAATCCAAGTGGGCCTAAATGGTCATATTTTATTCCTAAGTTTGTTTTTGGTCGAATTACACTTGTCCAATAGAATTAGGACATGTGTTAGGGTAATAGTAATATCATATTTACCCTTAGTTACCCTATTTACTATTAACCGCGGTAAAAAAAAGTAAAAAGTTACTATTCACCAAAAAATTATTTTCATCTCATTGAACCACATTTTAGTCCTTGATATTAACCGTGTCTCTCAGATTTTCGAAATTCCATTCACAGAAGCGGTAAAATTAAGTTTTATACAAAATTCAGTTTTTAACCTATCACTTAGTAGTTTCACTATTCATCAAAAATTGATGTTTCTCAGAACAATGCCAAAATTTCATCCTAAGCTATATTTCATATTCTGAAATCAAAAATGAAATCTATTTTACCAAATTCATTACATAAAAGTTGCATTAATTAATTTTATAATTAAATCCCGCTGTTAAAACAAATAGCGTGTTTTTAAGAAACAATATCTATCAAAAGATTGACACTTGTTTATGTCTAGTTTAAATGTGAAATTACATCCAATGACCAACATTGTATTAAATTGTAAAAATATATTCTAAATATACTTTAAAACCACTCAAATTAATAATTTATCACTATTAATTATTTCGATTAAAAAAGTTGTTTTTAATTATAATTTAGTAATTTTCACTATTCATTAGAATGTGAAAGTTATCCGAAAAGTACCAAAATTTCATCTTAGGCTAAATTCGATACTCCGAATCCAAGAATGAAGTTCATTTTGAAAAATAAGATTTACAGAATTTTAAAAAGTGGTTATTACTATTCATAACGGCTAGTTTTAATAATATTTTAATAGCATATCATTGTTTCGTGAAACTCAGTATTACGTACCACACACGCTATCGAGGAAGGTTGTGATTGCGTGTAATGCAAGGCAAGTCAAAGATGTGTGTTGTGCAAGCTCCTTTTGGTGTAGCGTACAACACAAGACATTAATAAAATTAAAAAGAATATTTTTTATAAAATCTTGGGCTGTTACAGTCATTATCCAGACCGTGTGACAACCCATCATGTCGGACAAAGCTGCGTGAATCGAACCCACAACAGAAGTGTGATGGGGATTTATCGCTTACCACTGGCATATGTGAATTCCATGTTTAGTATGACTATTTTTTTAGATACATGATTTTATGGATTATGAGGAAGTTTATTTTGGATTATATGTTTTATCCAATAGATATCCGAAATATAAGAAAATTATTTGGAGATTAAGGTATAAAGGTTATTTTGGAAGACATTCTCTCTTATGGGAACACTATATGCTTAATGAAAATTGAATACCTTGGGATTTAATTTGTGGAGTAATGGTTGAAATATTATTTTGGAAGAATATATGATTTTATTATGGACATATGGTGATTTTCGTTCTTTATGGGAATGATTAACCTATCATAGAGAAAATGTGATTAGGTTAATTACACTTCAGTATAAGACTTTAAGAGGAGATGAAGTTTTTGGAGATAAATTTTAAGATTTATCTTGGAAGACTATGTGATTAATTCCTTATGGGATTGGGGTTTCAATAATAGTTTTTATTTCATTCAATAATTTTATGGAATGTTTTTTATTGAATGGTATTTGTTGAACTTTTGGTATTGTTTGAAATTTTTTGCTGATTAAGTATATTTTATCATTTTCTAAAAGGATATCCTTTTTGGGATTATCAGATATTCTACTAACAAATTTCAGTTATTGTTGATGTCTAAAGATAGGGAAAAGATATATTTTAACATTTGTAGATTATGTGATACTCTAGAAGTTTATTCTAGCACTTTAGGGGTGACAAAGTCATCTAGAGTACTTATCGTTTGGAGAAAAGATGAGATTGTAGTAGAATATTATTAAAGGATGACAGTCAACATGAAAAGTATGTATATTTCCTTATGATATTAGTCTAGTTATTAATAAAATTCATCAAATCTATGAAAAGGATCTAGAAGTAAAAAATTTATATGCTATCTTTTATCATCAGTCTTTTACCCAACCACAAATTTATGTTATTTTGGTGGTTAACATTCCCTGATCAAGTTCATTATCACACTCTATTAATCTATGAGATTTAGTTTCTCTTCCATATACATGTTTTCATCGAATATTTCTATCTTTTGTCTCAGGTGACCTTTCTATATATACAAATATGTTTATATATTTTTTAATATATTAATTTAATTGATTTATATACTTAAAGACCTATTTATATATTATATACATGTTTATTTATATATTATATATAAATAATTATATTTACATATATATATATGTATATTAATATATATTTATTTATATAAATAATTTAGATTAATATATTTATATATGAATTTATATATGTATGTGTGTTAGCGTATTTATATAATAATTATATAATCGATGCACAACTATGCAAACTTCCTTTTTCTATATTTTTAATTTGAACCATATCATTTTTTTGTATTTTCTATTGTATCCTCCGAGATTATTTACATTTTAAAAATAAAAAAATTACCCGTAGATATAATATAATTATAATATATATATTTTATTTTTTAAAACTTGTATATATGAGTGTGTGTGTCTGTGTGTTATAAAAATAATATTATTAATTAGTATTATTTTTTTCACACCTATTTTTTAAACTCTAAAATTTATTTGTTGTTTTTATAAATACCACACTTTTATTTTATGATTTATATCAGCCATATATTATATTCAATACAATTATATTAAATATTTTTGTAAATTATTTCTATACTTTAATAAATATTTATATATTACATACATGTTTATTGAAATAATATATATTTATATAATTATTTACTTAATACATTTATAATATTTGTCAAATAAAATATTTTTATAATGTATTTCAATACATATATTTAATATTTGTATATTAATATAAATTTATAAATTTATATTTATAAATTTTATAATATTATATTTAATTAATATTATTGGAAATAAAATTTATTAAAATATCTATATTATATATAATTAAAATTAATTAAAATTAATTTTAAACAAATATTTTTAAAATGTTATATGAAATAAAATTTTATATTATATATAATATAAAAACTAAAACATGTTATTTAAAAACATATTTATTATTATTATATTATTAATTATAAAAACTATATGATTTATTTTTTAAGTAAATTATATATATATAAATAATATATTTACGTTTTTATATTAAAAATAAATAATATTATATGAATTAAAATTTATACAAATTAATATATATTTACATACACAATATATTACAATTATATTAATGTATGCATATAAATGCAGTTAAATAGAATCATAAAAATATTTTATATAATATGTTTATATAATGTATTTAAATAAATTCATATATTGTGTGATAATTTTACATATATATAAATTATGGAAGCTACTTTTTTTAAATAGTGGGGGTTCCCAACCCCCTTTAATCTTCTAAATTAGAGGGGGGTTGAACTCCCTCTAATTTAAATACATTAGAGGGAGTTTTGAAATACCTCTAATTAATATACATTAGATTGGTTTTTGAACCCCCTCTAATTTTAGATATTATAGGGTATTTTAAAACCTCTATAATTTAATAAATTAGAGGTTTTTTTCTACCCCCACTAATTTAAAATATTATAGGGGATTTTGAACCCCCTCTAAAATGTGAAATTATATTTAAAAAATAATTAAAAACAATTATATGTTGTCTATAACCCCCTATATATTCTATTATTAACATGTTTTGTACAAAACCCCCTCTATGTTTTTTAGAAAATTAATTTATAAGAGGTTTATAACCCCCTCTAAATTTGATGATTAGAGGGGGTTGTGAATAAAACCCTCTAATTTACTTTTATTTTATAGTGGATCATGGTTATATTGTCTAAAAAATAATAATAATGTAATTTATATGTTATTATTACATAATATCACTAGTATTCAAAATTCCTTAATCATTCATTTTATAAAAAATTTAACTTCACTCATATATGGGTTAAAGTTGGCCTAAATAAGAGCATGTTATAAAGACCGATGGAATAAGAACATCCATGTGATAATAATAATTTAAAAATTATAGAAACATATTATTGTGATATTTATTTAATATTTTTAAAATATTTTTTTATTAATTTCATTAAAACAAGGATATTGGAAGTGAAATATATCGCTCCTAGAGACGATAATTAGTATGTATGCAAGAATGGTACTTCCATTTTTGAATGTTAAATAGAAATAAATGTACCTAATATTTTCTCATTAAATTATAGTTATTAAATTTTAAATATTATATATATTTCTTAAATCAATTATTATAACTATCTTTGAGAGGCAATGGTGGAAAATGAATCACATCTCAATATGGAGTTGGTAGTCCACACGTACACATGAGCAGTACTTTCATTTAACATTTGATAGAAATGAGGTGGAAAATGTATGTACCATGATTCAAATTACATCTACAAGTATTTATTATATTTTAGTAATTATGTTATGATGTATACAATAGTTTTTTTGGATGTTGAAGAAAAATAAACATTGAAAGACGTGAGTCAGATGATTATCTCTTCTTTGAGAGGCCACAATTTAGATTACACCAGAAGCCTTATTATGATAGTATTATGGTAATAAATGGAGATATTTAATTTAGGGAAGGAATATATCACACTTCTTTGGATAGTATTCATTAATGAAGTTTATTTACATGAATTTTTTTATATAATAAAAAAGTAATGTTTTTTTAAAAATACCCATTCAAATGTTAATGAAACCTTCAAACTATAACATTAAATCTAAATAACACTAAAATAGTTTTAAATAGTTGCAAAATATAATATTTGTTAAAAAAAGTCAATAATTTGTTAAAAAATTTAATATGAAATTTTAAAATAATTTATTTTACATCTTAATAACATATTTTGTTGAACAGAACACCTAAAATAGGTTAATGTAGTGTTTTTAGGGAATATAATTCTTTTCCCACTAATTTTAACATTGTTTTACCCTTATTAATCTAAAAAATCATTACAATGGTTTCCATTTATAATAAAAAAAATA
This sequence comes from Viscum album, assembly GCA_963277665.1. Taxonomy (NCBI): domain Eukaryota; kingdom Viridiplantae; phylum Streptophyta; class Magnoliopsida; order Santalales; family Viscaceae; genus Viscum; species Viscum album. The sequence continues at coordinate 1,041,370,111 of OY728132.1, read as the reverse complement.
AATGGATACTATTTTCTAAAGGTAAAAATATTTATTCAAAATAAGGAATAAATTTTTCAATATTAAATTTCTAGAAGTGACAAAAATTAATTTTAATTTGAATTCATAAAACCCAACGAAAAATAGTTTTTAGAAAATAGTATTTTTGTGCTAGAAAATGAACTTATAAATAATAAAGTAAAATGATTGTATTTATGTAATTAATTAGATTATTTATAATTATTGGATTTATTATTTACTTTAATACCAAATTAAAAACAAATTGTTAATTTTAAAATACCAGATTAAATGAAATGAAATCTTAGTTTTAAAAAAAGATCAACATTGTTCATTATTCAATCAGAAAATCAATCTTTTCAAAAAAAATCCCAAGATATCAACCTAATACTATTATGAAATGTTGATTTAAAAAATTATATTCATTATTTTCAAATAAAATTCTTAAAAGTTTTAGAAATTAATTATAATATCCATACAAAGTTATACAAACTATTTTTGAAGAAAACTTATTTCGGAAGTATAATGGGATTTTATTATCATTACCTGAATAATAAGAATAATTAATTGATTTTTAATTAATTAAAATTCATATATAATCTTTTTATTTCATTATAATCATTTATCAATGTTAATAAAAATATATTGCACTAAAAAAATAATTTTATAATAAAATATCTTCTTCCTACAAAATATTTTATCTTCATTTATAACCTATTGATAATCAATGTATGATTTATTATTCATTTAATTATATATAAAAATTAAATATATTTCATAATACATTTATTTTGATTAAACACTTCTATGAAAATTACTTGGTTAAAATGTTCATATTAAAATAATATTATTTCACTCTTTGTTTAATCTCTTTGCTACGTATACCACTTGCTATCGAATAGAGTTATCTTTCGAAAGAAAATATAAACTAAAATATTGGGTTATTACATTATTTTCCCCTTATAAAAGTTTTATCCTCTATATTTGAATCCTTTATGAATATATCATAATATAGTAATAAAATATGAAATTGATTTTATCATGAACATTAATTTCTAGGTTATGACAAAGAAACTTATTCTACATTTACCTTCATAAGAATCATACTTAAAACAGATTTCTAAAAACCTACCTTGTAATTTGAGTGTTACATTACACATAATTGAAGATATATTTTTCTTTAGTTTTCATGAGTTTTTGTGTTTTTATCTGTTTTATGATATAGGTTATGATATAATTTACTTACATGATTTACTAGCTTTCTATAATCATGATTTAATTATTTTATGTGCACTATCCTGATCATGATGAATTTTTCATTCCTAAATAATTAAAATCATCTATTAATCAATCATTATGTTAACAAAATGATGAAAATTATTCCTCATGTATAAAAAATGGTTATTATAAGCTAAAATAATAACCAATATGAGTAAAAATTGATCCCTAAAATATAAATGGTGAGCCATGATTAATTTAAAACTAATCAAATATGCATCAAAAAAATTGTACCTAGAACCCATACTGATTTTATTAGTTATTTTGATTATTTTCCTGAGAATTGGAAAAAGGACACTAACATTTTGTAAAAACCCCAAGACACCAAATACTGTTAAAAAATTACAAGGGGTTAGTAAACTAGATGGGGATGATTTTCCATATATATTAAACAACCTACTGAAAATGAGAAGAACAGTAAACCACAACTACATGATGCAACAATAATTGATCACAAAAATCAAAGAAATACTAGGACAAGAACTATATCCTCATACAATAGAAAATGTAATAAGAGAGAAAGGATTATAATCTAAATAGAATGACATTTGAACAAAAATGGAACCATCCCAGACCAATATGAAAATACTCCCTAGATATAGATTCAAAAACTAAACCATGATGTCAATGATCACAACTAAAAATTATGAAACATGAAACTTCCCTGTATCTTAATAGATAAAATATAAAAAAAATTAAAAAGTTCCATAGAAGAGGGTGTGTATATCACTCAATAGAATTTCTCTAATATCTTCCCAATGTATTCCCTTATGACCAGAACCATTTATCACATTTTATTTAAAATAAGGGTGAGAATACCAAACAAAATTATCAATGGAAAACAATTTAAGCAAGATATTCAACATAATAAATCATTTCCCTTTCTTATTAACTTTCCCCTTACCATACCTATTCCACATTCCATACTCACACACACCATTATTCGAATTGAAAATCCCAACACACGCAACTGAAAATCCATTCTTCACCAAGTCATTTCTTAGTGACATGAATTTATTAATTTACAATCGATACCATGAACCAAGTATATTTTGAAAAGCTATCATATATAACAATATTAACACACAACAACATGTATTCAAAATCCATAATCCATATCAAATTATTTTCCACACAAAAAAATTCTCATGAAAACAAAATTCAATGAATATATTTAATTAAATCATCTTATGATAATATATCAAAACTAACTTTTATAAATCACATGAAAACAAGGGTTATCACATTAAATACCCTTGAGATTTTAAGAAAGATAACAGGAAAATTTTATCAGGATTCAATACAGTAAGTTGTAGAATAGAATATTGGGAGAGAATCCACCTACCTTGATTTTGTTTTCAAAAATGATCTTGATGAATTTCATGGATGAAATTCTTCATTCTGTTCATCTCCTAGAAGCTAAAAATAGATCATCGCCATAATTATAACACAAAGATCTAGTTATTTGACACTGGTCTGTGGTTCTGATCAATCCAACACAAATAGATCCAATAAAATATGGATACATAGAATCATATCCTTTGATTTCCACAACCAAACACTCAAATATTTATTTAAAATGGATTATAGGAGTTTATGTTCACTGGAAATTTCCTATAGGACCCCTATAATTCAGCAGGTGGAAATGAAATCCTTATAAAAAACCTATAATTGAAGGTCGAGTAAAACAAACTGGGTCAGATGGATTCATGACATGAATTGGGATCTCGCATCGTGAATTCCTTGAGAGGACAGTTACAATGATATTCATATAACCATGATTTTGTTTTCTAGATCAACCCCTTTCATGCCATTAATTTATTTTATATTTTAAGAAAACCTAGCTAAACCATTCACAATATGAAATAAACTCATTAAATAAGTCGCAAATAATTCATGATGTTAAGCTTATATTCTAGATGTGAATGTAAACTAAAGAATTTCATACATCTAAATTCTCTATTTGATACCTTTTCCTCCAGCATAAAATTACAGTTGAATTTTCCACTAAAATATGACCAAAAAATAAATAAATAAAATGATATTTCAGAACTCAAACTAGGGGTGATACATTATCCTTAGAGTAGTGCTTTCCATCCTCGAGAAGAAGTATATAGATGTTTCCCTTGAATAAGGAAGACCATAGATCCCATATAAACTTATCCTCTTCCTGTGTTTACTCATGAACCTGACCATGCTTCCATTGTACTCAAACCAAGGAAATATATCTCCCATGAAGGGTTTTTTCTTATCTATCCAAAACCAATAGTATTTTGTGGATAATAGTTTCATTGGGCTTAATTTTATGATAATCCCAACTGATCACATGTTGTGGATCGGGATGATACTTCTTTAGATGATAAATATAGAAGATGTTATAAACAACACTGAATCACAGGGGTAACCAAAATTTTACATAATAGTTCCAATCCATTATATAACCATGAATAGTCCCACATATTATGGTGCTAATATCCCCTATTTCCCCAAGCATCGATGACTAGGTTTTTTTGAGACAATCAAGAAATCATAGTTAATGATATCAAATGATAACGTTTAGTGATATTTATCTATATAAAATTTATGCTTACTTGGTGTTGTAGAAATATATTTCAATATTATTTGGACTATATAAATGGTATCATGCCCATGACATGGACCATTAAAATATGTCTCTCCTATATCTACCAAATATAAAAGAGAATGAAAAGGATGCTTATACAAAATCTCAATAGAGTCCATCATTGTTGCCTCATGAAACATTATTTATAGGAGAATAATAACAAAGGCTTATGATCCTCCCATAAACCAACAAATTCCATGACACAAGGTCTAAGCATATCATCTAATGTATGAATAGTGTATTCCGACTAACCATCTTCTAGTGGATGATATGTTGTGCTCACACTCAATTGACACTAAATTAAATGTTGCCTCCATTGTTAAAATTAATAAGTAAACCAAGGCTCTTTTCAAATATAATCAATAATGGAGAACTATGTAACATGAAAACTTCTCGAATAAAAAATATTTCAAGTCTGCTACCATTTTGGATTATCTTATAGGAATAAAGTGTGATTAATTTATAATTCAATCAACTAATACCCAAATAGAATCAAGTTTTCATAATGTTATTCATTAGACTATGATAAAATCCATCTCAATTTCCTCCCACTTTTATAGAGCTATAGGTATAGACTTAAATATATCGGTCGGTCATTTATGTTCATCCATTACCTTCTGACATTCCCAAAATTTCATCACATAGTTTGTAATATTTCATTTTGTACCTTCAAACTAGAAATTCACTATCATATCCATGTAAATTTCTTGAATAGCGTAATGAGTAGACTATTTCGAATGGTGATAAGTCAAATTGATTTTTTTTAATATTTAGGAACTACAATTCGATTCTGAAATCACAACAAGGTGTTTTCATCTTCTAAATAGTTGTTAAAAGTCCTCACAATTATAGGTTTAACGTAATGGTGATACAATCAGAATATGATATCAAGGATTCTATTAACAACATTATCATGTCTGAAAAAAGACTATCTTGAATGAAACCTATGTGATTAGCTTGTGAAATACAATCTAAATACATATTAGTAATAATTCCCATTAACTATCATTAGTCATTAGCCTATTGGACCACTTCACTATATGATTTCTAACATAATTCACCTATATTAAAATTCAATTTACATGGTGTGTATAGATACAAAGAATATAATTTATGAGGTTACTCCGTCTATGAAATTTTTTCTAATACGTTAATATCTCTAAGTATTAAAGAATTGAAACCCACAAAAAATTATAGTTTTTTATAGGATAATTATTATAATCTATTTTCAATTTCCTTGAAAAATTTCCCAAAACATGATCTCTATATATTAAAATATAATAAAGATTAGATATAGATGCATAAAAATATATATAATAGTTTCTACCTAGTTTCAGAAGTATTAGGTTGGGTACCAATCTGATATGAGTTTTGAGTTCCAAAAATAATTTCTGGAAATAATCATTTCAATGAATGTAAAACCTTTTATTGTCAGAGTATTAATGGGAGAATAAATCCGTGATATAGCTCAAGGAATGTGGAGATAATAGCTTGATTTTCATAGAAGATTATGTTCCTCAAAAATGTTCATTAGTGTCTTCTAAGAGACAGCTGATTTTATCTTTCTTGGGCTATTGATATCCCTTTTTTAGATATTCCTATAGAATCTGTCTTTTTGGATCAATATGTCGCACTTAGAAAACGTAGAATACAAATGATTTTCTCAAAATGCATATAGTAAAATTTTCATGTGATTATCATGGTCATTCCTATCCCTAGAGTATACCATAATATGATCATTAAATACCAAAAAACAATCATGCTACCTATGGAATATAGAGTTCATCAAATACATGAAAACTTCTTGTAGGTTATTCATACCAATATGAATGTCAACATATTCATAATGACCATAGTGAATCTTGAAATATGTTTATGGAATTTCTTATCTTCTAAAATTGGGCTGATGACATCTTGAGGTTAGATAAAATTTAGAGAACTACTTCTCTCCCTTTATTAAATAAAATTGATCAATTACTCATAGAAGATGTTATAGTTATTTAATCATTACATGACTCATCGTATGATAATAAACACATAGGTGGAGAGTACTACATAGATTTATTAAAAATATAATAGTTATATCCCAAAGTAATGTACTAGGTATGATAAAGCCTTTAATTTATAATTATTTTAGATGGAAATTTATTTTTGACAAACAAATTAGAGCCATTTTGTATGATTAAAATGAAATAGGTAATGTTCTTGAAAGTAGTTGGATAGTATGTTATATTTCCCTTATAGCTAGTAAAAAAGATACATTGTTTATAAAAACAAATGGGTATCAATCCACTATTTAAGGGAGAGTCCCATTCCCTATTTCGTCATATGTGATCAAGGTCATTATTGCTATCTGGATAGGTATGGTTTCATCAACTATAAATAATGTTCCTTCTATCCCATAATTTATATCACAATCACCAAATATGGTAAATTTATCCAAGAAATGATGTAAATGTTACCTAGTGAGCATAAAAATCAACATGGGATTTAAATCAATCTATCCAGTCCATTCCAATGGCTAAATCCAATCCATCAATCTACTGGATCATAAATTCCTATAGAAACTGAACTACATCAATGTTAATTAAACATGTTGGGTATTAAAATCTCATTCCTACATTCCTAGGGGTCTCTTGATACTAAAATAATTATTCATCATTTCCATGCCAAATATAAATTTTTTACGAACAAAAAATGAAAGGAAATAATGCAACAAACCATAATCATAAAAGAGATTAATTAGATTGGATTTTAAATTAATGATACCTCACACCATAGAGGAACATTTTTGTTCATTCACAATAGCATGTTCAACTCCATATAAATTTCACTTAAACATCAGGGGATATCCCTTACTTCCCTGTAAAGATGTGTATTGATCAATCATAGTGTTTCAGGAAAAATCATAATTCAATTATGTTAGTGGAAGAAATGAAGTCTAATGGGACTACTCCATCCAATAATACAAAATATGAGGCTGATTTTCACCTTCTCAATATACTAATCTCTAAATTCTAAGATAAAAATTAAAAATATGGTATCTCTTTCTATAGTTGGGGAAATTCCCTAGTTTTTTAGTACATTATTTCTTCTTGTTCGTTAATAAAAAATATAGGAAATGACATGGTTTAATTCTAGGTTTTTGCAGAAAATAAAATAATTCTATAGTCTAATTTCGAGGTACCCAGCCTCCACAAGTGTATACATCCCTCTTTCTATTAATTCTACTACCATAGTTAAAACCACTCATCATTTATACAAATAGACAAACTCTTTCATGATTCCGAACAAGATATTGTTATTACACTATTTCCTTGTTAATCATATATATATAATATATACTATATTAACCTACAATTTGGGATCAAATGTACACTTGGAATCTTGAATCAATTATATGCTCCTTCAAGTATTCACTAATAGCTACTTCTGGGGAGAAATGAATTGTGTTTATAAACATCGTTCTGTACTCTTACAAATATAGGTTTTATTACTTCATGATGCATACATCTATTGTTCTTAAAATATTTAATGTGTAGGGATAGAATAGTTTTTTGTAAAATTATTCAAAGTCCTCCAACATAATTCCTTAGATAGATTTAGCCAGTTCATAAAAATCCCACCATTGGTATGAAATATCTTACAATAAATAATTTCCTAGTTTAATTTTCATCTTTTTAAGAAGTCGAGTTTTTTATGAGGTAAGGGTCTATTTATTTTATATTTTAATAATAAATTATGATATTTTGTGATTACCCATTGAGGCCATGGGGTTATCTGGGGTGTCCATGACTCATTCAGATTCTGGGTACTAGATTATTGGTAAAATAGGATAGAGCACACTATTAGAATAAATCATGTGGATTGGAATCAGTTTTACTACTAATATTGTGAGGATAGACAATAGGGTGATATGCGCCACATGGTTTGATGAAACTGAGCAGATGAATATGCACTCCCATGTTAGGAACCTAAATTATTTTTTAGTGATGAATTAAAATGTTTTCACATGGTTATTCAGATGGTGTGAAATGACTGTGTAGGGTCCCACTTAGACTATCAGGTGGTGCATAGTCAGCACATGTTTTGGAAAACCATGCTTCTAAATCGTGTAGCCCAAGGATTTCTGGTGAAATTATAAATTTTCCATTATTATTTATTTTAAAATAATCCTAATTATACTTCTCCTACTATGTTGTAAAACATCCCACTAGATCTCTATTTTGAAGCCATGGTGTAGATTTTTAACCTTATCCTCAACCTGATCTTGGAATAGAGCGTCGTCATTCTTCATTTCACTTGGTATCAGATGTTCTATTTAGATGCATGCTAATATGACCTATTTCCAGCTTCATAATTGATTCCTCATTTTTCTACTAATCTAAGTTGAATCATAAGAAGATACTAGATGATCACTCTACTGCTGACCTACGATCGGGGGTCTAAATATTTACCAAGTGTTTTGGTGTTGTATAGGGCTAGTTTCTATTATTACACCAACAGAACATTCCAGCATGACCCCGATACAAAAATAATTAATTAAACTAAATGAAATAAAATTGTTAAGGATTCCATTTAGTTCCATTGGGATGCGTTTGTGGTTTTTTCCCCTTTCAATCCCATCCATGGGGAGCTCCATGACAATTTTTTATGCCAATTCCTTGTTTGACCACCCATGGGTTGAGTAGGTACTTTCCTATTTAGAGGAAGCATGTTAATGATTCAATTAAACTGAATTATTTAAATAGTAAATCATTTTCCACTATTTAGTTTTTATGATTTTGTTGTAATGGTAATTAAGAAACACGATGTTCTTAAATTGATAATATAAAAATTGTAAAAATGACTGGGTAAACTCATCAAATGTTTTTCAATGTGAATTGTGATATGAGTGTGTATACTCATGGAAATTAATGTGAATTTATGTATGGTTATGAAAAATTTCATGTGTACTCTAATCCATGGGTCATGGTAATGTTAGAGATTTCCATCGACCTATATCCTCCATATATTATGATTCTGTATGATTCCTTATACCTTTCTGCCCATTGGAACCCTTTTTTTTGCTTGTAGTGGACATAGTCCGGTGACATTCTCCTTAGACCCCAGCTCAATCCTAACTGATTATCCATAAAGATTCTATTGGGAGTCAACGAGGATGCCTTCGTCCAGTATACCTGGGATCTATCCTTTTAGGTTCTGATAGGTTTGATTATTTAGCACATCCGTGGTGAATATGATATTCTTTATTATACTGTTTGGTCATGGAATTTGTGATACATCTAGTTATACAGCATGGTCATGTTTTCTTTTTTGTTTATATTATATGGAAAGGCCATGGGTGATATGAGGTATTGTGTATATGGTGAGGCCCTGGTTATTGATTCTATTTAATTTACTACATCATAATAATAGGATCCTTACAAGTGTTTTAATTGAAGCCTTATTGGGATTTATAGGAACACATTTGTTATGGAAGATATGGCTTCAGAAATTTACATTTATTTACAGATTAACAGTGATATATATTAGAATATGTTTAGATTATATTGCTGATCTAGGATTTTTTTATAGACCATTCGGCGGTTACATATTTGGATTGTATATCACAAACTATTCATGAAATCAGTTGGTACCCTGAAATAAAATTTAGATGAAGGTAAGAAATTTGGAAAATGCCCATAGTTAGATACTTGATCTTGTTTCATGCTTAAGAGTATGGAAGTACAAGACTGATCTGTGGCTCATGGTGCTATCATGAGACTTTGACTTTTTTTATTTTTTAAATTTTGATACATTTAGTATAATAATGTCGTGCATACCTTCTTTTGATTCTCTGTAGATACATGACATGATCATCGTTTTATATGAGATTAATTATTTAAATTTTATGTTTATATGTATCATCTGGATGTTTATCTATTATCTGATTGAGTTACTACTTATGCTGTTGACTATTATTGATATTCCAATGTATTACACTCTGTTAACGAGGGTATAGTCTCCCTATGGACATACCCTAGGCCCTCACTACTAGTTGGAATCCTCTTCTGTTTGGGGAGATGCTCTTGAGGCCTTGTGGCCAATCGAGCTTGGGGAACCATTTAGTGGCATCTTATTCTGGGATTCTACAAAGTGGTCTCAGAGCATTATAATTTTTTGGTTTATTATTTGTAGACAACATATAGGGAAATTAAGGATACAGAACCTAGTAATGAGATATTCTTGAGAGTAGATAACCAATTTATAGGAAAAAAACCAAATAGCCTTGAATGGAAATTGATATTTTCTAGATTTTGATGATTATAATTAATTTGATTCCACTTTTGGGTGATAAACTTGAATTTTGATGTTATCATTGATAAGATTGAGGGTTTTATTTTTCCTCAACTTAATGCAATGAGGTTATTGCATCACATGTACCATTATAGAATCATTATAATTATCACATGTCATGAATTATTCAATGTAATAAATGGTGCATTTCCATCTTGCATGATGTTGTGAAAGGTGTTGTGATAGATATACAGGCTGTTGTGATAGATATATATATAGTAAATTGAGAAACATTGTTGGGACATAGAATGTCCATCATAACATAAGCAGTGTTTTCCTAATTAGGATACAATAGATACCTCATGATTCCAATTGTGGAGTACTGAGTCATGGACCATGAGTGTCATCAATTAGAACCAATTATTGTGTGGATTAGGTGGATTTCATATTTGGTTCATGAGGAGTATGGTCCCTTATTGATTAGAAGTGGTGAACCAATTGGTTCAACCATTTAAAATGAAATTTGAACCAAAAATAAAATTATAATGGTACATAGAAATGATAATTAGTGGGCCCACATTAGACATAGATTTTGAGTGGGCAAGAGGTAGTGACTTTGGTGAATTTTGTGGTAGTTTTTTATTACTAGTCCAAACTTTTAGAGAAGGCTGTCTTATATGACCTATTTATAAGAAGGTTTTGACATGTCCTTTTCTTTTAGATGTGAACTTTTCTATTGTTTTATTTTGTGGGACATGTTTGGAATTATAGAGACATTCCACACTAATGACCTCTAGTCATACATTTGGAGGGTTTTGAAGTACACACTATAGATGCACTAGTCCGTGGGGTACTGTAGGACCCTCTATTAGTTCTAGGTGTTGAATAAGATTTTTAACAAAACATTGGTGAAAAAGGAATTGTTTTGTGAGGGTTTTAAATGATTTAGGGTGACTCTTCAAGAAGCACTACATCATGCCTTGTCTATGGATAAGCCAACAAGTACGGTCCAACAGAAGTATCCTCCCACATTTTTGGGGAATGGAGTCCATAGGATATTAAACAATGGCTTGAGACTATTCTATTAATACTAAAAAATATGTAGACTACTCTTGAGAGGGGAGTGGATTTTAGGACATATATTCTTAGAGGTGAAGAATAGTGTTGGTGCAATGTTCTGAACAATGCTGAAAAGCTGCGAGATATTATTTGGGATTATTTCAAAACAAGGTTCCATGACTACTATTAAACTAATAATATTAGGGAATAGAGGGATAGTGAGTTCATGTTTCTAGAATAGGATGATATAATGTTTCAGTAGTACTCATAAAAAATACATAGTATCTAAATTTTGTGCTAATTTACTTTGTTAAAGAGTTATCGATGATGATACCCATTGAAGAAGGTCAGTGACGTGCCATTCGATATTTTCTCATTGTGTTCATATTGACATATATTATTGGAATTGTAAATTAAGAGAAAATTACACATTGTAACACAAGTGATGATAAGGTAACATAACAAAGTAGTGTAGTCTCTTAACCTAGTGGTTCAACAACTTCAGGCAGGAAGTGTTGTTTTGAGGCTTCCCGTAAGATGAGTACATGTGAGGATGTGAATACTGGTAGATTAGTTTTCTCTCATTTGTCTGTAATATGGGGACACATGAGGAATCTGTTCAATCATTAACCAGTAGAGTCCCATGATTGTGGAAGTATGGGTAACATGAAATATTTTTTAAATGACCTTTCCTCCAGCAGTCAGTTGTAGGGGGTCATCTCTGACACTAGCTTCAGGAGTGTCTCTCTCAGCTCCTAATTAGGCATGGAGTTATAGTAGTATTGGCATATCGGGCTAAGGTGTTGGTGGTCATGGATGAGGAATCCAAGCACTAGTTACACTGAGATATCATAGTGGTCCTACATTGGGTAGTGTGGTTATGTCAATGGGCCGTGTTTTGGGCCATATTTATTCATTAAATACTACCCTTTATGAGAACGATGATCTTCTGAATATGGTGTGAGGTACAATCATAGAAGCCTCTTCACTTGTATCTTCTCTTTTTGACAAAGGTCTATTGTATGGTTTTATATTTGTACATGGTCAAGATATCCTTTGAGTAATTATACTTTTTTAGGGTTTTATGATGCTAGAAACTCAATGGGGGTTAGGACGGAGGATGTATGTCACTACGGGGAGATCCCATAGAGGATAGTGAGTGGCAATTCATCTGAATTCTTTTCCTTTAGATTCATGGGTTTGATGTAATTCTAGGGATGGATTTTCTAGTAGCTTATCAAGTGAATGTTGATTTCCATCACTGAAGGGTGAATTTTACATCACTAGATAGAAAATTTGGTTTTCATATGTGTAAATGGGATGTGCAGGTGAGATGAACTAGAACCCAACATTACGATATGGTTAGGATGATATCCAAAATTGCTAATTTGTATTTGGATAAACAAGGATTTCCTTAGGCGGACATTCCTCCAGTGGTTGATTTTTTCCGGGATGTTTTTTATAACACCTTTAAGGATTTAAAAATAAATTTTATATCGAATTCATGAATCACTTATTCGAATCCAAATAGAATCATTTTTTTAAATGAAATAGTTGTAACCTTTTCGTTGAACATTATTTTTATCCTTTCATGTTTTGAATTTCAGAAACTAGACATACACGGTTGTAATCAGTAAGATATTTGGAGTTTGATAGGATCAACGATAATATTTTGTGAATAGTAACATGACCCTTATGAATATTAATATACCCATATGAATATTAATATGACACTTAAAAATAGTAACTTAACCAATTTAAATATAAATATAATTTTGGAACCTTATAAATGAGAGTGAATATTTAAAAAAAAAATAATTAAGTGATGTTATTTTTGTGGGTAATAAATTTTTCATAACAATTTTAAATTAATAAGTTTATTTAAAATAATATTCATTTTCATAAAATAAATTCCAAAATAAATATTTTTTTATTATAATAGTATGATAATTTAATAAGTCCTTAGTTATTTTTTAAGGGGGTTATAATTTTTTTAGTTTTAAAAACATTATTATTTTAGTAAATGATGATTTTATTTAAAAATAAAATATCACTTATTTAGAAAATTATTTTAACAAAATGGAGTCTATTTTTTAATTCTACACATCCGAAAATTGTTGGGGTGAAATTTTGAGATTTTTTTTAAAATACGTGAATTTTTTGGTGAATAGTAAAATATGATAATTTACGATAAATCTTAAATACAAGAATTATTGAGTCATAGGTGATGTATGGATGCTGTAACAACACTTGGTTCAAACACACATGCACTTATAATAATTTTATGTCCCAAAAAATAATCACCATATCTTGTCTTGAAAAAAATAATAAAATAATGAATAAGATATTAAAAAATCACCCCTCTACCCCTATAGAAACCACCCCTTGCTACCTCTTCTCCTCACTCCTATAAGCCTTGATGATTCTCAATGTTCTTCCCAAATACTCTTACCTATTCCATCCCCATATCTAGGAGCTCTTGGTTTTACCAAAGGACAAAATCCCCTTCCCATATGCAGATTCTTAAAGAGATGCATTCAAGAGGTAAAATTCTATTCCTTTTTCCTATAATTAAATTTCAAGTTCATTTCTTTTATTATACTCTTCTTAACTATTATATCAATATGATAATGATAAATATAGTATCATCTATATACAAAAATTATATCATTTTAATGGAATATCCTCCATAAATTTCCTTACTCTCTCTCTCATATTAATAAAGAAATCACTGTCTGGGAGGTGCCGATATACAACCGTCATGGATGCCGAAGTTTCCTTCATCAATTTCTACTTCTATTCTATTCTTAAAACCATTTAAATTTTTGTGACAAATTTCATAATTTATATAATAACACTTTTTATGTTTTGGGAGTAACATTTTTACATAATATTAAATGATAAAACCAAATGAATTCATTAGGATCAACAATTGTCATAATGATCTAAAAGACTATCCCTAAATGTAATATATAATGATTCATCCTCATAATATATAACCATATTATATATATATCCATTTAACAATTTTCATGTTCATTAATAATATATAATTCAAATTCAATAGAATATATCTATTCCGCATGAATTCCATTACTTATAATCCAGTGAACTGGCCATGAAATCAGGGAACAAACACTCTAGATTGACGCAATTCAATCATATAAGTCATAAATAATGGCATAAATGAACATAATAAAAATAATATGATTCAAATATATGTAGATAAGGTTATAGATTAATTGACTAATGGATTTAATTTCATTATCCATGATGTAAAGGTGAAGTGAAAAACACTTTTGGACATGAGGTAAGGGTTTACTACTCGAACCTCCATTTTCATTTGGGTTACACTTATTTTCTATATAACAACCAAATGTTTTATTAATGAAAATTCCTTCATATAATTATGTCACATAAAATTACATTTTGAAACCCAATGTGACATCATGCTTAAATGAACTACTAAGTACTATGTGAACTTTATAGCCTACCTGTTAAGAATTATTTTGCCATTTCTGTTAGTTGAATTTTGAAAATCTAACACCCATAGTTGTGATCAGTAATGTATTTGGTGTATTATAGGATAAAAATAATTTTGGGTGAATACTAACATACCCTTATGTATACTAATGTTACCCTAATTAATAGTAATATGACCCTTATGAATAGTAAATCATCCAAGTAAATAGTAACATTACCAATGAAAGTATAAAAAAATGTCTCCATCTTATAAGTTACAATATGATATAATTATATCATAGTATGAGTAAATAAATATTTTCATTTAAGTGTTGGTATTTTTGTTAGTCATTAATATTTAATTTAATTTCATTTAATAATTAAATATTTTTAATGAAAATGTATTCATGAATTATTATTTTGATGTCTTATGAATATAAGATAATTTTATGAGACATTAAGTAATTTTTGAAAGAGTTATAAAATTAGTTATAATTTAAAAATCATTATTTTCTAGGTAAATGATGATTTTATTTAAAAAATATATATTTAAAATTTTAAAATTATTTTCTTAAATTTTAGTTCATTTTTCAATTCTACATGTAAAAAAAGTTTTTGGTGAATGTTTGGTAGTTTTCTGAAATACATGAATTTGTAGTGAATAGTAAAATACTATTATTTACAATAAATGCTAAAACCCAAAATTTTTGAGTCATTCTTGAGTCATGGATTATGTAAGTGACCTTTGGTTCGAACTCACAAGCACTTATTACTTTATTTTGTCAAAATAATCCTCACTATTTCTTGTTTGGATCAAAATAAAGAACTAATGATTAAAATATTAATAAAGCACCCCTCTCTTCCAC
Organism: Viscum album; assembly: GCA_963277665.1. NCBI lineage: Eukaryota > Viridiplantae > Streptophyta > Magnoliopsida > Santalales > Viscaceae > Viscum > Viscum album. Next base: position 1,041,354,547 of record OY728132.1, on the reverse strand, counting down.
TATAAATACCTCCCCTCAAACACTATTTTCCTCACACCTATCAAGCATTGATACATCCCTATATTCCTCCCAATACTTTTCCTTAGTCCCTCCCCAATGTCTAGGATCTCTTGGTACCATCATAAGACCAAGCATAGCTGCCATGAGGAGTATCTCAAGAGGAGAATTCAAGAGGTAAATCCTTTCCCTATTTTTTTAATTTCATTTGAATTTCAATTTCATTTATTATTCTATCCTAACGTACCATAATAAAAATGAAATTATAACTCTTTTAACATACACATATGGTAATTATATCATGTTAATTTAAAATCCAAAATTAAACTCTTCTATCTCCCTCTTTAATCTTAAAAATGAAATCATTGCCTGTGATGTGTCAATTTAGGAACAACATGGGAAATGAACTTTCATATTCCTTAAACACCATCAAGGATATTAATAAGACCATTAGGTGGATCAAAAAATATTTTAATTTTTATGTTATAACCATTTATGTTCTAGAAGTAACTTATACTAGTAATAATAAATTGTTAAATGAAATGAGTTTGCGGTGTTCCAAAAACTACCAAAATTATCCTAAATAGATCATCATCAATCTTTATCTAATGAATCATCATCATGGTTTATAAAAACAATTATTTGTAAGATATTTTATGATTATTTAGGATCATTAGTAACATATGAAAACAATTCTAGATGGTCATCCATAGTATAAATTAACATCCATTCATGTATACAAACGAAATGATCCTCAAAAACTATGAAAATAATCACTCATAAATGATGAAATTATACTCTGTAACTCATAAAATATCCCATATATGAACTTGATAAAACCATAATGAATAATATTCAGGTATAAATGGTTTTTTAATTGTTAATTAAGTTATAAAATGTGTTAATACAGGACATAAATGTGAAGAAATCATTCAGACATAAGCTAAGGTAATTCAGGAACTCAACTATATTACATTGGGTTTTTCCTCATTCACTCAATTTTTACTATCGTTATTCCATAAAAATATGTTTTTCATCATTATCTTACCTTTTCTAGATATTAATTTTTTCTACCCGAGTTTATGAAAAAATCAATGTTTTTCAAAAGAACTCCTCTTTCAAAAAACACACAATTTACTTCTTTTGATTGTTTCCTTCACTTCAGGTTGATGATTATAATGTCAAGTAGGTTATTCCCATTTAATTTGGGAATCCAAATATTATTAATTTATTATTATTACATAAAAACCATTCCTTTCCATGGGTTATTTATGTTCAATATAGATATATGTTCTATGTGGCTTGCATGATAATGTAAATGTTATGATTTGATATGTGCACCCAGAATTATATTGAGAAATGTGAATTTTATGATATATCCAGTGAACCTAGAATTATATAGTGCTCCAATGATTTAGGTAAATAGAGGAATTTCATGATTTAAACTGAAATATGTGAGAATGTGATGTTATATTGTTTCAAAATTATGTATGGTATTTGACCACATAGACATGTTATTTCATGTTTATGTATTTCCTTCAAATTATATTCGTAATACATCCTATAATTATTAAGTTAATGATCTTAAGATTATGATCACCCCAGGTTAGATTGTTTCATGTTCATATCTATCCTCTTACTGACCTTTTATCTCACCCATCTTGATGTATATCTTCAGGTGACTACATGTACTAAGAAGAATTCAATGGCCAGTAAGAATCTAAAGAAGAAGGAATTAAATAAATGTTTATATTTTATGTCTTAAATGATAGGTATGGTCCTAATTATGCCAAGACAGCAAACCTTTAGATTCTGGTCATGTGATTATTTTATGTTGTTTACCAATAAAATCATGTAATAGTGATGTATGAAATGAAGGGTGGTTATAATTGGTATGAGAAGAATATTTTTCTATTATTAGAATTATGATTAGAGAACCTTAGTAAAAAACCATAGTATGATACTATGTATATGTAAGCACATAAGTGGATTTTATATACATAGGGATCCCACAATATATTCTGTTAGACTTCAGGAATAAATTATTTATTCATGATTTTATTGCCTATGTTTTTTATAACCATATATATTTTGGATAATGGTGGGAACTAGGAGAAACCGAGACAACAACCTGTGAGAGGGACAATGCACAAATTCCCATAATTACTCACCTGATGATTTGGAATGTGAAGTTTAAAACGTCATGGTGATGCTTACATGGCTATCTGAGGTTATGAACAATGACCTGAATAATGTGGAACATCCTATTTCACCAAATTTGGAGGACTCAATATTGATTGTTTTATGTGGAAATGACCACCAACATTTGGTGGATCTTCTGATCCACTAGTTTGAGAACAGTGGCCCAACATGATGGAAAAATCGTTTTTTTCTATTAATATTCTGATATGGAGAAGGTGACCCTGGCCATTTATCATCCTGATAAAGAGTCTGACCAATGGCAGGTGTTGATTAAAAAACCATGATGAGGGATGAAATTGATGATACGGAGAGGAAATACCTTAAGATAATTTTTCTAAATAAGTATTTCCCCTAAAACCTTTGTACACATATGGACAAAGAATTGATATAGATGAATCAAAAGGAAGGATAATCTTTCATATTCTTTGAATTAAATATTAGAAGGCTCGCAAGGTATGCTTTGGGTTTTGTTTTCAACAATGATAGAAAAATTTATAGATTATTTTGTTGATTAAAACCACACTTTCGAATGGACCTTGCAATTCGAGACATTGGGAGTTATGAATAAGTTGTTCGATGTGATCTTAATGTAGATATGGAGTTTGAATAATGTTCCTATTGATATATTTATATGAAATGAAATATGTATTTTCAAGATGGAGGATCTAATGAGAATGGTGGAATGAAAAATCAACCACCCACATGTCAACAATTTGGGAAGAGGTGTCATTGTAACTGCCTAAAAGGTATGGGGAAATTATTCATGTGTGGGAGATAAGGCCTACAACTCATGAATTTTGAAAAGAAATGAAGAAGTTGGAAAATATAGTGGAGAAAAAGGAGACTACCACCCATGGTTTAATGATAAAATTGTAGGGAGAAAGGGAAATATACAAAACAAGTAAACTAAACCTTGAGTTCTCGAGGGTAATCAACATCCTCAGACACAAAAACCAATGGAGAAAGGGATGGATTATGCCAACACATTACAGAATTGGATCAAGAAACATATTTTGTACAAGTTACACTTCCTATTAACTCAATAATGGGAAATCCTTATTTGATTCTAGTTCTACGCATTCCGTTATATCTTGAACATTTCCTATAACAGTTGAATCGAATCCCCACAACATTAAAGCAGAGATATCTATAAAAAACTAAGGGGTGAAATCATTTAAACCAAACTTTCATAATCTTATCCTGTTGATATATGTGGGAATATTCATCAAGTGAATCTCTTAATACTTTCCTTGGGGGAATTTGATGCTATAATCAAAATAGATTAGATCTCATTATATAGATAACATATAAACTTTCAAGAAAAGAAAATATATTTCCATATTACAAACCATACCACTCTCCAAACAAAATTCATGGAAGATCATGAATCTCCTTTGAAAAATCCTTAAATGGTGTTGGTGTTGACTTGATATAAAGAATCATACCTTTATCAAATGGTTGAGTTAGTGGAAAGTGACAACTTAGGGGAAATTCCCATCATAAGGGAATAAAATGATGTATTTCCAAAAGTGTTACCCAGGTACCCATGTATTGTGAGATATTTTAATCAATATTACTCATAACTAGAGCTAATCCTATCTCAATGTGTCTATATAGGATCTATCCAATCGATTTAGAGGAGATAAAGAAGCAGTTGAAAGAGAATTTGGACAAAGGGTTCATACACCCAAGTCCATCAACATGGGGTGTGCTAGTGCTCTTTTTCATGAATATGGATGGATCAATGCATATGTGTATTGATTATTAGGTATTCAACAAGATCATCATAAAGAACAAGTATCCTCTTTGAAAGAATGATGACTTGTTTAATCAGTTGAGAGGAGCTCAATACCTCTCAAAGGTGGATCTCAGTTCTGGTTATCATCAGCTAATGGTCAAGAAGGAAGATATTCAAAATACTGCCCTCCAAACAAGATATGTACACTATGATGTTTTTGTGATTCCATCCATCCTTAGTAATGAAATTGCAATCTTCTTGGATTTTATGTATATAGTCTTTAGACATTACCTCGAACAAAATTTGGAAGTGTTTATCTATGATATTCTCATCTACTCCATGAGAAAGTATAAACATGAAGAACATATAGGGGTTGTGTTGGAGAAATTAAAGAAGGATATATTGTATTCCAAGTTTAGTAATTGTGTCTTTTGGATTCATCATGTCTCATTTTTGGGACATGTGATCACATGTGAGGGAATTTCAGTGGACCCCTCAAAAACAAAGTTTATTGAGGAATGGCCCAGTCCCTCAAGTGTCATATAAACCTATAGTTTTCAAATCATAGCACCATACTATAGACATTTTATGCTAAAATTCTTACAATTTTCTAGCATGATAGCTATGTAAATAAAGAAATGGGTAATGTATGTATAGAGGGGAGAATGTGAGGAAATCATCAAGGAGAAAAAGAGGAGGATGATCACTATACCTATACTTACATTACCGAAATGTGGAGAATGTTTTTTGATATATAATGATGCTTCCATGGAAGGCTTAGATTTTGTACTCATGAAAAATGATAATATGATAGCCTACAGCTCATGGTCGTTGGAGATTCATGAGAAGAACTACCTGGTACATGATCTAGAGCTAGCATCTATTATTTTTTCCTTAAAAATATTGAGGCACTAATTCTATGGAGAGAAGTGTTATAAATATACCGATCACAAGAGCCTATACTATATATTAACACAACAAGATCTCAACTTTCATTAAAGGATACGGATTGAGCTAATTAATGATTACAATTTCACTACTCACTATCATTCCAGAAAGGAAAACAAGGAAGCGGGTGCTCTTAGTAGGAAAGAACCTTCTACTCTATCCATGTTGCAGACTAAGAAAGACCATATATTCATGGATATGCAAAGGATGGATTAGAAATAATAATGAAATGGAATGTATCCCACCTTTCCCAAATGGTTTCCAAACCATATATTTATTATAAGACTAAATAGACATAAATAGTTGTTCTGGAGTTAAAAAAGTGGGTGAATGTAGTAAAAGAAGGTTAGCTAGAAGAGTTCCACATCGATAATGGTAGCATGACTATTTTTGGAACAAGGAATTGTGTGCCTTCATCACATGATATAAAAAAGGATCTATTGGAAAATTAACTTATCTCAACATTCTTTATCCTTCCTGGGAGTTCCAAGATATATCGGGATCTCCGAGAACACTTCTGGAGAGATAATGTAAAGAATTATATTGTGGAATATATCTAAAGGTTCTTGATATGTTAGAAAGTTAAATAATAGAGTCAAATGTCAAAAGGGATTATGAAACAATTTTCTATGCCCATATAGAAATTATAGAATGTCACCATGGAATTTTTCTTCAGTCTTTTGATGATATCCAATAGAAATAATGCAATATGGTTTGTGGTGGGATAACCCCCCCAGAATACCCATTTTATCACTATTCATGAAGATCTCTCACTTTAGAATCTTACTAAGATATATTTGAAGGAAGTGGTGAGACTGTATGGAGTTCCACTATTGATTGTTACATATAATTATCCAATGATCAGATCTAAATTCTTGAAGGGCCTTTAACATGAATTAAGTACTAAATTGAATTTTAGCATGACCTATCACCCCTAAAGAGATGACGAATATGAATGGTATATTCAAACTCTTGAGGATATTTTAAGAGACAAATCATTAGAATTGAAAGGTGGATGGGATCCGCACCTCCAATTTAATGAGTTATCATACAACAATACCTTCCACTCAAGTATTCAGATGGCTCTATATGAAGCTTTGTATGGAAAGTGATGTCGAACTCCACCATGTTGGGGTGAATTTAATGAAATAAAGCTAAATGGATCTAATAATGTGCAATAGATTATAGAGAAGGTTCAATTTATCCATCAATATATCAAAGATTCTCAGATTTGAAAAAAGAGAAATGGTGAAAATCATCAAATGGACATGGATTTCGACATTGGGGATAAATTCTCTCTTTTAATATCACCATGGATGATGGTCATGCGATTTGGAATGAACAGATTCTTAGAAAAAGGTACATTGTCCCTTTTGAGAACCTTGATCACAGAGGAGCCTTGGATTATCATGTTTCACTTCCACAAAATATGGAAAAAATTGATGATCTGTTCCACATATCACTCCAATGATATATATAGAATATCCCTCACATGTACTGAACTCATCGGTGGATTAACTAGAATCTTATCTCTCTTATGAGGATTATGCAGTAAAGATTTCAGAACAGAGAGATATGGTTCAATGAAACAATACAACACACCTTGTCATAGTGTTTTTGATAAACCCTATATATGTAGAAGCAACTTGGGATCTGGAGGAGGTGATAAAGGAGAAGTACCCTCACATGTTTTTGTAAAATTACTTTTTGAGGGAGAAATTTCAAAATTGGGGAAGAACGTAATGACCAAATATTCAATAATAAATCCTTTTTTATAATTATTTCACATAAAATCACATTAGGAAAAAAACTCTAAATCATTCTTAAATGAACTATTAAACACTATGTGACCTTTATAGACTATCCATTAAACATAATTTTTCCACTAATATGATTTGATTTATGAAAATCTGACATACATAGTTGTGATCATAAAAGTATTTGGAGTCTAATAGGACAAACAAAATTTTTGTTGAATAGTAGCTTACCATTATGAATAATAATTTTTCCCAAATGAATAGTAATATGACCCTTATGAATAGTAAATTGACCAGGGAAATGGTAAAATTACCAATGAAAGTATAAATAAAATTTATCCATCTTATAGGTAAAAATATGATATAATTATATCATAGTATAAGTAAATAAACATTATCAATTAAATGATGGTATTTTTGTAAGTCATAAATATGTAATTAAATATCTAAGAATAAATAAATATTTTATAATAAAATGTATTCATAAATTATTATTTTTATTTCTTGTGATTATAATATAATTTTATGAGAACATAAATATTTCATCTACGTGTTATAAAATCAGTTATAATTATAACATCTATATTTTCCAAGTAGTTAATTATTTTCTTTAAAATGTATGTAATCATATATAGAAAATTGTTTTTATAAAATGGAGTTAATTTTTTGAATTCTACACATCCAAAAGTTGTTAGGGTGATTTTTTGGGACTCTTTTGAAATACATGAATTTTGTGAATAGTAAAATATGATAAGTTACAATAAATGCTAAAAACATGAATTATTGAGCCATACATGAATCTTGGATGATGTAAGTTACCATTGGTTCAAACACACATGTGATAATTACTATATTAAGTCATTTCAAATCTCACTATTTCGTTTACTGAGCACAAAAAAACTAATGATTAATGTAATAAGACAACACCCCTCTCCACTATAAACACCACCCCTCACACCCTCTTCTCCTCACACCTATAATTTTTTTCGGTGACTATATAATGCCCAATACTCTTACCTATCCCCTATAACACATCCATAAACTCTTATTCTGAACAAAATATTTTGCCTAGGTGCGTTGTGGAGGATCTCAAGAGGAGAATTCCAGAGGTAAATCCTCTCCTTTTCTTTTTATTTCCATTCAATTTCAATTTCTTTTCTTATTCTATCATCAACTACCTTTATCAAAATGGCATCATAACTGATAAAAATAGAAATATATTTTATTTATATCATGTTAATTGAATATCCAATATTAAACTCTTCTTTCTCTCTCTTTTATCTTAAAAATGAAGCCATCACCCATGATGTGTCAGTTTACCGACATTATGGGTGATGCACATTCATTTTCATTAACCACCATCAATGAAGTTAATAAGACTATAAAATAAATTAAGTAATATTTTAATGTTTATGTTATAATGATTTATATTTTCTATAAGTAATTTATACTCATAATACTAAATGATAAAAAAATGAGTTCATTTTGTTCGAAAAACCGCCAAAAATAACCTAAAATGGTCATCATTAACTTTTATCTAATGAATCATCCACAGGGTATATGAAAAAATATTATTTAAGACCATTTAAGCTTATATAGGATCATTAATAAAATATTACAACAATTATGTTTGTTCATCCTCATTATAAATGAACATCCATTAATGTATACAAATGAACCGATCATAAAAAATATGAAAACAAACACTCTCAAACGAATAAATTAAACTTTATAACTCATCCAAAGGCCCATAAAACATGTTTATAAAACCATAATGAAATAGATTCAGGTTAAAAAGTAATTTAATTGTTAATTAGTGAATCTAATGTGATTGTACAAGACATTATGGGGATCAAGGCATTTGGACACAAGGTAAGGGGGATTCATGAACCCAACTCTCATTCGTTGGGGTTTCCATCTTTTACCCCATTTTAAGAATTTTTATTCCTTAAAAATAATTTCATCATCATTATATTACCATTTCATGAGGTACATGTTTTCTACCTAGGTTTATGACAAACACAAGGTTTTCCAAAATAAGTCATCTTTCAAAAAAACACACCTTATACTTCTGATGATTGATTCCTTCACTCAAGGTTAATGGTTCTTATATCAATTATGTAATTTCCCCACTAATTTGGTAACCCAATGATTATGAATATATGGTAAATAAATTAGACCATTTCTTTACATGGGTCATTTATGATTATTATGGATATACGTTCTATGTGGCATGTGTGATAATATAAATGTTATGATGTGATGGGTGCACAAAAAATTATATAGTGAAATGTGAATGTTATGATATATTTGGTAAAAACATAATTATTTTCTTCTCTAATTAATTGGTTAATGTGATTAATCTTTTGAGTTAAATTGAAACATGTGTGTGCAAGATTCTACCCTTGTTCAGAACTATGTGTATTTTTTGACCACTAAGACATGATGTTTCATTTCTATACATTTCTACTTTCCATGTATTTTTCTTAATGCTTACGATCATGATAATTATGATTATGTTATTATTATCCGTACCCTATGTTATTTTTATCTTGTTCTTAGCTATCCTCTTAATAGTATTTTAGCCCACCACTTTTGATGTATATCTTCTGGTGACAACATGTACTAAGGAAAATTCAGGGGCCAACAAGAATCTATATAATAAATAATTAAATAAATATTTATGTTTTATATTGTAAATGTTATTTATGGTACTAATTTTCTAAATACACAAAACCTTTTGATCCTATTCATGTAATTATTTTATGCCATTTATCATTAAAATGTTATCATAGTGATGTAAGAAAAGAAGGGTTTCTATACACTACTTACCTCAATGATATTCTTAATTATTCATATGTACACATCATAAATTTAATACGAATATTCTATAAATTTGAATTGAATATAATCCTTCTTTATTTTATTGGGAGTTACATGTTTTATAATAATCTTTACAAAAAAAATTCATGACAAACAAGTCTGATTCAAGGGAACTTCTCTACTTCTTACCAATTATGAAGTACACTATATAATATGATTTAAGGAAAAAATTATCTAAAATCCCTCATTTTATTATGTAAAAACTAACTTAGTTGAATTCTAGATTTATATAATGTTTTTTCCCAAAATAAATCTACTTTGCAAAGTAAAAGCGTATTTCTCTCAAAAATTACAATGTGATTTTATAAGAGTATTTTCATCTATTTCAACACTCTTTTTAATTATTATTTTTCATTGGGATAAATATTTTATGATGTCAGCTATCATATTATGTTGAATTGTTTAGGATCGGAATGATTGTGGATGTGCTATCTTGATACCATTCAGCATATTACTCTGAATAGTTACTATTCATGTTTAATGACTGGGGAATGTTATTTACATTTCATTTTTTAGTTTCAATATGAATATATATTTTGTTTATCATTGTACCTGTTCATATGGGTAATTCATTGGACATATTAAGTGAATTGTGGGGCCTTCTATAGCCCATCGATGCATCGGTAGGTCTCATGAGACAAACTATCTTGGAATTTTGCACATTATGTATGGTGTCTTGGTCAAGGCCTTGATGATATGATTATGATGTACAACATTTTTAATTCTCTCATAATGTATCTATAAATTGTTAGTCCATGTGATTATTTGACTTGTATAATATCTATGGTCAGGTTTTATAATGGTATTATTTAATCAGATTTAATTCCTACCCTATTACACTCTAGTTTATTTTTAATGGCATGTGTACTTTTATTTACACATCATGCGTTATTATTTATGCTTATTCTATTTTACATACCCATAATAATAATTTGAGCTCACCCCTTTCATACATTATATCTTTTCCTAGGATGTGAAGATGAATATATTGAATGACTTTTTGGAATAATCTAAGAGTATTTTATGTTAAAAATTGAATGTATATTTCATATTTCATTCCATATATTAATTTTGATTTTAATTATGTATATGGTTGTTAAAACCTACTAAAATATTTGTTCCTTTGGGATGCATCTTACTTTTTTATATTCCAATGTATTAAAATACAGCATTGACTCTCAGCAACTGGGATTGGGGAATTAATGTTGGTATCAATAGATGTTTATTAGAAAACATGGAAAGTAGATTTAGAAAACATAGATTAGGGAACAAAACCCTAAGATAGACTTTGAAGATAAGCATACAAGAATATCCTTGTATTTTTTAAGGAAGATATTATGTGTATCATCCAAGAAATACATCCATTTCTGGATACTACAAGTGGACGTTGTTTTGGAATAGATGTACCTAGAAGTAACAACTCCGACAAGGTGTTTCATGTTTGACATGGGATTACATTGTAAATGATAATGAGCTTTACTACACACCTATTTTGACAGTCCTTGGATATATACTTAGGTTATTGTAAAATTTATTTATAATCCATTGTATTGCATTTAAAAGTAAATATTTTCTCATAGAAATGATTTTTTTGTTTATGATATGAGGAATGCATAGGATTTCAATTTATGATAAATATTTTTCTTTTTGAGGTTATACATTATGATTCAAAACATAATCTAGTGTATTTTATTATTTATAATGGGTTCTTAGTGGGAGGAATGGAAACCTCCTGAACACACATATCCCTTGTAGGAATTTCCCTCCAATTCAAGATAATCATATTGGTTGCGAATGGTACAGAGGTACTTATAACTATACTGGGAGTGCTGAGTCATAATATTGAAAATAACCTTACCCATATGTAGAGTCCTGAACCAAAACGTGGAATAGAAATTATAGAAAACATTATGTGACAACAACCTCTATCATTTAATGGGACTATAAACCCATTGGTATAAAAGAAGTGGATAATATCCTTATAAAATATATTTCACTCTTTGGGAAGTAACAAAATGTAGAAGGTTGTCATGGAAGTTTATTATCTACTGGGATATGCTGATCAATGGTGGTCAATAATTCAAAAAAACGAGTAAGAGATTTAAAATATTGAATAGATGGATTTTAAGTAAATATTATTAGAAAAATACATCCCTCGTGAACAATGAGAAGATAGGTAAAGGTAGTTTTTGAATCTGAGGAAAAAAGAGGATGATTATGTTGTAAAGTATTAAGTTGACTTCACTAGGATAACAAGGAATGATGCAGACTAAATACATAATCCATGGAGCATGATTGATTGATTATTTGATGCTTAAAAAACATTCCTCATAAGGTAACTATCCTCCCATTATTTCTCATCATATAACGATATAGTATCATTTTCTATCAAGATTGAGAAAAAAATATCTATATCTTGTGACTTTAAAGGAATTGAATAGATAAAAATGGAAATAGAACACTCTGAAAAAGAAAAACACGGAAAAGGGGAAGAAGGGAAGAGTTTATTTTCCATCATGTGTTAATTTTGGGAAGAAACACATAGGTACATTCCATAAGGGTTGGGTATTTGTTACAAGTGTGGATGAAAAGGCCAAAAACTTATGATTATAAGGAAAAGAACGAATCTATCAATGTTTAATGCTAAAATTTCAAATATAAGAGACATTATGAAAATTATTATCCTAAGCATCAAGGAAACACTCCCCAAAGAATGATAAGGGATCGAGGTCGAGATTATGTGGTCACGACTACTGATGTTGATGTTTCCAATGACGTGGTGGCAGATACATTAGTCATTTCCAAAAACATATCCAATCAATTATTGGATTTTGGATAATTGTATTCTTCAATATCTTCCCAGTTTTGCATGAAAATTAGATATTTCTAATTTTATTTAACAATGTAGTTTTTAGTCAATACTCCTAAGAAAATATCATTCCAGTAAAAATGTGTTTATTAGTTAACCTTATGACACATAAATGTCCTTTAGATTCTAACCTTATCATCATACCTATTATTGAATTTTATATAATCCTTAGTATGTATTGGCATTCAAATTATGATGTGAAAATATAATGAAAGAATAACGGGGTTACAATTTTTAAGAATGATGTTTAATCCCTTATATTTTGAGATGAAACATCATCATCGGCTTTTTATCAAGATCCACCCCCATCAGCCCTACTGAATTTAATTTTTGGGGAGGATGAGAACAAAATATCTATGTGTGAGGAATTAATTATTCAAATTGAGGATTTATATATTGCGATAGATTATATTGATGTTTTTCTAGATGATATACCTAGACATCCTACAAAGCATGATGTTGACTTCTCTATTGATTTAATTTCTTGCTTAAGACCCATATCAAATAATCCTTGTAGACTTGACACTATATAATTACTATATCTAAAGTAAAAACTAGAGGAATTTATTGTTAAAGGATTGATCATCCCATGTGTTTCTCCATGGGAAACCCTTATTATTTTATTTAAGAAGAATTATTGATCTATGAGCCTGCAGATTGAATAAAGGGAGATCTAATCTATTATAATAAATAATAGGTATCATATTCCTCACAATGATGATTTATTTAGTCAAAATCACATACCCAAATATTTATTAATGGATTACATCAATTTGGATATCATCATTTGCATATGAGGTAGAAATATATTCCAAAGATAGTATTTAAAACTCGGTATGGGCATTACAAGTTCATCGTAATTCATTTTGGACTGACTAATGACCCTCATTTTATATGGATCAAACAAATGTAAATTCAATGGATACCTTGATTAATTTGTTATGGTATTTGTTTATTATATTTTTCTATACAATAAATAATAAGAAGTATATGAGAATCATTTTTGGATTATTCCGAATACTCTTAGAATAAAATAATAATATGGGATATTTAAAATGTGTGAATTTCAGTTTCAATCAGTTTCGTTTCTATGTATTATTTTCTCTAAGGATGAAATCATAGTTGATCTTATGAATAAAAAGGCTGTTTAGAAATGTTCTACTCCCACAAACATAATTGTGGTATGTATTTATATTGGTTTAGTAGGATATTATTAGTGTTTTTTTTCAGAACATTGGTCAATTAGCCAACCCATTAACCAAGCTTAATCGAAAAGGGTTTATAATTTCTGGGAAAAAATAATTGGAAAAATGTTTTTAATAATTGAACAGGATATTAGTGAATTCTAAAATATTGAATCTACCATTGGGATGTGGTGTATTTGTGATTTATAGTGTTCCATCAATGAAAGGACATGGTTTTGTCCTTATGAAATATGATAAATTTTTTTTTGTGTATCAAAGAAGTTAAAAATTCATGAACAAAACAATCAAACTCATGATCTTGAGTTAGCATCTGTAATATTTTCTCTAATGAAATGGATACACTATCTCTATTGAAAAATATGTGAGATATATATGGATCAGAAGAGATTAAAATAAATCTTCTCATAGAAAAAATCATCATGAGGAAAAGAAAATGGCTCCAGCTACTAAATGATTACAATTGTTTCATATACTATCACCTAGGAAAGAAAAATAAGTTAGTTATTGAATTGAGCAGGATGTATCATGGAGTTTTAAATAGATTGAGAATTAACAAGGATATTATATACATGGATCTAGTGAAGATGGATGGGGAAATTATTAATGAATATGAAACATCATTACTTTTTCAATTTTAATACCTACCATATTTATTAGAATAAATTTATAGTTCTTAGTCTGATGATGGGAATCTTCAAAAAAAATAATGATGTGAATGATGGGAATTCAGCAAAATTCATGTTTGAGGATGGAATTCTGATATTTGGGAGGATGTTATATGGTCCCTCTATCCCCGAGCGAAAAAGGGAGTTATCCGATGATTCCCATAGTTATAATTTCTCTATACACCCTAGTATAACTATGATGTATAGAGATTTGGTGGAACATTTTTGGTGGGGCAACACGAAGTAGGAAATTTATGATTATGTATCAAGATGTTTAGTTTGTCAACAAGTGAAGGATGAAAGACAACATCCTATAAGAGTAATGCAACCACTCCCTATTCCTACATTGAAATGGGATGAAATTACTATGGTTTTGTCACCGGATTTTCCAAAATTCCATGAATGAATAATGAAATATGGGAAATTTTAGATTGACATACATAATATGAACATTTCATCGCTAAAAGGGAGGATTTTTCACTGGGGAACCTTCCACGACATCATATTAATGAACTTGTAAAACATCAGTGGAAAACTGTCTTAGTTAGGTCTCATCATGATCCATTATTTACATCAAAATTATGGAAATTTCTTCATAAAGATTTTGATACTAGTCTTTGATTGAGTGCTGCTTGTCACCCTCAAACTAATTGGAAATCCGAAAGGATGATCTAAACATTAGATGGAATTTTGAGATCATGTTAACGTGAAATTAAAGGTATGTGGGATCATTATTTACCTTTGGTGGGTTTTCCTACAACAATAATTTCTATTCTAGAAATAAAATGGCACAATATAAAGAATTGTATTGAAAGAGATATTGTACACCACCATGTTGGGATGAAGTTTGTGAAAGGATTCTTGTGGGCCCAGAGATTTTCGAGGAAACAACAGAGAAAGTAAAGACTATTGAAAGCAATATCAAGTCATCTCAAAATATTAAAAAGAGATATGATGATAAAATAAGGAATTATTTTATATTTCATGGGTTAAATAACTTTTTCTTGAATGTAACTCCATGGAATAATTTTATAAGATTTGGGAAGAAATAGAAACTGAGCCCTAGGTACATTGGTCCTTTTGAAAATATAGAAAGAGTTGGAGTTGGGGATTATCATTTGGTGATGATGCCAAGCCATTATAAAGTACACAATGTGTTCCATGTATCATTTTTTTAAAAATTACCCACCAAACCTGACACATCTACTCATTGCTAAAGGAATTGAATAGGATCATGACTTATATTAATAGGAAGAGACTATCTAGATTCTAGACACTAAAGAACATGGGTTAAGTAATCGAACAAATCTTCTAGTAAAGGTACTTTGGAAAAATCATAAAATCAAAGAGGTGATGTGGGAGCCTGAGTAACTTATGATGAAGAACTACCCAAGTCTTTTATGAGGTAACATTCTGGTTATTTGAAGGGTGAAATTGTTTTTAAGGGGGAAGAATATAACACACCATGAATTTATAAATAAATTTAATACATGTTGAATGCATCACTAAGTCTCTATGGAACAAACCCTTTTTTATTTATAGGAGATAGTTATATCCTATTTGTTAAACATAATTTTTCCACTTTGGTGTTTTAAATTTTGAAATATCGACATACTCGATTGTGATCAGTGTGATATTTAGAGTATAATGTGATCAACATAGATTTTCTTTGAATATTAACTTCACCGTTATGAATATAAATGTACCATTATTAATAGTAATATGACCCTTATGAATAATAACCTCACCTATGTATGTAAAAATTGAATTTAGGCTGTTTATAAATGAGAGTTACAATTTTAAAAATTAATAATTATGTTATTTGATTTTGTGGGTAATAAATAATTCATTATAATTTAAATTGATAAATTGATTTAAAATAAAAGTTATTTTCTTAAAATGTATTCTTAAATAAATATTTCTTTGTTCAATGTTTTATTATAATTTAATAAGACCTATGTCAATTTTTTCAGTGGGTTATAATATCAGTTTTTGTTAAAAACTATATATTTTGGGTAAATGAGGATTTTATTTAAAAACAATCTTCCAAATACGCTGAACACTATTTTGATAAAATTGAGTCCATTTATTAATTCTATATCTTGAAAAATTGTTAGGGTGATTTTTTGGGATTTTCTAAAATACATGAATTTAGTGAATAGTAAAATATGATAATTAAGGATAAATGCTAAAAATATGATTTATTGAGTCATAGGTGATTCAAGGATAATGTAAGCACACTTGGTTCTAGCTCAAATGCACTTATTACTATTTTTGGTCACAGGAATCAATACTATTTCTTATCTTGAGAAAAATAATAAAGTAATGAACAAGATCTTCAAAAATCACCCCTCTCCTACGGTAACAAAATCACCCCTCACTCCCTCTTCTCCTCACTCCTCTAAGCCTTGAAAAATATAAAATTTCTGAAAAAATACTATTTCCTAGTCCCTCCCCATGTCCCATAACTTATGGCCTTATCAAAATACTGAAAATCCCTTCCTTAAGTATATTCTAATAGAGATGTATTCAAGTTGTAAAATTCTCTTCCTTTTTCTTTTAATTTCATTTCATGTTCCTTTGTTTGATTATCCTCTCCCCTCCTAAACTATCCAAATGATAATTATAAATAGTATATAATCTATATATAGTAATTATATCATGTTAATGGATTAACCATAATAAATATATTTACTCTCTCCCTCTCTTATTTGAAAAACGAAATCATCATCCTAGAGGTGACGATTTACAATATTTGTGGACAACAAACTTTGGTTCATCAATTTGTCCTTCAATAATATTCATGAAACAATTTCAATGTTTGAGAAAGATTATAAAATTTATATTACATGTTTTTATATGTTCTCTATGTAAAATAATTAGATAATACTAAATGATAAAATAAAATAAGTTTGTTATGAACAATAAGTTCTATAATAATCTAAAAGATTATCACTAAATGTATAATCTAATTAATAATCCTAATAACATATAACCTAATTTATATATAATAATTAAAACTTATGTATGTTCATTTATAACATTAATATTCTGATTATTTATAATTATATCGATTCCACATGAATTACAATACTTATAATCAAGCGAATCGATCATTAAATCAAGGAATGAACACTCCAGAATGATGAACTTCAATCTTAAAAATAATTAATAAGGACATAAATGAACGTAATAAAACTATAATTAATCAAATATTTTTATATAAGTTTCTTAATTAGTTTATAGATATATTTAATTTGATTATCCAGGATGTTATGTTCAAGTGCAGAACACTTTTGAACATATGGTAAGGGTTTTCTACCAGAACCTCCATTTTCTTTCAGGTTACACTTATTCTATACTTACCTCAATGAAATTATTAATTATTCATAGGAAATCCTCATTAATTATTTGGGACATATATATATATATATATATAATATAAGAATTCTTTATTTGATGGTGATTTATATGCTTTAAAAGGATTTTTAAAAAAAATATTCCTGATAAACAAGCCCGATTCAGGGGAACTTCTCGAATTCGTACCTCTTTTCATGTACACTCTATATGAATTTATAAGAAACTTTTTTTAAAATTAATCATTTTATAATGAAAAAATACCTTATTTCACTTCTATTTTTAAACAAATATTTTTCGAAAATAACTCTTCTTTGCAAAGTAAAATTGTATTTCCATCAAAAATTACTCAGTGATTTTACAAGAATATTTTCATTAATTTCAACACTCTTGTTGATTAAGATTTTTAAATGTGTTTCAAAGTTTATTATATCATCCACAATAATGTATTACATGGTTTATCATTAGTTTTATTATGTGTGTGACATCTTGATACCATTTATGAAATTACTCTGAATGATAGTGTTAAAGTTTCATGATTAGAGAAATCTATTAAAGTTTTGTATGTTAGTTTAAATATGAATTTATATGTTCTTTATGTTTATCCTAATTCATATGAGGAATGAATTATAATCATTATGTGAAAAGTGGGACTTTCTATATCCCATCGAATCATCAATAGCTCTCATGAGGAAAACTAGTGTGAGTTTTTACCCATTATGTATGGTGAATTAGCTGAGGCCTTAATAGTATGATTATAATGTTTGGGATTTTAATTACTTTATTATGAATAAAGTATTTTTTAGTCCAAGTGATTGTTCGACTAGTATAATATCCTTGTTTATGTTTTAGTATGGCATTATTTAATCATCTTTTATTCATGCCATATTATGCTTACGTTTATTTTTAATGGAATGTGTAAATTTAGTTTTTCAACATGCCTTATTATTTATTCTTCCACTATTTTACTTACACTTTCTGAGTATCAAAGCTCACCCCATTTTTATGTTTCATTTCCCCCCAGGATTTGAAGATGTATATTTTTAATGACTTTTATGGATAATATAAGATTTGTGGATGTTCCCAATAGAATTTATATGTCGCCTTTCATTTCATGTTTTAATATTGAACTTATAAATTTATTTTTTTAAAAAAATAAATAATCTATTAGGTCTGTTAGGATGCATATTCACTGTTTATATTCAAATGTATTGATGTATAGAACCAACTCTAGGAAATATGGGTTGAGGCGTTACATTTTACCACACAACATTTTTGGTTTACCTTTAGAGATTGAAGTTGAGTTCTACATCATGCTAGTTCTGGGAGATGCATCAGTATAAATTCCTCTATATGGTATAGATATGGAGGAAAAGAAAGAGATCAAGAGGAAGCTTGAGGATTTGGAGGCAATGAGTTTTATTTGACCCAGTACTTCTCGGTGGGGTTCAACAGTCCTTTCGAGAAAGAAAGAGGACAATACCCTTAGGCAAGGCATGGATTATAAAAAATTGAACCAACTAATGGTTAAGAACTAGTATCCCTTTTCATAGATATATTTATAGTTTGATAAGCTTCAAGGAGTTTGAGTTCTATAGAATATTTATTTGAAGTTAGGGTATCACCAGATACGTGTTTGACATGCAGACGCACCTAAATAATATTTTTGTCCAAATTAAGGTCTATACGAGTATCTTGTTATTAATTTCCATCTTAAAAAAATTATAGTGTATTTCATGTCTCTAATGAAACATATTTTCTCTACTTATCTATATTAATTATTGGGTGTTTTTTGGATGATATCTTGATGTATTATCACAATCGAAAAGACCAAGCCATCCATTTTGATATCATTTTAGATAAACTGAGAGAGTAGCAATTATATGTAGATATCACAATTTTCCACTCCTATATTGATACATATTCACTTCCTAGGTCACATTATATTAGAGACATGTGTTTCTATAGACCTAGAGAAGGTGAAAGCTGTAGTTTCTTTGGAGAAGCCCAAGAACATATTTTACATATGGATTTTATTGGCACTAGATGGATTTTACTGGTGTTTCATAAAGGTCTTCTGATGATTAGAATTGATAGTGATAAAATTTATTAATAAGGGTGTGATGTTTATATAGATTCATACATGTGAGATGAACCTTCATGAACATAACTATAGATTGACCTCTGTGATGGAATTCACTCTTCCATAGAAGGGAAAAAGCTACACCATGTATTATGTCACATTAAATATCGATATAGGAGAAGTGTTGATGTATACAGATAGAGTAATCATGTAAAGGTCTAGAAAGTTGAATCTACATGAGAGTAACTACTTGATTCTTGATATATAGTTAACTTTAGTTGTTTATGAATCTTGCTGTTGCATAAACTATTTACTTGGAGGTAATTTTGTGGTGTACATGGACAAAAAAAATCATTAGGTAAATATTTATACAGTGTGATTTAAATCTGAGGTAGTGAAGGTTGGATGAGTACCTATAGTATTTTGACCTCAATATTTCCTACATGCCAAGAAGTGGAAATTAAGTGTCTAATGCACTAAATAAAAGGAATAAGAAAAGGATGTTTAGAATGTCAAAACAGAGAGTAAGATAATGTATTTGTTCTCTGATATAAACATGGAGGTGAAGGACAGATAGGGAAAAACATTTCTTTCATCCTTAGTTAGGACATCTACCATACTGGTTAGAGTGAGGATTAGGAAATTATCATATTTTGATTTCCAAGTCCTACTGGAGAGTGTGGCAAGTTAGGATCCACCTCTTGGTCGGACCAAATGTGAGGATGATATCATGTGTGTCCAGAGCCATGTGTGTGTTCTAGTGAAAAAATGTGAGGAGTTGATGCGGGAGTTTCATGCCTTAGTTTTGGAAGTACATCTTGGTGTTACCAATATGTACCATGGCATATAATATTAGTACTCGTGGTCGGGTATGAAACATGAGGTGGCTGGTTTTGTTATAGGGTGTCCCACCTGTCAACAGGTGAAGGTAGAACATCAGTGAAAAAAACTTCTTTAGCATTTACCTATTCCTGAGTAGAAATGGGATGATGTCGCTATGGATTTATGGACTATATTACCATGGTCGAATCGATGTGGTGTTGTTTTGGGGGTTGCTTTTGACATGATAATTAATGTTTTTCATTTTCTTCTGATTAATGAAACCTTCAGTATTGATGAGCATGTGAGGTTGTTTATCTTTGAGATATTATGACTTCACATAGTCCTACATACTATCATTTTAGATAGTGATGCCTAGTTTAAAGGGGATACTCACATTCCACACACTCCTTTAGGACTAGGCACTCAAAATCTACAAGATTGTAAGACATCACGGGGTCCAACGCACATGTTGTGAGCATGCATCCTATATTTTGGGGGATCCTGGGAGAGTCATATACCACATGTCAAGTTCACCAATATTAATAGATATCATGACACTATATATATTACACCTTATAAAGATTTTTATGGTTATCCATGATGATCACTGATGTGATAGTTAATGTAAGTTGAGGTAGCTTTATTGGAACTACGTCTTATGCTGTAGACGCTTGAGTAGGCCCAGTTGATCAGGAAACAGCTGACTACTGCACAGTTTCTAAAAAAAATATTACATTGATCATTGAAAATGAACTCAATAGTTTAAGGATGGGGATCATTTTTTTACATTTCTCACCATGTTTGGGGCATGGACAGATCAGGATATAGAGTAATTTTTCACCGTGATATGTTGGGTCATTCAAGATTCTCAGTAGAGTCAAACAGATAGCATATCAGTTGTGGTCACCTCAAAGGTATCAAGACATTGTTGTCGTCTACCAAATTTATTAGCTGCAACATTATAATTCAGGCCCATCTCATGTTGTTCAAACTAGAGATGTTCAATCTTAGGTATATTCATCCTTTGTGGGTAATCTAATTTGTATCATTGGTAAAATCACAAGGTTTTTTGAGTCTTGTTAGTTCCACTAGTACAGGTGATATGTAAGCATAGTAGTTTACATGATGAGACATAGGAGTGAGAGGATGACGTACATGATTAGTGGGTGATGTTATTCTTAGGTGAATCTTAATCACCCTTAATCGAAAAAATCAGAGAAAAATTGCATTATGGGAGAAGAATAGAAGATCGCTATATTTTATACGATTTAAGTATCTCATTAATTTTGGTTTTAATGCATAATTATAGCCTTGTGTTAAAATTATTTTAGGTAATGGGGGTATTAGGTGTGTCTAAGGCTTGTTCAAATCCCATATCCTAGATTTTTTAGAAAACATGACGAAGAACATGGTTAGCACAAAAGGTTATTGGCAAGCTACACATGTACTCCTAAATGTGCATTGATGGAATGTGGGGAGATACAGGTAGTACGGATTGAAGAAACTATGGGGATAGAGAGGCACAACCATGTGGGGATCTTGAAATTTCTTTAAAGAGGCTTAATGAACAGTTTGCGCACTTTTAGTAAAACTATGTGTAGTGATTGTGTGAGTTCCCCCTTTTCCCAGTATTGGATGCACGGTTGGCACACATCCAACCATTCTGAAAACCCGTTCGGATTATATATTTTTTAGGAAATTTCAAAATTTTCCCTCCAAATTAATTTAAACCAAAAACTAATATCTCTTCTCCTCATATATTGGATAAAATCCCATTGGAGATCCATTTTTAAGAAAAATAATATATTTTTATCCTTATCCTCTATCCAATCTCATAATTGAGCATTGCATGTCTCGTTGGATCTACATCAGTGAGTACTCAATTATTTTTGTCTTATTATTTATTTTTATTGTATCATCTATACTATTTATATCCAAGCTAATATTCTTTATTTATAGGATATTTTTTTATTTTCGTTTCTAATCTGAGTCGAATATGATGTTGATATTAGATAAGAAATATACCATATCCCTATGGTAGAGGGTTTTACTTTTATTGATTTGTCTAGTTCTTCATAGTGATTTTTTAAATTATTCCTCCCACTATATTTTCTAGTAAGACACTGAACTTGAAATGATCATTTAAATTAAATGATATATAACATATTATGGATGGAATTTGATCCCTTTTAAATGTTTTGGAAGTTGTTTCCCTAACCAAGTCCACCCATGGGTGTGCCATGTAAATTGCCTATTCAGATGCCTTGTTTAATTACACATGGGGATATTTAGTTCTCTTCTAGTTAGAAGAGGCATTTTAATGATTTATTTAAAATGAATTTGTTATTTAAAGTATAGGTTTTCACAATTTCATGTTGATTCTTTTGTTTGAATGGTTCATATGAAACTTGAATTTATTAAATGGGTCATTTAGAAATTATGAAAACGAGTGGGAAAACTCATGAAATGCGTTTGAAAGTGAATTGTGGTATGAGTGGGTATACTCATTGACTTGAATCTAAATTGTTGAATGGTTAAATAGGATTCCATGTGTATTCTACACCATGGGTCATTTAAATGGTATATAATGACTTTGACCTATATTCTCCTTGGATTTAAATTCTATAGGATTCCTTGGGCCTTGTTACCCTATTGATATGATTAATATGGGCTCACAGTGGACAGAGTCTAGTGACAAGATCATTGGAAAAAAACTCATTCCTAATAGAGTTTCCATCAAGATGATCATGGGACTTGAAGAGGATGTCATAGAACACTATACACTAGATATGTCCTTGCATGGTCCAACATGTTGTATTATATGGATCGTCTATGGTGAATGAGATATTCTAGATTATACGGCTTTTCCATAGTAAAAGTGATACTTTTGGTTATACTATTTTGTAGTGATTGTTTTGTTGTACAGAGTATATGACAAGGTTGTTGGTGAGATGAGATACATTTTATATGGGGAGGTTGTGTTCCTTACTTATGTTTACTTCTGTCCTTCCTTGTTAGAAGAGCCTGACCCATGTTTTCTAGGGATCATTATAGTGATATATTAAAACACTTGTTCTATAGTAGATCTTCCTTAGGTACATTACTTTTATTTACTATTTAAATAAGATATATATTTTTCTATCATTAGATTATATTCAACATCATTGATTTCCTATAGACATTTGGATGCTTACATACATGGATTGTATCTCAAACCCTTCTAGGTCTCCATTGGGTACACAAACAGACTGTTTGGATGTAGGTAATGTAACGCCTCAACCCCAGTTACCCAGAGTCGGTGCATTATTACATAACATTGGAATGATCACAAGAAAGATCAAATCTTGAAATACCGATTAGTTTAGTAGCCTTGGAAACAGTAGATATATTCATAAGTCTTTACATTACATCATAAAAAATAAAAACTACAACAACATAGTCTCCATGGTCCACACTCTTATCCCCTCATACTATCCCTATAGGTCATTCATAATCTACTTCTTCAAATCCTGGAAAAAATAAAACATTAAAAAGGGGTGAGATCAAATGCCCAATAAGGATAACAATATAGCGGTAAATTTCATAAATAAGAATAAACATTTAAGGAAATGTATAACTAAAACAAAAGCCTTTTAAACTTGAACTTCAACATAGTATGGAAAAAATAAAATGAAATATTTTTATTTACTTATTCACATGGATACTCTACTAATTGAATAATCACATGCAATATCAATAACCACTTTCATAATGATGGAATGCATAATGCCATACTATCGTAACCACATAGGCAAGGCCTCGTGCCAAGACTACATATATGATTTTGATAAGTCCTTGTGACAAGACACTAGTTTGTCTCATTAGACCTACCAATGCATCGAGGAGCAATAGCGGGCTCCACCCGTCACATATTAAGTCCAATGCATTCCCATATGAAAAGGTTTAAACATAACATAAACATTCGTATTAAAACTAGCATACGAAATGTAAATACATCATCCATAAACCACTAATGGTATAAAAATAACACATCCACATTCAAACGTATCACAAAACATTCAATACAATATATATGTTTTCTATCATAATAAATCAACTTCAAATAATCTTAAAATCCATCAAAGGATGTTGACATAGATGAAATCAAAAATCTTTTTAGAGAAATATCACTTTCTATTTTGAAATCATTTAAGAGTCATATCTATAAAATAAAACATTTTCTTTGAAAATATTCTTCTAAGATTGTAAGGGAAGCTTCGATGATTTTATAACGGTGGAAAATAGCCGCACCCGCCGTATAAGTTAAGAAAACATTCTCACCTTAATTCTGTCGAAAATGTTAAAAAAGACCTTGTTTTGGAAATGAAGGAATGATTCCTTTGTAAGCCACTTATAAAAGTAAAAAAAAGGTATAAATGACTTTAACCCATATTCTAGTAAGTAGTAAATAAAATTTTTTGAAATACATTTTTATGAAACATGGATTTGGATAATAAAGAAGTCCCAGTAGATTATTATGTATAAACAACCACGGATAATGAAAATATTGCGAAATAAACCATTACCTTGTACTTTTCCTTGGTTGAGGGTAGGTTAAACTCATTTATAATGGTGAAATAATTGTTATTAAATAATACAAGAATCATATACATTAATATGATATAATATATGATCTTTTAACATTGATTTGTTAATAATATCTTAGTATTATTGGTGTTTCGGGTGTTAACTTACTCATTTTGTTTTATAAGTTTTGTTACGTAAGCCATGTTTGTCATGGATAGGTTGTATATTATTAATATCCAGAATGATATCAAGTCCTTAGATACTATTATTAATCATCAAATGAGAATTATAATTTAATGGATACGATGGGGAATGAATCTCATCACATTCGTGGAGACGGTAGTCCGTACGTACGCACGAGCGAAAATATCATTGTTTTGATATTAAAATAATATATAATTGGATGCTATATCATATATTCCGACTCATTATAATTTTATATTTATTATTTACATGAATTACACATCATTATTATACCCATCCAAATAATAATTTATTGAATAACAATTACACTACGACGTGGAGATGGTAAGCCGTACGTACGCACGTATGGTGACATGTCATTCAAAGGATGGATTAAATACTGAATATGGATGTACCATATTTATAATAGTATTAAATTATATAGGATATACTAGATTCATTATTTTAGAATGGTAATAACAAAGAAAGAAGAAGTTGAAGAAGAAATGAATTTGAAAAAGGGTGGTGAAAACATTACCTCTTCTTCAGGTTCATCCTTTTGATTTGATCAAAAGAGCTCCATAGGATGGCATTCTGATCAATATAAGGCCTCTAGTTTGTAGTGAGGGAAGTTTAGATAGTATTTTGGCAGGTTTTGGCCGAATCAAAAGGCTTTTAAGGTGTGAATTATTGAGAAGAGGGAGTTCCCCCTTTTATAAGAGGGGTGAGGGGAACCTTTAGAAAAGCTAGAAATATTATTTTATAATAAATTTAAATTCGGTTTATAATGTCTCAAAAGTGGATTATTTAAAGGTTAAGGTGGATATGGGTCGTAAACCACTCAACCAATAGAATTTATACAGGTTTGGGTCATTATATTAACCTTATCTTTTAGTTTTAACTCTTAGTTAATTAGTTTGACACTTACCATGTCACTTTGTATTTTTATATTATATAGTTAATAAACATACTATATTACTCCAAAAGACCCCAAAGTGGTACATTAGTGATATTAATATCATGATTTAAGTCTCTTTTCTAAACCTTAGATTTTTAGGAATTGAATATCAATTAATAATATAATATTTGTTTTAAAAAATATTTTATGTCAATTTTGACACTATTTGGAAAATTGATTTTTCTGAAAATTATAACTGAATTATTACTTCGAAAAAAGTTAATTAAATCATTCCTAACATGTCATTTTAACCTATAAAATTACTTTAATTCATAAAAAGTCTCAAATTATATTTATTTGGGTAATTATAATATCAATTATTTTTATTTTTCACTATTATGGAAACTACTGCATCATCATTGTGTCATAAATAAATTAAATTATTTATTTTTTAACAAATATAAATAAACTATAATTATGTAGGAAATCGTTTTAGCATTCTAATTAATATTTCCAATCTAATTTACCTTATGTATAACCCTATATTAAAAATGTTTTAGTAAATAATCATTGATTTTAACTCTTTTAACTCTTCATTGAAATAAATAATAATAAATGTCCTAATCTAATCCAAGTGGACCTAAATGATAATATTTTATTCCTAAGATTTTTTTTGGTTGAGATACACTTTTCCAATATAATTAGGACATTTTTCAGGGTAATATTAATATCATTTTTACCCTTAATTACCCTATTTAATTTTAACCGTGGTAAATAAAAGTCAAAAGTTACTATCCACCAAAAATTATATTCATCTCATTGAACCACATTTTACTCCTTGATATTAACCATGTCTCTCGGAGTTTCGAAATTCCACTCACATAAGCGGTAAAATAATGTTTTATGAAAAATTCTGTTTTTAACTACCACTTAGTGGTTTCACTATTCATCAAAAAATGATGTTTTTCAAAAAAATACCAAAAATCCACCCTAGGATAATTTCAATATTCCGAATCCAAAATTGATGTCCATTTTAAAAAATAAAATTTATAAATTTCAAAAAGTTGGTATTACTATTCATAACGGCTAGTTTGATTGGTTGTGGTGTGTTAGAACTCGATGTTGCGTACAACACACGCTATTGCATTATTCAAAGAGAAGCGTACCGTAGAAGCTTGGGGTGTTACATTCTCCTCTCCTTTAAATAATTTCTTCCTCAAAATTTCCAAAATACTACCGCATTAAAGGACTCAGGTAGTTCATTATCATAAGTTCCTCGGGATCCCATGTTGCCTCTTCTATCTTATGGTTTCTCCACAATCATTTAAGAGATTAGTCGTCTGGTTTCTCAGTACTTGTTCTCTCGTGTCAAGAATCTTGACGGGATCTTCGCAATAAGATAGATCGGGTTCCAGTTCTAATTTCTCATAGGTGAGTACATGCGTTGGGTCAGGCATGTATTTCCTCAATAGTGATTATGGAACACATTGTGATCTTTGGAGAGATTTGGCGGCATTGCCAAACAGTAAGCTACAATCGCAATTAGTTCTAGAATTTCGAAATGTCTGATGTACCTGGGACTCAATTTACCTTTATTACCAAAATGTATGACTCCCTTCCATGGAGATACCTTCAAAAAGAACATGATCACTGACTTGAAATTCCAAATCCTTTCTTCGATTATCGTCATAGCTCTTCTGACTACTTTGAGATACTTTGATATGGTTTTGGATTACCTTCACCTTTTTCATCGTTTCCTCCACCAGTTCTGGGCCTATAAGTTCTCTTTCACCAACATCATCCCAACAGGTTTGTCTGTGACATCTCTTTCTATATAACTCTTCATATGGTGCCATCTGAGTACTTGAATGGAAGCTATTGTTATAGGAAAATTCTACCAGAGGTAAATATTCATCCCACATACCCTGAAAGTTAAGTGATAAGGATCTAAACATGTCTTCTAAAGTTTGAATAGTTTTTTCTGATTGTCCATCTGTTTGAGGGTGGTAGGAAGTTCTCAAAGGAAGTTCAGTATCCATGGATTTTTGAAGACTTTTCCAGAATCGTGAAGTAAAACGGGGAACACGATCAGAAACAATTGATATGGGTACTCCATGAAGTCTCACAACTTGATTAATATATAGTATTTCTAGTCGTTCAAGTGGTAAATCTTCCCTTATAGCAAGAAAATGTGCTCACTTGGTAAGACGATCAACAATGACCCATATTGCATCGTTCTTTCTAGGAGTATTTGGAAGACCCATGACAAATTCCATCGTAATGTTGTCCCATTTCCACTCTGGTATGGGAAGAGGTTGCATGACTCTTCCAGGCTGTTGCCTTCCAGCTTTCACTTGTTGAAAAACCATACATCTTGACACAAAATCAGCAATCTCCCTCTTCATGTTGTCCCACCAAAATTGATCCTTCAAATCTCTATAAATTTTTGTGCTCCTAGGGTGTATAGAGAAATTGGAACTATGAGAATTATCCATCAATTCCATTTTTAGATCAGGTATATCGGGAAGACAAAGTCTCTTCCCAAATTTCAAAATTCCATCTTCATACACAAAGTCTCTCATCTCCCATCATTCACAACATTAATATTATTTTGAAATTCTTCATAATTGCTCTGAGAACTCTTAATCCTTTCTAGTAAAGATGGTTTGGCAACCATTTGAAAAAGCATTGATGTTTCACCTTCCCTAGTTATTCCCATGTCCATATTCACTAGATCCATGAAAATTGGATCCCTTTAAAATCTCATATTGTTAAAAACTCCATGATATTTCCTAGTCAAAGCATCTTCCACCTTTTTTGCCTTCCCCGGGTGGTAGTGTATTGTGCAATCATAATCCTTGAGTAATTCAAGCCATCTTCTTTGCCTCATGTTGAGTTCTTTTTCTGAGAAAATATACTTCAAACTCTTATTATCAGTATAAATCTCACAATTTTCACCATAGAGGTAGTGTCTACATATCTTCAAAGCAAAGATCACAGCTGCTAACTAGAGATCATGAGTAGGATATTTTTGTTCATGAATTTTAAACTGTCATGATGCATAGGCAATAACACTATCATTCCATATAAGGACACAACCAATTCCTTTCTTTGATGCATCACTATAAATAACGAACCCATCATTCCCCAATGGTAGAGTTAAAATAAGAGCATTGACTAATCTTCTCTTTTGATCTTAGAAACATTCTTAACACTCTTTTGTCCAAACAAATTTAACCCCTTTACGTGTGAGCTTCTTTAATGGGTTAGCCAATCGGGAAAAATTCTGGATGAAATGTTGATAATAACCTGCCAAACCAATAAAACTGCGTACCTCAGTTGTACTCATAGGTGCTGGCCATTCATGGATTTCCTTGGTTTTAGAAGGATCAATAGAGATTCCATCTTTAGAGACTATATGGCCAAGAAAGGAAATCTCCTGAAGCCAGGATTCACACTTTCTAAACTTCCCATATAATTCATGTCTTCTCAGAGTCTTCAGGATAATGCGCAAGTGATTTTCATGATCTTCGTAGCTTTTCGAGTATACCAAGATATCATCAATAATCACTACCTCAAATTCATCGAGATATTCCTTGAAAAATCTATTCATCAAATCCATGAATACAGAGGGTGCATTAGTCAATCCAAAATGCATTACTGTAAACATGTAATGCCCGGACCTGGTTAGAAATGATATCTTCGGAATGTCTTCCTTCTTCACACACTACTGATGGTATCCAGATCGAAGGTCAATCTTTGAACAGAATTGAGCTCCATGCATTTGGTCAAATAATTCATCAATGTGAGGTAGGGGATACTTGTTCATTATTGTTATTACATTGATCTCCCGGTAGTCGATACATAACCTCATAGATCGATCTTTCTTTTTAACAAAAATAACAGGGACTCCCCATAGAGAAACCCTAGGGTGAATAAATCCCTTATTACTCAATTCCTCTAGTTGTTTCTTTTGTTCAACTAATTATATATTGGTCATTCTATAAGGGGTCTTCAATATAGGCCTTGATCTAGGAATTAACTCAATGGAAAACTCAACTTCTCATTCTGGAGGATGTACAGGTAAATCTTTTGGAAACACATCTACATATTATTTCACAATAGGTACATCCTATATTTGAACATTCCTTTCCTCACCCACTGTAATTTCATCCTCTTCCTCCCCAATAATTGAATTTAGTTGAGCTACTGGGGGTGGATCTAGATAAGAATTAGGTGGTGATGATTCTGCTCTAAAGATAAGGTGTTCCTTATCATCATTATAAAAAATTGTAACCTCCTTCTTCTTATAATAAATCTTCACATCATGGTCCGAAATCTGGTCCATACTGAAGATTATATCAAACTCAATCATAGGTATGACAATGAGATCAGTAGATAAAGAACATTTATGTGCTCTAATGGGGACTGATTCACAAAACTTTGTTTCAATGATACTTCCCTTATGAGTTTTAACTGACCACTCCCTTCTTAAATCAAATTGAAAATATATAATTTTATTAGAAAACTGGGAAGATATGAAACAATGCGATGATCCAGAATCAAATAATGCATTAGCTAAACTTGAGGAAACCATTAAATTAACTGCCACCACATCTTTCAGAGCTTCTACCTTAGCAGTAGTGATAGCATAAGCTTGGCCTTGATCCCTTGTCCTTTTCTGAGGTAAGTTCCCCTAACATTTAGGAAATTCATTTTCAGAATGTCCCATCTCCCTGCAATTGTAGCATTGGAGATTGGTAGCTTCCTTCTTCCCCTTGCAATCACGATCTTGGTGGACTTTTTCACCACACTTGTAACAGACTCCTGTTCCTCTTAAGCAAGTACCTGGGTGTTTCTTCTCACATTTACTGCAGGATGTATATTCAACTTTTCCCTTCTTCCCATTATTTCCATTCCCAGATTGATCAGCAGATCTCTTCTTCTCTTTCTTTTCTTTAAAGTCATATGACATAGAGAATTCTTTCTCTATCTTGATAGCACATGAGACAATGTCTTCGTACGACGAGAAGGATTGTGAGACTAATGCTTGATGGAGAAATGGTTTTAACCCATCAAAGAAACGATCAATATTACTTCTTGGGTTACGTATATAATATCCAGCATACCTTGCTAACCTTGCAATGTTAGCCTCATACTTTGCGACATTCTCATCCTACTTTTGTCTCAGACCCAGAAATTGTCTTTCCATATCTGCTCGATGTTTAAGAGGAAAGTATTTTTCTAAAAACAAATATTTGAACTTCCTCCATTCCATATTTGATACTTCATCATCTTCATTTGTGTTTTGAATAAATGACCACCATTGATCAGCATCTCCAGTGAGGCGGTAAACTGCCTTGATAACTTTTTCCCTTTCACTACTCCCCAAAGCCTGAAATATTTTCTCTAGCGAATTTATCCATTACTCACCTACTAATGGATTTGTACTCCAATTGATCTTTGGTGGTTGTTGCCTCATGAAGTGATCTAACATTGATCCACCACGCTGTGGATCAGGGTGCTCCATACGGGTAATGTTATTATTCATAACCTGAGTGAGTTGTCCCAGTATGGTGATTAGTTAATCAGCACCAGCTGCATCACCAGCTCTATTATAATTATCTTGAGTATGAGGGAAATCCCTACATGGAGTACGTGCATTTGGGTAGGGGTTGGACAAACCAAAAGGCTTTGAAGGTGTGAATTAATGAGAAGGGGGAGTTCCCTTTTATAATAGGGGTGAGGGGCACATTTGGAAAAGCTAGAAATATTATTTTATAATAAATTAATATTCGGTTTCTAATGGATCCAAAGTAGATTATTTAAAGGTTAAGGTGGGGATGGGAAGAAAACCACTCAAAAAATATTATTTAGATAGGTTTGTGTCATTATATTAACCTTATCTTTTAGTTTTTAACTCTTAGTTAATTAGTTTGACACATACCATGTCACTTTGTATTTTTATATTATATAGTTAATAAACTTACTATATACCTCTAAGCGACCCCCAAGTGGTCGCTTAATGATACACCAATCATGATTTAAGTATCTTGGCCAAACCATATATTTTTAGAAATTGAATATCAATTAATAATATAATATTTGTTTTAAAAACTCTTTTATGTCAATTTTGACACTATTTGAAAAATTTATTTTTGTGAAAATCATAATAGAATGATAACTTTGAAAAAAGATAATTAAATCATTTATAACATGTCATATTAACCTATAAAATTATTTTAATTCATAAAAAGTCTCAAATAATATATATTTGGGAATTTATAATATCAATTATTTTAATTTTTCACTATTATGGTAAGTACTGCATCATCATTGTGTCATAAATACATTAAATTATTTAGTGTCTAAAAATTATAAGTAAAATATCATTATGTAGGAAATCTTTTTAGATTTCTAATGAATATTTAAAATCGAATTTACCTTATGTATAACCCTAATGAAAAATGTTTTAGTAAATAATCTTGGATTTTAACTCTTTTAACTCTTCTTTGAATTAAATAATAATAAATGTCCTAATCTAATCCAAGTGGACCTAAATGATAATATTTTATTCCTAATGTTGTTTTTGGTCGAGATACACTTTTACAATAGAATTAGGACATGTGTTAGGGTATTATTAATATCATTTTACCCTTAATTACCATATTTACTTTTAACCGT
The DNA here is from genome assembly GCA_963277665.1 of Viscum album. NCBI lineage: Eukaryota > Viridiplantae > Streptophyta > Magnoliopsida > Santalales > Viscaceae > Viscum > Viscum album. The sequence goes on along the minus strand of OY728132.1, from coordinate 1,041,321,690 downwards.
GGTAAATAAAAGTAAAATGTTACTATTCACCAAAAATTATTTTTGTCTCATTGAACCACATTTTACTCCTTGATATTAACCGTGTCTCTCAGATTTTCGAAATTCCACTCACAGAAGCGGTAAAATTAGGTTTTATGAAAAATTCAGTTTTTTAACTACCACTTAGTGGTTTCACTATTCATCAAAAAATGAAGTTTTTCATAAAAGTACCAAAAATCCACCCTAGGCTAATTTCGATATTCCGAATCCAAAAATGAAGTCCATTATGAAAAATAAAATTTTTAAATTTCAAAAAGTGGGTATTACTATTCATAACGACTAGTTTGATTGGTTGTGGTGTGTTAGAAGTTGATGTTGCGTACAACACACGCTATTGCATTATTCAAAGAGAAGTGCACCATAGAAGCTTGGGGTGTTACAGGTAGGTATTGGGTAAAGAGGTTTTAGTTCGATGCTTGACCTTGTGCCATGATTAGGGGTAGGGAATCATGAAACTGAGATGACACTTATGATTCTATCAAGAGATGGGTTTTCTTGGTCTTCTTGTAATTTTGATTCATTTATTGTACTGATTCCATGAATACCTATTTTGGATACATTATAGACACATGACAGGATTATCATTGTATATGATATTACTTTTGGAAGTTTTTGTTTGTATCTCTCATCTTGATGTTAATTTGTTGTCTAATTGATTTACTGCTTCCTTTATTGACTATTATTAATATTATGAAGAGTGAAACTCTTGTAATTAGGTCATAGTCTCCCCATATGAAACTCTTAGGCCATTATTGCTGGTCCAAAGTCTCTATCCCCTTAATAATACCTCTTGGGGACTTATGGACAACTGGGCTCAGGGCACCGTTCTGTGGAATCTAGCCCTAGTATGTTACAATATCTTTTCATGTACCCAGAAATTCGAATATTCCATACCAGAGGTTTTTCCCCTCAACTTGTTTTTCATTTTAATACCTCCATTGAATCATATGTAGATTATACATCTAAAACTACATCGAATTATCCATTTTAATCTTTCCATCATTAGGATATACTCTGTGAATATCTTGAAATTATTTTATAAAACATTGCATTGTTCGTTGGATGACAAGTGGCTTAGGTGTAACCACATATTTTGAAACATCATCTTGATGATATCTGTAGTGAAATTTTCTATAAGAAGAGAATTGAACCATTTAAACCATTTTTCTAAAGCAATTAATGTCTTGAATAAATTCTTAAACAATATAATCAATTATCATTTCCATGAGATATAATCAGGGTGACCATACTTTAAAAAATAAACCAATTGAAACCTTTTCAAAAAATATTTTAATAAACCATGAAAAAATCACTTCCAATGGGATATCTATCTACTAATTAATGATATGAAACACTCATTGTTTAAACCCACAACGATGAGATAATAACACTTATATTAGTGTCTTAAAATGAATTTGTATCAAAACCACCAGGGTGTGTTGATGTTTATCAAAAAGGGGGTTTCTAGGACTTTTATAAAATAAATTTTAGGTTTTAACAATCTTATCACCTTGCTTTCAACCCAAATCAAGGACCAAACAAACCTGATACCATTTGTATCACCACAACCATTCACATTACATAGATAATAGTAAAAATTAAACAAACATTATATAAAATCTTCCATACATCAAAGTCTGACAATACATGCCAAGGGGTTAGTAAACCATTGAAGGATGATTAGCATAGAAGAATACACAACCTATTAAAATAGAAGAGTCAAATAAAACTCCATTAAATAATGAATGATTAATCAATCAAATTACTAAATGATATTAAATTATAATAACAATATAATATTATAGAGAAAAAATAAATTAGACAGAAAGGATTATAATCCAAATAGAAAGACATTAGCACCCATTTGGAACTATCACAGACCAAGACATAAACCCTCACTAGTTCCACTTCATCAACCAAACCATGATGTCGAGGATAAACACTAGATAAGTAAAAAACATGACCCTTCTATGTATCTTAGTAGATGAAATTTATAAGATAACAAACGATACTATCTACAAGGTGATTATATCAATCAGTATTATTTACCCAAATAATTCCCAATATATTCCAGTAGGACCAGAATATGTTACAAAATTTTATATAAAATAGGGGTGAGAATATCAAGATAGTTTATCAATTGAAAATAGTTTAAGAAATTAATTTTACCAAATAAATTCCTACACTTTCTCTTTCACTAATCTATTTTAATACCAATTCAATAATCTATAAACACACATACATTCATGAAAAATGAAAATCCGAATAGTCAAAATCCACCAAATCCATTTTTTTTTAAATTTTTTAAATCCACATTATGTGTTAGTGGTAACCGAACAATTTAGAACTCAAATACAACATCAACATTAAAAAACTAAAAATTCGAATATCAAAACCAAAAACCATCAGAACCACATTCAAATTTGAAAATTCAAACACCCTCGAGCCCTCCACCTTACGTCAATCAAGGCAGCGCGTCGCCTGAGCCATTATCATTAGTGTTGTTCATCGAGGAGATGTTGACACCATCATTTCCAGAACTGTCACACCGTTCTAGAATCACCAGATCCTCACCGGAGACATGCCATCATAGGCACCACGTAATCCATGAACTGAACAAAATTAATCACCATCGTTGTATCGACATCTTCAGCACCGGCGAGAGAAACTCGCCCATAATAATGGTCGTGACAGAACCAAAAAGACCTCAAACCAAACAATCAACTCTAACAATCCAAAAAAAAACAGTCATCAAACCAATAAACTAAGCATTGTTAAGGGACATATTCATTGTAGGACGAGTTGCCTTGAGCACCATCACCCGCACAGAGATCACATCCCAAAACTTCCTTGTATTCCACTGCACCCCACCAACATGGAGAGGAGCACTGGAATCGGAAGCCAGAGAAGATCTGGGAGGGGATGGGAAGAAGGATACAATCCATGGCATAAAATCCATGAGACCAAGAAACAGTAAAGAAAATTGGCAAAAGCCAAGAACCACCCTCCCGCCACCGTTGAAAGTCGAAAGCCGATATGAGAACCACCCTTGCCACCGCTGAGTGGCGTCGTCGCCTGATGACCCGAGCCGAATCAAGAAGCGGGAAGCCAAACGAGACCATCTGTGGGTTGTAGAAATGTTAGATCTGCAACTTCCACACGTCACCGACTCCAAGGATCATGACCGTAGATGAAGCATAGTGCTCATGAAACCACCAAAGAAACTGCATCACGAAGCTTAGCTGGCACCAACAATTCCACCATAGTATAAGTTTAAGGCCCATCGACTGAAGAAGGGGCCAGCCACCGGACAAGATCAGAAGAGCCGTTGATAAGGTGGTGAAACCCTAAGGCCACATTTAAAGAAATATGAACACACACCACCATGTATTCCAAAACTATCATCCATATCAAATAGTTTTCCACAAGGAAAATTTCATTTGAAGGCCAAATCCTTCGAAAAAATTTAATTAAAAAATATCATGAAAATATAACAAAGATGACCTTCTGAAATGAAATCAAAATAAGGGAATTCCACATAAAATAACTATGATATTTTTAATCAAGGAAAAAAGAAAAATTTATGACGTGTTATGAAAATAGGTTCTAGAATAGTATAGTGAGAGAGAATCCACCTATGTAAATTTCATTTGCATAAAGGATCATAAAGGATTTCATGGTTCTGGTTCTTCCATTTATTCCTATTTCAGAACCCAATAATATATCATCACCATAAATATAGACACATATATTTGAGTATCACAAAATGATTTATGTTTCCAATCAAGCTAGCATAAAGAGATCCAAAATGAGTTAGAATAATGAAACCCTAAATGTTGATTTCGTATGTCGCAATTAATCATAAATCTCCTAGGGAAACCCAGGAAGAAGATAGGGATAAAATAAAAGCTTATGAGAAATATAACTATATTTTGTGTGAAAACATTCTAGGTTTTATAGATTCACAATGTGAACAAGGAACTATAGTCATGAAATACTCAAGAGTCCCCTTTTCCTAATATCCACATGTAACGACCTGAATCTGGAGCCCCTCCACTGGTGCCTTGTACCCGGTTCACCACATGACCTCAAGCACGTTTCCCCAAATGCCAGAGGCTTCCAACTAGTAGTGAGGGCTTTGTGAGTCGGTGGGGAAACTATGCCGTCATTCGGTAAAGTATACAGTGGAAGAACAACCAGACACAATAACGGAAACAGTAAATAGCATAAAACAACTGAACTGAATAGCGGAAGTAATGTATAAATAATGATGATGCAAAAAGGTACATATGTCTATGGAAAGAAGTAAACAAACCAACATGCTGAAGTAAAACTGAAAAAAAAATTCAAATAAAACAAAGTAAACTCCTCAGCATCAGAACCCTAATCTCAATCTCCTTCTCTCCAGCTCCAAGCAATCACGTACCGGAAGTCGAAGAGCGCTTCCCCTTATCTATTCCTGCAACAAAAAAGTCTTCTTGGGACCAAAATCATGGACCAAACTGGGTGTGAGATGCAATCCTAGTAGACAATCACCCAAATATCTGTGCCTAACAGTCAAAGAATAAAAGGCAAGTAAAAGTGCAGGAAGCAGTAAACAGAAAATCACAACGCAACTACAATCCAAATTTCTAGCATATAAAGTACACAAGTAACAATAGCAACAAGAAGAAAATAGGTAACCCTCTAGGTAGCTCTCATAGCCTAACCCCTATGGTTCAACCTAAAAGTACTGGCAACCTCTAGGAGGAACACACAGTCGCACCCCTCTGGACCAGCTAAGAATAGACTCTCTGAGGAAGCACTCACCGTCAATTCCCCCTATAGTCTCATATCATGCTAAAGGCTCTCTAGGGAAGAACTCAATGTCTCATTCCCCATGTGGCCCGCATCGAGGAACTACAGAATCTCTATGGAAGCACTCATCATCAATTACCCCCGTGGTCTCGCATTGTTTTAAAAGACACATTGGATAAGCCCTTACATCTATTCTCCCTATGGACTACGACACTAGGTTCTCACAGTCATGTGTAAAATAAACATGCTCAGCACACGTGCAACATCCAAGTAATCCTCAAGAACTAGTTGGCTATCAATCCAAGGCTCAACAGCATAACATAGAAATAGTTCCACTATCCTACAACAAGGCATGGAAACTGTAAAAATGAAAAATAAGAAAAACAAGCATGGAAAACATCCAAAGAACAATAAAAACTACCATATTCATAGGTAAATACATGTACTCAAGAAATCAAGAAAAGAAGGCAATAAAATAAGGGAAAAATAGGAACATGCAATACCCCATTCATGGGTATGGGTGTAATTTGAACAAAATACTCATCTACTTTCTACAGAAAGCACAAACCACCCACCATGATCCTAGGAGATCGATATACGTGAATAGTGATGACAGATTATTCCAAGAACATCGTAGATCTGAGAAAATGCACAAAACGTTCAACCCATGACAACATGAAAACAGAGAAGAATTGGAAAACAAGGCTCATGGAGAAGGGAGAAATCACTGATGCTCTTCCAACGCAATCAACCGTGCTGGAATCGGAGAACGGACAGAGAGGCAGGGGCTCGAGGAAGATCTGGTCGTACAGGTCGCTCTCGAACGAAGAACGTTGAGAAGGGATGTGTTCTGTCCGTTAGGCGTGACCCTGGTGCATTTAGTGAAAAAAATAAAAGTACACAGTGTATAATTTTAGAGTACACGGTGTGTACAAGGTTGTTTCCGTACTCCACCAAAATCAGGCTCCATGTCACCCCTACACATTAGGTGTGTGGCCCGGGCACGGCCAGCACACGGCTTCGAGCCGGAGAAGAGTACACAGCGTGTACTCAGAATGTATACGGGGTGTACTTCAAAATTTTCTAGAAACTCCAATTTTATTTAAAAACTCCCAAAAAAGGAAAGGCGCACCTGAAATGAAGATCCAGGTTCTTACAAACTTCCCACCTTAAAGAAATTCGTCCCCAAATTTCCCTAGCAAGGCGTAGAAGAAGAAACCATGAATAGCTCCAGCCACTGCGATCGTACATCAGCCTCCCTCTCCTAGGTCTTGTCCTGTACTTGCCCATGCTGCCATAACACTCGTACAAGAGGGACAGACTGCCCATGGAGAACCTTCATATTGCGATTGTCAATCTGGATAGGATGCTCCTCAAACGATGCATCTGCTTCGAGCTCAACCTCCTCAGGCTGAAAGACATGAGACATGTCTGAAAAGTAACATCGGAGCTGAGAGATGTGGAAGACATCGTGCATGGCATGGTACCTCTGGGGTAGCTGCAACTGATAGGCAAACGGCCCAACTCTCTCCAATACCTCATACGGTCCGACATACCATGGTGAAAGCTTACCCTGTCTCTAAATCTTCTTGTGTCCCATCCTCTATGCGACACGTAGGAAAACATGATCCCCAACCTCGAAATACAAAGTTCATCTCTGCTAATCATCATGAGACTTCTGTCGAGACTGTGCTACAGAAATCCTTTTCCAAATCAACTCTATCTGCTCTAGTGTCTCCTGAACAAGACGAGGTCCTACCAAAGCTGGCTCTCCTGCCTCCAGCCAGCATAAGGGTTATCCGCATGGCATACCGTACAAAGCCTCTTATAGTGCCATCTGTATGGTTTCCTGGAAGCCATTTTTGTAGGATTACTCCACCATAGGAATATGCTTCTCCCAGGAACCACCAAAGTCTAGGATGCATGCTCGGATCATATCCTCAAACAACTAGATCGTGCGCTCGGACTGACCATCTGTTTGGGGATGGTATGTTATACTCAAAAGTACCTGTGTACCCAAGGGCTTCTGAAGTCCCTGCCAGAACCGATTGGTGAAGCGTGAATCCCTGTTTGAAACAATAGAGCATGGAACTCCATGCAAATGAATGATCTCTATGATGTAAAGTCATCCCAGATCATCGACACTGAAGGTCTCCTTGATCGGCAGGATGTGAGCAACCTTCGTGAGCCTATTGACGAAAACCCAAACAACATCGTTCCCTTGAGGCGACCTCATCAACCCGGTCACGAAGTCCATCGCAACATTGTTCCGCTTCCACTCCGGAATGGGTAACTACTGTAAAAGGCCTGCTAGTCATTGGTTGTCCGCCTTCACCTACTGAAAAGTAGAACACCGCAAGATGAAACCAGCAACATCTTTCTTCATACCGGGCCACCAGTACAGGCGGTGAAGATCCTGATACATCTTGGTGACGCTAGGATGAACTGCCCAAACTGAGGAATAAAAATCTCACATCAGCTCCTCGCATATTTCTTCTGGAACCCATACGCATCCTTGGAAATGTAAGATTTCATCCTCACCGACTGTCCATCCAGAAAGAGGGTCCTCTCCTGACACGCTCTCCCACAGGACTAGGCCTTCTGACTCTGATAGCTACCTCATCCATACCTAATCAAGTACTGTAGAGGTAACAGCTACAAAAGATAGGAAAGTATGTCCCTGTCTATCGTGCACCTTCATATGCATCTCAAAGAATAGATCCATAAGCTACCACTCACTACTGGCCTCCTAAACTGCATGAACATGAGTTCCCCTGCTCAACACATCTGCCACTACGGTGCCCTTTCCCAACGTATAGGCAAGCTCGAAATCCAAAGACTAAAGATACTCGACCCACCTGCGCTGTATCAGATTTTGATCATGCTGAGTAAAGATATACTTGAGACTCATGTGGTCGGTGAAGACCACAAAGTGCTCTCCTAGAAAATAGTTTCTCCACCAACGTAAGGCATGAACAACAGCTTCCAACTCCAGATCGTGTGTAGGGTAGTTCCTCTCATGTGGCCTCAACTGCTGAGACCCGTACGCAACGAATCCATCTCCCAGTATAAGCACAACGCCTAGTCCGACACTGAAACCAACACAATAAATAGTGTATCTCTTTCCAGGATCTGGTAAGACTAGTATTGGTGCTGACGTCAACCTTCCCTTCAGCTCTAGAAAGGATGACTCACAAGAATCTGACCATAAGAACTTTTCCCACTTCTTCTTCAGACCTGTAAAAGGTGCTGCTAGGCGTGAGAAGTCATGAATGAAGCATCTGTAGTATCTAGCCATCCATAGGAAACTCCGTACCTCAAAAATGTTCTTCGGCTACTTCCAAGAAACTACAGCTCTCACTTTCTATGGGACCACAGACACTCCTACCTCTGAGAAGACATGACCCAAGAAGTTAATTTTTTCCATCCAAAAATGTCACTTCGAGAGTTTAGCATAAAGCTGATGCTCTCTCAGTGTACTCAGAAAGATATCAAGATGTGTGGCATGGTCGTGTCGCGTGTGAGAGTAAACCAAGATATCTTCCACGAAGAACACGACAAATAAGTCCATGTAAGGATAGAACACTCAGTTCATCAGTGCAATGAAAACTGCAGGTGCGTTCGTGAGACCGAACGACATGACTGTATACTCGTATAGACCATACCTTCTCTTGAAAGCTGTCAGAGGTATATCTGATGGTCTAATGTGAAACTATTGTTAACTGGACCTCAAGTCGATCTTTGAGAACACCCGAGATCCTTGAAGCTGATCAAAGAGGTCATCGATCCTCGGCAAGGGATATTGGTTCTTGATCGTCAACTGGTTCATCTTGGAATAATCCACACAAAGCCGAAGGGTACCATCTGCCTTTTTTGCAAATAGGACTGGCGAACCCCAAGTAGAAGTACTAGGTTGGATGAACCCCTTTTCATGCAACTCCTCCAACAGCTTCTTGAGCTCCTGCAACTCATGTGTATCCATCCTATATGGAGGAAAAGACACCCGTGCTGCTCCTAGCATGAGCTCAATCGAGAAGTCTACTTCACGCTCCGGTGGAAAACAAGAAAATTCCTCTAGAAGGACGTCCCTGAAACGATCCACCACTGGAGGAAAGTCCAAATGCGATGTCTCATGATCATCTAGATAAAGACTAGAAATCTGGGTTGTCACCGTTACTAACCTGTGATGCTCGAGTCCTTCTTGACTCGCTTGAACATCTCACTCGCCTCTATGAAGAAAAGATTCACCCTCTGGTGAAACGAAACTCACTATGCGACGATAATAGTCGATGAATGCTTGGAAGGGAACCAACCAGTCCATCCCGAGGATGACATCATAGCATGTCACCTCTAGGACATAGAGATCCCATAAGAAACGATACCCTGCAACCTCAAGAGGGCACTCTCTACACTGGCATACACTAGATGTCCTCGTCCCCAAAGGTATGTCTAGTGTCAACAAGTCGTTAGATGAAAAGACACAGAGCCCAACGTTCTCTATGGAAGCAACGTAGATAAAACTATGTGTAGCACTAGTATAAAAAAGAGCTGAGGATAAAACTGAGGCTACTAAAATTGTACCTCGAACTGTAGAATGGTCGGGATCCTGCTCCAGATTGGTCTTCTCCACGGCGAAAGACTGGCCTGCACCACGGGGCCTACGCCTGTTGATGACCACTCTTAGATGAACCCCACTGCTGGTGCAGAGGGACTGGTGGCTGACCTCCATGACCTCAACCTCCACTTCGGCCCGAATGGCCGAAAAAACTCCAGTTCCTCGACTGGTGAGAAACTGGTGGTGCTGATCCTGAATTAGGAGTCATGGAAGAACACTGGTCACCAACTTCTGGTGAGAAAACCTGGCAGAAACACTGAAGGTGACCCATCTTGCCACATGATCAGCACTCCACGGGGTCTCTCTGGCACTATGACCTCGTGTCCTTTGACCGGCCACACTGGTAGCATACCACCTGGCTGCCAGATGTTGCTTCTTGCTTCCTCGGATAACCACGCGTAGACTCCCTATGGTGCTTCTTACTATCATCCGGAGGGAAACTAGCTCTGGAAGCAGGACTTCCCTTGCTCGCAGCTCCAGATTCTCTCATATTGCACTCCGCAATCAGCGCCTGGTTGACGATGGAAGTGATGAAAGTCAACTGGAAGATATTCACCTGTGAGCGGATCTCTCGCCTGAGACCATCCTCAATCTTCCTTGATAAGAACACACCAATCCCATCCTGGAGGGGTGTCAAACACTACAGCTTAGTGAAATGAGAGAATACTCAATAACAGAAAGAGTACCATCCTTTAAGCTCATGAACTCCTGGGCTTGGTCGGCCCTCAGGGTCTCTGGGTAAAAGTAGTCATAAAAGACGCGCTGAAACTCCACCCAAGCCATAACTTGCTGATGACCCGCATAAGAGATCACGTCTCACCACCTCTTGGTGGAGTCTCAGAAGATGTAGGTAGCGAGGTTGACCTGCCTCTCTGGAGGTGTCACCAGATGCTCGAAGATAGTCAGCATGGCCTCCATCCATGGCTCTACAGCCGTAGGTCCTCCTTCCCTTGAGAATGTGGGAGGATGCTGCTACTGAAAAACCCACGTCAAAACTTCCATAGTCGTGATAGGAGGCAGTGCTCCCTGAAAGTTCTACATCATCCTCATAAAACCTTCCCTGATCTGCGCATCAATGCCTGCAACTAGTATGATATCTGGTGCCAAGGCTAGCCCGACTAGAGGATCGGCAGAAAGTCTCTGATCATCCATATCTGGCATCTGATCACTGCCTGACGACAGACGTACAACCAGAGGAAGTCTCGGAGGCATAGCTCTGAAAGATCAAAAGTACACCTTATATTAGAAAAACAAGGACATAGAACACAAGAGTAAAAAACGGGAACAGGGGAAGGAAAAAAAAGTTTGCAAACCACGACTACATGTCGTGTCTTCTTAAGCCACTAACATGGGCATGTACCCCTGCCCTATAGGTCGTGTAACACCTCAACTACACAGCGTGTTGCCCCAACACGGGGCGTGTACTTGAAAACTATTCCCCTGCCTGAGTCCCCTTACATAGCTAACCCACACGGTCTGACTTAACTCAATACTACAGGGCGTGTTCAAAAAAACACGGCATGTAGATAGGGCTTCGGCAGCCCGTGTTGTTAAAATACATAGCTGTCTATACGGTTGGACCTTACACGGTGTGTTCCAAACAAACATGGCATGTATAGGTGAAGGTGACATTGTCCCATGTTGTTCGTGACACAGCCAGGTACCTGAACGAGACAACAGGTCATGCTCCGAAGACAACACGGCATGTCGAAGAGAAGGTAACGCTGACCCTTGTTGTTCGTGACATGTCCGGGTACCTGGACAGAACTACACAGTGTGTTCCTTTACAACACGGCGTGTTCTACCCAAGCATCTTCGACCTATGTTGTAAGTGACACGGTCGGGTACACGGCTCCGAACTACACGGCATGTTCTTAAATTTATTCCCACGACACTCTTCTTTTTCTCACACAGTCAGTGATACAGCCTGAAAACTACACGGTGGTTATCCGAAAAGTACACGCCATGTATTATGGGTTTTTCTGGGCAGTAGCTCAGTAACCGCACAGATGGCCAGAAACACTGAAAACAAGCAAAAGAGGTTCCAAATTCCAATCCGTGAGGGCCCATAACACCTCAAGAATCAAAATTTGGTGTTCATTTAAGAAAAGTAGGAAGCAAAAAATCCTCTAACAAGGCAGTAGATATTCTATCAAGCATCTATCATAACAGCATGCATAATCTACACAAAGTCTATCACAACAGCATGTAATCGCTAATGCACCCTAGATGGCATGGTAAGAATGCATGGAATGTGATTTCTACAATTGCCTATATGATGAATGAGAGGGAATACCCTCATCTCATTAGGTTGCGACAAAAATAGAACCACAATCATCAAGAAAATAACAACACAAAGCATGTGAATCGTTCTAGGTGAAATCATATCAACCGTAAAATCTCAAAACTAGAGAACTGTAATTAAACGAGGAATTATGGCTTCTCCCTATACACAGGTTAGATACTCCCAAGCACAGCTTAATACCAAGTACCAAATCCATCCTATACCTGGATAAATTCTCTAAACAGGAAATCAAGAGAAAATAACTCCTCTGATACCACTTTGTAACGACCCAAATCCGGAGCTCCTCCACTAGTTCCCCATACCCGGTTCGCCACATGACCTTAAGCACATTTCCACAAATGCCAGAGGTTGCTGACTACCAGCGGGGGCCTTGGTGAGTCAGTGGGGAATCTATGCCCTAATTCGGTGAAGTATACAGTGGAAGAACAACCAGACACAATAATGGAATCAGTAAACAGTATACAACGATGGATTTGGACAGCAGAAGCAATGTATAAATAATGATGTTGCAACATGGAACATATGTCTATGGAATGAAGTAAAAAAACAACGTGATGAAGTACAACTGAAAAACAATGTGCAATGAAAAAAAAGTAAACTCCTCAGCATCGCAAGCCTAATCTTGGTCCCTTTCTCTCCATCTCCAAGAAATCACGTACTGGAAGTCGAAGGGCGCATGCCCTTATCTATTCCTGAAACAATAAAGTCGGCTTAGGCCCAAAGGCATGGCCCAAACATGGTGTGAGATACAATCCCAGTAGAAAATCACCAAATGATCTGTGCCTAATAGTCAATGAATACAAGGCAAGTAAATGTGCAGGAAGCAGTAAACAGAAAACCACACAGTAGCTACAATCCACAATTCTAGCATATAAAGTACACAAGTAACAACAGCAACAAGAAGAAAAAAGGTAACCCTCTTAGTATCTCTCACAGCCTAACCCCTATGGTTCAACCTACAAGTACTAGCAACCATCTAGGAGGCACACACAGTCTCACCCCTCTATTTAAGTTAAGAATAGACTCTCTGAGGAAGCACTCACTGTCAATTCCACCTACAGTCTCGTATCGTGCTAAAGGCTATCTGGGGAAGTATTCAACGTATCATTCCCCCTGTGGCCTGCTTCGAGGAACTACATACACTCTGAGGAATCACCCATCGTCAGTTCCCCCTGTGGTCTCGCATCATATTAACAGACACTCTGGAGAAGCCCTTACATCTATTCTCCCTGTGGTCTACTACAGTAGGTTCTCACAATCCTATGGGAAATAAACATGTTCAACACTTGTGAAACATCCAAGTAAACCTCAAGAACTACCTGGCTATCAATCGATGGCTCAATAGCATAACATAGCAATAGTTCTAATATCCTACAACTAGGCATGGCAACCAGAAAAACGCAAAACAAGCAAAACAAGCAAGTAAACCATCCAGAGTATAGTAAAAACTACCATATTCATAGACAAATACATATACTCAAGAAATCATGAAAAGCATGCAATAAAACAAGGGAAAAAGGGAACACGCAATTCCCCATTCAAGGGTATTGGTGGAATTTTCATAAAATACTCATTGACTTTCTACAGAAAGGCACAAACCACCCACCTCGATCCTAGGAGATCGATATACGTGAACAACGACGACAGATTCTTCCTAGAATGTCATAGATCTGAGAAAATGCAGAAAATGCTCAACCCATGACAACATAAAAATGAGGAAGAATGGGAAAACAAGGCTCAAGTAGAAGGGAGAACTCACCGCTGTGCTTCCAAAGCAATTGATCATGCTTGAATCGGAGAACGGATGGATAGGCGGGGGCTCAGAGAATATCCCGCCGTACGAGTCTCTCTAGGATGAAGAACCTGGAGAAGGGGTGTGTTCTGTCCATCAGGTGTGACCCCAGTGCATTTAGTGAAAAAAATAAAAGTACACGACGTGTAAATTTAGAGTACATGACTTGTACTAGGTTTTTTTGTACTCTGCCAAAATCAGCCTCCACGTCACCCCTACACACTGTGTCTGTGGTCCGGGCATGGCCAACACATTGCTTCGAGCCAGAGAAGAGTACATGATGTGTACTCAGAAAGTACACAGCGTGTACTTCCAAATTTTTCAGAAACTAGATTTTTCTTAAAAACTCCAGAAAAAGGAAAGGTGTACCTGAAATGAAGATCTGGGTTCTTACACCACATCACCTAATTTTATTAATAGAATCTCTATTAATGAATTGAATTTATTTTCTACATTAAATGAACAAATAGAAACCATTAATGAACTTAGATAGAATTGAAACCCCATCCATAATAATTTTTATCATTAAACAAAAATTCCCAATGTGAATGTGTCCTTCATAATTTCCTACACCCAGATTTCATATTTCTCTCCTTTTACTCTTTCGGACAAATACTGTTAAATTAAACCACTGACTATAAACCTAAGATAGACCACAAAAAGATATGATGCACCTAAAATTTGGGGTGTTGAAGTTAATCAATCAAAAATTAATATATAAAAAATGTATGTTCCCCAATATATATTCCCCAATAAATACTGATCATTTTACGAAATATCCTAAATCACTATAAAACCCCAAAATATAGAGATATAATTATAAAATGTTAGTCAGTATTCATTTGTTAAATAATATAAACCATTTTGACATAAAATCCTATATTATCCTTAAAAAATTTTAATCTCCTTAATCCTAAAATGTTCAAAAAATTAAAATGAACTTATTTATAAGTATCATTAATCACATATTCCCCAAATCAATTTTCAATCCCATGGTTATCTATATGATAAAAAATTTTCCAAAATTTAATAACTCATTATGCTAGTTATCTATAATTTTCATAGATCATATTTACCCTAAATATTATCAAAATATTTCAACTTGTGTCCACAAAACATAAAATCTTTCCTTCTCAAATAACCATTAACCATAATGGTTAAATATAACGCTTATAACTCATACATATATTAATAGTTAATAAATGTGTCTAATATTCTCTCATAATATTTTAAAAGTGTATTAATTCGTTTAAAATTATGAACATTATTATGTATTATTGTTACTTAAATTAAATACTTCTATATCAGAAATGTTGAAACCATATATGTATTAACTTCAATCATCCTTCATGAAACAATAACCACGATTTCTCATATTATTTATTAATTCTTCAATTCTATATATTTTATATCTAAAAATATTAGACACATAGCTCTGAATCATGATAAATATTTAGCCATGGAATAAAAACCCATATGAATGTAAAATTTCCCAAATTCCATAATGTATTTTCATAAATCTCATGTTTGTTGTGTTAATATAAAATATAACTCCCAGTGCTACCACCAAACTTCATATGATTGCAAATGTTTAACCCAAACTCTTGAAACCAAGACACGTTTCATATTTATTACATTGGTAAAATATAGAAGGGATTGTACCATGTGGCATTGATAAGTTTAGTAGTCTTGGAAAACTGGACCATATCAGTTTCCAATATTACATCATAAATATAAAAACCTAGTTTGAAAAAAAAAACTATTTCATCCATGAAATTATTCAAATAATCATTCACAATATCCTAGGTAATGTAAAACAAATACAGGGTGAGATCATATGCTCAGTATTGGTTATGTACAACATATTATATCATGAATAAATGAAGCATAATCAATATGATAGAGTGGATGATCATAACATGTATCATTCAATCAACAACTTGAGTTTAAAGTTATGCATTGACTAATATCAATATTATAATCAAATGGATAATGAAAACTTGATTCAGAATAAATGAAATGTTGAAATTTGGAAATTAATGATCATTCCATCAAGGACATGACCAAATTATCTTTATTCGTACCATCATGGCCTGTGATAGTACACATTTGTTGTAGGCGTAGGTATACACCAATTACCCAACCAATGTGACCACCCTATTTTTTTCTTGAGACATGTTAACGCATCTAGTGGAAATCTATAGCTGGTCCCCACCCTTCAGCTTCACATCCCATTTATTCAACATATATTGTATTATTAATATAATTTATTCTCAAAATTCCTTTTAAATCATTATTTTTCTGTATTTAATCAATATTAGAGATTATTTCTCATGTCAAAAAATAACAATCTAAATAAAATTCCTTCAAATGATACCATATATAGAAATTTTATATGCTTGATATATCATCAAAGTAATATAAATGATAGAAAATTCATTCAACATATTTAATATATAGACATGAAGGGTTTACATTTTATTTAAGGAAAAATGGAGAGTGATAGAGAACATGATCAGATGAAAGTGAATGATCTCAAAATAATGTATAATACATTATCAGTAAAGAACAATTAAGGAAAATCAATTCATCAAAAATGATGTTTCTATAGTAAAACCAAGACATTATTAAAAAAACTAGATGAAAAACTATAAAAATAACATCATTGTAACTTTGTGAAAGAATAAAGAGTTAATTTCTTTTTCAAAATTATTTATATTTCTTTAACACAATTATTCCCATTTTATTTTATTTAATTTTGAATAAAAATAAAATAAATATTAGTAAAATTAGATTATTTTAAAAACACCAAGAAAAGAACTAATATTTATTTCAATGTAAATAATTTTCACATCGACAAGAAATTATATTCATAAAAAATGGTTAAAACTATGATTTTTTTTAAATTTTGGTAAAAAGTCCAAAAATAACTCATTTGGAAAATAAAAATAAGTTTAATTAAAAATTTTGTAAATAAATTCAAATATTGATAAAACCCACATAAAATAATCCTTTGCTTGTAAATAATAATATTATTTAAAACATTTAAAATATCCTCAACATAAAATTATAAGAGTTTGTAGGATAAATATAAAATATGAATTTATTTAAAAGAGTTTCCTTTACTTAATACTTAGTTGATGATTCATGATCCAACAATTGATAAAATGGAAAATAATCATGAAAAAACCCAAATATAATCATTGTTTAAGAAAATATATAGGTTTATTATTTTATGATCATATAACCTTCCAAAAGGAAATCTATATATAAACAATCCAAGATTAAAATGAGATTATAATAGAAATTCTATTAAAAAGATAATAACTTTTGAATCAATCCCCCTAAAATGATTAAAAATAAATTAAATCATTATATACAAGGAATGAAGAATAATTAATGAGATAATTTTTAAACTGGGGATTATATACATCATAATTGATACTAGGTTATTAGTATTAACATTTCTAATTGAAGTAAAAATGAGACGAAATTAACCTCACAATTTTAGTAATTTATGAATCAACGATTCCTAAATATTTAAGATAGATTTATTTTAAACTTACATAATTTAAAAAAAAATAATCATGAAATATAGTCCCATTTAGTAAATACACCACAGAAAACAAAAATGTGGTGAATATGGAATATGTCTCAAAAAAATTAAAGTGAGATGATAAGCTATTGCCTTAAGTATGAAATTAATCATATGAAAAATTTCCTCCTATATAAAAAATTTAAATTTATTATTATTATATATAAAAACAATATTCCTACTTATAATATCATATTTTGGTGACATCAAATCATATTTTCATTAAAAATTATTTGTTTAAATCATTTTTTTAAGTGATGAATATTTTTATTTAAAAATGTTGGTATCTCTTCTATGATAATGGTTCCATTATCTATATAATTTTTTACATTTATTTTATATCATATTATGACAAAATACATCTAGTATTCACCAATCCTTTTTCATTCATTTTAAAAACATTATAATTTCTCTCATGTAGGTGGTAAAACCAACCAAAACAACAACATGTTATAAAGACTGAATGAGTAAGAAAATACTAATGAATAGTCATTATATCATATTTATATAAGCTTATTAATTTAATAAGTGTCATATACTTTCCTTATATATAATATTTGGTTGATTTATAAAATATAGAGATTGGGTATAGAATATATCATTTATGGATATGGTAGTCTGTTTGTACGCGTGAATGATACTTCCATTTTTGAATGAGAAAAGGAAATGAAATTAAATAATATATTTTTTATTATAAATTAATTAAAAAATAATAAATAAAACCTTTATTTATTAATTGAATAATTATAAATATCCATGGGAGTTGGTGATGGAAAATGAATTACATCGCTATGTATAGGTGGTTGTCCATAGGTACGCACATGCAGTTCATTAATTACCTGTTTGATTCAAAGGAGGTAGAAAATAGTTGTGACATATTCATAATAACATCTTAGAATATTGATGATGTTAAATTAATTATGTAATGATGTATACACTAGATTTAGGGGAAGTTGAAGAAGAATGAAACATTGAATGATTCAGGTAAAATGATTACCTCTTAATTGAGAGGACTCCTTTGTTTTATACCTTAAGCATTCATAGGATGGTATTAGAGGAAGAAAAGAAGCTCTACGAATAGGAGAATAATTGTGAGATTGTATCCGGGTAGGTCTAGGCTGATCTAGGGTGCTCAAATTTTTTTAATAAAGTAGAAAGGGGGGTTCCCTTTTATAAGTCAGGCAGTGACACTATTATAATTATTAACAGTTTTAAAATATTTAAAGGCCTTATTCATGGAGAAGTAGCACAAAAGAACCCAATATTCATAAATAATATGGGATTTAGTTTATAAACACTCTACCAATTGTATTTAAACATGTTGTGTAGTCATTTTACACCCAATCTCTATGGTAAACCCCCTTTAAACCCAATCTAACATTTACTATGATAACATTACTTTTTACCATGATAACATAATTATATGATAAAAGTAAAAGGGGCCTTGTTAAAAATTGGAAACGATGATTCCAAATTTTCAATACATTTTATCAAATTCAATGTATATAGGTTTCTAAAATTAATTTTAATCTTAATGTAAAAAATGTATGAAAACTAGTTTTTATTAATACCTAATTTAAAGGTAAACATTATTTCACCCTAAAATCAAGTAAGAATTTTATATTTGTGTTTTTTTTGGATAAATAATAAAAAATTTAGGTTTTATGAATTTTGGAACAATTAAAAGTAAAAATTATCATCGAAAACATAAAATTTAAATGTAGAAACCCAAAAATAGTTTTAAATTTGGATAAAATATAATTTATGGTCACAAAAGTCATGTTTGGGTTCCCAAAGTCAAAATAGCATTTCAAAAAACATTATTTAAATATTTTAACAAATTTTCAGAAAACATAACTCTTAAAATATGATATATGAATGAGTTAGGGACATCTAAAATCCATACCCTATGGTTTTAACCCATTTTTACCTGTTTTACTTTTACTGAGTTGACAAATATTGACCATAATTACTATACATATTGACCAAAAATATAAAGAAACATATTTACAAAAATTTTACCTTATTATTGAATATTTTTGATCCATTTTTCATCATTAAATTTATTTATTTGGAAAATTTTAATTTTAATATAAATTCACAAAACTTAACGGAAATCATTCTTTAAGAAAATGGGTTTTTAAGCCCAAAAATAAATTTATAACAAAACAATGTATAATGATTATTATTATATAATTTATTAGTTTATTTTTAATATTATTATAATTATGTTACGTTATTATAAAATTGAAAACATAATGATAATTTTAAATTTCATTAATTATTGAAAATAAAGGACATTTTACAATGTTTTTATATTTTTCAATTTTCACTCGAAAATATATATTTTAAAAAAATATACCAAATAATTATCATAATAATATATTCGCATATTATTTAGAAAATTATTTAATTTTTTTCATAGAATGTATATAATAGAGGAAAATTTAGTTATAATATACATACACATAATACAATAAAACCCATTTTTGAAGAAAATAATTTTTTGAAGCATAAAATGAATTACTTTTCAATACATACCAATTTTCCAAATTCAAATGAATATAAATTCCAAAAATTGGATATATATGATGTATATATTCCATTAGAATCATTTATTATTAAAATAAAAATATTTTACACACCTACAAATATTTTTATGAAAAATAACTCTTCCAACTTCAAAATATTTTTTCTTGATTTATAACCAGTTGATAATTAAAGAATGATTTATTATTATTATTAGTGAATCAATTTGTTGATATATTTCATAATATAATTTTCCATATTCATACCTATCAAACTAATTGTTATGTTATAGTGGTTATATTTAAATAATATTATTTTGAGTTTTTTTAAGCATGATATTGCGTACACTATATTCTATTGAACATAATTTTATTTAAAAAGAAACTATTAAATAAAATATTATCTTTTTACATTATTCCCTCATTATGGAAATTTCATCCTCATAATTTTAATTCTTTTTGAATCCATCATAACTAATTAATAAAATTGGGTATGTATTTTTTCATGAACTCTATTTTATAGGTTATTACAAGGAAACATATTATGAATGTATATATATAATAATTATAATGAAAATGATTTCATAAAAAATAACCTCGATAGTTTACTGTTACATCCCACATAAAACATGGAAGATTTATCATCTCTTTTCTTAAGTTGGATGTATTACTTTACTATTGGGATAAAAAATATGATAAAATTTACTTACATGATTTTATCTCATTATATAAGAATTATTTCATCATTTGATGTGACTCATCCTGATCATGATTATTCTTTATTTCTTGAAGCACTAAAATAATCATTTAATTGATCATAAGTTCCACAAAATGATGGCATATTATTCCTCATATCTAAAACCACAATGGTAAATAGATGTTAAAATACTAAGAAATTTGAATAAAAATTAAGCACCTAGATTTTTATAGTAACCAACGATCAATTTAAAAATCCTCAAACATACTTGATTTAATTTGATAACAAAAATAATAAAATTTTGATCACCTATTCTTCCATGATCAATTTAATATTTTCTCCAAAAAACATTAATAACCAATAAATTAATTTACAAAAAATGTATACTCTTATGATCATATATTCTCCAAAATATATTATTAATTTTGAAAAATTAAATAAATCACCATAAAGAAACCAAAAAATAATATAATCTTCCAGAATTTTGTTCAATATTTATTCATAAAATAAAATAAAACTTTTTGGATTTAAAATTCATTTTTTTCCAAAAAAATAAATTCACCATAATCCAATAATTTTTCCAATTATAGAGTGAAATTATTTAAAAACAAATTTAATAACTTAGTCACCAAATCACATTTTAGTACGATGGTTTTCTATATGATAAATCATATTCTCCCAAAATTTAGTAACCATTATACAAATTGGCCAATATTATCGAAAAGAATATTAACCCTATATTTTATCAATTCCTTTCAATATAAGTCCAAAAAATATAAAATCATTTGTTCTCAAGAAAAATTTAAATTTAATGGAAGATTATATCATTTACACTTCAACAATATTTTAAAACTGAATAAATGTCTCCAAGGTACTCTAAATAATTTCATAATTGTATTAATACATTTAAACATTTTATAATCCTTGAGGCCTATCGATATTTATAGTAAATACCACTACATTATAGCTATTGAAAACCTACATGTAGATACCTCAATCATCCTTCACAAACTATTAACCACTCTATTCCATCTTATTCCTTAACACATCGTGTATATTCCATCTCTAAAAATGGCACACACTTATATCAAAATAATTATGAATATTGAGCTATGGAATGAAATATCTATTAAGGTGAATGTTCTCAAATAACCCAAGGTATTATCATAACTCTTATATTAGCCATTTCAATTTAAAATATAATTCCTATTATTATAACTAAACTATATCTAATAGAAATTATAGAAGCCCATATATCGAAACCCAATGTATAACAGCCTGAGACACGCACTTCCAGATCTAGTACAAAAACATGATATATATTATTATTTTATAAAAATTAACAGGAAGTTATACAATCCTTTATATACCGAATGTTATTTCTTGTCTAGGTTTTGATGTATTATAAAAATTCCTAAAACTATATCAGAGTGTTCAATATTTTTAAATAAAATGACTATTTGGATGCAAATTAGCTATCTTATTAACCAAAATTACCAACCTTTATAACTTCCTATGATCCCATGAAAAACACTTTAAAACATATGGTGAGAAAAAAATTCCCAGTAAGGCGTTTTAAAACCAGTCGAAAATACATTAATAAATAATTCTTTAAATCTCCTTTGAAAACATTTTTATTTCATTTCAAATAAATAATATTTGTTTTCATAAATACTTTTTCCGCAAATAATAATATATCATTTTTAATTAAATTCATAGGACAATAATTTTCAAAAATATGTAAAAGGTATTATATTAAGAATCCCCGTTTAATTTTAGAATGTATAACATTTAAAGTAATGAAATATTATTCTTTAAAGGATTTTGAAAATAATAAATTTAACGGATTAAAATTAAACATAGAAACCCATAAAAAATCTATGAGGACACTACCCTTGTCACTGTCAGGACAACATCTCCTCGAGGTCCTTGGATCACCCCATTTCTAATGAACTAATTCAATACCTATGTCTGTAATATTATGAATTTTTTTTCTGTGTTTCCATTATCATATATTACTTATTATAAAACATTCAAAAAATTATAGAAATTATTTTAAAAAGAGGGAAATTATTTTATTTCCATGAAAACATCATAAAATTATATCGTTCAGAAAACATCATTAAGGTTATGAGAAATAAAAATCACACAAGTAATCCATAGATTCGAGGAAGAATTCAAATGCACTTCTGAAATTAAACTTTGATTAAATTATTTCTTAATTAAGCATGAAATGTTGATGATAATTATATTATATGGTCATAAATAATATTATGAATAAAATTTATTGAAATAGAATATCATTTTACACATAAAATGATATAATTTTTCATGAAAACCCATACATGGGATATATAATACCTTCCTTTTAAAAAGAACATTCTAATATTTAATATTAAAAATAAATTCATACACCAATACATGGAAGATTTTAGAAATAAATAAATTTATTTTAAAACAATATTTTTGAAATTAAAAAAACAATTATAAACAACTCATCCTAAATTTAAAATTTTTCACAAAATAAATATGGTTTAATGACATTGGAAACAAATTTCTCTTACCTAGAAACTTACGAGCTTAAGTTGATGTCTTCCTGTTTCATGAAAATAAAAATTATTAGAAGAGAGTGTCTAGGTAGTATATTTTTTGTTCTTTCAAAGAGAAACGAGTATTTATTTATAAGTATTTTGGTTTAATCTTTTAACTTTTAGAAAATAAAACATTAAGTCAAAATAAATGTTTATTATACTAAAAATCATATCTTAATTATTTTAGATAACATAAATTGGCATTGAGATGATGAAAACCACTATATGTTTTTAAAAGTAATTTGAGAATGTTATAGGATTCCATATATATTTATATCTATGATGTAATTATAATATTCATATATATATATATATTATTTTATCCAATCACTACAGTCAGTGAAACAAGAAGAGAGGAAAATCCCAAAGTAGGTGTTTTCTTTGTTATCCATAAATTATAATATATATATATATATATATATATTTCATTGATACAAAGATATTCCCACAAAGTAAATGGGACAATGACAGTTATGGGTGATCCATGATTATTAAATTTGATAGTTAGTAATTTTTACATACTATGATTCATTTTAATTTGTTCTATTGGGATTCCACATGATGCTCCTGTGAAAATGATAATTCAATTATAAGTTTAGACCATACAATAGGTTCCAGTGATAATTTCATCTATCACATGCATAAAGATTCATAGGGTCCATTCTTTCATTGATTGTTTGAAAATAAATGAACTTTTCATCAAGAAATGATGAATGTGAGGAGATATATTAGTAGGTTTTACTATTTTAATGGATTGATTTAGTTCTGTTATAAAATTACTATGAATATATTGAGATACTTAAGGTTATAAACCTGATAGATTGAAGATGATCATTTTAATTATCAGATGGCTCAGGAATCACTAATCGGATGGTCACAAAACAAATGACCATTTATTCATGGGTGAATGGCTCCCACACTCATGAATACCACATAAAAAACTCTCATGATTTTATACTATTTTTATTAAATAATATCATTCATATTCCTGAAGATAGAAATGTGGTCCGCTTGAGATCCCCCTTTGATGGAACCAACGCATGCTAACTCATTCTCATATGTGCCACCCATCATGGGTGCACCACTATTATTCCTATGATATCTCATATCTAGGATCACAAACACTTACCTTTCTTCTATGTCCATGACAGTTCGACATGTCACTCACATGGTCATCCACTAGTACCATGTGTTTAATGTGGGTCCCTAGGGGTTCATGGTTGTCTATTTTTTAATATATAAGTGTAATAAAAATTAAAATTCTCTATAACCTAATTTTTTAAATATTTATATATATTCCATATATTTTTATCTTAAATCATTATATTTACTAACATCCCAAAATTATAAACACTATAAGTTAAAAACATCATCTAATAATGATATATAAATATCATTTTATCTTTCTCGACATCTTAAAAGATTACAAAAAATATTTGATTTTTATCACTGTAAATTTTATTTAAAAGTTCAAAACTACTAAGTGTTAATGTTAAAAAAATAATCTAATAAATACAGTCACCTTAGAAAAAATTTCTTTTAAAATAAATACTTTAACTCACTCAATATTTTTGTTAATATGGTTATAATTTTTCTAATTCTCTACATCCTTAATCACATAATTCATGGTTTTTTTCTTCTTATGGATGATCCTAGAGAGTTTGGATTTGATTTTGGAGTGATTACATTCAAAATATATATACTTCTTATATATTTAATGATCATTTCATCTTTGATATATAGAATCAATAAAATCTGAAAGCATCCATATTTTATTTATTGAATAATTGGAATAAAATAGTTCCTCATCTTGTTTTAAATTTAGAATAACTTTTTATTTGTATAACTTAAAAATAAATTAACTCTTTGTTATGTTTCTTTCTCTCATCCCCTTATAGTAATTTCACCCTAAGAACTATTTAAATACAAAGGTAATACCTAATTCTATCTTCTATGTTTTGGCTTTGAAATTTTTTATTCCAAAAAAATAACATCATTCTTATCATTAAATACTATTTTATAAAACATTCTTTAAAAAGTCCATATCTTAATCAATGTCTCTAATTTTGGTGTCCCTCAAAAAATAGAACTGTTTTAATTATAGTACCTTCTTGCATCTTCAAAATCTACTAATTCCCTTATCCAAATCGAACATATCAATTTTGGATCAAAAGGATGTAATCATTGGTAGATACTAATAAAACAATAACTATTAATATATAATTTTGGGAAATCCATTTAAATTTTTTATAGAAAATATTAATGTTACGCCTTCAAAAGATTCATAATTACATTTGATACCTCCAGAAATACTAAAATTCATTATTTGACACACATAGGCTGTGCGATAGTAACCCTCTTCTGCAACCTCTTCAAGATTGATAAGTGATTTATATTTTATAGATATGTTAAAGAGCATAAAAATACTCTAATAGTACTATCTAGGCCTAGAATGGTGGGAAGGTTTATAATTTAAAAAAATTTCATATAACAATATAGTCCTAAAAATAAATTGTGGATGGA
The DNA here is from genome assembly GCA_963277665.1 of Viscum album. Classification (NCBI taxonomy): domain Eukaryota; kingdom Viridiplantae; phylum Streptophyta; class Magnoliopsida; order Santalales; family Viscaceae; genus Viscum; species Viscum album. Next base: position 1,041,296,208 of record OY728132.1, on the reverse strand, counting down.
AGAGTTATTCTATATCTCATCGAGTTATTTTCAAGTATATTGAGTGATGAAAAAAATACTCAAAGTCATTTGAGCATAAAATTAGAGTAACATCCATAAGTAGCACATTTTGAAGGGAGAAAAGTGTTATTGATGTTTTTATTCCATCAATTTTGTAAATTATCCATAATGAAAAAATATACATAGAAATTGATTTCCTAAAAATAATAATATTTTTGAAACCATAACTTTTTTTAACCAAACATCATATCCTTTAATGTAGATCCAGCTATTATTATGATACCAATTATAATAGCCAACTACATGCGCTTCTAGATCCAATAAAAAAATATTCCATATGTTTTTTTATAAAAAATAAGATGAAAATATATGACTATTTATATAACCAAGGATATTTTTCTATCTATGTTTTTCAGTCTGAAAATAATTCCTTGCAATATATCTAAGTTTACAAAAATTATATCAAAAACTGATATCTTGAATTCACTCCACAAGATACTTAAATTAAAACAAACATATTATTAAATTACATATATGTTCTGAAAATCATTTTAAAATTTAGTATGGGAATAAAATATTATTGGTTCATAACACCAAAATGTGCCTCAATGAAATGAAATTGATATGAAGTCCCTTACCTTGATCCCATCTTGTCACATGTGTCTTTATCTACCTAAATAATAAAAGTATTCTAATTAAATAAATAATTGAGAACCTTTTTCATGTTTTTATTACAATTATTTTATATTTTACCATGTTATATACAATTACATAATCAATTAATTTTATGTTGGATGTTTTTACCATATTCTACTTTTGTGTCAAACATGAATTTGATAGGTTTCCTATGATGAAAGTGATAATTAGTTAATAATATCCAAAATAATAATCATGGAATAATTATCATATTTTTAAATAAATTATTATTTTATTATTAATTAATAAATGTGGTTTTCTTAAATTAATTATGTTACAATAATGGCGATGTTAGGTTGTACGTATCTAGGAGTAACATTTCCATTTTTCAAATTTCATTATTGACATAAGTTAAGTAATATTATAACACAAAAGAATGATATTAATATAATAAATACCATATTTTTTCTTAAAATACAATTAAATATATCATCCATGTGGTTTTCTAAAGAAAAGGGGGTCACATCACTTCATGAATATGGTAGTCCACACATACACGAAGAATGTTGTCACATTTTCAGTGAGTGTAAAGGGAACTGATAAAATAGAAAATTGTATTTATCTAATAATAAAATATCTTGAATATCCTAATTATTCGATTTATTTTAAATATATTAATAATCAATACCCTTATTACCTTAATTATAAAGTGTTAGTGATAAACAAATCCCATCGCTTCTTGAGGTGGTAGTCTATCATACAAATGATCAACATTATCGTATCCCAAATAGGATGGAAATTAAAAATATTTATATTATATAATGACTAAATATGTATAATTATATAATAAATATCTTATATATATATATATACTTTAAATCTATCATAAATTTCAACTTTCAGTGGTGGTAATAGAAAAATGAATAACATTAGTTCAGGAATTTGTTATCCATCATACACACGAATGATTATTTCATAACCCATTTGATGAAAGAGGGAAATGATTTAGGTCCATAAATTAAAAATAATATCTTAGTATTTTTAAGATATTGATGTTATTATATAATCATTTTTAATAATAATTCAAGTAAGTGGAGAATAAATTAAAACAAAAATGATCATTGATGAACGTTACCTCTTTTTTCAGAATCCTTCTTAGGATTGCACTGAAAGACTTTTACAGTTGGATTAGTGTCCGAATAAATATTTATATAATGATTTTAGGTTTGTTTTTACATGATGAATTTTCCAAACAATTGTGTTTTGAGGGTGTGATGAGAAGAGGATAGGGGTATCCTTTTATAAGTGGTGGAGAGGACACACATGATATTTTTGAAAAGAACTGAGTGTTTCCTTGTTTTCCATATGTCAGAAGGGTACAAAATGGGCCATTATAAAACAATATATGTTTAATGGTCTAAATATGTTTATAAAATAGTATTTAGATATGTTTATAGGTAAATTTTACACATATATTTTTATTTTAACCCCTAGTAAACCCATTTTTACATTAACTATGATAATTAATTGTTGCTGCATTCAAGATTAATTTTGGAAAATAAATAACTTTTCATTTCTGTACAATATAAATTATAATGACTAAATTGTTTGAATCAATATTTCCAAATTATGTTTATATTAGAGGAAAATTTTAATTTAAAATTAATGCTACAGACCTGATGATAAAGAGGGTTTAAACAAAAATCTCAAATGTTTTAAAACAATTATATAAAAATTAAATATGAAATAGATTCCAATTACCTACATTGTAATATTAGATTTATATTTGAACAAATTTTACATTAAAATAAATTAAATGATATGATATTTTATAATTATAATTCAGTATTTTTCACTAATCATTGAAAATGGAAACTTTTTAGAAAAATCACAAGAGTCCCCCTAAGATAATTTTGACATGATGATTTGATAAATGATTATTATATTATCAAAATAGATATATAAAATTTATAATTAAACATTTAAATAAATCCATATATAAAAATTCTTTAATTAAAACAATTTTATATTTCATTTTAAAAATAATATTATATTTTAATAATAAGTATCACTATATTTATAAACATAAGGTTGATTTATTCTATCATTACCCAGGTTGAAACATGTTAATCACATATAAAAAATGATTGGAATAGTGAAAATCACGATTCTCATCGACTAGAGTGTTGGTGAAGTAGACTAGGGGATATCTTTTCCCCGAACCACTATAAATCTCTTGTTCTCGATATTTTTTCTTTCTATATTCAATTCAATTTCTTATTTATATTAAGAAAATATCATAATTATAATACCATGAATAAAGAAATTTTAAAGTGTAGAAAATTTTCTTAAACTCAATTCACCCCCTCCCCTCTTTAGTCTATGTTAGTCATTCTCAAACCATTAATTGGTATCAAGTCCATTAACTTTTGAGTTCATAAATTTCAAAGTTTAAAGTCATAATATCTTCATGGAAATAGTTCCTATGAATAAAAATAAATAAGTTCTATCTATGGACAGAGCACCTTACATTACTAGATAAAGTTATGGTTACTATAAGGCATAAATAATAACCAATTTCAGTAACCTGGGTCTGAGAGTTTATTGAAAATATGCAAATCCTTATGAAATTCCCTTAAAAACCCTAAAACGTGGGATGTTGATATTGAAGGAGGATATAATTTATTCTCCAAATCCATGAATGATAAAATCTATGGAAATAGTCCTAAGGAATTAAATCATGTTTCACAATATGAAACTATTCATGAAATGTGGACTACAATTTTAGTGTATTATGAAGGAATAGACAATGTGAGTGCTCATAAATATAATACATCCAAACTTAATTTTGATACCTTTTTAATGATGTACGGAGAAAGAATCTCTCAATTGAATGGATGACATACTGAGGTGGTAAATGATGTTTCAAATTTGGGATCACCCATTCATGAACTAGATAAATCATTAAAAATCCTTATATATATATCACCAATATAGAGTGGAATATCATTTTTAATTAGTCAATATACAAAAATCAAGATTTTTAAAATAAAATTCATCATTACAACACTTATGTTGTATGAGGCTAAGATGAAACATGAATTCAAAGAGTATAGTTTTTTAAGAAAGAAACTTCTACATTGAAGGATTATATATATAATGATGAAAAAAACAAGATTATATATATTTTTGAATCATATAGAGAAGAATAATCCCCATGTAATTCAAGGTAAAATTATAACCATTCTTGGTTTTCAGGAAAGATTAAAAAGGTAGAAAAATCTGAATATGGATCAAAAATCCATTCAATATATACAATAATCATGAGGGAAATTCTAATTATGTTAGATTCTATGATTTAAGTAGCTTGGGAATATCAAACCATATTCCCTCAGCTGACAGAAATCATTAAGTTAGATAAAAAGTATTTCAAAATGGTTGGATATAAGAAGAAATCCTAGAAATCCAAAAACAACACAAGATGTGTTTATAGAGACTCTAGTTAGGATAAAATATTATAATCATAATATTAACTACCTAATCAAAATCACAATATGTGCTTTAAGACACATGGAGATAAGGTATGTTCTTTTTATTCTACTTAGCATGAATTAGAATCAGAAAAATGAAATTTATCTTATAAATAATTAAATGGATATTTTTCCAAACTTGAACCAAAATATGAATGCTTTAAAAATTCGAATAGAGTAATAAAAATTTAGAAAATGATTTTTTAATTAAAATGTGGACATAAATAAAAAATATTATAATGAAAAACTAATATGTAATTTTATATTGCACCACGTATTGAACATGGTAACATAACTGATTGCCAAAAAAAATTCAAGATATTTATATTGCTGAAAGATTTTTTACTAAGCAGGAGGAATACCAATATAAAATCCTTGAAAATACCTAACTAAAAATAGAGAAATATGGTATAGTAACAATGGGTGAAAACCCCAAGATTTAAAAAAAATTATACTAAGATGTGAGAAAAAATATTTTATTCCTTTCATTCACTGTGGAATAAATGGTCATTTTTCAAATTAAAAGTATCTATGAAATACAAAAATATATAGAATATAAAAATCTATTATCTCTTCAAAATTTTAATGTTCTAGTTTAAATATTTCAAAATGAAAACAATTTGTGTTCTCAATCCATGTATTGCTAACATTGTCGGACCCAAGAGTATTTGGGTACAAAAAATAATGCTGAGTGATTTTTATTTATTATAAATAAGACACCAAAATAATAGTGTAATCATTTTTATGGATGGTGTCACCTGATGTAATATGAGGGGATATTTCTCTCACTTCTACAAAATATTTTAAATCGATGGTGGCTATGTCCCACTTGGTGACAACAGAAACAGAAAGATTGTTGGAATTTGATCTATAGGAAATACATGTCCAATCCTTATCAAAAAATTCTTTATGTGGAAGGGTTAATGAACAACATGATAATTATTTCTAAACTTTTCTATGAAGGTTATTCTGTTGAATTTTCAAGTAAATCCTGCTTGTTATTTAAAATTATATCTATTAATTTTAAGTCACCAAGAACTGAAAATTTTAGTACTTTAGATCTAAATTATTTTTGTAGATATTATATAAATTATTTTAGTGTTGAAATTATTGAATCCTAGACTTGGAATTGAATAAATATACCACCCAATGTTTACTAATTGAGAAAATTATTTATGATAAATTTGAGTTTTTATTTTCCTTATCTTAAATTGGATAAAAAGATACATTGTGATGCTTGTGAAGATGAAAAAATAGAAAATATAATTTGACCCAATTAAACGGTTTTCACATATAAACCATTAGAACATATCCATATGGATCTATTTAAAAATTTTAGAACAATAATATTAGCAGAAAAATCAAGTTTGCATGTTTTATTTAAATATTAATAAAGATTTACTTGGGTTTGTTTTCTAATACATAAAAGTGAATCATGATCTATTTTCATTAATTTTTTCAAACTTATGTAAAATGAATATAACACCAAAAAATTTTCATTATGATGTAAATATGGAGTGTGATTTTTGAATCATGAATTTAATTCATTTTTCTCAAATCATGATATTAAAAAAAATCCCCTAAGACACCTCAATAAATGTTGTAACTAAAAGGAAGACTATAAACTTGTAATAAATTACTAGGAAGATGTTATGTGAATATAACTTATACACTCATTTTGGTGTTGAATTTATAAAAAATATTGTTATGCTATTAATAGAGTTTTATTAATTCATATCATAATGTAAACACACTATGAGTTATGTAATAAAATAAAAGAAATGGCCGGATACTTAGAAATGTTTAGATATAAGGTTTATATCCTAAACACAAAATATAATCTTAGTAACTTAGATCCAATGGTTTATAAATTAATCATCCTAGGTTATTCCACTACTTCCAAAGAATGCAACATTTTAAGTAGGAATTCCAAGGTATTTGAAGAATCATTTCATGTTGATATTGATTAAAGTGATTCTTTTGATCATAAGAAAACTCATTTTGATGACTTCTTTGATTCTATATACACCCTATACCTTTAACCTAATATTGATAATAAAAAATATATTGATCAACACCATAATTTAAAAAAATTAAAACATAAGGGTACTAATAATAAATAAGCATAAATTTTTTTTCCTAAAAAACCAAAAATCCAAAAATATCACCATCTAGAGAGTGTTATAGTAGATATAAATATAGGTGTTAGGATTAAGAAAACTATAGGAAAACATTTATAGTTTTCAAACTTTTAGTATCAGCTAGAACCTAAAACAATAAAATAGGAATTATCATATGGGAGTTGGATTTTAGAAATGTAAGATGAGTTAAACCAGTTCAAGTGGAACAATGTATGAGAATTAGTCAATAGGCAATTTGATTATCCTGCCAATGGAACTACATGGATATTGAGGAACAAAAAGGGTGATTATTGTGTGGTCACGATAAATAAGTCTTGGTTAATTTCGAATCATCATAATAAATAAGAATTAATTGATTATGTGGAGACCTTTTTCCCTAGTAGCTAGGTTAGAATTTATTAGAATCCAGGTAGAACATAAATCCCATAAAAAATTCAAATTATATTAGACGGATTCCAGATATGTCATTTAAATTTATTTTTAATGGAGGATGATTATGTTGAACAACCTTTGGGTTTTGAAGACCCTAATTATCAATATTAAAAATTTAAACATAAAAAATATATTTTAGACTTAAAAAATCACCTACATCCTAGAATGAAACAATATGTTATTTTATTTTATCAAATGAGTATAATGTGTTACTAGAATACCCCACTAATTTTATGAATACATCACCAAAAAGTAATTTTCCAATTTAAATATAGATTGATGATGTTATTTCAAGGTCAATGTATCGTCCCGGATCCGGGTGCCACTCAATGGTTTCCCTGAATCCGGTTGGTCACATGACCTCAAGCGCATTTTTCCAAATGCCAGAGGCTGCCGACTCGCAACGAGGGCCCAGGTCTGATAGTGGGGAAACTATGACCTCATTTGTCAAAGTGTAGAACAAAATAATTACTAAATAAAACATAAAACAACATAGGAATCAATAAACCATATAAATTTAAAATAAAAAACTATAGTAAAATATAACAAACAGTTATATAGATAATGGTGCAACATGTCTCATGTCCTATGGAAATAGCTAAAACATGTTACACAACAATACAGTATAGTAAAATACAGTGTACAACAAAACAAAACAAAACGGTTGGTACCATCGCGAGCCTAAGCCCGGTCCCATGCTCCCCTACTCATTAGCAACAATCAAATACCTGTATAAGGACACTTTCCCTTATCCACACCTATACAAATGTAATCTATTTTGGCAGAAGACATGATCCAAACAGGGTGTGAGAAATAAATCCCAGTAGCCACCCATCAAAGGCATGTTCTCAACTGTGTATAAACATGCAACTACAGTGTGAAAAAGTAAATGCAATAACTAAATAGTACTCAAATGTTACTGACTTTACTATTTATATTACCATTTTATAATTCATTTGAACATTCAATATAAGGAAAACCACCACAGTGAATTTTCTATGTAAATAATTAGTGCCCTCAGACACGCAAACCCTTACCCTCAGGTAATCAGAATCTGTCCATCAGTCATTTCCCTCAGGCATAACAAATATTTCCCTCAGGCATATGAAGTGTCTCCCTCAGGCATTTCAGTCACTGCCCTCAAGAATACAAAAATTTTCCCTCAGGAGAAATAGCACGTTGCCCTCAGGATAAGCAGTACCATGCCCTCAAGCTAAATAAACAATTCCCTTAGGCTAAAAAGAACACTACCCTCAGGCGCAAGTAACTGGGCCATGCCCAACATGTAAATAAGAAATTCACATGCAATTCCTCTCAAGGAAATTCAAAAAACATTATTATAATGGCATACACTCAGGTATCCTAGACAAACGGAGAAATAGAGGAACGCACCCCCGGGGTGGTCCTGGATCCAAGCAGTGATCCAAAACAACTATTTATTATTAAAATTAATTACCATTAATGTTATAGGTATTCAAAACAGCCACAGCCTCAGCCACAGGGTACCCCAACATGGGTTCATATCCTAACAAAACAAAAAAATGCACTACAGTTGGAATTTAAACGCCAAGCAACCTACCTTAAAGGCCCCTGAACGGTATACACGAATGACAATCCTCAAATCTTTCAAGAATGATGTAGATCTGAGGTGAAAGAAATCCTCGTTCAAACTCAAATAACTTCCCTTAGAGGAAGAATTGGCTAGAACGACTTATGGAGAGTGGAGGCTTACCTGTGCATTTCCAACAAGATCGTCAGAGGTGAAAATGGATTCCCGACACTCTTTCTAGAGATCCTCGAAGGTCCGACTTCATCTCCAAACTCCTTCCTCCGGTTCCAAAAAATCCTAGGAATAAGGTTGGAAACTGCCCATTTTATGCGAAAAAAACATTCTACACGGTGTATACTATTGACTACATGGCGTGTATTTTCTCATTTAACTGTTCCACTAGCGGCATCACCACACTATTCATCCATCGACATGAGTAAACGACGTGTATTTTTTATTACACGGCATGTACTGCCACTCTGCTGGCGGCTACTTCCATTGCCTTACTATTTTCATGCCGACTAACTACATGGTGTGTAAATATGCACTACATGACGTGTAGTTGGTTTTTACACCCTTCGTCGCAATCATGGCGACACACTATGTGTACTCATCCCACACGGCCAAAGAACAGGGCGTGTAGTCCAAAAATTTAGGATTTTTCCCCATTTTCCTCATTTTCCCAAAAACACATAAGGAAAAGAGAAAATAAGAAACTTGTACCTAAAAACTAAGAACCAGGTTCTTACAAACACCCCCCCCCCCTTAAAGAAATTCGTCCCCGAAATCACCTTCCAAGGGTGAAGAAGATAAAGCTCGGAACAGCTCTGGGCACTGAGAATGTACTTCGGTCTCCCGCTCCCAGATTTTTTCCTTCACTCAGCCATGTTGCCATAGCACCCGTACGAGAGGAATTGGCCGGCCTCAGAGAACCTTTGTTCTCCTATCAACAATATGAATCAGATTCTCCTAAAAGGACCCATCTACCTCGAGATCATCCTCATCATGCTGAAAGATGTGAGATGGGTCTGAATGATAGCAACACAACTGAGATACATGGAAGACGTCATACATGGCTTGGTACCTCTATGGTAACTGCAACTGATAGGCAGCCAGCCCGAATCTCTCCAGAATATAAAATGGCCCCACATACCTCGGTGAAAGTTTCCCCTCTCTCATGATCCACCTATGTCCCAACCTTGGTGAAACACACAAGAAAACCTTATACCCAACCACAAACTCCAAGGGTCATCTGCGGCGATCAAAATAAGATTTCTGACGAGACTGTGTGGTAGCCATCCACTTCTAAATCAACTAGACCTTCTCATATGTCTCCTGCATGACACGTGGTCCCAGTAAAGCTACCTCACTTGCCTCTAACCAGCACAAAGGTGATCGGCATGGCATACGATATAAATCCTCATAAGGTAACATCTCAATAGTTTCCTCAAAACTATTATTATAGGAAAAATAAACTATGGGTATATGCTTCTCCCAAGAGCCCCCAAAGTCTAGGATTCATGAACACAGCATGTCCTCAAGCACCTTTATCATATGGTTTGACTGAACATCGGTCTGAGGGTGGTATTCTGTACTCAGAAGCACCTATGTACCCAGTGCCCTCTGAACACTCTACCAGAAATGAGACGTGAAGAGGGCGTCCCTATCTGAAATTATAGAACGAGGAACCCCATGATGATGTACGACCTCTCAGATATACAACTTCCTGAGATCTTCAACACTGAAGGTCTACTTGATCGGAAAAAAGTGATCTACCTATATGAGTCTATCCACAACAACCCACACGGAATCATTGCCTCAAGGTGACCTCGGCAATCCTGTCACGAAATCCATCGTGACATCATCCCATTTCCACTCCGGTATGGGTAACTGCTGTAACAGTATGGCGGGCCTCTGATGCTCCACCTTCACCTGCTGATAGGTGGAACATCTTGTAACAAAACCAGCTACTTCTCTCTTCATACCCGATCACCAGTACTAAGGTATCATGTCACGGTACATCTTGGTAACCCCGGTATGAACTTCCCAACCCGAATCATGAAACTTCCACATCAACTCCTCATGTATATCCCCTAGAACCCACACTCATGCATGGAAACACACAATTTCATCATCGCCTATTGTCCAATGAGGAGGAGGGTCCTCACTTTCCACCGACTCCCGTAGAACTAGGCCTTCTGAATCGGATAGCTCTCTCATCCTCACTCTATCTAGGAGAGTAGAAGTCACAGCTAAAGAAGAAATATAGGTCTTCCCCTCACTATAATGCATCTCCAGATGCATCTCAGATAACAAAGCCATAGGCTGCCACTCATCATTGGCCACTTGCACTGCATGTATATGAGTCTTTCTGCTCATTGCATCATCTACCGCATTAGCTTTACCTGGCGTATAGGCATGCTCAATGTCGAAGGAATGAATGTATTCAACCCACCTGCACTGTCTCAGTTTCAATTCATACTGAGTAAAGATGTATTGGAGACTCATTTTGTCGGTGAAAAACACAAAATGCTCTCTCAAGAGATAAATTCTCCAACAGCGCAACACATGAACAACTGCAGCCAACTGAAGATCTTGCATCGGGTAATTCCTCTCATGTGGCCTTAACTGCTGAAACCCGTATGCAGCAACTCGATCACCTTGCATCAACACTGCTCCTAGCCCAATGCCTGATGCATCACAGTAAAATATGTAGCTATTCCCTTGTTCTGGAAGTATCCGGACGGGTGCTGATGTCAACCTTCCTTTTAGGTCCTGGAAGGCTGTATCGCAAGCTTCTGACCAAACAAACATCACACCCTTCTTAGTCAAACTTATCAAAGGTGATAATAAGTAGGAGAAGTCTTGTATAAAGCACATGTAGTTACCAGACATCCCTAATAAACTCCATATCTCAAACACGTTCTTAGGCTACCTCCAAGAAACTACTACTCTCACCTTCTCTGGATCCATTGAAACTCCTGCATCTGGGATGATATGACCCAGGAAGTGAATCTGGTCCATCCAAAAGTGGCACATTGAGATTTTAGCATATAGTTAATGCTCTCTATGTGTATTCAGTACAATCTCATGATGCGTGGCATGGTCGTGTCGAGTGTGAGAGTACACTAAGATATCTCCCATGAATAATACCACAAAAAAATCTAGATAAGGATGGAAGACATGGTTCATCAGATCCATGAAGACAGCAGGTGCGTTCGTGAGTCCGAACTGCATAACCAAGTACTCGTACAGACCATATCTGCTTCAAAAAGCTATAAGTGGTATATCTGATGGTCTCACGTGTAGCTGATGATATCTGGATCTCATGTCAATCTATGAGAACACTCGTGCCCCATGAAGTGGATCAAAAAGATCATCAATCCTCGGCAAGGGATATCGGTTATTGACCATCAACTAGTTCATCTTCTGATAATCCACATAGAGTCTGAGGGTACCATCCACCTTCATCGTAAAAAGGACCGGCAAACCCCAAGGAGAAGTATTGGGTCAGATGAAACCCTTTTCCTGTAACTCCTCTAACTGCTTATTGAGCTCCTGCAACTCTAGTGTAGCCATCCTATAGGGAGGAATGGACACTGGTGCTGCTCCTGGAACATGATAAATAGAGAAATACACCTCACGCTCCGCTGGTAGACCCGAAAAGTCATCCGTAAATACATCCCTGAAACAATCAACCACTGGGGGGAAATCTGTCTGACAAGTCCCTTGATCATCCAGATATAAACTCACAATCTGGGATGTGGATCCCCCTTTCCCATGAAGCTCTAGTCCAGCTCGACTCGCCTGAACATCAAATTTACCTTTGTATAGAAACTCTCCGCCCTCTGGTGATGTGAAACTCACCCTACGACGATAGTAGTCTACAAAGGCTCGAAAGGGAACCAAACAGTCCATCTCGAGAATGACGTCATAATATGTAATCTCTAATACATAGAGATCCCATATAAAGTGACACCCACCAACCTCGAGGGGGAACTCCCTGCAATGATTCACAACAGCCATTCTAGTCCCCAACGGAGTGTCTAGCATCATAATAACATAAGAAAGAAAAAAACACAGAGCCTAAGGCTCTCCACAACGGGTACAGATATGAATCTATGTGAAGCACTCATGTAGAGAAGTACTGAAGATAATACAGAAGCTACTAGAATAGTACCTCTGACATTAGAAGGTCTGGGATCCCACTCCTGCTGGTCCTACTACCGCTCACAAAGTCTGCACAGAACCCCTCTCACTAGCCACTGGTAGATACGCCCTACAAAAGCACTAAAGATGACCCATCTTGCCGCAAGCTCGGCACTCCACTGGGTCTCGTGGACACAGAGGTCTCTTTTTCCCCTCTCTACTGCACTGGTAGCAAAAGGTTGGGCCACTTGAAGAAACAGCCTGGATAGTACTGCCACCGTGAGAGAAACTCAAATGTCACTTGCTCTTTCCAGTAGAAATAGTACCAGAAACTAGTGTTGAACCACCCTGGCCCACACCACTAGCTTCCTGAAGATTCCTCTCTATAATCAGCATCTGGTTCACAATATCATGGACATAAGGAAACATGAAAACATTCACCAGTGCTCGGATGTTGTAATGAATACCATACTCAAAGTGTCTGACCCTCAACGTCTCATCACCCACCAAGAAGGGTGAAAAACGCTGAAGCTTCGTAAAATGAGCAGAGTAATATATCACCGACATAGATCCCTGCTATAGATTAATGAACCCTAGTGCGCTATCTTCCCTCAGTGTCTCTGGGAAGAAGAAATCATAGAAATCTGTCTATAAAACCTCCCACACCATGTCTCTGTGATGCTCTGTCTGGGTGGTAACATCCCATCACCTCTTGGTGGAATCACGCAGCATGTAAGTCGCGAGCATGACCCTCCTCCCTGGAGGCATCTCAAGATGCCTGAAAATAGTCTGCATAGACCCCAGCCATGACACTGTAGCCTATGGTCCTCCATCCCTTGAAAATGTAGGCAGATGCTGCTGTTGGAATATATGAGTCAACTCAGCCATAAATGTGGCAGCCGATGCTGCTCCCTGAAAGCTCTGCATGAACCACATAAAGCATTCACGAAACTGCACCTTCATGCCTATGTCTGGTATAACGGTTGGCACCGCATTTGGCTCTACTGGAGAATCCACTGGTAGCCCACGACCTACCATCTCTGGAGTAAAATTGTTGTCTCTCTCCTGGCGAACAACGCGTGGTCGTCTCGGTGGCATGACTATACAAGGTCAAACACACACCTTAGATCAAGATTATCACAGTCTAAAAATGAAGGGACCAAAAGGGGAATAGTAGGAATAAGGCATTCAAGATTGTACAATAAGACTAGATGGCGTGTATACTGACTACACGGTGTGTACCTGACTTCTCTTCAACTGCCCAAGACCTTCTACATGGCTAAGCCACATGTCTCTCGTTGAAAAAAACTACACGGCGTGTATGTAATATACTTGGCATGTATGATGTAATCTTTCCAACTGCCTGTGTCATTTGTGACACGGCCGACTACTCGGCTAACTCTACACGACATGTTACAGCTGCACATGGCATGTACACTACTCAGTCTTCCCAGCCACACAGTCTGGTCCACACGGTTTGTCACCGGTCAAGACTACATGGTGTATCCCTTATGTACACAACGTGTTCTAGACGAGCTCCGTCGACCTGTGTTGTTAGTTACATGGTCGGATACTAGTTCAGACTACAAGGGGTGTTCCACAGTGGACACAGAGTGTATGCCTTAAGGTCTCCTCCATCCGTGTTGTTAGTTACACAGGCAGACTCTGGGTCAACACTACACGATGTGTATATCTGGTACACGATGTGTTTTTCCCATGTATTTCCGCTTTCCCATGTCCCTGCCCACACGGTCTATGACACGGGAAGAGACTACATGGCGTGTACCGAGGGTACACGTTGTGTATTCAAAAAGTTTTCTTTTCTTGCCAAACAGAAGAACACACGGCGTGTGTCCAAGAAACTACACGGCGTGTATACTGGGTTTTCCGGACAGTAGGCCTCTGAAACTTCTCGGGATCCCGGAAAATTATGAAAAACAACACCTAAGTTCCAAATTCCGACTCGTGAGGGCCCATACTCACCACGAATCAATGTTTGGCATCTTATCTTTGTCATACCAAGATAAACAGTCAATGATCGACCAAATTGTTGTCAATGAGGGCCCATACTCCCCATAAACCAATGTTTGGAATCCATTCTATTAACAGGCTCATACAACAATACCCTATCACATAGCAGGTATTTTATCAATGCAGCTATCACAACATCATGTTTTTTCCTAGCACAACAATTATCACAACAACATGCAATTTTCTAATGCGCCTACATGGCATGGAACTATGCATGACATGGGATTTCTAACTTGTGCCTAAATGATGCATGAGATGGAATACCCTCATCTAATTGGGTTGCAACAAAATAGAACCCATAGATAAAATATAAACAGCACAATCACAAGTGTGTCACCAAACGGTGAAATCAAATCAACTGTAAAACTAAAAAAAATCAATTACAGTTACCGAGGTAGACTGGATTTTCCCTGTGCATGGGTTAGCTACGCCCAGGCACAGCTTATTTCCAACTACTGTTCCCATCCTATTCCTCACTAAGGCTCCAAATAGTAAGTAATAGAAAAGAAACCCTTTGATACCACTTTGTAACATCCTGAATCTAGGTGCCACTCAACGGTTGTCCCGAACCCGGTTGGTCACATGACCTCAAGTGCATTTCCGCAAACACCAGAGGCTGCTGACTAGCAGTGAGGGCCCAGGTTTGATAGTGGGGAAACTATGCCCTCATTTGTCAAAGTGTAGCATAGCAGAATTACTAAATAAAATAGACAACAACAGTAGAAGCAACAAACCATACAGATTTAAAATAAAAAACTGATGTAAAATATAACCAATAGTTATATAGATAATGGTGAAACATGTCTCAAGTCCTACGGAAACATCCAGAACATGTTACACAACAATAAAGTACAATACAATACATCGTATAGCAGAACAAAACAAAATAGTCGGAAGCATCACGAGCCTAAGCCCGGTCCCATGCTCCCTTACTCCTTAACAGAAATTAAGTGTCTGTATAAGGACCCTTTCCCTTATCCACACCTGTAGAAATGTAATATTTTTGGGCTGAAGACATGACCCAAATAGGGTGTGAGAAATAAATCCCAATAGGAACCCACCAAAGGCATGTGCTCAACTATGTGTAAACATGCAACTACACTGTGAAAAAGTAAATGCAATAACTAAGTAGTACTCAATATTAATGAGCTTTACCAGTTATATTTCCATTTTATTATTCATTTAATCATTAATTATAAGGAAAACCACCACAATGAATTTTCTATGTAAACAGTCAGTGTCCTCAGACACACAAACCCTTATCCTCGGGTAATCAGAATCTTTCCCTCAAGCATTGCCCTCAGGAATAACATATATTGACCTCAGGCATATGAAGTGCCGCCCTCAGGCACAGAATTCACTGCCCTCAGGCATACGAAATGTTTCCCTCAAGCGAAATAGGACGTTGCCCTCAAGCTAAGAAGTACCTTGCCCTCAGGCTAAACAAAAAATGCCCTCATTCTAAAAAGAACACTACCCTCAGTCACAAGTAATTGTGCCATGACCAACATGCAAATAACCAATTCACATTCAATTACTCTCAAGGAAATTCAACAAACATTATTATAATGGAATACCCTTGGGTATCCTGGCCAAACTGCTAAACAGAGGAACACACCCCCAGGGTGGTCCTGAATCCAAGCAGCGATCCAAAACAACAGTTTATTATTACAATTAATTACCTCTATAGTTCTAGGTATTCAAAACATCCACGGACGCAGCCACACAATACCCCAACATGGTTTCTTAGCTCAACGATACACAAAAACACACTATAGTTGAAATTTATACACCAAGCCACCTACCTTAAACGCTCCTGAACGGTATACACGAGAGAAGATCCTCAAATCGTTCAAGAATGACATAGATCTGAAGTGTAATAAATCCCTATTAAAACATCAATAACTTCCCTCAGAGGAAGAATGGGAAAGAATGACTTAAGGAGAGTAGAAGGATTACTCGTGCGGTTCCAACGAGATCATTAGAGGTGAAAACGGCTTCCCAATGCTCGATCTAGAGATCCTTGAAGGTCTAGCCTCCTCTCCCGACTCCTTCCTATGGTTCTAAACCAATCCTATGAATAGGGTTGGCTACATCTCATTTTAAGCGAAAAAGACTACACGACATGTACTATTGACTACACGACATGTACTTTTCCCATTTAACTATTTCTCGGGCGGCACCGCCACACTGTTCATCTGTCGAGATGAGTACACATCGTGTATTTCTAATTACACGGTGTGTACTACTGCTCTAATGGTGTGTCCTTTTACCACGTTACTATTTTCCTGCCGACTGACTACACGGAGTGTAAATATCTACTACAAAGCGTGTAGTCATTTTTTACACCCTTCATCGCCGACATGGCTACACACCATGTGTACTCATCCCACACGGCCAAAGTACATGTCGTGTGGAATAGTACATGGCATGTAGTCCCAAACTTTAGGAATTATCTCTATTTTCCTTATTTTCCCAAAAATACTTAAGGAAAAGAGAAAAGAAGAAAATCGTACCTCAAAACTACAATCCGGGTTCTTACAGTCAATAAATCGAAAATTTTGTAATAAATTTCCAAAAACCATGGAATATAAATTTGGGATCATCTTGATCGGGGAGTTATAATATTTTCTCAGTTTTTAAATTTATCAAAAATACTTAGTGAAATTTTCAGAAAAAAATACATACATGATATACATAAACATTTTGGTCTTGAAAACATGAAAACTTATTCAGATAATTTGAGTTATAGTATTTGAAAAACATGGATGAGGATGGAAAACCAATTAACAAAAAGTTGTATAGTGGAATAATTTATTTCATTATTTTCCATACTACATGTAGGTTATAAATTATTTTCTTAGTATGTAATTGTGCTTGTTGTACATAAAACACAAATTTATCCCATTTAAAAGTTTCCAAAAGTATTTTAAGGTATTTAAATGAAATTTTTTCCAATATTTACACTTTCTAAAAACATATGATTTTAATTTAGCTTCATAAATAGATTCCAAATTTTGTGGGTGTAGAATAGATAGAAAAATTACCTCATAAACCTTTCATTTTTTAGGGAAATCCTTAGTATCAGTGTTTAGCAAGAAGTTAGACTATGTTTCATTTAAACTAAGCAATATTACTATATTGTAGCTAGATGTTATTGTGTACTCATTCTATGGATGAAATACACACATATTTATTTTTCATTCAATTTTTATTATGTTCAAATCAAATGTGATGATGTAAGTTCTATCAAAATTTCATGGAATTTGGTAAAACTATTCTTGAACAAAGAACACTGATCTAATATATCATCTCCTCAGATATCATGCACAAAACAGTGATATCTAAAAAGATTTTTTCAAATAAAATCATCTATCATGAATCTTTACTAATCTATTTCTTATAGATGTACTTTATATAATCAACAAATACTAATTTTTTTTGTTAATTATATTTTATTTATTTCATATTTTAACAAGAAACCGTTTTTATTATGCAAAAGCATATTTGATTTATTCAATCATAGAATTAGGGAATTTTTTTTGGAATTAATCATATAAATGTATAACAAAAATACTATAATTTTCATGATAACCTTTCACATCACTATGCACAACCCTTCAATTATTCCAAAATAAAAAAACGAAAATCAATCCTACTCATGAACCCTTTTCAAACCACTGTGATCTCATCTCCTTTATCTATTACCCGCTTTCCATAAATATTAAAAACATCAAACATAATTTAATAATAAGAAAAACTATGAGATTAAATAGTGCTGGTATGATTAGCACTAAGTTATCGCGACTGGTGAGGAATATCCTCAGTGAAAAATAAATTTATCTTGGTTGCCATGATAGACAAATATGCAACTTAAAAATTTTATTAACCACCAAGGAAAGAAATATGTTTTTAAATAAAAAATGATACTTTAATTATTTGATATGGAATGATGTGAATTTTTTTAGACAACTGTGTTTCATTTTAGAGATTTTGACGATATTTTTACTATAATAATAAATGATAATGATTTTTCAATGTATTCCATAGTAATTGATGAGGTTTTCATATGTTATCATGAAGTTCAATTTGATTTAAAAACCTCTATTGTGTCCATCAGTTATGTTCTTATTCCATAAATAATAAATTCACTATTTGGGACTCTATATTTGGCTAAAAATAGTAAAGGGTAGGATCCAAAAAGTAATTTTTCCCTAATTTTTTCCCAATCCACACTTTTCCAACACAATTGTGATTTTGATAAATATTTCTTGAAGATGTTATATTATTATATCTATTATTGTTATACAATCCTTTGAACCAGGAATTCTATGTAATGATATGCATATTCCACATAGAGAATAATATGGTTAAATTTTATCCATTTGAATGAATTTTAACATTATTTTTTCTTAAATCCTTTGTCTTACATGATGGGACTATAAAAAACCCTTTACATGGGTTAAAAAATTCAAGTATTAGTGTGTTAAAATGTTGGATATTTTTTCCCTAGGGAATATCAATAAGAATGTTTCTACCAATGGTGTTGAAGAAAAGATGGTAGCTAAACCTCATCATATTGAGGGGGAGTAATCTCTTATAATAGTTGTCATTCCGGAACCTGAATAAGTGACTAAAAGTTCTAGTATAAAAGAAGAACCTCCAGATAAATTGACTCTTTCTAATCAATGATGCAGATTCCCAATTTTTTTAGATGATATTCATCATGATGTTTATAAAACAGAATTATTTATAACATAAGTAAAATGAGAAGTATGTCAATTGGATATGGATGCACTATTAGTTTGCACAATTGGGCCTTATATTCTAGATATTCCTTTCACAATGGGGAGTTTAGCATTAGACATTTTAATGTATGACAGTATTAGCAAAAAGAATACAATATTGGGTTTTTCTTAGTTCCATTACTCTATTAAAAATGTCTCCTCCCACTGATATAAGGATTGGAGTTATAAAAGATTTTTTTTTCTCAATAGTGATGATTTTGATTTTGATGAGGATAATAAAGTGGATGTTGATAAAACTACAAAAATGACACCTAATAAGAAACTGAAAAAAAAATATGATGAAAAATACTATTTTTAAGTAGTTCCCCCAATGGAATAACCCAAAAAGTTAATGAAATTTAACCTATAAGTGAATATCAGGAAGTTTTAGAACCTCTAGAAATATCATAGTCTATCTTTATAGACTATATTAATTTAGATATACCTATAACCAAGCCTTATACACCTGATGAGTGAGCCCATCTCTGTTATAATGAATTAAATTATGAAATAAATATGATTATTCATGGTCTGATTGAGTCACATGTAGAAGTAAGATCTCGTCATGAAAATATAGTCTGAAAATATTATTTGCATGATGGGAGTTTTTTAATCCAATTTGTTATAAAGAAAAGATATAAGGGATATTCTAAATGATCCTCACAACATAGATAATTAAATTTGGAAATGATGGAATTAAAACTAAAATGTGTCTCTTAATAAATAAATATAATGATTGTTGGGATTTCTTCTATATAGTATGAAATTATATTAAGAGATGTTTTAAAGCATCATCAATATACTGTGGTTTTTGAATCCAAGAGTTTTCCAATCATTACATGAAGCCTAATAACTTAATTTTCCATTAATATAGTATTCAATGGTTTGTTCTCAGAAGTATGATGTCTTTATAATCACTTTATTAGGAATAATAGTTAGGTCATTGGAAAATAACTTTTTACAGTTAAAAAAAACTATTTCCACCTCCATCAAATAGTCATGAGAAACCTGATATTAAACTATTATTCCAAATAAGAAGATTCTTTTTCAATCCAAAGGATTATGGGTTGCCTCTATAGGTAAATAATTTTATATTGTTCTGAAAATGTATATTCCTTCCACTATTTAATTAATTTATTCCAACAATCAATTTGATTTTTTATGAAGTTGGCCATCAGTTGTAAAAATATGGGAAATAAAATGAACTATTTTAGAAAATTTTATTAGAATAAATTTAATGGTTTTAATAACCTTATTTACTACTTCAAAAATTATATTTTCAAATTGATTGAAATTTTTTTGGATGCATTATTTCATCTATGAGGAAAATTCTCCCTATGAAATTTCAACGATGATCATCATGTCACCAAATCCCATAAGATTAAAGGTATATTTGATATGTCTAGGATTTATTCCTAATAAAAAAATCAGGTTTTCTATGGAGGTTTCACTACCTTATCTTATTAATTAAACTGTGGAACATTTCCCTACAACAGTTCACCTTAACATGGATAGTTATTAGCATGCTTCTTTCTCTATCAAATCCAGTTCAGTTAGGACAACTCTTTGAGAAAGATTAGGCCATGGAAGGTCATTTTTCACTTTAAAAGTTTTTACTAGAGATATTGTTGATGCCTCTATACCTACCCCTTCCTTACCTATTGGGTACCCTAATTATTCAAGAGGCCACCACCAAAACATCATCCACCATCACATGAATAGTCTTTTCGCTTCATTTTAATTTTTGTCTCATACTTCATCGTTTCTCTAGAACATCTAAATGGTTTTATATTTTATTCTTATATGATTTCAATTCTTAATAGTTATCATTCATTATCATATTATTTTCATTATAGTGGTAATACGATTCTATGTTCCTGAATCATTTGTTCATTTCTTCTTGAATATGTCATTTTCCTTGAATGTCAAAAATAAATTCTATATAAATTCCTATTTTAAAATTTTTGACATGTTCATGCATAAAAATAAATTTTTTATTCATATCTCATCATTTTTTACATCACAAAAATTGGGATATGTATATCAAAACTTTGTTTATGGAAATTATATTCCAAACTATATTTATAGGAAAACTTAGCACAGGATTTAATATATTTTATTATAATAATAATATCAATATAAAATATTTTCTTTGATGATTATATGTTTGTGAATTTTTTGATCATTAAAAATTATGATATTATTATATAGACTTATGTTGTTCCAATATATCTTACCAGATTATATATTTTAATGATTCAAAAAATCTCAATTTATTTAATAACAAAATTATCTTCAGTATTTTAGAATTTTAATTCCATATATTCTTCCTAATTATTATATTTTTAATGAATTAATTATAAAGGAATTTATCTTATAGGAGCCAAAATAAATTCATTTTATGGATTATGTAAATTAGTCTTCTTTCAATGTAATTTTATCTTATGTGTCAAGTTTATCTTATGTGAAAAATAATTCTCTTACAAAATAAATTTTATACGTGAGTATAAATATCATGTTTGAGCTAAAGAATTTTATCTTATAGAATAATTACCTAAAAAGTATCTTACTAAGAATCTAAAATTGAAAGGGAATGTTATATTGAAATTTGGTGAAGCATTTTATCTTTCTAAGAGTACCTTTATAAGAGAATCACCGTACAAAAGTCAATGAAATCCAAAAATAATAATTTTTTATAATAGTAAGATATTATCTAATGAAATGGAGGTATCCTATACAAATGGGACATCTAGATTATTTTTTTACGCAATGTAAAAGTGAATGGTCTGAAGGTTTTGATCTTACAAAGATCATTTGTAATTTTTCTTACAATAACAGTTATTCTTGATGATTATCTAACAAATATCAAGAAACCTTAATAATCATTATGATTATACTCCTTAACATTGTTATAACTTCTAGATAACTCAACTTATTCATTTTATGTATCATTAAAGTGTTTTTCTATATAAGGAATGATTTATTTTGAAAAATAATATTTTTTCCATTAATGAAAAGATCAGATGAATAAAATTTCTAACATCACTGCCATAGATGTTTATTTTATATTTGGAAAAGATTGAAACACACCACTAATATCTTGTCTCTTTAGTCTTACAAAAAAAATTCTTGACTATTAGGATTATATAGTATACACAATTTTAAATTCAAAGGGTAATATATAAATCAATGAGTTGGTGCTACATGTAATAGGACAGACATGTGTGTAATAAATAAATAATTTTTTCATTGTAAAATGATTGAAAATAAAAAGAATATTATGTTTATATATAGTTTTAGTAATTAAATGATTATTTTGTTTGATTAAATAACTTATAAAGCTACACATGGAAGATTCTCATCATCATAAGATGATTCTACATCTTCTATTAGATGCTTTTTGAAACATTATGTTGCGTCATTTTTCAAACATCATTTATTCATCTGTGTTTTTATGTTCACTCATTGTAATTGATTATATAAGGTATTTGATTTTTCTTGTAATGGTGTCCATGGTGAAAATATCTACTACATTTGTTATAATAAATAAATACTTTTACTCAGTTGGGTAGCCCCCAATAAATTTTTTACTATAGTGAAAAACACTAAAGCCTTGGAGTAGTGTGTTTTTGGGGTGGATTAGGGTATATATATTCCTCACACCACTATAAATGTCTCATGCTCAATCTTTTTCTATATGCATTCAATTCCACTATATGTTTATGTTAAGAAAAAATTATAACTTGCATACCCTCAAGTTGGTTGTTTTAAAGTGAATATGATTTTTAAGAACTCAATTCACTACCCTTTTGATTATTAGTATGGACATTCTCAGACCAATAGGTTTATTATAATATGATTATATAGTTATAAAAAAGTGAACCTAACATAAACAATCTTGGATTAAACTAATATTGTAAAAAACACTTTATGGTTTTTGTAAATTATGATTTAGAAACCCTTTAATAGAGTGAATATGAATTGAAACTTAAGTAACATGAATATAGAAGAGTTTATGATATAATATATTAAAGAGATAGTATAAACACCATATAAATTACAATATATTCATAATATAAACATGTCTCATTGAAGTGTAAATGAGATAAAATTATCCTTAAAACATTGGAAATCTCTAAATCAAAGCCTTATACAAAATATAATTTTTTAAATCCCAATAATTTTTATTAATATTATAATTAAATAAATTCATAATAGTGTATACACTAAACAAATGAAACATTTGGGTAATATGGAATATGTCTCACACAAATAAGAGTGACACAAGATATAGTAATCTCTAGTTTGACATTCCTCTGAAGTGATATATCCTAACATATGATAAATTTAAATTTATTATACTTATATACCTAAACTATACCCATACATATAATTCCATACATTTTATTACTTATAAAAATTTAAAAACTAATCATTAATAATTATTTATTATAATAATTATTTCGAGTGATGCCTGTTTTAGTTCGGAAATTTCAGTCCTTTTCTTTTGATCATGGTTTCATTATATATGTAATTTTAATCACGTAAAGTATACCATGTTATTATATAATATCAGTATTATTGCATATTCTTTAATCATTCATTTTATAATCATTATATCATCACCCCTGTAGGTGGTAAAACATACATAAACAATAGTGTGTTATAAAGTATAAATAATATGAAAATTCCAAGGTATACTCATATCATAAAATTTATAGAAGATGATTAATTAAAAAAATAATAATAATATATATATTAATTATATATAATTTTAGAAACATCAATAGAATTTAGATATTGTAACTAAAATATATCACTCATGGAGATGGTAGTCTGTATGTACACATGAATAATACTACAATTTTTTAATGAGAGAAAAGGAAAATATTGTTGAAAATATTTTATCATTAAAAAATAATTATTAAATCATAAATAATTTATGTACCTATTAAATCCATCATTATAAATTTTAATAATATTGGATGATGGGAAATGAGTCACATAACTACATAGAGGTAATAGTCCAGATGTATGCACGAGCGGTACTTTCATATCTCATTTGATAGAAATGAGGTGTAAAATTATTGACCACAGAAATAATGAAATTAAAAAAATATATGATTTAATATAACTTATTTTAGTGAATATAAAACATATTTAGAGGAATTATAATACATCATAAACTTTGAAAGAGTCAGGTAAGATGATTTCATCTTCTCTGAGATAATTCCTTTCGCTAAAGACTTAAGACTTGTTTAGATGGTATAAGGGGAATAAAAGAAGATATAAGATTAAGGGGAGATATATAGAATGGTGTCAAGTAATTTCATTTTTGATATATATTTAATATAATTTTTGGGTAAAGGAGAAGATGTGGTTTCCTTTTATATTTGATGAGAGTTGCACTCTTGAAATTATTTGATTTTTTCAAATATTAAAAGATCTTATTCATGGTGAAGTGTCACTAAACAACCCAAA
Source organism: Viscum album (assembly GCA_963277665.1). NCBI lineage: Eukaryota > Viridiplantae > Streptophyta > Magnoliopsida > Santalales > Viscaceae > Viscum > Viscum album. Next base: position 1,041,271,472 of record OY728132.1, on the reverse strand, counting down.
ATTAATATATAATAATTTATAAGGTCAATATAAACATATCCAATCACATGTAAACATGTTTTAGAGAAATTTTAAGCCTTATCTATTAGTTAAACCCCTGCTAAACCCAATTTTACCTTTACCATGATAACTTAATTTTTTACCCTGATAACTTCATTATTTTTAAAAAATAAAAGGTCCATTCTAATAGGATTTGGAAATGATTATTCCAAATTTTAAAAAAAATTCATTATATTATTAATATATAGTTGGATAAAATAACTACTAATATATGTATGTAAAATGCATGAAAAATAGTTTTTAGGAAAACACCTTATTTAAGCGTAAAAATCATTTCACCATGAATTCAAGTAATAAGTTGATTTATATGAATTTTTTTATTAAATAAAAAAGTAATGTATTTTATTCTTTTTTATCAATATAAAACTGATTTAAACCATCCAAACATGACACTAAATGAAAAAATATATGAAAAAAATATTTAATTTGAATAAAATATAATTAATGTCCATAAAATTCAAACATGGGTTCACAAGTTCAAAATAATATTTTAAAATAAATTATTTAACAAATAAAAAATTATTTGGTGAATAAATTCATTTAGTATGATAAAATAAAGTGTTAGATATATTTGCATGCCATAACCCATAGTTTTTTACATCGCCTTACTTATTTTACCCTTACTAAGGTGATAGATCTTAACTACAATTACTATTCATGAAGGCCAAAATTAAAAGGGAAATAATAAAAAAATAACGACATCGTGAAAAAAATATAGTATCTATATTAAATCTTCAATATATATCTGTTTTTGAAATCAATTTCAATATAAATGTACTGAATGCAATAAAAACACATTTTTGAAAAATTGGGTGTTAAGACAAAATATGAACTTATCCCCAAATAAAATATTATTATAATTACTATATATTTAATAATATAATTTTTAATTAAATTAGAATTATTTTACTTTGAAAAAAATTCTGAACATAATAGGAATTTTAAATTACTAGATTTAAAAAAAGAAAAGTCATTTTTAAAAAAGTCCACATTTTTCATTGTTTACTCAAAAAACAATCATTTCAGAATAATCCAAAAAAAATTCCTAAGACTATTACAGAATTACTTTTTGAAAAATTATATAAATTTTATAAAATATTATTTATATTATTTTTATAAATTAATTATTAAATTCACGCACAAAATGAAATTAAAATATTTTTTTCGAAAACATACTTTTGAAGAATAAAATGTCTTTATTTTCATTACACGCATAATAACTATAATTAATTTAATTTTATTTATTTAAATTATACATATGAATTTTTTTATTAGAATAATTAATTAATATAAATAAACTATCATGTATATATATAAACAGTTTTATAAAGAATATCACTTTTACTTACAAAGGATTTTATCTTCATTCCTAACCAATTGATAATCAATGAATCGTATCTTAGTTATTTTATTAATGAAAAATTTAATTTTATATTTTAAAATACATTTAATCATATTCAAACATTTAAATTCAAGGTGATATTATAATAGTCATATTTAAATAATATTTTTTTTGGGTCCATTTATCCTTTATGTTTTATATAACATACGCTATCGAAAAAATTATTATGTAAAATAAAATAAAAAATAAAATCATTGTTAATTATTATTTTTAATGTAATAAGTTAATTATCACATATATTTTTCATATTTTTCATTTTTACTATTGAAGAAAAAAATGGTTATTTTTTAAAAAAAAATAGTTTGCTAATATATTTCTTGTTTAAAAGATAAATTTATAAATTTTGGAATTTTAATTTGATTGAATGAACCTCATTTTTAAAATAATCTTGTCAATATACCCTTTGGGTGATTTTTTTTATTTTCCAAACTTGTTGATTTTTTTGGTGAATAGTTAAAAATATTTTTGTTACCAAAACTGTAAACATTATATAATTATAAGCAAGACATAGATGTGTATAAAACCTTATAATTTTTAAAAAATTTATTTAAAGAAGAAAAACTATACAATTTAAAAATAATGATTTTAATATATAAAAACCATGGTTAACATTTTGAGATCTTAAGCTATATTTTTTAATAAAAACTATTTTTAGTGTTTTCTTTTTATTAAAGAAACAAAATATGGTAAAATTTTGTTTGGTCATGAATAGAAATACAAATAACTTTTATTTATTTTTTAATAAACCGATTTATATAATTAAAATAAACTAAGGTTATAATTTTACCCTTCAGATAAATTTTTAACCTTAAAAATAAACATTTCCTAAAACTGATTTTTAAGTGTCACATGAACGGATGTCAAAATTTATTTTCCTACTTATGAATATTATATGATAATATGAATTTTAAATTTGTAATAATTAGGTCCAAATTATTTAATACATGGACATTGTTATTCAGAAAATTATGTTACTAATATAAATATTAGTTTATGTAGTAAAATAATTTTTTTTCAAGGAAACATAATTTTTTGAATGTTTTTATTTTAAATTAAATTTATTTATATGAAATTAAATACTATACTGTGTTGTTTAAAAAAAATTAACAAAATTAACACTCATTTAATTGGTAATCAATTTCAAATAAGGTTAATAAAATTTAATGTTTATATCAATATTTTTCTATAAAAACATTTTACCACACATTATGGGTTTTAATTTAAACGATAATTTACTCATATTTATAAGTTGAAATAGATTAAATAGAATAAAAATTTGTATTCATAACATATAATTATATAAGAATTTTCATCTTATATTTCTAGTAATAAAATAATTATTGTAGTAAATGTTATTAAATATTAATGTGATAAAATGGATAATCATATATTATTCGAATTTTACTAAATCAATTTGACACATATACATTATATAATAACATTTTAGGTTAAAAATGGATACCTAAATGTCTCATATACATTTACCCTCATTAATAACCTAACTCAAAAAATCCACCTAACCCCCATGTGATATCATTCTTACAACATATGTAAGCTTAGTTTCCATGAAAAAGTCTCTATTTTCATCTATAAATGTAGCTCACTCTTAACCATTCTCTCATCCCTCTCCGGCCCAAATGCATTCATAAAAAAGTTCCCTTCCCTCTATCTCTCTGAATACCTCCCAATCAGTTCTTAAGGGTCTATGGATCCTTACTAAGCTTTAATAATCCACTTATAAATGTGTGCAGAGTGTGTTTGACAAAATCAAGATAAATAGTAAGGGTTTAAGAATTTATCATCCTTCCTTAAGGCATGTTTTCATATGATGAACCAATATTATTTTTTATGGGTTTACAACTACCCATTTACATATAAAATATTAAATTATTTTATATCTTAGAAACATCACTTTATTGAATTTCATCATTTCTTTATCGTTTTCTAAATACCTTACTAAAATATATGGTCCTTTCATAAATCAATATTCGTTATTGAATAATAATATTTTCTCTTCAGATTTATTTTTTATTTCAAATTGTATTTACAATTTCTCTCATGGGAAATCACTTTTTATTCCAATCGTCATTATTGATGAGTTATTTTCACACTTGAAAATTAAATAATGTAATGAATAATTCCCATCATCTTAAATGATTATTTATCATTCATGTACAAGTTTTATCCTTTAAAAAAATGTTATCCTATCATATTTTGTAATTAACTCTTGTTACTATCATATTTGTTTTACCGCTTTTAAAAAATATGTTTTACTTCCACATTTTATGGTTTTAGTTTTCTACCAATGTATTTTTCTAAAAGTCAAAAGGTTTTCCCTTACATGATAAAATGTTTAATTTTCTATACCACATTTCTATTAGTTGATTTCTATATTTTTCAATGATCCATTGTTGGATATTTTATTCAAAAAAAGATTCAATGTTTTCAATTAAAAACTTTTTAATGGAATTCTGAACATTACCCTTAATAGTGTCTTTTAGGGAAACGTTAAAATGTTTTCTAAAACACATTTATGATTATGTTTCACTTTTCATTTTCATTTTAAAATGTATTTACCTTCTTGTATTTAATTTTTCATGATCTATGCATTATTTGTATATATTATTTGGGTGATTAAACTAATGATATCAAAAAATAATATTCTTTATCCCATTTTATTTTGTAAAATATAAAGAATTATTTTGATAAGGGTTTTTTACTATCTATGTAAAAATCATTATTTATTTGTTAATGGGATGTATTTTTCGTACCATATATCTTATTTATATAAATGGTTTATCATAATTTTTTTTGATGTAATCCTAAAAAACATTTCATTCATAGGATATTGATTCCTTTATGACATTTTTTATGATTTTTATATGGGGAACACTTGTGCAACAACATAATATAATTTGAAATGTGTGTCTAAAATTATATTTCCCTATAATGAATTGGGTAAAGATTTATGAAACATAAGATTTTATAGTATTAGGTAATGAACCTAATCAACCACGGGACACTCTCAATTATGTAATGATGGGTGGGGCCATAATTAAATAGCACTGCAATGCATTAGGTAAATATTTATATCACATGATATGTTTTAAGAATATGGGATGAACCTAATAAATTATGGGGATCTATTTATAATGTGATTAAGGGTAATCACAAAATTATATATCCTTATAATACATTGGGTAATGATTTATCTCATGAGATGTTTTGTTTAGGATTAGAGAGTGAACCTAATCAACTACTAGACTTTTTTCTCTATGTGATGAGGGTTTAGAGAGTGAATCTTGGGTTATTATAATTTTTTCATGTATTATTCTATGGTCACAAAAATATTATTACATTATCTTTTTAAATCATTTTCATTATTCTGTAGTCACATGCTATGATTCAAGGTTTATAATCCCTATTTTACTTGGTATGAATTAGGAATATCATGCTAATGTTCGTTATTTACATTCTCAAACCCATATATTTATATCACACAGGCCAATGATCTTAAATTTTTACCTCTTGAACTTAGACTTATTGTGTTTTTGAAATCACATCATTTTATGTTTCTGTTTACCTTGGTAATGAAGTAGTATAATAAATGTGCTATGTCTAGAATACTACCCTACATATAAAATATTTGGGAGATGTTGAAGACTAAATATGGTTTTAAAAATTATTAGTTTAGTGAAAAATGTCTGTTAGAAAATAAATACATCAGTTTATATTAGTTAAAGATTTTTGTTTTCCTAATTCTTCTAAATACACTAGACCTATCGATCTGTGGTTTTTATTCATTTTGAAATTTTATGTGTAAAAGAATGAAATATTATGAGTGTAAGTATGAAGTTTATATATATATGTCATCAAAAAATGTATGAATTTCATCATATAAATTTAGTTTTCTACTTTGATTATAGGACATACATTTTCTAACAATTTCCATATTGTATGAATTGTTTCATATGAATTTTAAGATGGGAAGTTGTTATGTCTTCCAAAGTCTTTGGATTTTAGCATTATAGAATGATATATGTGTAGGGATTTCAACAAGAAAAATATCATTTTTCTTTATTTCATGCAGTGATTCAATGTATTATTTAGGATATAAATATAATAAGAAAAATTTATTTGAAGAAGTGAAAATAGAAAGCAATATTATACAGAAGAAATTTCGGTAGTATTTATTGGATCATAATAAAGATGAAAATGTATATGAGATAGAACAATACAAGAGGGTTGAATTGTAGGTTTAAAAACTTTGTATTTAAACTCTTACGAAAAAACATAGTTTATGATGTCTTAAAAAAATACAATTTACAACCAATAAAAATTATCAAATTATTCCTAGATCCGATGAAAATGATATGATAAGACCGGTTATTAAAACAATTGTATTTGTAATGAATACAATTATCAGAGTTATAAAAATTTGAATGATTCTACCATACAATGTATGGAATCATTTTAAAACAATATTTAATGACAATATCACAAATAAAACAAATACAATAGAAAATAATTTGAATAGAAAGAGGAAATAAATCGATTCCATTCTATTACAGAAGAATAAGAACAATAAAGGTATTAGAATTATTTCATAATAAAGAGTAGGGTACCCTTTCACCTACTATAAAATGTGTGTCTTACCACTAGCCTGGTAATCCCTTGATAAGATGATCGACACATGTATCTTTCTATCCATGGAAGCCCTTTATTAATAAGGTAATCACTACCTCTGTCTTTCAAATACTTGAAATCCCTCAATACAATGACCAGTGGCACTATCTTCATTTACCCGAAATCCCTCGGTCGTTATCATATTGATCAGTTACACAAAGTAAAACAATTCAATTATTAAAATACAAGAACCTGGAATAAGTCGTTCACATCTTTTATCTTCATGGATTTTCGCATGAAGCAAGTGAGATGTCATAAATTCTATCTCTATAACATGTGAGATTTTAAAATTTGATTAATCTGGTTTGAATGACATCCTATTTATAGGCCTCAGGTTCCAACAGACATATTTATCTAGAAAATTTGGAGGGCCTTGGACACCTGGTATTACAATGGTCAAAACAAACAAAATAAATGACATCATTTTGATTAGTATATAACTAACTCAATAACACCGTTTTGGTTAGAAAAAAATAAGTAAATAAGTTTAAAAGAATGAGTAAGATTAAATATAGTGAAAAACAGGTATTCTATATAGGAGTAAAATATGAGCACATTGAATTACATGAGTACAATACATAACTTGGTCACAATGCATGTTGTCATTACGATGCATATCATGGTTACGATATGTAACGTGGTTATAATGATTAACATGGATAAGATGCATATCATGGTTACGATTCATATCGTGGCTGCGATACATAACATGGTTATTGTGCATGTTTATGATTCATAATATGATTATGATGTATAAACTAGTTATGATGCATGATTACGATGAATCTTATGAATATGATACATAATCTAGTTACGATACATAATATGAATAAGATGTATAACCTGGTTATGATTCATATCATAGTTACAATACAAAAAATCATATATGATTATGATAAGAAACATCATATGTTGTTATGATGATATACATCATATGAGGTTATGAATGTAAAAAACAGTACATGATTACGATTGTAAAACAACAGTATATGATTACGATTGTAAGACAACATATGTGATTACGATGATAATACCACATATATAAAAAACAAGAATTAATTTTTGATTTCCAAAACAAAAATATCATTGGGAATGTTGAGAAAAATATTGACCCAACAATCTCCCCCTTTTTGGAAGGCACAAAATAGAAAAAACCAATCAAGCTTATCTCCCCTTGAGTATAGTAACTCTTCTGAGAGTAATAGTGAGTATGAATAATTATAACATAGTATAGAGATTATATATAAGGATCACATTCTCTTTAATTTTACATGGTATTTATCACCCTTTATAAGTTATTCATCCTTTTACTTTTTATGAAAGAAATTTATACCTTTACAAACTATACTCCCACTTTTGAATTTTCAAAAACAATAAGGAAAAACATTCATTTTTTAAATAGTTTAAAAAATAGAGTATGAAACAATAAACATTACTTGGAATGAAATATGTTCTTTCTACAGTAAGAGTTTAAAAATTCATTTGTTCCCCTTTTTTCAAGAAGTTTAAAATAGAATGTTTCATCTTCTTGAACTCTTTTCTATTCTCCATCAATTTTTCAATAGATTATTTTTGAGCCTTCAACTTCACATCCTGTTATATAGTAATACATTATTGCTTTCAAAGCCTATCCTCATGAAGATGACTGATTCATTTCTATGTATAGAGCCTTGCTTCATGGGCATTGAAATCATCCACTTTGACTCTGTAGGCATTCTCTAATATTACAACTCAATTTCATAACAAAACAACCTCATTACATTTATTATCCAATGTTTACTTTAGATGGTCAATCTATTCATAGGATATTCCTTTTTAGGTACTTGGTCTTTAAAGACATCAAGTTATTCATTCGATTTAGCAACCAACATTTGGTAGACTAAATTGGGATCATTTACTGGATTCAAAAATTCATCATGTTTGTCCACATGATTATTGATACTATCATAAATTTTATGTGAGATATTTATAACCTTTTTACAATCCTATCTGTGGTAAGCAGTATTTTCATTGAAAATTTTAAAATCAAGTTCATTATTTGGAACCATATCCATCACAGGCATGATAGATTCTATTCATTCATTATGAATATTTGAAATGATTTATATCCTGGTTTCATTTTTTGGAAGTAAAAGTATAATATTTTCTAATCAATTCAAATCTTGTTCAAATATTGTCTGATGTATTAAATTCCCTTTATTGTGATTTTTCATTCTAAAATGGTATCTATGACGACCCAAACCCGGATTCCACTTAACAGGTTCCTCGAGACATGTGGGCCACATGGCCTCATGTGTATCTTTCTGAACACCAAAGGCTGCTGACTAGAAGGGATGACCTAGGGTGTGTTTGTGGGACGATTATGCCCTCATTAGTAGAGTGTAGCATAGTTGAAGGAATATAAAGGAATAGTAAATAGTGGAAGAAATATAAATTAATGGCAGAATAAAATTAATGCAATAAATAAATTAAAATTTTACTAACTTTATCAACTGAATAATGATGATATAATGTCATGTCACTAGAAAATTTGGAAGCATGGTATAAGACAATAGGCATAAGATGTTACACAATGTAACGGAAAAAAATACTACTCTAGGCATCCTGAGATCTAACTTGGTCATCTGTTATCAAGATCCATCTTATCAGTACACGATCAGGTTTTGGAAGTTGTATTCTTCCCTTTATCAATACTTGCAACAATGTAAAATACTATTGGTACCAAACGACACCCAAAGAGGTTGTGAGATAAATGTCAGCGGGCCACCACCAACAGTGTCTATAACATCTGGCATGTGTAATGGTATATAATAGTATACAAACATGCATATATAAAGGAATGAAAATAGTACAATATAACTAAATTCCCATGTAGTTTCTTCAGCCCTCGACTAATGTCTGAACATGTAACCATTTCATTGATTATGTAACTACCATTTAATGTTAATAGGTCACGTGAGGCATATCCAGAATTGACATCATCTCATGATAGAATAAGTAATGTTGGTCTCAAGACGTAACAAGGAAACCTGATAATTATATCCAATGAGGGAATTCTTGGTTAATAACCAATGTAACGTAAACACATAGAACAATAACTCAGAATTACTTGAGTTTTCCTAATGGGTAAGAGTGTAATACAATGAGTGTTATCCATGTCATTCCATAATAATGTGTCAACCGAGTCTATGGAGTGCATCAAAATTAAAATGGGGCTAAGCAAGGACTAGGTCCAAGGACTATATCCAAGGCACCTACTAGTCAATGTTGGATCCAAGGAGTGTATCTGAGGTACCCAGGGATAATGAAAGGGACTGTATGGTAGTATAATGGGAATCTAAGGAATAAAAAAACTGGATTCTACGTGGGTACTAATCTAAAAAAACCACATCCTTTAATCGGAATGGGGTTCTAGAGACTCAAGGTATTACCCTATTAGAATCTTAGGAAAGCTCAAGTATGTCCATTCCTATTTGATATTGTAATCATGTAGTAATTCATTTGGTTAATTTCTTTTCTTCCGTTAGTGTGGATAGATCAAGTAGAGATGACACGGATTATTTATTGTTCTATGCCTTGTCATTAATTAGCGTGGATAGGCATATTCAATTATTAAGGTTCACTCTGCTACCTTCCATAAACATCGAATGGGGTGATACAGACAAGTAACCTTTTTCCAATCTCTTTTATTAAGGCCAAGTTGTATACATAGTATACATTCCATCCCACATTTCACTTTTAATAGTTATTTGAAGAACTTGCCTTAGGTAGGTCCGGTGGTAAAAATTCATGGTTCATTCCATTATACAATACTCATTAAAAAACAAAGCATTTGTTATAGGAAGGATGACATTTAAAAAGGTCAAGAAAGGGCCCACCTGAATGGTGGCACAAATGTGTCAAAACACAAAAAATTCAATTATGTCATAACCATCGACATGAGATGGATTGAGTTATGGGTGTAACTACTAACAACTAATAACATATTTAAAAATGTCATATCTATATAAATCTAACAAGTATTATCATGGCATGTAAATTTAAAAAGTGGTCCCCGATGGAATCGTCGGGCCCCAGACGAATATTCCAAAATCAATGAACTTTATGGATGAGTAATAGACCACCCAACTTAGGGTTGTACGATCCTCCTCCTCAGGTATCAGCCCTTGATTTTCCTCAGATCATAGTATATCTATTAAATGGGGAAGATGATCCCAGGGAGATAACATGGTCAAGAGTGAAAGGGAAGAATTATGGCTAAGGAGGACTCAAGTACTTATGGTTACACCTCCAAAATGATGAAAAAAATCTCGATCAGATTTCGTACAAAGAATATCTATTGATTCCAAGTTTAGATCTTTAAAAATCCCCAAATTGAGAGGTAAATAGGTAAATACCACATAAACTTGGATTAGGGACGATGAAAGGCTGAATTAGTTCATTAAGGGAAAACTAGAAACATTACCTTGAAAATTGCATGGGCAGTGTTTTTTCACATGGTTTGTCAAATCATGTGCAAACTGTGTGAGACGATTCTACCTAAAAAGTCTTCCCCCACACAGTTTGATCAAACCATGTGTCATCCATTCAAGTTTACCTTGGAAAAAGGGGCATTCGCACGGTCAGGCTACATGGTGGTGTGCCAACCATGCAAGGTTCCACTGTCTGAAAAAAACCATCCACACAGTTTACTCTAAATTTTGCACAAGGTCTTCTTTCTCCGAAAAGATGGGTTTTAGGCTCTGAACAAGCATCAGACACCGTTGAAACCATTACTAACTCATTTGGCATCCAATGTAGATCAAATGTAAATATTTACACTAAATATTAAGTGATCCATACTAGAGTGATAAAATGGGTTCTTATAGACTTCCCCCTAAAAAGAACTCACCCTAGAGTTCTCCTTCCAAAGGTAAAGAGACACAGTCTAAGAAAAACTCTAGCCATTGAGCACATTCATCAACTTCCCTCTCCCATGTCTCATCTCATACTCAGTTGTATTACCATAGTACCTATACGAGATAGACATACATGCCTCAGAGAACCTTCATGCTTTGGTTAATGATGCGTACAGGATATTCCTCAAAGGTAGCATTAACATCCAACTCAACTTCAATGGGATCAAAGGTATTATATGGGTCATCATGATATTGTTGAAGCCGTGAGACATGAAAGATGTTGTGCATTTCATGGTACCTATGAGGTGGTAACAACCTATTGGCATCTAGTCTGACTCTCTATAGAATTTTAAACATCCATACATAATGAGGTGACAACATTCCATGCTTCATTAACCCTTTAATCCCATGCCTAGGTGATACCCAAAGAAAAACACGATCCCTAACCTCAAACCCAAGAGGTCATCAACATCGATCATAATAATATTTCTATCTATACTTAGTAGTATTCATACACTTCATGATTAGTTGGACCTGTTCTGAAGTCTCTTAATTCAGATGAGGACCTAGTAGGGAATCCTCACCTATATATTGCTAGCACCAGGGTGAACAGAATGGCCTACCATATAAACCATAAAAATGATCCATATGAATCGTCACTTGAAAAAAAACAATTTCATAAGAAAACTCGATGAGATGGATATGCTTCTCCCATGAACTACCGAAGTCAAGGAAACATGCTCGAAGCATGTAGAGACCCAAAGTTGATGTAAATGAACATTACATTACTTCTTTGGAATACTTAGTACATAACAAAAATAGACACACAAGGATCGTAATAGTTTAGTGTCTTTGGAAACTCAGAATATAATCTTTTAAACGTGGTGAAATATCTTCAACATCTCCCATAAATATCTTCCCTCTTTTCATTCATACCTAAAACCATTCTTTATATCCTGGGGAAAAGAAAAAATAAAAGGGGTGAGCTCAAATGCCCAGTAAGGGTAAGCATAGAGAACATAAAACAATCCATAAATATTTAAATACAATAAACTTGAACATAAAGTATAAACATCAAAATCTTGTGCAAAGACAAGAATCTTAGAAGTACGTAAGGCATATATCATAAGGGAACATCAATCATGATAAAATATCATGGGAAGAAAACATGTAATTGTGGAAACCATTAAGCACATGTTATGATTATGATAGTAGCCAAGGCATTGCTACCAAGACCATCTTAGTGGACAAAGTCCCTTTCTGAATCGAGTTCACTCCTCGTTTCAGTCCTATAACACTGAACCGGATTAATATACTATTCCAGCCATGTATATCTCACGAGATATAAATACTTACCCAATACATTGGAAGTAGATATAGGTCCCACCCATCTCATAATGATACCATTCTTATGTGTGCCACAAAATGAAAAAAAATCATACATCATTGCATAACCCATGTAATAAAAATGGGATTATTAAACATCGTGACATCATAAAAAACTTTATATAAGATAAACGAATTCATAAAAATAATTCCATCACAACATAATAAAATCAATGTAATAATAGGGAAAGAAGCAGAACCTTATATTTTCTTAGATGGAAAATAAATTTGATAAAACACTTCAACTCCATTCTTCAAGAAAATATCCTTTCTACTTCAAAAACATTTTTCCTTTCTTTACATGTCATTCAATTTTAAACTAAATGAATTTGATTAAAAATAAACATTAAAACTTGTAAATAAATATTCTTGGAAATAATGTTTTAAAAATCCATTTATTCCATATAAGTTAAAAAAACATTCTTCTCGTACTTTTGTCAGAAAAGTCAAAAAGTACCTCGTACGAAAAATGACAAATGAATCCTTTCGTATCTTTTACTAAAAACTCACCAAGGGGTAAAATCGGATTTAAACAATTATCGAAGTATATAAATAATATAACATATTGAGGAAACATGTATGTTGATGATAAATATTCCCCAGTAAATTCTGAATATAAACAATCTCGGATAAAAATGAGATTGTGAGATTTTCCATTACCTTAGGTCTGATTTGATTCGTAACTGTCCGAACCTCCTGTATAATGATTTAAATAATTTCATTGACTTATTCCATAATCATAATTATTTTTATGAAATCATATATGGTCATATTCTTAGCTTCTTATTAATAATATTTCATTTCTACTTATTATTCAGGTGTTTATTACTTTTTGTTCTTATGCGTGTTTTGTCGAATAAAATATTTATTCTTCTTTTTAGGTTATAGATACCTCATTACCAAAATGGTATTAGTGTAATATATATTATATTTATTCATTCAATTCATTTATATAATCATTATGCAATGAAGATCATGTAGAACAAGTTGCATCACATCGTGGAGACGGTATTCCGTACATACGAACGAGCGATGATATCGTTCCCATGATCGTGGAATTGTATTGGAGTGTATCTATACTATTTCAGAATAAAAAATAACTTTAAAATAATCATATATAGTTATTATTAACACCATTATACACATCCAAGTAATGTGGTGGTGGAAAATAGTTTACACCATGGCGTGGAGACGGTATTCCGTACGTACGCACGCGCAGTGATTTCATTTTCCGTAGGATGGATAGATTGTGAAATAGGGTTGTTTCATACATATAATAACATAACATTATAAGAGTAATACTGATGTTATTACTTAATAATGAAAAAACTAAATAAGAATAAGTGGAATAGGAAATAAAATTGAAAGAATCAGCAACAGACATTACCTCTTCTTTGAAGCGCCTCTTTGAGACCTCCTCATAGGGCACTAAAATTGGTCTTTGAATAAGACCAGGACCTCTGTGATATTTATAGGGAAGTGGAGAAGAGAATTTGGCAGGGTTTCCCTGAGCTTTAATGCTGAAAGAGGTGTGTGGAAGAGAGGGAGGAGGTGCCCTTTTATTAGGGAGGACATGGGTACATTAGGAAAAACTAAAAATATTATTTTATTATAAAGTCATATTCGTTTTTTAACAGCTCCAAATTGATTTATTTCGATGATAAGGTAGGTATGGGTCCAAATCCTCTAATTCAATATAATTTATACAAGTTTAGGTATCTATTTTAACCTTATCATATAGATTTAACTTTATGTTAGATATTTTAACTTTTACCGTGTATTCTTGATTGCTTACACTATAAGGTTAATAAACTTACTATAACAATACAAAAGAACCCCAAGTTGTTTATTATTAATATATATAACCTTATATAAGTCATTTGGCCGAACCTTAGATTTTTAGGAATAAAATAACAATTAATAATATCATATTTTTTTTTAAAACTGTTTTATGTCAATTTTGACACTATTTGGTAATTGATTTTTGTGAAAATCATAACAGAAATATTAGTTCGAAAAAAGTTAATTAAATCAATAATAACATGTCATATTAACCTAATTTTTTTTAATTCATAAAAAGTCTCAAATTACATTTATTTGGGTATTTATAACATCAATTATGTCAACATATCATTAATAAGATAATTAGTGCATCATCATTATGTCATAAATATATTAAATTATTTATTGTCTAAAAATTACAAATAAAATACCATTATGTAGGAAATATTTTTATCTTTCTAATAAATATTTATAGTCGAATTTATCTTTTGTATAACCCTATATTAAAAATGATTTAGTTATTAAACTTTGATTTTAATTATTTGAACCCTTCTTTAAATAAATTAATAATAAATGTCCTAATCTAATCCATGTGGGACTAAATGGTCATATTTTATTCCTAAGGTTGTTTTTGGTCGTATTACACTTATCCAATAGAATTAGAACATGTGTTAGGGTAATTATAATATCATTTTTACCCTTAATTACCCTATTTACTTTTAACCATGGTAAAAAAAACTATTCACCAAAAATTATTTTCATCTCATTGAACCACATTTTAGTCCTTGATATTAACCGTGTCTCTCAGAATTTCGATATTCCACTCATAGAAGCGGTAAAATTATGTTTTATGTGAATTTGCAAATTCCCCTAGGAGGTGGGTAAAAGATGGTGAAAAGTTCAATAAAATTTTTATATATCTAAAATTATTATAAAATGACTCCAATGACTTAAATTGAACTTATATAGGAATTATGTATTAATTTTGACATAAAATAAATTTAAATAAAATAAATTATTATTTACATAAAAAGTCGGTTTAAAATAGTAACCCCGTTTTTTCACTATTCATCAACAATTGAAAGTTTTTAGAAAAATACCAAAAATTCACCCTAGGATAATTTCGATATTCCAAATCCAAAAATAATTTCCATTTTGAAAGATCATCTTTCTAAAATTTCAAAAAGTGGGTATTACTATTCATAATGGCCAGTTTATATAACATATCGTTGTTTAGCGAAACTAGGTATTGCGTACAACACACGCTATCGTGGAAGGTCGCGAATGCATGTAATGAAATCCAAGTCAGGGATGCGTGTTTTGAAAGCTCCTTTTAGTGTAGCATACAACACAAGACATTAATTAAATTAAAAAGAATATTTTTCATAAAATCTTGGGGTGTTACATTCTACCCCCCTTAAAATGAATTTCACCCTCGAAATTCATCAAGGTTATAAATGGTTTACTACTTGAAAGTTTCTTTAATAGAAACCCACATCGTAAAAAGAAATACCAAAACATGGCTTTAAAAACTAATGTATGAAACGTAACGGTTACCCAAAATAACTAATCACTGGGTTTCCACATAGGATAACATCGGTGAAAATATAGATATGTAAGAGAAATCTAACTGTCATGTTCGGATGGAGAGTGGTAGAGAACTTGGCTATGAAAAAGCCAAAAATCACAAAGCTATATATTTGTGATGATCTAGGGTACCATTCGATTCATCGGATATAAGGGTTCAAGGACAACATTTTTGGTTTTCAAGATCATTTCCCTAAAGTTTAAGAATTTGAATTAGAATAAATACTTACTTTATTTTGGTATAATCTCACCGTTTCTCATGCCTTGAACAATTTCCACTTAATCTCTTTAAGAAATGAAGTTGAATATATCTTTCGTGAAGTTTTAGAAGATCATGTGATAGAATGATACGTCATTCCATCTGTCTCAAACATATGTTAGCAAACTTTATATACATAATTCCATCTATGGTGAGATTAATCATATATGGTTCCAAAATGTACTTATACTTCATCTATCATCCTGTATAATATAATAAAAATATTTTTTACTAACCAGGGACTTCCTGTAGGCCATTGATAGAAAATAAAGGCTTGTCGCACTTCAGTTGTGGGTTCGATTCCCACAGCCTTGTCCGATGTGATGGGTTTTCGCTCGTTCTGCAGGTTGTCCATTTTTTCTAATAAATAAAATAATAACTTATGGCCAACATAATCCATTCCAATCTTTAGGATTATCCATAATATTTCAGTCCATTCTCATATTATAGTGAAAACGATTACCAGAGATTTCATATAACAAGCATGTTAGTACCATTGTTGATCCCCATATATCATAAGATATGTCTTGTTGGTCACATTCCAAGCATTCAAAGGCCTTAATCATGTATTCTCTTGAAAAATGAATACCCATTGAATCTTAGTGAAAACATGAGTGCTGTCAAAAGTTAACTCTTTCCACAAACCAAAACCCCAAAATTCTATATACTCAAACCATGATATAACTATTTCCTTATATCAGTCATGAGCTCATTAATACTGTCAAAAATTTAATTTTCTCCTTATCCCTTCATTATGCGCATATCATCTTCTTTCCAAAAATATCTCAATCACTTTCCATGGTTACCAGTACCATAAAATTATTGAAAACCACAAATTACCAATACATAAATATTCTAATATTCCATGATACTATATACAACATTATTTTGGAATCCCATTACATAAACACTTAATCATTCAAGCACATCATTGTCATATTCAACATCGCCAATAGTGATCGCATGTTACTTCCCTTTGTCCTTTGCCTTAAGTGGTTTCTCATGTCGATCATCATTACCCTTGGATTAGGGCATTGATTAGTAGAATTCCACATTTCATTGCACTTGAAGCATTGAAGTGTTGGTGGTGCGTTCTCTGTAGTATTTTCTTTATTCACATCATTGGCAACCCTTTTTCCATTACTTAGACACTCAGCTGCTCGATGCCCTTCTTTTCCACACTTAAACCATTTTCTAGTCCCTTTAAGACAATCTCCACCATGCTTCTTTCCACACTTTGAGCATAATAAAACATTCATCTTTTTTTTCACCATTATTATGAGATTTCTCCTTGAACTCAATCTTTCATTTCTTTTTAAAACCATAAGATGGATATGTAACCCCAACTTCCATTTCTACCATGATAGCACAACACACAATTTCTTCATAGCTACTGAAGTCTCTTATAGCTAATTCCCTTCGAAGATTTGGTTTTAAGACACTGAATAATCGATCAACTTTACTTTCAGGTTGGATGATAAAGCTAGATGCATACATTGAAAGCCTTGTAAAAGTTTCTTCGTATATACCAACAGATTCATCATCCTTTTGATTTAGTTCAAGAAATTCCTTCTTCATATTTGTTCAATGAATACAAGGGAAGTTCCTATTGAAAAATAAGTTCTTGAACTTGTCCCATTCCATGGACTCAATTTCATCTCTTGGCCTCGTATTCATGATAAGATTCCACCATTGTTCAGCTTCACCTTCCAAATGATATACTAATAAGATGACTGTATCATGTTCAGAACATTGAAGAACTGAAAATATCATTTCAGTGGTACTGATCCATTGTTCAGCAACAAGTGGATCTGAAGACCCACAGAAAGAGGTGGACGTTGCCTCATGAAGAACTCAATAGAATAGTGTTCCCTTCTCTGCTCATTTGGATGTCCAGAATGATTCATAGCTTGTTTAAGTATAGAAATATGATTTTTCACTCCATCTCCCATAACATTTGTTTGTTCAGGAGGACAACCATTGCATTCTTCATTACATTGATCAACACGGTTCCTTCGGGTTCCAGCCATCGTCTAAAACCCAAAAAAAAATAGTGTGAGAGGAAAAAATCATGCTAGGGAAAACAAAATAATAAATGGGGAGTACAATTAATATCTAACATCTTAGGTTTAATTCTAAGATCGTTACCATAATTCTAGGACTATAACCTATACTTATACTTAACCTTAGGTACATCCCTAGACATACATTATAAATATCTCTAGGGATCTCACTAAAGTTCTCGCATCCTATTTTCCAAAGGTTGACTAAACATTTTCTATGATACCAACTGTAGAGACCCAAAGCTTGACGTACATGGACATTAAATTACTTTTTTGGAATACTTAGTACATAACAAAAACAAACACACAAGAATCGTAATAGTTTAGTGTCTTTGGAAACTCAGAATATAATCATCTAATCGTGGTGAAAGATCTTCAACATCTCCCATAAAGATCTTCCCCCTTTTCATTCTTACCTAAAACCTTTCTTTATATCCTAGGGAAAAGAAAATATAAAAGGGGTGAGCTCAAATTCAATGTAAGGGTAAACAGAGAGAACATAAAACAATCCATAAATATTTGAATGCAAAAACTTGAACATAAAATCTAAACAACAAAATCTTGTGCAAAGACAAGAATCTTAGAAGTATGTAAGGCATATATCATAAGGGAACATCAATCATGATAAATTATCATGGGAATAAAACATGTAATTGTGGCAACCATTAAGCACATGTTATGACTTTTATAGTAGCCAAGACATTGCTGCCAAGACCATCTTAGTGAACAAAGTCCCTTTCTGAATCGAGTTCACTCCTCGTTTCAGTCATGTAACACTGAACCAGATTAACATACCATTCAGCTATGTCTATCTCATGATATATAAATCTTTACCCAATGCATTGGAGGGAGATATATGTCCCACCCATCTCAAAATGATACCATTCTTATGTGTTCCACAAAATCAAAAAAAATCCTACATCATTGCATAACCCATGTAATAAAAATAGGATTATTAAGCATCGTGACATCATAGAACAATTCATATAAGATAAACTAATTCATAAAAATAATTCCATCACGACATAATAAAATCAATATAATAATAGGGATAGAAATAGAACATTATATTATCTTAGATGAAAAATAATTTTGATAAAACACTTGAACTCCATTCTTGAGTAAAATATCCTTTCGACTTCAAAAACATTTTTCCTTTCATAACATGTCATAAAATTTTAAACTAAATGAAGTTGATTAAAAATAAAAATGAAAACTTGTAAAGGAATCTTCTTGTAAATATTGTTTTAAAAATCCATTCATGCCGTATAAGTTAAAAAAACATTTTTCTCGTACTTTTGTCGGAAAAGTCAAAAAGTACCTCGTACAAAAAACAACAAAAGATTCCTTTCATATCTGTTACTAAAAACTCACCGAAGGGTAAAATTGGATTTAAAAAATTGTAGAAGGATATAGATAATATTACGTTTTGAGGAAACATGGATTTGGATGATAAATATTCCCCAGTAAATTCTGAATATAAACAATCTCAGATAAAAATGAGATTGTAAGATTTTCCCTTACCTTAGGTCCGATTTGCTTCGTAAGTGCCCAAAATGCCTGTATAATGATCTAAATAATGTCATTGACTTATTACATAGTCATACATATTTTTATGATATCATATATGGTCATATTCTTAGCTTCTTATTAGTAATATTTCTTTGCTACTTGTTATTCGGCAGTTTATTACGTTTTGTTCTTATGCGTGTTTTGTCGAATAAATTCTTATTCTTCTTTTTAGGTTATAGATACAACATTTCTAGAATGTTATTAGTGTAATATATATCATATTAATTCATTAAATTCATTTATATAATCATTATGCAATGAAGATCATGTAGAACGAGTCACATCACATTGTGGAGACGATATTCTGTACATACGCACGAGCGATGATATCATTCCCATGATCGTAGAATTGTATTGGAGTGTCTGTATACTATTTCAGAATCAATATCACTTTACAATAATCATATATAGTTATTATTTACAGAATTATACCCATCCAAGTAAGGTGGTGGTGGAAAATAGATTACACCACGGCGTGGAGACGGTGTTTCGTACGCACGCACGCGCGGTGATTTCGTTTTACGTAGGATGGATAGATGGTGAAATAGGGTTGTTTCATACTTATAATAACATACCATTATATGAGTGATACGGATTTTATAACTTCATAATGAAAAAACTAAATAAGAAGAAGTGTAAGAAGAAATCAATTTGAAAGAATCGGTAACAGACATTACCTCTTCTTTGAAGCGCCTCTTTGAGACCTCATCTTAGGGCACTAAAATTGGTCTTTGAAGAAGACCAGGACCTCTAGGATGTTTCTAGGGAAGTGGAGAAGATAATTTGGTAGGGTTTGTCCGATCTTGAAGGCTCAAAGTGGTGTGAGGAAGAGAGGGATGAGGTGCCCTTTTATAAGGGAGGAGAGGGGCACCTTAGGAAAAACTAAAAATATTATTTTATTATAAAGTCATATTCGTATTTTAATAGCTCCAAATTGATTTATTTCGAAGCTAAGGTAGGTATGGGTCTAAATACACTCATCCAATAGAATTTATACAAGTTTAGGTATCTATTTTAACCTTATCATATAGATTTAACTTTATGTTAGATATTTTAACTTTTACCGTGTATTCTTGATTGCTTACACTATAAGGTTAATAAACTTACTATAACAAGACAAAAGAACCCCAAGTTGTTTATTATTAATATATATAACCTTATCTAATTCATTGGGCCTAAAATTATATTTTTATGAAAAAATAACAATTAATAATATAATATGTTTTGTACAAACTATTTTATGTCAATTTTGACAATATTTGGTAATTGAATTTTGTGAAAATCATAACAGAAATATTTTTTCAAAAAAAAGTTAATTAAATCATTAATAACATGTCATATTAACCTAAAACATTATTGTAATTCATAAAAAGTCTCAAATTACATTTATTTGTGTATTTATAACATCAATTATGTCAATATTTCATTAATAAGATAATTACTTCATCATCATTGTGTCATAAAAATTTAAAATAGTTATTGTCTAAAAATTTCAAATAAAATACAATTATGAAGAAAATCTTTTTGGTTTTCTAATGAATATTTATAGTCGAATTTATCTTATGTATAACCCTATATTAATAATGATTTATTTATTAAACTTTGATTTTAACTATTTTAACTCTTCTTTAAATAAATAAATAATAAATTGCCTAATCTAATCCATGTGAGACTAAATAGTCATATTTTATTCCTAAGGTTGTTTTTGGTCAAATTATACTTATCCAATAGAATTAAGACATGTGTTAGGGTAATAATAATATCATTTTGACCTTTAATTACCCTATTTACTTTTAACCGTGGTATAAAAAAGGAAAATGTTACTATTCACCAAAAATTATTTTCATCTCATTGAACCAAATTTTAGTACTTGATATTAACTGTGTCTCTCATTATTTCGAAATTCCACTCTCAAAATCGGTAAAATTATGTTTTATGTGAATTTGCAAATTCTCCTAGGAGGTGGGTAAAAGATGGAGAAAAGTTCAATAAAATATTTATATATCTAAAATTATTATAAAATGACTCAAATGAATTAAATTGAACTTATATAGGTCTTATGTATCAATTTTTACCTAAAATAAATGTAAATAAAATAAATAATTATTTAAATAAAAAGTCGGTTTTTAAATAGTAACCCAGTGTTTTCACTATTCATCAAAAATTGAAAGTTGTCAGAAAAATACCAAAAATTCACCCTAGGCTAATTTCGATATTCCGAATCCAAAAATGAAGTCCATTTTGAAGGATAAACTTTATAAAATCTCAAAAAGTGGGTATAACTATTCATAGCGTCTAGTTTATATAACATATCTTTGTTTAGCAAAACTCGGTTTTGCGTACAATACACGATATCGTGGAAGGTCGCGATTGCGTGTAATGCAGGCCATATCAGGGATGCGTGTTGTGAAAGCTCCTTTTGGTGTAGCGTATAACACAAGACATTAATGAAATTAAAAATAATATTTTTCAAAAAATCTCGGGGTGTTACAGAGCATATCCTCTTGAACTTGTATTGTCTGTTTTGATTGTCCATCTATTTGTGGATGAAAATCTATGCTTGAAAGCACATCTATCCCCATAGCTTTCTGCAAACCCAACCAGAACCATGAGGTGAAACGAGAGTCCCTATCTAAAACAATAGTTCATGGAACCACATGTGGTTGTACTTTCTCATGAACATACAGTCTTCCCAACTCTTAAATTCATAAATCTTCTCGAATAGAAATGAAGAGGGATGACTTCGTTAACCGGTAAATTACTACCCAGATAGAATCGCAACATCTCATAAACCTAGGTAAGACGACTAAAAAATCCATAGAAACATATTCCCATTTACATATGGGACTGGAAGTGATTGTAACATGACTACATGTTTCTGGTGCTCCTCCTTCACCTGTTGATAGGTGGAACACCAAGTGAAGAAGACTATGCTCTGAAATTTCATTCAAGGACACCAATACTGGTGTATCATATCTCAATACATCTTCAAGATTTCTGGTTGAACTGCCCATTCAGAAGAATATAACTCATTCATCATCTCATCTCTCATATCTGCAAGAAACCAGATATGTCCATATAGACACATGTTGTTGAATCTATCCTCAGACAAATCCATAGGTGCATTATCTCATAATATACACTCACAGAGAACCAAACCTTCAGGATTTGAATATTGACTACACTTCACCTTCTTAAGGAGGGAAGAGGTACGTGTTAAGGCTGAGAGGTAAGACTGCACATGATTGTGATGAAACACTATATGAAGTTTAGAAAAGAGGGCAATCAACTTCCATTCCCCTCTAGCTTCCGGTTTGGCCTATGTTTTAGTTTTCCAACATAGAGCATTAGCATCCACATTGCCCGTTCCAGGAATATAAGAAAGATCAAAATGAAAGGATTGTAGATATTCATCCCATCTCCACTATCTATGGTTCAAGTAACACTATGAAAAGATGTAGATGAAGAGTTTTTGATATGTATACTCCAAAAAGTGCTCATTCAATAGATAGTCTCTCCAGTAATGTAAGGCATGGACAACTGCTTCATGCTCGTGGTCGTGCATCAGGTAATTTATCTTATGAGGCCTCAACATCCAAGACCATACGCAATGACATTGTCTTCCTGCATCAATACTGCTCTTAGTACAATGCCTAACGCATCATATAAGATTATATAACCATTACCAGGTTCTAAAAGAACCAGAATTGGTGCTGAGAAAGGCCACAATTTCAGCTCCTGAAATTATTTATCGCATGCTTTTGTCCATAAGAACATAACAAAATTCTTTTTAAGTCCAATAATGGGTGAATAAAGACATGAGAAGTCCAATATGAAACAATTTTAATACCTAGTTGTCCCCAAGAAACTCTTTAAATCAAAAAAGTTCATGGACAACTCCCATGAAACAATATGACTAACCTTTTAAGGGTCAACATATAATCTTGATTCTAAAAAAATATTACCCAATACGTGGACCTTGTCAATCCAAAAGTCGCACTTAGTAAGATTGGCATAAAGTTGAATCTCTCTCAGTGTACTCAGAATGATTTCAAGATATTTGGTATGGCCTTTATGAGTGAGATAATACACCAAAATGTAGTCCAAAAGGACCAATGCAAAAGAGTTCAAATGGGGGTGGAAAACCAAATTCATTAAATCCATGAAAATGGAAGGAACATTTAAAAGACCAAATGGAATAACAAGATACTAATAAAAATCAAACCTGGTGTGGAATGCTCTATGAGGTATGTCTTATGGTCTGAATCGCACATGATGAAAAACTGATCTTAAGTTGATATTAGAGAACACCTTTTTCCCTTGGATATGGTCAAAGAGATCATAAATTAGAGGAATTGGATACAAGTTCTTGACCATGAGGTGGTTCAGCCTCTTGTAATCCACGCATAGATGAAGATTCCCATCCACCTTCTTAGAAAAATGCCCAGGTGAACCCCAATAGGATGTACTAGTCCATATAAAACCATTGACCTCAAGGTCCTCTATGTTCTGCTTGTGCTCCTAAAGCTCGGTAGGGTATATCCGGTATGGATGAACAGACACTAGAGAACCTCCAAGAATAAGAATAATTGTACACTCCACCTCTCTCTTAGGAGATAATACAAAAATTTCATTAGTGAATACTTCCCTGAAATAATCAAATACTTGATGGAAATTCATTTAATGCAAACGATGATCCCCCATGAAATGATTTGGAATCTGGGTAGTCACTCTACCTAGCCCATAGTGCTTCAGTCCATTTCTATCATCATTGACATCACACCCACCTTTTGAATGTTAACTACTGCCTTCTCATGATTTAAAAGCAACCCTATGGTGATAAAAATATACAATGGTATGATATTTTACTAACCATTCTATCCCGAGAGTGAGATCGAAGCCCTTCATCTCAAGAGAATGGCGATTCCACAAGAAAGGGTAATTGCCAACATGAAGGGGACAATCCCTACACTGTTGTATGCCCTCTATCGTTTTTAACAATGATGTATCGAGGGTCCTTACAGTATTGTACAATTGTATCTCTAGATTGAGACTTTCCATGATAGATACAGAAATGAGGATTTGGAATCCCCTGTATCAAAAAAAAGAAAAAACAATAGTAGAGGCTACATGAATAGTAGCTTTTAATGTAGATAGTCCTACAGCCTGATCTTTGGGTATCAGCTATAAATCATGAAACTGACCAGATCCACGACCCTTAGCAACAGATGGGCTACCACGATTAGGAATGCTCTACTAGTGACCTGGTGTAGAAATACCATGGCCACGACCTCCTCCTTGGCTAGGCCTACCGGTGCTATTCCAACTCCCCTCCTGACACGGCATAAAAGAATTCTCTCTTGAAGGTAGAGCTAGAACAGACCCTTTTCCACATGAATCTGATGAAAGGCCCTACAGTAACACTGAAGATACCTTATACAGAAACATTATCATCACTCTTTAGAGTATATATCACATTGGGGCTTCTTATGACCGGGTATTCCACACTGATCGAAGACCACAAAGCAATACTACTAGACACTCCAACTACCACTTCCCTAACGACAAACCTCAAAGGAGCGTTTCTTACCTTTGGAAGAAAGGATAGCCTGATGCGACACTGATATTTTAAATTTGGTACTTACACCACCCCTCTAGTTACACTCAATGATAAGGTCCATGTTGGAAGGTGACAAACATTCGCCTGAGTTTGGATGGTGTACAAAATCCCATCCTAAAAACATCTATCACACGAAATCCCATCACTATCTAGAGGTTGTGCAAAGCACTGTGAATCGGTGAAATGTGTTCAATACTCTATAAATGACATCAAATTTTGCTTGAGATTCATGAACTCTCTAGATCAATCTGCCCTAAGTGCCTCGGGAAATAACTGATCATAGAAGGAAGTCTAGAAATCAACCCATAACATTCTGTGATGACGATCGGCCTGGGTAATGATATCCCTCCAATGTTTGGCTGAATAAAAAATAATATATTTAGAAAGCTTGTTTAAAACTCGAGACTTTTATGTTATATAAATCATCAAAGGAATCTTTTTCTACACACAACACTTTCTTGACTTTCTATACACGAAATCGCGACCTTCCTCGATAGCCTGCGTCGTACGCAATACCGAGTTTCACTAAACAACGATATACTATTAAAATATTATTAAAACTATCCTTTATGAATAGTAATAACAACCTTTTGAAATTTTATAAATTTTATTTTTCAAAATGGACTTCATTTTTGGATTCGTAATATCAAAATTAGCCTAGGGTGAAATTTTGGTATTTTTCCGAAAACTTTCAATTTTTGATGAATAGTGAAACCACTAAGTGGTAGTTAAAAAAACTGAATTTTTCATAAAACATAATTTTACCACTTCTGTGAGTTGAATTTCAAAAATCCGAGAGACATGGTTAATATCAAGGACTAAAATGTGGTTCAATGAGATGAAAAAAATTTTTGGTGAATAGTAACTTTTTACTTTTTTTACCACAGTTAAAAGTAAATAGGGAAATTAAGGTAAAAATGATATTATTATTACCCTAACACATGTCCTAATTCTATTGGACAAATGTAATTCGACCAAAAACAAACTTAGGATTGAAATATGACCATTTAGGCCCACTTGGATTAGATTAGGTCATTTATTATTATTTTATTTAAAGAAAGGTTAAAATAGTTAAAATCAAAGTTTAATAACTAAATAATTTTTAATATGGGGTTATACATAAGATAAATTCGACTCTAAATATTAATTAAAAGCTAAAAATATTTCCTACATAATGGTATTTTATTTGTAATTTTTAGACATTAAATAAGTTAATTTATTTATGACACAACGATGATGTAGTAATTATCTTATTAATGAAATATTGACATAATTGATATTATAAATACCAAAATAAATATAATTTGAGACTTTTTATGAATTAAACTAATTTTATAGGTTAATATGACATGCTAGTATTGATTTAATTAACTTTGTTCGAACATATCATTCTGTTATGATTTTCACAAAAATCAATTACTAAATAGTGTCAAAATTGACATAAAATAGTGTTTAAAAAAAATTATATTATTAATTGTTATTTTATTCCCAAAAATCTAAGGTTCAACCAAATGACTTAGTAAGGTTTTATATATTAATAATAAACAACTTGGGGTTCGTTTGACTGCTTATAGTATGTTTATTAATCTTATAGTATAAGAACACAAGAAGACACGGTAAAAGAAAAATTATTTAACTTAATGTTAAATTTAAATGATAAGGTTAAAATAGGAACCGAAACTTGTCTAAATTCTATTGGATGAGAGTATTTCGACCCATACCCACCTTATCATCGAAATAAATCAATTCTAAGCTATATAAAACCGATCTTGACTTTATAATAAAATAATATTTTTAGTTATTCCAAAGGTGCCCATCTCCTCCCTTATAAAAGGGCACCTCCTCCCTATCTTCCTCACACCACTTTGAGCCTTCAAGCTCAGCCAACCCCTGACAATTTCTTCTCTCCACTTCCCTAAAAACATCCTAGAGGTTCTGGTATTTTTCAAAGACCTATTTTAGTGCCCTAAAAGAAGGTCTCAAAGAAGCACTTCAAAGAAGAGGTAATGTCCGTTACCGATTCTTTCATCTTTATTTCTTCTTCCACTTCTTCTTCTTTAGTTGTTTCATTATGAAGTAATAACATCAGTATCAATAATATACTGATATGTTATTATAATAATGAAACAACCCTATTTCACCATCTATTAATCCTACGGAAAAAGAAATCACCGCGCGTGCGTACGTACGGAATACCGTCTCCACGCCGTTGTGTAATCTCTTTTCCACCACCAACTCACTTGGATTGGTATAATTGTGTCAATAATGACTATATATGACTATTATAAAGTCATATTGATTCTGAAATAGTATACATACACTCCAATACAATTCCACGATCATAGGAATGATATCATCACTCGTGCGTACGTACGGAATACCGTCTCCACGATGTGATGCGACTCGTTCTACATGATCTTCATTGCATAATGATTATATAAATGAATTGAATGAATTAATATGATATATTTTACACTAATACCATTCTGTAAATGAGGTATTTATAACCTAATGTGAAGAATAAGAATTTATTCGACAAAACACGCATAAGAACAAAATGTTATAAACACCCGAATAACAAGTAGCAATGAAATATTACTACCAAGAAGCTAAGAATATGACTATATATGATATCATAACAATAATTATGATTCTGTAATAAGTCAATAACATTATTTAAATCATTATACAGGAGGTTCGGACACTTACGAAGAAAATCGGACCAAAGGTAAGGGAAATATCACAATCTCATTTTTATCCAAGATTGTTTATACTTTGGTATTTACTAGGGTGTATTTTATCATCCACATCCATGTTTCCTCAATATTTAATATTATTTCCATCCACCTGTAATTGTTTAAATCCAATTTTACCCTTCGGTGAGTTTTTAGTAAAAGATATGAAAAGAATCTTTTGTCGTTTGTCGTACGAGGTACTTTTTGACTTTTCTGACAAATGTACGAGAAGAATGTTTTTTTAACTTATACGGAATGAATGGATTTTTAAAAAATTATTTCCAAGAAGCTTCCTTTAAATGTATTCAAGTTTATTTTTAATAAACTTCTTTTAGTTTAAATTTGTATGACATTTTGAGAAAGGAAAATGTTTTTGAAGTAGAAATGATATTTTCCTCAAGAATGGAGATCAAGAGTTTTATCAAAATTATTTTCCATATAAGATAATATAGGGTTCTATTTCTATCCCTATTATTACATGGATTTGATTATGTTGTGATGGAAATATTTTTATGTATTCCTTTATCTTATATGAATTATTTTATGATGTCACGATGTTTAAGATTCCCATTTTTATTACATGGGTTATGCTATGATGTATGTTTTATGATTTTGTGGAACACATAAGAATGGTATCATTATGAGATGGGTGGGACCTATATCTCCATCCAATGCATTGGGTAATGATTTTATATCTCATGAGATAGACATGGCTGGAACGGTAGGTTATACTGGTTCAGTGAAACAGGACTGAAACGAGGAGTGAAATCGGTTCAGAGAGGGAATTTGTCCACTAAGATAGTCTTGGCAATGAGTCTTGACTAATAATAAATGATTTTCTATGATTATGTGTGTATACCACAATGTATCAGGTTTTTTGTTATGATTATTGGGATTACATTTAACTACTATGATTTATCCCATGTTATGAAATTATGATCTCTTTTGCTGGGTAAGATTTCCAAAAGTTACGTGCTTATGTATATGATGTGATTGATATTTCTTTTGTTTACCCTTACTGAGCATCTGAGCTCCCTTTTTGTATGTTTTATATCCCCAGGTCAGGAAGAAGGTTATTAAGTAGAATATGCCAAAAAGGGACTCTAGATATGATGAAATAAATGGGAGGCAAAGTAGATGCTTTATAAACCAGTTTATGTTTCCCAGTTTCTATAGACCCTATACCTATATGGTCCTTTCTTGGTTTTGTTATATGTTGTAATAAGTGTGCTTCAATTATGAAGTAATAACAATGTATGTAAAGTATGGGTTGTTATAGTTGGTATTAGAGGAAGGGTATAGTCAACCTTTGGAAACTAGGATGTGAAAGCCGTATTAAAAACCCTAAGGATAAGTCTAAGCATAGAACTCAATCTTAGTGTTTTAGAAATGGCCATGAATAACCTAGGATAAGAACTTAAGTGTGAAATTTTATTCTTGATTATGTGATTTTCCTATTATAATTAGTGTTGGTCACACTATTCTTCTTGGTTTTAGTCAATGGCTGGAACCCGAAGGACCGTGTTAATGCGGAATGTGACGAGAAATGCAATGATTGTCCCCCTGAGCAACCAAACGTTATGGGAGCTGGAATGCAAAATCTTGTAGCCATGCTCACACAACTTTCTCAAGCTATGAATCATGCAGGACTTCCAAACGAGCAAAGGAAGGAGCAACATTCTGTTGAATCCATCATGAGATAGCGTCCACCTTCATTCAGCGGGTCTACTGATCCATTAGTTGCTGAACATTGGATTAGTACTACTGAAAAGATATTTTAAGTTCTTCAATGTTCTGAGCATGATAAAGTCATCTTAGCAGTGTATCGTATGGAAGGTGATGCTGATCAGTGGTGGAATCTTATTAAGAATATGAGGAAAATGGATGAATTTGAGTCCATGGAATGGGACGAGTTCAAGAAATTATTTTTCAATAAGTACTTCCCTCATATTCTCCAAACAAATAAGGAGAAAGAGTTTCTTGAACTGAAGCAAAAGGATGATGAATCTGTTGGTACCTATGAAGCCAATTTTACAAGACTTGCAATGTACGCTTCTGGTATTATTATTCAACCTGAGAGTAAGATCAATCAATTCTTTAGTGGCTTAAAACCAAGTCATCAAAGGGCCTTAGCCATAAGGGACTTCAATAGCTACGAGGAAATCGTTCGATGTGCTCTCAAAGTTGAGATGGAGATTGGAGTAACCCATCAGTCATATGGGTTTGATAAGAAGAGGAAAATGGAATTCAAAGGAAAATCTAAAGAGCACACTGAAAATTAGATGAGCTTTCCCTTATGCTCAAAGTGTGGAGAGAAACATGGAGGGAGTTGTCTTAAAAGGACAAGTAAATTTTTCAAATGTGTAAAGGAAGGTCATCCGGCATTTGAATGCCATAATGATGGGAAGAAGATGTCTAATGATGCAAACAAAGGAAGGGATGCACAGAATGAACCTACTACACTTCAATGTTTCAAGTGCAAGGAGATGGTGCATTATGCCATTCAATGCCCAAATACAAGGGTTGATGATGATGGTCGACGTCAACAAACTCTTAAGGCTAAAGACAAGGAATGCCACATGCATTTTCTATCAGCGATGTGGAGTACGATAACGATGTGGTGAAAGGTACACTTACCATCAACTCTAAAGTAGAAAAAATTTTATTTGATTCTGGATCCACCCACTCCATTATTTCTGAAGAATTTTCTAAGGATATCACCGTATTACCTCAACAGTTAGATGTTGATTTAGTTGTGACAACCCCTAATGGAACAACAGTCGCATCAAAAGTTTATAATTCTTCTCCAATTGATGTTTGTGGGAAAGTGCTTCCTGAAAATCTTGTGATCCTTCCTATAGTGGAATTTGATGTGATTATTGGCATGGATTGGCTTTCTCTACATGGAGCTCATATCATTTTCCAAAGAAGGGAAGTCACATTTCATATTCCAGATAAATCTATGATCGTCTATCGATGCAAGGATGAACATAACCTTCCAGTGGAAATTCCTTCCATCTTATGGGTCTTGATTCCACTAAATGAAGGTTATTTATCTCAAATGGTTAGTGAGAAACTCACAATTAATAATATTCCCATTGTACGGGAGTTTGATGATATCTTTCGGGAGGAATTCCGGGTCTTCCACTGAATTATGAAGTTGAGTATTCAATAGAACTCGTACCGGGTGCTTTGCCTATTTCAATGACACCATATATAATGGCCCACATTGAGTTGCAGGAATTGAAGAAGCAACTCCAAGAGAATCTTCATAAGGGGTTCATTCGTCCTAGTGCATCACCTTGGGGAGCACCTGTTATGTTTATTAAGAATAAAGATGGATCAATGAGACTCTGCATTGATTATCAAGAACTTAACAAGATCACTATCAATAACAAATATCCTCTTCCTCGCATTGATGACCTATTTGACCAACTACGCGGAGCTCAATACTTTTCCAAGATTGATATTCGTTCAGTGTATCATCAATTAAGGGTCAAAAGGGAGGATATACCAAATATGGCTTTCCGTACAAGGTATGGACACTATGAATTTATAGTGATTCCATTTGGTCTTACTAATGCCCCTGCTATCTTCATGGATCTAATGAATAGAGTCTTTAGAGACTATCTTGATTAGTTTGTGGTAGTCTTTATAGACGATATTCTTGTCTATTCAAAGTGCAAGGAAGAACATGAAGATCACTTGATAATTATATTGAAGACCCTGAGAAAGGTGAAGCTTTATGCCAAATTTACCAAGTGTGAATTTTGGCTTCAAAAAGTTTCATTTTGGGTAACATAATCTCAAAAGAGGGGATATCTGTGGATCCAGCAAAAACAGAGGTTATCGAAAGATTGTCAAGGCCAACAACAGTGACTGAGATCCAAAGTTTTCTTGGTTTGGCTGGATATTATCAATGTTTTGTGAAAGATTTTTCACGATTATCTAATCCACTCTCCATGTTAACTCGGAAAGGAGTTAAGTTTGTTTGGACGGAGGAATGTGAAGAGAATTTCAAGGAGTTGAAAAGAAGGTTATCCAGTGCACCTGTGCTCACACTGCCTAGTAGTGGAGAAAGGTTTGTGATCTACAGTGATGCATCCAAGAAGGGACTAGGATGTGTTCTCATGCAAAATTATATGGTGATAGCTTATGCCTCACGACAGTTGAAAATACATGAGCAAAATTACCCAACTCATGATTTGGAGTTAGCTGTGGTAATCATTGCATTAAAGATTTTGAGGCATTATCTTTATGGAGAAAGGTGTGATATTTATACTGATCATAAAAGTGTAAAGTATATTTTCATACAAAAGGAGCTGAATATGCGCCAAAGAAGATGGTTGGAGCTCATTAAGGATTACGACTGCTCAATCCATTACCACCCTGGAAAAGCAAACAAGGTGGCATATGCATTAAGTCGACAAGACCATGCTAGTTTATCCATGATGAGGATCACAAAAGATCCAATATTTATGGATTTACAAAGGATGGATCTTGGAATTATAATGAAAGGGGAAAATTGTATCTTTCTCAAATGAATGTTCAACCATCTATACATGTGAAGATTAAAGAGGCACAGAAAGAAGATGTCGAGTTGCAAAAGAAGGTGAGAAATGTTCTTGAATTCAACCTTGATTGTGATGGGATAATAAAGTTCAGGAATCGGGTTTGTGTTCCTCCCATCCCCTAATTAAAGAAGGAGCTACTGGATGAGGCTCATAGTTCTTCATTCGTTATTAATCCTGGAAGCACGAAGATTTATATGGACCTGAAAGAGTACTTCTAGTGGGATGGCATGAAAAGAGATGTTGATGAATATGCCTCTCGATGCTTGGTTTGCCAACAAGTTAAAGCTGAGAGACAGAAGTCTAAGGGGATGTTACAACCATTACCCATACCCGAATGGAAATGGGAAAACATCACTATGGACTTTGTCATAGGACTTCCTAAAACATCCAAAGGCAATAATGCTATCTGGGTCATAGTTGATCGTCTTACAAAATCTACACACTTCATTGCTATTAGAGAGGATTTCTCTCTGAATCAGCTTGCCAGGATATATGTAAAGGAAGTGGTAAGATTTCATGGAGTACCACTTTATATTATATCTGATCGGGATCCGAGGTTTACCTCAAAGTTCTGGCGAAGTCTTCAGCATACTCTAGATACAGAGTTATGTTTCAGCACTGCTTATCATCCTCAGATAGATGGTAAGTCTGAGAGAACAATTCAAACTCTATAAGATGTGTTGAGAGATTTCTCTATGGATTTCAAAGGTGGTTGGGATCAACACCTACCTTTGGCGGAATTTTCTTATAATAATAGCTTTCACTCTAGTATTCAGATGGCTCCTTATGATTCTCTCTATGGAAAGAAATGCAGGACTCCAACTTGCTGGGATGATGTTGGGGAAAGAAAGCTATTAGGACCTGATCTCGTTGATGAAATGGCAGAAAAGGTCAGATCTATTCAACAACACATAAGTGCAGCTCAGAGTCGACAGAAAAGTTATGCCGACAACTGAAGAAAAGACCTAGAGTTTGAAGTGGGTGATAAACTGTTCTTACGAATATCTCCGTGGAAGAGGGTTATGAGATTTGGAAAGAAGGGGAAGTTGAGCTATAGATATATCGGTCCTTTCAAAATACAGGATCGTGTTGGGAAGGTAGCTTACCGATTGGTGCTTCCACCGAATCTCTCTCAAGTTCACGATGTGTTCCATGTATCTCTCCTGAGAAAGTACATACCTGATCCTTCACATGTACTCAGCTAAGAAGTTGTACTGCTGGAGCAAGATCTTTCTTTTGAAGAACAACCGATAGAAATTCTGGATCGTAGTGAAAAATTCCTACGAAACAAGAGCACTCGATTGGTTAATGTTTTATGGAGGAACCCATAATTAGAAGAAGCTACATGGGAGCTTGAGGATACGATAAGGGAGAGGTATCCTCATCTGTTTGTTACGAAGTGATGAATTTCGAGGGCGAAATTCATTTTAAGGGGGATAGAATGCAACACCTGAGACTTTTATGTTATATAAATCATGAATGGAATCATTTTCTACACACAACAATTTCTTGGCTTACTTTACAAGAAATCGTGACCTTCCTCAATAGTTTTCATCGTACGCAATACCGAGTTTGACTAAAAAATGATATACTATTAAAATATTATTAAAACTAGCCGTTATGAATAGTAATAACCACTTTTTGAAATTTTATAAATTTTATTTTTCAAAATGGACTTCATTTTTGGATTTTTAATATCGAAAATAGCTTAGGGTGAAATTTTGGTATTTTTCTGAAAACTTTCAATTTTTGATGAATAGTGAAACCACTAAGTGGTAGTTAAAAAAACTGAATTTTTCATAAAACTTAATTTTACCGGTTCTGTGAGTGGAATTTTGAAAATCCGAGAGACACTGTTAATATCAAGGACTAAAATGTGATTCAATGAGATGAAAATAATTTTTTGGTGAATAGTAACTTT
Organism: Viscum album; assembly: GCA_963277665.1. Classification (NCBI taxonomy): domain Eukaryota; kingdom Viridiplantae; phylum Streptophyta; class Magnoliopsida; order Santalales; family Viscaceae; genus Viscum; species Viscum album. Next base: position 1,041,236,927 of record OY728132.1, on the reverse strand, counting down.
TTGCTTTTTTTACTACGGTTAAAAGTAAATAGGGTAATTAAGGATAAAAATGATATTATTATAACCCTAACACATGTCCCAATTCTATTGGACAAGTGTAATTCGACCAAAAACAAACATAGGAATAAAATATGACCATTTAGGCCCACTTGTATTAGATTAGGACATTTATTATTAATTTATTTAAAGAAGGGTTAAAATAGTTAAAATCAAAGTTTAATAAATAAATAATTTTTAATGTGGGGGTATACATAAGATAAATTCAACTATAAATATTCATTATAAAGATAAAATGATTTCCTACATAATGGTATTTTAGTTTTAATTTTTAGACATTAAATAATTTAATTTATTTATGACACAACGATGATATAGTAATTATCTTATTAACGAAATATTGAAATAATTGATGTTACAAATACCCAAATAAATATAATTTGAGACTTTCAATGAATTACTCTAATTTACTAGGTTAACATGACATTTTAGTATTGATTTAATTAACTTTGTTCGAACTTATCATTCTGTTATGATTTTCACAAAAATCAATTACTAAATAGTGTCAAAATTGACATAAAATAGTTTTTAAAACAAATATTATATTATTAATTTTTATTTTATTTCTTCAAATCTAAGGTGCGGCCAAATGACTTATATAAGGTTATATATATTAATAATAAACAACTTGGGGTTCTTTTGGCTGCTTATAGTAAGTTTATTAATCTTATAGTATAAGAACACAAGAAGACACGGTAAAAGTAAAATTATTTAACTTAATGTTAAATCTAAATGATAAGGTTAAAATAGGAACCTAAACTTGTCTAAATTATATTGGATGAGAGGCTTGCGACCAATCCCCACCTTAGACTCGAAATAAATCAATTTGGAGCTATTCAAAACCGATCTTGACTTTATAATAAAATAATTTTTTTAGTTTTTCCAAAGGTGCCCCTCTCCTCCCTTATAAAAGGGCACCTCCTCCCTCTCTTCCTCACACCACGTTGAGCCTTCAAGCTTGGCCAACCCCTGCCATTTGCTTTCCTCCACTTCCCTAGAAACATCCTAGAGGTTCTGGTCTTCTTCCAAGACCTATTTTAGTGCCCTAAAAGAAGGTCTCAAGGAAGCACTTCAAAGAAGAGGTAATGTCCGTTACAGATTCTTTCATCATTATTTCTTCTTCCACTTCTTCTTCTGTAGTTGTTTCATTATGAAGTAATAACATCAGTATCACTCATATACTGATATGTTATTATATGTATGAAACAACCCTATTTCACCATCTATCCATCCTACGGAAAAAGAAATCAACGCGCGTGCGTACGTACGGAATACCGTCTCCACGCCGTGGTGTAATCTATTTTCCACCACCACCTCACTTGGATGTGTATAATGGTGTAAATAATGACTATATATGACTATTATAAAGTAATATTGATTCTGAAATAGTATACATACACTCCAATATAATTCCATGATCATAGGAACGATATCATCACTCGTGCGTACGTACGGAATACCGTCTCCACGATGTGATGCGACTCGTTCTACATGATCTTCATTGCATAATGATAAATAAATTAATTGAATGAATGAATATGATATATGTTACAGTAATACCATTCTGTAAATGAGGTATCTATAACCTAAAGAGAAGAATAAGAATTTATTCGACAAAACACGCATAAGAACAAAAAGTTATAAACACCCGAATAACAAGTAGCAATGAAATATTACTACCAAGAAGCTAAGAATATGAACATATATGATATCATAACTATAATTATGATTCTTTAATAATTAAATAACATTATTTAAATCATTATACAGGAGGTTTGGACACATACGAAGCCAATCGGACCAAAGGTAAGGGAAATATCACAATCTCATTTTTATCCGAGATTGTTTATACTTTGGTATTTACTGGGGTGTATTTTATCATCCACATCCATGTTTCCTCAATATGTAATATTCTTTCCATCCACGTACAATTTTATAAATCCAATTTTACCTTTCGGTGAGTTTTTAGTAAATGATATGAAAGGAATCTTTTGTCATTTCTCATACGACGTACTTTTTGACTTTTCTGACAAAAGTACGAGAAGAATGTTTTTTTAACTTATATGGAATGAATGGATTTTTAAAACATTATTTCCAAGAAGATTCCTTTAAAAGTTTTCAAGTTTATTTTTAGTCAACTTCTTTTAGTTTAAAATTGTATGACATGTTGAGAAAGGAAAATGTTTTTGAAGTAGAAATGATATTTTCCTCAAGAATGGAGATCAAGAGTTTTATCAAAATTATTTTCCATATAAGATAATATAGGGTTCTATTTCTATCCCTATTATTACATGGATTTGATTATGTTGTGATGGAAATATTTTTATGTATTCCATTACCTTATATGAATTGTTTTTTGATGTCACGATGTTTAAGATTCTCATTTTTATTACATGGGTTATGCTATGATGTATGTTTTATGATTTTGTGGCACACATAAGAATGGTATCATTATGAGATGGGTGGGACCTATATCTCCCTCCAATGCATTGGGTAAATATTTTATATCTCATGAGATAGACATGGCTGCAACGGTAGGTTATACCGGTTCAGTGAAACAGGACTGAAACGAGGAGTGAACTCTGTTCAGAAAGGGACTTTGTCCACTAAGATAGTCTTGGCAATGAGTCTTGACTAATAAGAAATGATTCTCTATGATTATGTGTGTATGCCACAAAGTTTCATGTTTTATGTTATGATTATTGGGATTACATTTCACTACTATGATTTATCCCATGTTAAGAAATTATGATCTCTTTTGCAGGTTAAGATTTATAACAGTTATGTGCTTATGTATATGATGTGATTGATATTTCTTTTGTTTACCCTTACTGAGCATTTGAGCTCACCCTTTAGTATGTTTTATTTCCCTAGGTTAGGAAGAAGTTTATTAAGTAGAATATGCCAAAAGAGACTCTAGATATGATGAAATAAATGGGAGGCAAAGTAGATGCTTTATGAACCAGTTGTTTATGTTTCCCAGTTTCTAAAGACACTATACCTATATGGTCCTTTCGTGGTTTTGTTATATGTTGTAATAAGTGTGCTTCAGTTCTGAAGTAATAACAATATATGTAAATTATGGGTCATTATAGCTTGACTCTCCACTCTTATGGCATTTATATATTTAAAAATAGAGACAACATGGTCTCTAACCAATAATTAGAAGCTTGAGAACCGCCATCCCCTGAGAAAGTAGAAGGGTGCTCCTGCTGGAACCCATGGGTCAAATCATCCTTTGTAGGTGCAACTCGTGGAGCACCTTGCATAGACTGCATCAGACATAAGAAACTATCATTAACATGGGCATCAGTTCTTTGATCATGTATAGCAGGAAGTGCTTCCATTGGCACTCCTAGAAGTTAGGTTGGTTCCTCTAGACCCACCATGTCTAGATCATGGTCATTACTACCCTCTTTGCGAATCACACGAGGACATGGTGGCAGCATTGGTCAAAAAATGACAAGAACACTCCATATAATAAGAATAGGAGAAAAATTTATCACCACTAATAGAATATGAAAGTAATTAAACTCACTACCACAAGGCATACTACCCAAACTACCTACTTAGATGGCCATGTATCGGTAAGTGCTCAAGTATAAGTTTCATTTCATTTTGTAGTTACTTTCTATGTTCACTCCATTACCTTTCATAGACTAGATATGGTGGGATAAGTATGTGCCACCAATTCATTTTTTTAGGATTCCCTCTATAATGGATAGTAATTTTAGATGAATCAGTTCTTATACACATATCACCAGAAACGACACCCATTTAATTATAGAATAATGTAATGACTCGGTAGATTACTCGTCCCTACCCATGAGGGCCTATATACCTCATGAATTGAGATAGGAAATCACTAAATCGAAGCCAAATTAATACATGTAAAAGAAATTATCACATCATCACTCAATAATTACAAGCATATCAAGAAATGAAAAGAAGTGAAATGGACCTATATGGCATGGAAATATGCATGACATGTGAATTATTGGTGCCTATAATGTTTCATGTAGAAATAATACTTTCCATTATATTTTAAAGTTAATGATGAAATAAATTCTCAAACAGAGTAATAATCAACAACACCACACAACATGGGTTTCACCCAACGGTGAAATAATATCAACTGTAATATGAAAAATAGAACAAAAATTGCATTTTGGGTAACATGGATTTTATCTCAAACATGGGTTCACAACGACCAAGCATGGATTATGATCAAGTATAAAGAATTCCTGTTCTCTAATCTATTATCTCAAAATAGTATGTAAGAAAAGAAACCAGACATTCATATAACTTTGGGACGACCCAAAATGGGATGCCACATAACAGGTACCCCAATCCCGGTGGGCCATAGGGCCTCCAGTGCATCTTCCTAAATGCAAGAGGTTTCCAACTAGTAGCAAGGTACTTTGGTGTGTCTGTGTGAAGACTATTCCATCATTATGAGAGTATAGAACAATAGATGGAATATAAAGGAATAGTAAATAGTTGAAGCAATATAAGTAAAAAATAGATTAAAATTGATTCAATAGATAAATGAGAATTACAATAACTCTATCAATGGAACAATGATGATGTCTGTCATGTCACTAGAAAACTGGGAAACATGGTACACGACAATTGGCAAAACATGTTCCATAAAGTAAAGAAAAACTAATACTACTCCAAGCATCCAGAGATCCGAACCAGTCATCTACTATCAAGATTCATCCTATCAGCATGCAATCAGGTGTTGGAAGTTGTATTCTTCCCTTTATCAATACTTGCAACCATGTAATCTACTGCAGGTACCAAATGGAACCCATAGAGGGTGTGAGTTAAATATCAGTGGGCCATCATCAATGGCCTCTATAACATATGGTCCGTGCAATGGAATATAATAGTGTACAAGCATACATTTATAAAGTAATGAAGACAAAACAATATAACTTAATACCAATGTTCCTTATTCATCCCTCAGCTACTGTCTGAATATGTAACAAGTTCATTGATTATGTAATTACCATTTAAATGTAATAGGTCACGTGAGGTATAGCCAACACAGACATCATATCGTCATAGAATAAGTAGTGAAGGTCTCAATATATAACAAGGAAACCAAATAATTATATACTATGAGAGAGTTCCCGCGTAATTAACAAGGTAAAAAAATCACAGAACTCCAACTCATTAGTATCTGAGTCTATCTATGTGATAAGATGGTAATCCAAGAAGCGCAATGCAATGAATTCTACAATATGGTGCCTACCGAGTCCAAGGAGTGCATGACAAGTAAAATGGGTCTAAGAAAGGATGGGGTCCAAGGAGTTTATCCAATGAACCTACATGTCAATTATAGATCCAAAGAGTGTATTCGAGGTATCCCAGAAAAATGAAAGGGTCCCTACGGTAGTATACTGGGCATCCAACGATAGAAAAAAAACTGGAGTCTATGTGGGTACCAACCTAATAAAACCGCATCCTTCAATCAGAATGGGGTTCTTAATACCCAAGGTATTCTCCTCTCATAATAAATGGCGAGATTGAGTTGGACCATTTCTATTTTATATTTTAATCATGTAGTAATTCATTTGATTCATTTCTTTCCTTCCATTAAGGTGGATATGTCAAGTATATTTGAATCCATTTATTTATTGATCCAAGCCTTGAATTCCATTAGTGTGGATATTCCAAGTAGTTTTGTAACAATTTAATCAAGTCTTAGTAATCCATTAAAGCATATTCAATTATTGAGGTTCACTCTGCTACCTTCCATCAACATGGAAGGGAATGCTATGAACAGGTATCCTTTATTCAATCTTTTTAATAATTCCAAGTTATATACTTTTTATACTTTCCATTCCACATTTCTCATTTAACAGTTATGTGAAAGACCTACCTTAGGTGGATCAAGTGGGGAGCATAAATGGTATATGCCATTATGAAATTCTCATTAAACAACAAAGAATTTATTATTTGAGGGCTCACCTTTAAGAATTTCAAGCTAGGGAACACCCGAATGGTGGCTCAAACGTGTCAAAATACTTAAAACCAAATTATGAAATAAACTTCGGCATGACACGGATTGAGTTTTTGGTGTAAATACAAAGAAATAATCACATATTTAGAATGAGTATAACTATATGATTCTAAAAAATATAACAATGGAATGTAAATTTAAGAAATGGCCACTGATGGAATTGGAAGGCCCTACCAAAATATCCAAAATTCAATGAACATTATGGATGAGTTATAGACCACCCACCTTAGGGTTATACAATCCTCCTCCTCTGGTATCAACCCTTTATTTTCCTTAGATCTTAGTATATCTAAGAAAAGGTGAAAAAATATTACATGGATATAAGTAGGTTGAGAGTGAAAGAGGAGAAGAATAACTAAGGGGGTATGGAGTATATACCGTTTCACATCCAATGTGATGAATGGATGTTCAGTAGGATGTCGGATGAATGATATCTCTTGATTACATGTTTTGATCTTCAAAAAAACCCTAATTGAGAGAGAAATAGGTAAATTCCGCGTAAACTCCGACTAGGGAGGATGAGAGGATTAACTATATAATTAAGGGAAAACTGAAAAAATTGCTACGAAAATTGCCTGCACACAGTTTTTCAAACCGTTATCAAACTGTGTGAGACAGTTCTACCCGGTAAGTCTTCTTCTATATAGTTTGATCAAACCCTATGCCAACCAAGCACAGTTACCTAGTAAGAAGAGGTGTTCACATGGGTATGATACACAACTGTGTTCCAACCATGCGAGGTTCCACTGTTCGTAAAAAAACTATCCACATGTTTTGGAAAACCATGCAGAAAACCCAAATGGTTTAATCTAAGCTGTGTTCCAGGATTAGTTTCTCCAAAAGGATGTATTCTGTGCTCTGATAAAACCCTAGACACACTCAAACATTTACTATGTTATTCTACATCCAATTTAGGTTCATATTAATGATTTAAACTGAATATTAATGGATCTATACCTGAGTGGAAAACTGGGTTCTAACATTTTCTTCAATATAGTCTAGAAGATCTCCAAAATAGGTTTCAGTGCCGATAAATCAAAATTTATGATTATGATTGTTATCAGATTCTTCTTCTTCTTCTTTATCTAAAATTTTAATGAATTTCTTAAAAGAATCCATTTTAGAGACTCTTTTTGATGGTTTCATATCAAGAGAAGGACAATTAAAATATGGTACTTCTAATGATTCTGTTGAATGATTTCTATCATCTGAATATTCTTTCTCTTCCACTTCTTCTTCTTCTTGACCTTTTTCTTCTTCCCCTTTTTATTATTATTATTCTTATTTTGATTCGTGAATGAGACTTTGTGTGGCCAATTTTTCAAGAGCCAGTTTCTCCTTTCCTTTCTCTGATGGAATTGATTGATTTTGAACAAGTGGTTCCATTAGGGTAATTCTAGTTCTAGGTTCCTTAGGTATTTTTAAAATACTATCATTATCAATACCTTGGTCCATTATTTTCTTCATTGTCTCTTTATTTTCTTATTCTTTCAAATTTATTTGGTTCTTATTTTTTTCTCTAAAGCTTCACCCAGTTCCAAACCAAACTGAATATCCCCTTCTTTTCTTTCTTCTTTATTCTTCCTCCACTCTGTCAAAAACTCATCAGAAACTTATTTTTGTTTCTTTTATTTCTTGGGGGATGTAGTCTTAACTACCTTTCTTTTATTTGAATATTATTTGGATGAATGTGATGTCTTTTCACTCCCTTCAGCTATTTCCTTTCCATTCTCAGCTTCCAAAGCATTCTTAATTCTCTTCAATTTAGGATTGAATCGTAACTTGAGTCTTCTTATCATATACTTACTGATGAGGGGATCCTTGAAGGTTTTCTTACTTGACTTAATTGAGACATTTCATAATTATAGGAACTCTTTTAGAAAAATACTATGAATTGTGGTAAACATGATCAGCTGAGACTTTATGGCACCAGATTTATGTTTCTTAATATTCAATAAAATGAATCCCATAAGATTGAGCTTCCTAGTGTTTACCAGATAGTCAAGCACATAAACATTAGAAACATTCAAAGTTTCCTTAAATCCCATTCTCAGATCTAGAAATCATGGAATCTATAGGGAAATTAGGTGTTTGTTGGTAGATAGATGATTGACTTTTCTTTTATCATCATGAATCTCAAAAATACATTCCTCTTCTTTCCTCTTATAAAAATTCCCATCAAGTTCATGTAATTTGTGGGAAGGACATAGTGCATCTCTGTCATGTGGATCTCCTTGTAATGTAGATGCTTGTGATATAGAGGTAGTGTATTTCTTATAATACAAAATAAATGAAATATTGAGAGAATTATCTATCTCTAGTTTTTTTTTAAAGAATTGTTACACTTACTCTTAATAGACAATGTGTTGATCTGAATTTAGTCATTCAACATAAATAGATTCCCACCCTTGGAAATTCATTATCCTTTTTATTGATGAAACGAATGTCTCATAAAAGTATTGATAGACTAACCATTCAACTTGAAAGTTCCTAGAAGAGAAATATTTTGGAGACATTTTCTTGGATAAAAATGAGTTGACTCAAACTTCGAAGACTATCTTGAACCCAAATATTTCTTGGTTACAAAGGCCAAGGACTTCACTGATTACGAAATCTGAGGTAAAAACTAATTACAAACCATGATGGGAACTTATAGAGCATCCTGACTTGATATACAAAGGGAGGAAATCAATGTGGTATGGGTAGGTAGGTGTTATTTAAAAACAATTTATAGTCATGATTATATCTAAAATATAAAAAGGTTGAGAATAACTTCAAACTCATGAGGTTTTCATTAAAAGAAAATCGTATTCAGAGTAAATCCAATTAGGAGTTAAAGGAAAGAATTGAAAAACAACTATTTCAATGAAAAAAATAAGGTTTTATAAATTATACCTATCGAATTATAAGGATGTAAAAATATGTGTTTTAGTACATTGTTCTTATGATAATAATACAAACAATACTAAAAATCATATGAGACTGGTAATAATTTTGAAACCGATAAAAGAAAACTAATTTGGTACTGATACAATATTCTAATACCGATAATCTAGTACTGATAGTGTAATTTAATACCAATAAAATAATATAGTATAAATAAAATATTTAACCAATATACATAAAACCAATAATTTGTAAAATCATTTAAAATTGAAATAAATAAAATCAAAAAATTATTAAACGTGAAACCGAGAGAAAGTAAAACCAATTAAAAGTGAAACTGATAAAAAATAAAACCGATTAAAAGTGAAGTTGATTAAATGTAAAACAAATTAAAATTGAAACTTATAAAAAGTAAAACTGATTAAATGTGAAACCGATTAAAAGTAAAAATGAAAAAAAATTAAACAAAAAAATTGTAAAAATGATTAAAATTGAAACAAAAATAATAATAAAATCGATTAAAGTGTGTATACTCCACCTTTGATATGGATTAACATAATGTAAGGAGATGCATTGAACAAGAAATATATGTGAATGATTACATTATAGTGATCATTCCAAGTTTCCATTTAATGTATTCAAATCTATCAAAAGATAATGGTTTTTTGAAAATATCATAAAGTTGTTCTTATGTTCCGATGAATCGTAAAATAATTTTTCTTTCTTTTGTGTGATCACTAAGAATTTGATGCCTAATATCTATTTGTTTTGAACATGAGTTATGTGAAAGGTTTTTCCTTAGAGAAATGGAACTAGTATTATCACATAGTATTTGAGTTTTAGAAAAACTAATGACATAGTAAGTGAGTGTGTGTTGTATCAATAACACTTGATCACAAAAACTTCCAGCTACTACATATTCAACTTCAGCAGTGAAAATTGCTATTGAGTGTTGTTTTTTTAATGACTAAGAAACTAATGAGTATCCTTAGAAATGACATGTTCTAAATTTACTATTTATATCCATTATACAACCACCAAATTTAGCATCTGAATTTTTTTTAGAAAAAATCATTTCCAGAAGAATAAAATAGTAATAAATCCATTGTCCCTTTAAGTAGAAAAAAAATCATTTCACTACATTTAAATGAGATACCATTGGATTGGATTTATAAGATATGCATATGAATACTGAAAAATTTATGTCTTTATGAATATCTATTATCTATAACAGACCTCCTATCAAAACCTATATATGATTTATCTACTAGTTTCCCAGCTTCATCAAGATCAAGTGTATTTGAGGTACCATTTGGAGTGTTTATACTAATAGTGTTCTCATATCCATAAATTTTATGTAAATATCTGATATAATTATGTTAGGATATACAGTTTCCTTCTATTTTTTGTGAGATTTGAAAACCTAAAAATAATTTTGACTCTCCCATCATACTCATTTCAAACTCATATTTCATAAGATTTGAAAAATAATCAATTAGGTATAGCTGAGTTGATCCGAATATAATGTCATCAACATATATTTGAACAATCAAAATGTTTCTGTTTTCTATATTCATAAAAAGGGTTGGGTATATAGTACCTTTTTCATAATTATTTTTAAATTAAATCTTGTATGTCTATCATACAAAGATCTAGGGGTTTATTTAAGGTTATTCAATGATTTAGTAAGTTTGAAAATATAATCAGGATGTTTTGTGTCTACAAAACCTAGAGGTTATTCTACAAAAACATTTTCTTGTGCCTATACATTTATAGAATAACATTTAACATCCATTTGATAATGTTTGAGACTAATGAATTCCATAAAGGAAACTATAATTTGAAGTGATTCAAGTCTATCTATCATAGAATAGGTTACTTTATAATCTATTCCCTCTTGTTGATTATAGTCTTTAGCAAAATGTCATGCTTTATTTCTTATTATGGTTATATTTTCATCACATTTGTTTCTGAAAACCCATTTTACCCCCAATTACATTAATTTCTTTTGGTCTTTCAACTAGGGCTTAGAATTAATTCCTTTTAAATTCATTGAGTTCATCTTGGAATGCTTAAATAAAATCTTTATCACCTAAGACATTAATGGATGTTTTAAGTTCCAAATGAGATAGAAAATCAAGATTTTCTATTTCATTTCTCAAGTAATTTATATAACATACTAGTTTATTTATATCACCAATGAAATTATTAGTGGGATGGTTCCTAATATAAAAATTATTTGGGTTTTTTAAAACATGATCATTAACATAAAGTAGAAAGTCTTCTAGGGTAAATATTTTAGAAACATTTTCTTGAGTATTTCCCTTCTCAAAAGTGTTTTAAATAAATTTTTTGTAATTATCTTGTGAAAAACCATTTTTTGATGTAGGTAGGGATTGTTTAAAATAAAAAGGATTAATTTCATAAAATTAAAAATTCATGGTTTCGTCAGCAGCATAAGAGTATTTGTTAAAGGCTCAATATGCCTTAGAAGTAGTGGAATAACCAAAAAAGATCCATTCATCAGATTTGGGTTTAAATTTTATAATGAATCTTTAATATTCTATTTTAATACCTTATATCCAAGTACTCTTAACTATGAAATTTAGGTTTTCTCCAATTACATAATTTATTAGTAGTTTTACTAAGAAATGTTATAGTTAAAACCCGATTTACAGTATAACATTACAGAACCAGCATAAGAATTATTAGAAATTGAGTATTTAGTCGGCATAGTTCATTTCATTTCCTGAAGAATATATTTTCTTCTTTCAACAACACAATTTTATGATGGGTTCTTGGAGCATAAATGTTGTATGTAATAATTATCTTACTAAATAACGTTTCAAAATTAGAATTTTGAAATTTTCAACCATGAACACTTTGAATATTTATCATTGGTAGGTTTTTATCACTTATAGCTAGGAATATAAATTTTTTAAATAGAAAAAGGCTTCAAAATTTTTTGGTAGAAAATAGACCCATGTAAATATGGTGTAGTCATCAACTAAGACAAATGCATAGTACTTACCTCCAATACTTCTAGTTAGTGTATGACCAAAAATATGCATGTTCACTAACTGTAATGCATTATAATTTGAAACTTCATTAATTGATTTATATATTGTTTTATTCATTCTTTGATCAAGATTGGATAATTCATTCTCTGAGTGATAACATTCACTAGATTATGATATAACAACATCTTTCTAAGCTTTGGATCTTGTTACCCTTTTTGGGGTCTGGGCTTTAATATGTAGTTTTATAAGAAACACTTCAATTTCCTTTCTTCTTCTTATTAAAATATAAATCTCTCTTCATTCTTGTCTCATTTTTTAAGAGAGTACTAAATAATTCATCATGGGTGATTTGAGCAACTTTCTTGTTCTCATCAATAGGAGTCCTTTTTTATTCCAATTCATTTGGCAGTATATTGATTATCATTTCCACAAGAACTTCTTAATCAATACCTTTTTCTCTCACAGATTAAATACTGTTGAAAATTTTCATAAATCTTTGTTGAATCATGATTAGTTGTTCTCCATAGGGAATAACAAAAAAATGATATTCATATTGGAGAATGGATCTTTTTTTCTATAAAATTATATGTACCAAAATCTATGACTTAAAATTTATTCTAGATAAAATTGGCTCCTTCACTTGATGATATCTAACTATATAAATTCCTGTTAATACAATATAATAGAGTATTTCATACCTTGTAATTCATTTGATATTCTAGTTTATCTTTGTTGGTGATGGTTCTGAATTCTTTGTCTAGAATTTTTTTATCTCTAGTGAGCATTACAAAATTATATTCAATAGTATTAAGAAAAAATGTCTTCATTCAATCTCTCCAATAGTCATAATCATTACCATTAAAAATAGGTGATCTAGTTTGGTTCAAGTTGTTAATTGATCCAATATTCATTCCTTATATATTATAAGAAAATACGTATCCACTCCACACATTAGTGTAGTAAGTAACTATAATAATGGTGTTTATAATAAAAATACAATTGTCTTATATAAATAAAAAAAGAAAGTAAAAAAATCGGTGGAAACATGCTATGATACCAATTGTTGGATCGGAATATAAATGTAAATTTATATGATATGGTATAATACAAGAGGGGATGAATTGTATGTTTAAAGACATTTTATTTAAACTCTTAAGAAAGAATATAGTTTAAGAGGTCTTAAACTAATACAATTCACAAACAATACCAATGATCAAATTGGTCTTGGATTCGATGAATATGATATAATATGGTAGGTTATTAAAACAATTGTATATCTAATTATTACAATAATCAAATTAATAAAAATATAAATGATTCTACCATATAGTTTATAGAATCTTTTATATACAACATGTAATGAAACTATTGTAGTTTAAACAATTAAAATAGAAAAGAATTTGAATAGAAAGTAGAGAAAAAATAATTCCAATGCTACTGAAAAAGACAGCCGAAAAATATAGGTATTACAATTCTTTTTTCCAAAAGAGTAAGGTATCATTTAATATAGAATAAAAGGTATATCTTACCACCACCCAGGTAAGCCCATGATATGATGATAAACATGTCTATCTTCTTATCCTAAAAAGGCCTTGATTGAGAAGGTAATCAAAACCTCTACCTTTAAAATACTTGAATTCCTTTGATTGAACGATTGGTAGTGCCTTATTCCTATCCCCAAAATCCCATGATCATTATCACAATGATCGGTTCCCCAAATAAAAACAATCCAATTATTGAAACACAAGATCTAGGAACATGTGGTTAACATTTGTATCTTCAAGGTATTTCACATGAATCAAGATAGATGTAAAACAATATCTCTCTATAACATGGAAGATTCAAAAGTTTGTTAATCTATTTTTAATGACCTCTTATTTATAGTCCTCATGTTACAATGGTTATATTATTTCCAATGTTCATATTTCTTTGTAAAAATTAAAGGGGCTTTAACACATGGTATTACAATGGTCAAAACAAACAGAATACACAACATCATTTTGATTAGTATATAACTAAATCAATGACATTATTTTTGTTAGAAAGAAATAAGTACAGAAGTATGAAATAATGAGTAAGATTAAATATATTGAAAATCATGTATGTGGTATTTGAGTAAAATATGAGTACAATGCATTACATGAGTACGATACATAACTTGGTTGGAGTGCATGTTGTCATTACAATGCATATCGTGGTTGCGACACATAACACAATTATGATGCTTCACATGGATAATATGCACATCATGGTTATGATTCATATCATGGTTATGATACATAACATGGTTACGATGCTTGGTTAAAAATCATAATATGATTACAATTTATAACCAGGTTACGATGCATGATTACTATTAATAATGTGAATACAATACATAACCTGGTTATGATACATGATATTAATAACATTTATAACCTTGTTACAATTCATATAATGGTTATTATACAAAAAATAATATATTATTATGATAAGAAACATCATATGTGATTGCGATTGTAAATCAACAATATTTGATTATGATTGTAAAATGATAGTATATGATTACTATTGGAACACAACACACATGATTACAATGATTATACAACATATATGAAAAAAAATGTAATTTTTGATTTCCAAAACAAAAATATCAATTAGAATGTCCAAACACATTTTCAATGACCAATATTTTTCTGGTAATTTCACATGTTCAAAATGATGAGTTTGTTAATTCTATAGAGATAAACATTAATGGTCATTAAAACATTGAGTTTCAATGAATTAGGGAGTACCATGTTGTACTAAATATTTAGTGGGTGTTTTGGTTGAATATTCTTATATTTTAAAAATGATACAACTCAATCACACCATATAGGTGGTCACAGTGACAAACTAGGAATCCAAAATAGAGATGATGATTTTATGGTTATATTTTAGTGTTTATTTTATGAATACTTTTTTCATTGAGGTGTTTATAAGTAGAAGATTAAAATAGATGGATTTTCTAAATCATAAGGCAAAATTACATGGAACAGCCCAACAAAATAGAGAAATAAGGATGATTTAAAATCAGTTGATGCTTAGTGTACTATTCTCATTTTGATGAAAATATCATGAAATTTTACCATGATTCATGTAGAATAGAGGAAAATAATTTTTGGGATCGTTATATGCCAAAATAGATATTCCATGACAAGAAATATATACATGCATATGAATTTATAAAATAATATGAATATCATAGAAAAAAGATGTGGAAAAGTTGTGGAAAAAAATTAAAAGACCTGAATTAGATACCTTCATAATAATTTAGTTATTATTTTCAATTAATATACCTAGTTACTATGAAAGTATATAAAGGTCATGTTATTTACATATTTTCAAAGAAAAAATCTAGGAATTGAAGAGTGTTTTAATTAACCAAAATCATTGTAATTCAAATAATGTATTCACATGGTATGGTGAATAGTTTTAAAGAAGAAATCATTTCTACAACTAAAATTTATGATATATATTTATATATATTACAAAATATCAAAAACAAGTGGTGTGTGAATATAAAATTCTACATATAACGAAAAAAATATTACGTGTTGAAGATAATTGAATTATTTCGATCGTACATATGTTTGATGAATAAAAATAGTCACATCTTGTATAATTTTCAAGAGAAACATGCATGAATAGGTAGACATAATTTGAAGTGTTGTCTGATTTTACATAAAAAGAAATATTGGAAGAAAACCTATGTATTTTATTATGAATTGAAGAATAAAATGATATAGAATAAAAAATTAATAGCCAAAGGGGAGTTTTTTTACAATTATTCAACAAAGGAAGCATGTTTTTACTCCTATTCCCATATAAAAAGAAGAATATGAATAGTAAGTCTTGTTCTTGTGTATGAAATGTAAAAAAAGACTATTTACTATGAGGATAATAAAAAAGTGTTCTGTGCATAACAATTTTCATATAAAGAAGTAATATCATTCTATTGTGAAAATGAATGAATATGAATAAGAGGATCGAGAAGAAAATCAACAAATTTTCAAATTTCTCAATTAAGTATAAACTCTATTAATGTTTTGAAAAATATTATCACTATAAGGTGTGGGATAAACTATTGTATTGGATGCACTAAACGTGGTTTTATTGGATTCACACTTATAGAGTGTTTGGAGACTATAGTGAAATTATCACAGGTCTTTACTAGTGGGTAGTGTGATCCTAGGTTTTACCTGTATAAACCAAGGATTATGCTTTAATTTTAAAAGTATATCCTTAAAAGATATTTTTCCATTTATGTGTTCTTGTGTTTTATAAGTGTTTTATGCAAGAACAAGTGATTGAAAAGAACATGTGCGATCTTATCACATGATAGTGATATTGTTAAAAGAATTGGATAAAAATCATTTTTTAATTCAATCCACACTAATTCACCCCCACCCATTAGTGATTAGTTTATCCTTAACTGGTCCCCTTAATTGTTACCAAATCTCACTTCACCTTTGATTGGATTTTGTATTTTGAATTTATTCTCTTTTAAAGATTTGTGTCATTATTTAAGAATTTATAACAAAGTGTAGTTTTTTTGAAAACTTCTATCTTTCATATCTTAATTTTATATCTACTAAGACTATTATAAACATGATAAATTGAGAGAAGTGGATATTGAAGAATATTCCTACACCTGTTTAAATAAAATAATAGTGCATTTCTCTATGAAATGAATGAAAAAAAGTACTCATTATATCTAAATAGATATTAAATGGTGGTTCTATCAACCATTAATGAAATGAATATATCTAAATCCTAAAAATTATCAACCTATTAATGTGATCTTGAGGAATATTAAAATTAATTCTCAATGTTTCCCTTAAAAGGTTCAAGATCTTTTGGTAATGATTTCATGACAACAAATGTTTATATTTATGAATTAAATGATATGATGAGAAGATATACCTAAGAATAAATCCTTATTTTCTATGGGATTTTTTAACTCGTGATTGAAAAAATCAACCAGCTTGAGGAAGAGTGAGAGATTGTAGAGAATGATGTAAAAAATAGTTTCAGGCATGTGTTAATCTCTTCAAACATTATAGGGTCATTGATGGAACTAAATTTAATGTTTAAAGAGAGATGTTATAATTTTGAAAATAACGGGATTAAATATGTTAAAGATAAGGAATATATTCAGAACAATATTTAATGGAAGATATATTTATTTGAAGAAAATATAAAAAATAACATTAATTTCAAGAATATACATTTATATGAAAAATCCAGGAGAATCAAAGAGAGAGACACAAGGAATAGAGAAAATGAATGATAAAAAAGTTTGTAGAATTAAGAAATAATATGAAGATATAATGGAACTCATTTAATATCTAAATAATTATCTCAATATGAACCATATAAAAATATGATTATTATAAAATGTTCTTGATTAAATACCTGTGAAAAAATAAATTTTTTATTATTATATCATCTTTGATAATTAAAAAAAATCCTATTATTAATGTGGATAAATTTAATTAATCAATGACATAAGATGTAGAGTTGAAATATCTTCTATGTCCATTGTAAAACATGCTATGTTTGAATCTTATAATCTATGTATTCTAGTTGGTGTGTGAAATTTAGGTTTGTATATTTCCTGATAAATTTCATCTCAATTCCTTTTAATTAATATTTATTGCCTAAAAAATAGTTGGATAGTCCTTAAATATAGTTTAATGATGGTTTTAATTTATATTGGTATCATACTAATTTTTAATTGAAAACATTGTTGTCTAAATAAAACTCTATTGTTTTCTATCATGAGAACAACTCACACATTCTTACAGCTGAATTTTTTATGGCCCATTTATTATGTATTGAATGACACCATCCCCTATTAAGTAATTTTATTTATTATTAATAAATTAGTGGGTGTAAATTGAAAGGAATGGTGATAAAGATGGGATAAATAATTAAATAATAATAAGAAATAGAGTTTCCAATATTAAGATATAATTTTTTTGAGAGTTGATAACAAATATAAATCAGGAACATTATGTGTAAATTTTGTGTCTGTTGTATTTATTTTCAATGGTTTAGATTATTTTTAAATGAATATTTATTTTTATTGCCAATATGATTTATGAGGATGATATTTGACAGAATTTGGAGATCCAAAGATTCTTATAGAATCTGGTTGGGATGAGTTTAATATACTACCCTAGAAGTTATTAAAAATTCATTTTTAATTTGAGGGATAAGTATTTAAGAATGTGAAGTTATAGAGAGAATATATAATGATGAATGTTATATCACTTTTATGATCACATTTTTTGTATTTCCATATATATTTATGTAGAGTAAAAAATATGAATTATGTTTTATGTAGGGAAGTGATGGAAAAAATCTAGAAGTTGTAATATAGAGGTACTATTATTATTATGTGTTATTTTGTGCAGATATTTGAGGAGTTAAAAACAATATTTTCTAGATCAGGACATCACTTTGACCCATGTATCCAAGGGAATAAAAAGACACCTTGAATAAACTTAAGGGTGGAATTCAATAATGAGTGGCTATGGAGGTTGTGTACAAGAAGCATAGTACAGGCAGAGCCACTATGTTGGTCGGTGTAAGTGCATGAGGTCAGAGGTGTGTGCGGTGTTTAGCTTTTATTTTCCTATCTCATACCCTATAATGTGTACTGCCTCTAGGAAAGAAATCAGAGATGAGAGATATTGAAACCCAAGTCTTTCCTCCAGTAGGCCCTAGGTTGGTGACTAGCATCGAGGGTATAATGAACATGTAGATGGGAGGCATGCCCCAATAAATGAACACATGCGAAAGTGGGAGAAAAGATAGGCTCCAAAAAACTATTCCTCATAATCCAATATAAAATGAAACACAAGTACATATATTTAATGAAATTTAAGAACTACTACAACTAAAAGGAAAAGTATATGTACATAAAGAAAGGTGAAGATGATGACCACCACAAATCCATTGAATATCTTGATAAACACCAAACTAGTTATATCAAGAATTATCACAAACCTTCTACAATTGACCTGTAAATAGTTTATATATATACATAGGGTGATAATAATAGTATACTCTATAGGATCCTCCTTCGAGCTTCTCATGAAAAAGGTAAATAAAGAATACCAAAGCACAATGAAAAACAAGTTAATCTTAATCGCCACATAAAAAAGTATATTAATTTCCCATCCTCAACATGGCTAATCTCACCATGTATCACATACACATGAATATTATATAATAAATAATATCAAGGGTACCCCTATACCACTTCCCCACAGGATTGTATATCTTCTCCAATGTTGTACATCCTCTACATGTCTCTACATAAATGCTAGACCACAGAAACTTGGTAGAAGAACCACAACGTAAACCTTGTGAAACACACCACCATAGTCATGTAACCAAAAATTAATCAGTTAGTTTCTAGGATCCACCATATCCTATATAACATGAATCATACAACATGTATTATACATCAAGAAATTATAGCCCATACATTTAGTAAGGTTCCTCATGAAAGCACAACCTATACACGTTATGCCTATAGTAGTCCTATAAAACTATATCTAGAATATGTGTGTTTGAAACATGACATTATAACCCTTTACACACATATAGGGGGAAAATCACCATGAATACATGTACAAGTAACTGTCAAGAAAAGAGAGTGGGGCCAAATGTGGTAGTTTGCAATCCAACCTCTCATCAGGATGTTAGAAAAAATGCACCCCCAAGGATTAGAATACCTTGGGAGTCTATTTCCATAATAGACAAGGTGGATTAGCATATAAAAATAATAAAAAAATAAATTGCATAATATGACTCACATCCACACAATAAGAATAACTCAGTCTAATACTCAACTAAATCTAATGTCTCTCTAATTCCCAGATATAATTGTGAAGATCAGATATCTTATAAGCACACAAACATTTAAATTTATAAATTATATTATATTATTCCTTTTTATCAGTTTTAAATTATGTTAATTATTTCATTAACCTTTAAATACTCATTAACATTTTCCACATTACATTATAATAGCTTTACAATAATATTCCATTCCCTCCAGTCATAAGAAAATTGGTACCATGGATTCTAAAAATCATAACCTCAACATTTAAACCTATTAATACCTATCCCCATGAGTTAAACATTTATAGATTTATTAATATCATTATATTAAATATTACAATGTATTCTTAGAAATTCCATAAGCTACCAAACAAGCACATCCATTTGTCTCAAGTAGCGGGGAAATGAAAGAAGATAAATGACAACCTGGCCATCAGCCTACCAATATATTAAAACAATCATCCAACATTTATATCAATAGGTAAGACTGAATTTAACCAATTATATCATCTCAAGTTTCCACATGGAAATCCACATACAAATCTCAATGCATCACACCTTCATAAGCGTCATCTTATTCTACAATAACCAGTCATCCCTTCCCCACATACATTAATAGCCTTCCATGATCATTTATCCTTGGCTTACAACACATCCAGGCCTCACCTCACAATATCACAAGAAGTAAGAAATAACCATTCAAGAAACATGGAAACTACACCCTCAAAAAAATTATTAAACCTTCTCACAAAACATGCCCCAACTTTTCCAAATAATAATGATCTTTTCCTTTATACGAAAGTGGGAGACTCTGGACCTACAAAGGCATTATCTTTTAACAAAAAACTGATTCTTATTCCTTGTTGAATTAACCAATTCATTATTCATAGTTTCCTACTACGGGAAACCAAATCAAATAACAGTCACATGTTGTCACTCTAAATTAAACAATTGTTTTAACATTCCTTTAATTATTTTATCAAAAATCACAAACATTTTCAGGTTCATTATCCAATTCAATAAAATATTCATACAAATTTCAATTTTATTATCATCAAATTACAACAACAATGATCATTGAACATGGATCTTTAATTCTGTTAGTCAATTAATTATCAGGTAATTATATCATTCCATTATTTAGAAATTCCACGTTCTAATCCACACACAATAAGAACAACATTGATATCACACTATCTAGAAAAACAATAGGAAAACCAATATCATAGTATAAAATAGAAACATCTCTATGTGATCGATACTAATTATTTAAAAAATTTCATGAAATTATTTGGTTAATTCCCTTGGGGTCCAAGTAAAAAATTCTTGTAAAATTTATGATTTAATGTAAAATAATTGAAGAAAAGAATCCCTTTCCTCAAATGGGTGTCAACATTATTTGCATGTGAATGGACAAACGATTCACATCCCAGTCACATCTACCACAAGAATTGCATCCACCTTAGGATTCTGCGACACAACCTCGCAAAAAAAAAACAACCAACAAAACTCCATTAGAAACATGGCTTTCAAGTTCCATTTCATGGAAAGGAAGAACCAAAGGAAAAAAATTCGAAGATACCCCAATAATAGAGGTAGATTATAACTTGGATTGAATACTATTCCAAGGAGGGAAGCTAGAGGTTTATCATTGACAAAGGAATCTCCAAAATTCCTTGAAGGGAATCAAGGTTCACCTAGAATCGCGAGATATGGACACCGCAAATGTAGGGTTTTACCGCCCAAGAAGATAAAAACCTTTAAAACATACAACATCAGGGATTTACCCGCCATGTAATCCCCCTCCACATCATGTAATACTCATGGTTCAATTTCCATTGAAAAATGCATCACCTTTTTATTTTAAAACCTTGATTTATTACACATCGTGGAACCAAATATCACATCGTGTAAATTTTAGATTTCCTGAAATCTCCCAATGGCCAATTTTAGTATCCAAACTACACTAGACTTCCTCTGAGCCTCTTCTATGTAACTCAGTCTTCAAAAATGCACAATGGGATGATCTATGCGGATCCATGCCATTACATTAGGCACCTCTCAAAACAGTTTTATCCTAAATAAATCAAAATCAACCCATATAGGAAACAAAAGGGGGTTCATCCAAACATCCACCCAATAAGATACCACTCAAGGCTCTCTCCACCAAATGAGATCAACCAACTCATATTAGGAACAATGTGAAACCATGAAACAACAAAAACCATCTCCTAAACACTCTCCTAGGGAGATACCATTCAAAAGAGAGTAAGTCGCAACAAGAAACAAGACAAACCATCTCATTAACATGAAAATACCTACAATCACACATTGAATAGCATTACAAGAGAAGATATAAACATAGATACCCTCAATATACATAGAATGTATCTATGAATCATGTTCCCAGGTACTCTCCTCTGTGCCACTATACCACAAGAGGACACAAACCAAGTGATAACACATTTGTGAAACACTTTATTTTTGTTTTCTCTGATCCCTAGAGGCCTCTCTTTGATGGTAACAACATCATCGACATTTATCTCAACCCAATCAATGATGTCATAGTTTTCATGAAGATAATTATGGAGCTATGAAACATTAAAAACATCATGTATCTGGATCATCTACAAAGTTAGTGATATTCTATAAACCATGGCTCGAACACGAGCTAACACCTTGAAAGGCCTATCAAATCTAAGCGAAAGCATACATCCATGACCAAACATTCAATTCCCATGATGGGGAGTAAACTTTAAGACACAAGATCCCAAAAATAAAACTCCAGAGGTCTCCTTCGATGATCATAATAAGATTTTTGATGATCATGTGCAGCTTTCATCCTCTCCTAAACCATTTTAACCATCTCTATTGTATTACATAATAGTTCTGAATTAAGAAATGTTGATTATCCAACCCCATTCCGTAAAAATGAAGGATAGAAATGTCAGACATATAAGGATTCAAATGGTGACATTCTAGAGGTAGAGTGAAATTTATTATTGTATGAAAACACTACCACTAGTAGGCACATTTTCCATGAACCTCTAAAATCTAGGACACATGAGTACAACAAGTATTCAAGAGTTTGGATAATCTTCTCTGTTTGACCATCTATATATTGATGAAAATTAGTTCTAAGGCATAACTAAGAACAAAAATAATGATGTAAACCTCTCCACACCTTGGAGGTAAACCAATGAACTTTATCAAAAATTATCATCCTCGGGACTCCGTTGAGTCTCACCACATCTCCCAGATACTACCTAAAAAAACTCTATTTTTCTTGACTCCTTGATCATTATAAAGTGGTTTTATTTCATCAAATGATCCAATAACACCCATATAGAATCATAACCTCCCTATGATTGAGGTAAACTAGTAATTAATCCCATAAATATTTCTTCTTGCTTCCACTAAGGGACATCTAATCGCTCGAGAAAACACAGGTAACACAGTTCTCATCCTTAAACTTCTAAAAGACAAAAAATCATGAAAAAAACTCTAAAAATCCACACCTCAACCCAGGCCACCATAAATGAAATCTCAAAGCTCGGTAAATCTCTATCATTTTAGGAGGTACCTCCAATGGAGAGCTATAGAACTCTCTAAGATATATCTCATGTATCACTAGTGGAATGATAATACTTCCCTGAAACAAAATGTAGTGTTGTCCATCCTTAGAACATTAATCATTATCCTTGATATAAACAACTCAGTCTCTTCAGACCTCCACCTCATGATCCCCCATTTATGATTCCTCCACCTTCTCCACCAGAGGTTACTGCATTGTCATCTGAAAAAGATAACAGTTTCCCACAACTTCTCTCTTATATAGATGTGATGCTGGAAGTTCATTCATCACTCACAAGGAATTACCCTATTCACACAGTGCATCACAACGTGAATTCCTGCTCATTGAATTAGCTACTACATTCCCCTTTACATGTTTATACAAAAACTCAACATCACAATATGTTATGAAAATAACATACCGACACTGAGAAAAATTTATTTCACTTTGGGAGATAACATACATCAGAATCTTATGATTGGGGAATACTTCAAAACACTCGCTGATGGTGTAATCTCTCTAAAACAATCCATGATCAATTTTTTTCCTGAATGGCCCGAAGGCCTTCTTTTTATTATTTTTTGATAACCCCCCTTTCAAGGAATGAGGGGGAACCCATATAAGGCTCATATGCTTAGATATTACAGTGTAAATGAAATATATTGAATATAACTACATTGAACTGCTCCTCCTTAGAATTTGCATCATGATATTATCTCTCCACCTTCACATGGCTATTTAGACAGGCTTCCCATGCATGTAAAAGCTGGTCCCAATGAGTTATTGTCTCCAAAATATTAGGTAAACACTACCACCTCCAAATTGATATCTTGGGTGGAATAGTTTCACTCGTGGGGATGTAATTACTGGGACCCATAAGAAATAATTGATCTCTTCTTTATCAAAACGCATCCCAACTCATGACATGAAATGATACAATGAAAACTAAAACTAAACTCCTTATATTGGATGAAAAAAATGGATAATTGAACAACATCTCATTTTGATACATAAAGTTTGTTGGAAACTAATCAGTCCCCATGAATGCATAATCCTTTCTCGTCAATGTTTTGAGAGGAGTTGCAACCCATGATAAATTAATTATGAACCTTCTGTAATAGCCTGTAAGACCAAGGAAACTTTGACATTATTTACTATCTTGGGGGATACCCAAGAAACAACTTCTTCAATATACATTGGATCCACAGCTACTCCCTACTGGGATTCAACATTTCCCGGGAAATAGACTTCTAGAACCTAAAACCACACATTGGAAACATCCCAAACAATTTCCCATGATGAAGAACACCAAAAATAGAATGCATGTTCTTTGAATTATCCTCCTAATAATTGGATTACACAATTATTTAAATAATAAAAACCACCATGAACATATCCAAATACTTACACAATACAACATTCATTAACCCCATGAACACATCTGGAGCCTTCATCACATCAAATGACATTACAACAAACCTGAAATACACATGATGACAATAGAAAGAAATATTCTTGTTATCCTCATCCTTCACAAACATATGATGATTTAATGACCACAAATAGATCTTGGAGAACCCAAATTTACTCTTCAGTTGATTGAATAAACCGCGAGTCATTGGGAGAGGATAGTGGTTCTTAACTGTCACTTTTTTCAAGTGAAGTAAATTGATAGACAACCACAAACATCTATAATCCTTCTTCATGAACGAAACCAGTGCACCACACAGTGACACACTCAGCTAGAAAACCATACTACAATTGGCCATATCTATATACATAGCTCTCAAAACTCATATGGTCACATCCTATATGGAGACATCGAGATAGGATACACAACTTTTGTAGTTTAATCAAGAACTCGATCTCTCGTTGATGGTTAGAGCAAAAATCTTATCTGGGAAGACATTAGTGTACTCATACAAAACCCAAGGAAACACCAACTTCTGATACTTTTATGAACTCAGCATCATCTCACTCATTATGGACAATAAATATGGGACACTCCTCTGACTCATCTGAGGGTCTTGCTCACAGAAAAACGCCATTGTCTCCCGATTAGCATCGAAGAAAACAACCTCCTCTAGAAAAAAATCCACGATATCTTATAT
Organism: Viscum album; assembly: GCA_963277665.1. Classification (NCBI taxonomy): domain Eukaryota; kingdom Viridiplantae; phylum Streptophyta; class Magnoliopsida; order Santalales; family Viscaceae; genus Viscum; species Viscum album. The sequence goes on along the minus strand of OY728132.1, from coordinate 1,041,211,370 downwards.
CGAATAAAAACATTCCATACCTACGATGATGTCATATGGGTGTATCCAAAAACATATTAAATCTCCAAAAGAGTGTGTTTCCCCAGAACTAGTTCACAGTCTCTACATACATCAAAAAAGTCAACCAGACCTCCAATTAGCATAGTCAATGCTAAGGGAACTAGAAGCATATCTACCTCAAGTATAAAATAATGGGAAAGGCATGTGAAATAAATTAGTGTGGCACTCATGTATCAAATAAGGCATTCACTGATGTAAAAAATAAAAAAATGGAACCACAAAATATATATGGCTCATATGGAACTGAAAATGCTAAATCATGGAGCTAACTAAAACCTTCTATAATTCCCCTCTATGCCAGTTAATGACCACCTCTATGGTCGTGATCTACTCAATGAGATCATGGAGTGTCTTGGGACAATCCTATACCTTCCCCATATACTCTCTGCTAATCAAAATCTCAAGAAAAATGCTACTAGAACCTTGGTTGGAACTGCCTCAATAGGGTAACCTAATGTGGGACAGCTAGCACTCACTAACCTCTCATAATGGTTGGGAACTCATTCCAGAGATGGCCTCAGCCTTCAAAACAAAGGCATTTTATCCCTTATAATATGACTAAGATCCACCGCCCATGGAGAAATGACACATTGAAGGATGGGACTTACCCATGCTGATCGAATATTATTTTATCCTGACAAATGTGAGCCCCATACCATAGCTATACTTCATAAAGAATCTTGAAGACTCCCATTTCATGGTCATATGGCTATGGGTATCGTACTCTTGATGGCCTATACTCTCTCCAGTACCATAAGATACATCATTAGTATAAATGAGGTGACCTATTTCTCAATATTTGGATCCATAGCCACCCCAAAATGCCTCTCCCTAACATCGAAATATAGTAATAGGTCCAGATACTACCATAAGAGGTTTCTAAAATATTTTCTGAAATATTTCACACTAGATATCCCATACTAAAGGGTACACCAATATAATAGTTTCCTTCAATATTGAACAAAGAAACATGGATCTGAACTAATCTTGAAACTTCTCATACAAGACTATCAACTCCTCGTAATCCCTGTGGAATAAGAACCACCACTACCTTTTTTCCCATGAAATATCATCAGAGCCAACAATACCCAATGATCCTTCTAAGAATAGATAGAAATGAAGCTTATCTCAACAGATTGTAACCATTATTCCATGTCAATATCAAAAACAAATTTGTCACCCTGATGTAGGCTCAGGCACTAAAACTGATAGAGTGTGCTCCTCTATGTTTCGTCATCTTGAACATCCACAATACGGTTATCTACTGGTCCAACCTACTGATCATCTTCTACGCAAAACTGAAGAGGATTTTGACCTACAACCATTAATAAAATAGAAAAAATAGTTAGAGACCAGAAACTAGAAATATGGAATACTTTTACACTAATAATTTTTTTCTTTTATTCATTTTATGTTAACCCATCCCAAGGTCTACCCACTCCCAATACAGGTGAAAATAAGAATAATGAATAATCCTTTTCTAGGTCTCTACCCTAAAACCAGAATAATGTCATTCATTAGCCACTAAAAGATTAATGTTCTATGTAACAGATCATTGGGTCCTGAAATACCCATTTCTAATCTGGTCTCATTTGTTTATAGCACTTTCTAAACCTAACAGACATCATTATCGTACCATCCCATGAAACCTCACATGATCATAACAACAATCTCTATCTTATCCATCAATAAGATCATTGATACAATTATGAAATGACTCCCTCCCCACAAGGTTTACCCATATTTGGATGGAAATGGTAGAAGATAGATAATGGAACTCGAGACCTTCCTCCAGTAGGTTCCGAGTTGGTAACTTGCCTCGAGGGTATAATAAACATGCATATGGGAGTCGTTACCCTCTAAGTGACCACATGTGAAGGAAATATATAAGAAACATACCTACCATATCATGTTAAAACTCTAATATTAATTAAAACCCATGTACACATACATTATATAACGCCCCGACCCCAGTTACCCAGAGTCAGTGCATTATTACATAACATTGGAATGATACAAGGAATCATGTTCGGAAAGGCTGATCATTTTAGTAGCCTTGGAAGTACTAGATACATTCATATGTTTTACATTGCATCATGGAATAAAAATATCACCAACATTTTCCACCTTTCTGAACACATTTATATACATATCCTATCCCTACAAGTCAACCACAAAATACTTCTTCACATCCTGGGTAAAATAAAACATAGAAAGGGATGAGCTCAGATTCTCAGTAAAGATAATAATATAGAGGAAACTTTCACAAATAAGAATAAACTGTTAAGGCAATTTATAAGACTAAAAAAAGGCTTTTAAACATAAACTTCAGCATAATATGGCTAAGATAAAATATAATAATTACATTTACTTATTCACATGGATATTATACTAGTCGAATAATCACATGCAATATCAATAGCCACATTCATAATGATGGAATGAATAATGCTAAACTTCATAACTACATAATCAAGGCCTTCTTCCAAGACAAAAAATTATATTTTGTCAAGGCCTTGTGCCAAGACACTAGTTTGTCTCATGAGACCTACCAATGCATCAAGGTTCTATAGTGGGCTCCACCCATCACTTACTAAGTCCAATGCATTTCTCATATGAAAAGTTTTAAACATAACATAAACATTCATCATAAAACTAGCATAAGAAATTTCAATAATTTATCTATAATCCAGGAATGGTATAAAAATAACACATCCACAGTCAGACATACCAGAAAACCTTTAATATAATATGGGAGATTTGTATCATAATAAATCAACCTTGATCAAGAATAGTATCTCTTAAAGGATGTTGATATATTTGAAAATAATCAGTAAAAATCTTTTATAGAAATATCCCTTTTTCATGAAATCATTTAAAAGTCATATAAAATAAGTAATTTAAAATATATTTTTTAATCAAAGTGTCTCACACCACTTTGAATCTTTTTAATGGAATTAACATTCTAAAACATTCATGTACATATAAATAAATCTATAAAACCATTTTGAAAACATGGAAATTAATGAGAAGGGTTTAGAAGAATAAATCTTTGAAACATTTAAAATGATTTTTTAGTAAAATAGTCCCTTAAAAAATACCTTTTGAAATATCTTTTAAGAAACATGTACATTGATAATAAATATGTCCCAATAGATACTCACATAAAAACCACCTCGGATAATAAAGAGATTGTGAAATTAACCCTTAACTTATACTTTTCCTTAGTCGATAGTATGTTAAAATCTTGTATACTAGATAAAAAATTGTTACTAAATTATAAAATAATAGTATACTAAAATATTATATCATATATGATCTTAAAATATTGCTTCGTTAATAATATTTTAGTTTTATCATCGTTTTGGGTGAAACTGATTCATTTTCATTTATATGCTTGGTTACGCAAGCCATGTTTTTTTATATATAAGATGTATTTAATTGATATGAATAATTATATTATGTTCATAAATATTATTTTTAATCATAAAATGAAAACTATTCTTGAATTATTAAGATGGGGAATGAATCTCATCGTGTTCATGGAGACGGTAATCTATACATACGCACGAGCGACAATATATTTACATTGATGGTGAGATCGTCTGTAATTGGATGGTATAACATATATAAAGAATCATTAACATGTTATATTTAATATTTACATCAATTATATTCATTATTATATCAATCATAAATAATTAAGTGTTTGAATAATAAACTACACCATGATGTGAAGACGGTAAGCCATGCGTACGTGCGTATGGAGACTTTTTCATTTATAAGATGGATAGAATAAATAATATGGAAGTACCATATTTATAATAACATCAAATTATATATAATATACTGGAGTTATTATTTTAGAATTTAATTAACAATGAAAGAGGATGTGCAAGAAGAAAAGTACTTAAAAGAGGTGATGAAATATTTCCCTCTTCTTCAGGTTCTTCCTTTTGATTTTACCAAAAGGGCTCCTTAGGATGGCATTCTGACCAAAGTAAGGCCACTACGATGAAGTGAGAAATGTTATGAGGATATTTAGGTGGGGCTTTTCGAGCCAAATGGCTTTGGATGTGTGAAATTAAGAAAGGGGATGTACCCTTTTATAAGAGAGGCGAGGATCACTTTACGAAAATATAGAAATATTATTTTATAATAAAAAATATTTCGCTTTCTAATGGCTCAAAAATGATTAATTTAGAGGATAAGGTGGGTATGGGTCAAAAAAATCTCAACTAATAGGTTTTAGATAGGTTTATGTTACAATATTAACGTTATCTTTTATATTTAACTCTTAGTTAAATAGTATGTCATTTACCACATCTCTTTGTATTTTTATATTATATGGTTAATAAAAATTCTATAATAAGTCAATATAACATCAAGTGGTTCTTTATTAATATATATAACCTTATCTAAGTATTTTGTCCAATAATTATATTTTTAGGAATATTATATCAATTAATAATATAGTATTTGTTTTAGAAACATAATTATGTCAGGTTTGACACTATTTATTATTTGGTTTTTTTAAATCATATTAGCATGATTACTTCAACAATAATTATTTAATCAACCCTAACATGTCATATTAACCATGATTTTTTTTAATTCATCAAAATTATCAACTTAAATTTATTTAGATATATATAATATCAATTATTTTAATCTTTCATTAATAAGGTAATTAAAACATCATCATTGTGTCATAAATAAAGTATATTATATAACGTATAAACATTATAAATACAATACAATTATGTATGAAATATTCTTTGCTTTCGGATGAATATTTATAGTCAAATTTATATTGTCTTTAACCTTATATTAAAAATGGTTTAGTTATTAAATGTTGAACTTAACTCTTTTAACTCTTCTATAAATAAAATAATAATAAATGTCCTAATCTAATACAAGTGGACCAAAGATGATAATATTTTAATCCTAAGTGTTTTTTGGTCTAATTATACTTATTTAATAGAATTTGGACATGTTTTATTGTAATTACGACATCATTTTTACCCTTAATTACTCTATTTACATCTAATTGAGATAAATAAAAGTTAAAAGTTACTATTCCCCAAAAATTATTTCCATCTTATTGAACCAAAATTTACATTCTAATGTCAACCGTGTCTCTAAGATTTTTGAAATTTAACTCACAGAAGCAGTAAAATTGTTTTTAATGAAAAATTTCAAATGATCCTAGGAGGTGGGTAAAAGACAGTAAAAAGTTCAATATAATTTTTCTATATCGAAACTTATTATAAAATGACTCAAATGAATTAAATTGGAATTATATAGGTAATATTTATCTATTTTTACCTAAAATAAATTTAAATAAACTATATAATTATTTAAATAAAAAGTTGGTTTTAAACAATAACTTAGTGTTTTTCACTATTAATCAAAAATAGAAAGATTTCCTAAAAATACCAAAACTTCACCCTAAGCTAATTTTGATATTCTGAATTCAAAAATGATGTCCATTTTGAAAAATAAAATATATAAAATTTTAAAAAGTGTGTATTAGTATTCATAACGGTGAGTTTGATTGGTTGTGGTCTGTTAGAATCTCGAAGTTGCGTACAATGCAATCTATTGCATTATTCACAGGGAAACATACCGTAGAAGCTTAGGGTGTTAGAATCTCCCTTCATTAAAATAATTTCATCCTCAAAATTTTTAGAATATTACTATATAAATATATTTGGGTGGTACTCCATTATATTTTTCTCGGATTCCTATGTTCTCTCTTCCATCTTATGATTTATCCATAGAACATTCACCAGACGAGTCATCCAGTTTCTCAACACATGATCTCTGGTATCAAGAATTCAGATAGGATCTTCACATTAATACATATCAAGTTCATGTTCTAATTTTTCATAGGTGAGTAAATGCGTTGGATCATGCATGTATTTTCTCAACAGTGATATGTGGAACACATCATGATCTTTGGAGAGACTTAGGGGCATTTCTAAACGGTAAGCTATAGCCCCAATTATTTCTAGAATTTTGAATGGTCTGATGTACCTGGGACTTAATTTACCCTTCTAACCGAATAATATAACTCCCTTCCATGAAGATACCTTCAAGAAAAAATGATCTCCTACATGAAAATCAAAATAATTCCATCAGTTATCAACATAGCTCTTCTGCCTACTTTTGAGCTGCTTTGATGTGGGTTTGGATAACCTTCTCCTTTTCCATCATTTCCTTAAAATTTTTTTGACTTGAGAGTTTTCATTCACCAACATCATCCCAAAAAGTTTGTGTATGACATCTCTTTCCATATAACACTTCATATGGTGCCATCTGAATACTTGAATGGAAGCTATTGTTATAAGAAAATTATACCAGAGGTAAATATTGATCCTACATAACGTTAAATTCAAGAGAGAAAGATCTCAACATGTCTTCAAATGTTTGAATAGTTTGTTCTGATTGTCCATCTGTTTGAGGGTGGTGGGAAGAGCTCAAATGAAGTTCAGTATCCAGGGCCTTCTGAAGAATTTTCCAGAATCTTGATGTAAAATGGGGATCACGATCAGAAAAAATCTATAGGGGTAATCCATGAAGTCGTAAAACATCATTAATATATAGTATTTATATATGTTCAAGTGGTAAAACTTATTTTATAGAAATAAAATGTTCTGACCTGGTTAGATGATCAACAATGACCCATATTTCATAATTCCTTCTAGGAGTCTTTGGTAGCCCCATGACAAAGTCCATTGTAATATAATCTAGTTTCCACACATGTATGGGAAGAGGTTTCATTACTCTTCTAGGATGTTGTCTTCCAGCTTTCACTTGTTGGAAAACCATACATCTCGACAAAAAATTAGAAATCTCTCTTTTAATTTTGTCCCACCAAAAATTTTATTTCAAATATCTATACCTCTTAGTGCTACAAGGGTGTATTGTAAAATTGGAGCTATGGCAATCATCCAACAACTCTCTTTTTAGATCAAGTATATCGGGAACACAGTATCTCTTCCCAAATTTAAAAATTCCATCTTCATATATGAAGTCACTCAATCTACCATCCCTCACAGCTTTAATCTTCTTTTGAAATTCCTAATCATTAGTCTAAGAACTTTTTATCCTTTCTAGTAAAGATGGTTTGACAACTATTTGAAAAAGAACTGATGTTTCACCTTACATGGCTATTCCCATATTCATATTTACTAGATCCATGAAAATAGGATCCCTTTCAAAAATCATCTTGTATAATACTCCATGATCCTTTCTACTCAAAGTATCTGCCACCTTATTTTACTTTCTCAAGTGGTAGTGTATAGTGAAATCATAATCCTTGAGTATTTCAAGCCATCGTCTTTTCCTCATTTTGAGTTATTTCTATGAGAAAATATATTTCTAACTTTTGTGATCAGTATAAATATCACATTTTTTCATCATAGAGATAGTGTATTCATATTTTTAGAGTAAAGATTACAGCTACTAACTCAAGATCATGAGTATGATTGTTTTGTTCATGATGTTTTATCTGTCTTGATGCATAGGAAATAACTCTATCATTCTTCCTTAGGAAACAACCATGTTCTTTCATTGAAGCATTAATATAAATAACAAACTCATCAATCCATGATGGTAGAGTCAAGATAAGATCATTGACTATTCTTCTCTTTAGTTCGTCAATAAATTATTTACACTCTTTTGTCCAAAAAAATTTAACCCCTTTATGTGTGAGCTTGGTTAATGGGTTTGCCAATCTGGAAGAATTATAGAAAAAATGCCAATGATAACCTGCAAAACCAATAAAATTGCATACCTCATTTAAACTCATTGGTGCTGTCCATTCTTGGATCACCTTGGTCTTTGAAGGATCAACAGAGATACCATATTTAGAGATAATATGGCCAAGAAAAGAAATCTCTTGAATCCAAAATTCACACTTTTAAACATTGCAAATAATTCATTTCGTCTAAAAGTCTTTAGGATAATGCACAAGTTATTTTCATGATATTCATAGCTTTTGGAGTATTCCAAGATATCGCAAATAAATACCACTACAAAGTCATCAAGATATTCCTTGAAAACTCTGTTCATTAGATCCATGAAAATAGAGGGCACATTATTCAATCCAAAAATCATTACTATAAACTCGTAATGCCTATACATAGTTTGTAATGATATTTTTGGATTGACTTCCTTCTTCACACACAATTGACGATATCCATATCGAAGGTCAATCATTGAAAAATATTGAGCTCCATGATGCTGGTTGAATAATTCATCAATGTGAGGTAGGGGATACTTGTTCTTTATTTTTATAGCATTGGTCTCCCTATAGTCAATGCACAACCTCATAGATTTGTCTTTCTTCGTAACAAAAAAGACAGGGGATCCCCATGGAGAAACACTAGGGAGAATAAATCCATTTTTACTCAATTCCTCTAGTTTTTTCTTTAGATACACTAATCCCAAAGTGGCCATTCTATAAGGGGTATTTGATATGGGCCTTGAACCAGAAATTAAATCAATGGAAAACTCAATTTCTCATTTCGGAGGATGTCCATGTTAATCCTATGGAAACACGTCAACATATTCTTGCACAATAGGTACGTCCTATATTCAAACATTCCTTCCCTCACCCATAGTTATTTCATTCTCTTCATCCCCAATAAATGAATTTAGTATAGCTATTGTGGGTGGATCTAGATAAATATCTGGTGGTGAAATTTTTCTCTAAATATAAGGTACTACTTATCATCATCAAAAATTGAATCCTCCTTCTTCTTGCAATAAATTTTCACATCATGGTCTAAAATCCAATCCATTCCGAATATTATATCAAATTAAATCATGGGTGTGATGATGAGATCAGTAGATATAGAAAATTTGTATTCCATAATGGAAACACATTAATGAAACCTTGTTGCAATGATACTTCCCTTAGGTGTTTTGGCTGACAACACCATTGTTAAGTCAAATTGAAAATATCTAATTTTCTTAACAAACTGGGAAGATATGATACAATGCGATGATCTATAATCAATGAAAGCATTGTCTAAACGTGAAGAAACCATTAAATTACCTTCCACTAAGTCTTTCGGAGCTTCAACCTCAGCAGTAGTGATCTCATAATATTGGCTTTGATCCCTTGGCCTTTTCTAAGGTAAGTTTCTCTAATGCTTAGGAAATTCATTTTCACAAGGTCCCATCTCCATTCAATTGAATCATTGAACATTGGTAGATTCATTCTTCCCCTTACAATCACAAGCTTGGTGACCTTTTTACCACACTTTTAATAAACTCATATTCCCTTCAGGCATGTACTAGGGTGTTTCTTCCCACATTTAGAATAGGATGTATATTCAAATTTTCCCTTCTTCCCCTTATTTCCATTTCCATAGTGTTCAGAAGATCTCTTTTTCTCTTGAATTTCATTAAAGTTGTAAGTTTTATAGAATTAATTTTCTTTCTTTATAGTGCATGAGACTATATATTTGTAAGATGAGATGGATTTTGAAACTAATGTTTGATGGAGAAATGATTCTAACCCATCAAAGAATCGATCAATCATACTCTATGGTTTATGTATATAATTTTCTCCATGCCTTGCTATCTTTTTAAAGTTAGCCTCATACTTTGCGGCATTTTCATCCTCCTTTTTCCTCAGACTCAAAAATTTTCATTCCATATATGCTCGATGGTCACGAGGAATGTATTTTTCAAAGAAAATATCTTTAAACTCTCTTAATTCCATGTACTATAATTCTTCATCTTCCTTTGTGTTTTGGATTAGTGACCACCATTGATCGCAATCTCTCATGAGGTGATAAACTACCAGGACAACTTTTTCCCTTTCTCTACTCCGAAAAGCATGAAATATTTTCAATAAGGAATTTATCCATTACACAAATACTAATGGATTAGTACTCCCATTGAATGTTGGTGGTTTTTGTCTCATGAAGTGTTCTAACATTGATCCTCCACGTGGTGGATCAGGGTACTCCATATGGGTAAGGTTATTATTCATAACCTGAGTGAGTTGTCCTAGTATAGTGATAAGTTGATCACCCCTAGTTGCTTCACCAGTTCCACTATAATTATATTGAGTAAAATGGAAATCATTACATGGATTACATGCATTAATACGGTTTCCATTCCTTCCACTAGGTACCATTTTTAAAAATGGCATACCCTAGATTAGTTTATGAATTGAAATACAAAATTATAAACCTGTAAAACACTGAACATAAATTGAACAGTTTATGGATATAATCCATAATCATACAAATGGTTTTATTTAGGAGGTATATACTCATAAATCCATTATAATTTTTTTTAATGAAACTGATAATTATCCTAAACATATCCCCCTAGAGTGTTGTAACCCAGAGTGCAATAAGGCATGTGGTCATGCACAGGTTCCCATTCATATCTAGCTCAAAGTGGTGTTTTATGGTTTACCCCAAGGTACATCTATGCCAGAGCTGCCTCTACCTACTCGTATCTAGAAAGGGATGTATTTCTTGAAAAACTAAAAAAAATCTCTACAGTACAAAAATTCTAAGAATTTCTTCTAAACTTATCCTCAAAGTCTATCTTATGGTAGTGTTCTCTAATCAGAGTTTTTTCAAAGTTTAGTATCCAAGGTTTGTAATAAACTTCCTCTGATACCAAATGTAATTCCTCGACCCCAGTTACCTAGAGTAGGTGCATCATTACATAACATTGGCATGATACAAAGAATCATGCCCTAAAAGACCGATCCGTTTAGTAGCATTGGAAGATGTAGATAAATTCATAAGTTTTACAATACATCATGAAATAAAAACATCAAAAACATTTTGTCCCCTTTTGAAAAAACGTATATCCTTATCCTATCCCTGGAAGTAAACTATAAAATACTTCTTCAAATCTTGTAAAAAATAAAACATAGAAAGCGGTGAGCTCAGATGCTCAATATGGATAACAATATAGCATAAACTTTCATAAATAAGCCTAAAAATTTAAGGCAATGAATAAGACTAAAACAAAATCCTTTTAAACATAAAATTCAGTATAATATGAAAAATATAAAACAAAATAATTCCATTTACTTATTCACATGGATATAATACTAGTAAAATAATCACATGAAATATCAATATCCACTTTCATAATGATGGAATGCATAATGCCAGACTTCATAACCACATAGTCAAGGCCTTGTGCCAAGACTTCAAATTATATTTCATCAAGGCCTTATGACAAGAAACAAGTTTGTCTCATGAGACCTATCGATGCATCGAGGAGCTATAGTGGGATGCACCATTCATGTACTAAGTCGAATACATTCCTCATTTGAAAAGGTTTAAACATAACATAAACAATCGTATTAAAACTGGCATATGAAATTTCACTACTTAACCTATAAACCATGAATAGTATAAAAATAATACATCCAAATTCAAACATATCACAAAACCATCAAAACAATATGGAATATTTGTATCATAATAAATCAACCTCGATTAGGAATAATATCTTGTAAAGGATATTGACATAGTTAAAAAGTATCAGTAAAAATCTTTGGGAGAAATATCCCTTTTTTCATGAAATCATTTAAATTTCATATAAACAAAGTCATTTAAAATATATTTTTGAATCAAAGTTTCCTATACCACTTTGAAACTTTTTAAAGGAGTTAACATTTTAAAACATTCATGTCCATATAAATAAGTCTTTAAAAACATTTTGAAAACATGGATTTTAATGAGAAAGGTTTAGAAGAATAAATATTTAAATCATTTAAAATTTTGTTTTTGTGAAATAGTCCCTTAAAAAATAAAATTGAAAACTCTTTTATAAAACTTGGACATGGATAATAAATATGTCCTAGTAGATGCTCACGTAAAAACAACCTCGGATAATAAAGATGTTGTGAAATTAACCCTTACATTGTAATTTTCCTAAGTCGATGGTATGTTATCCTCTAGAATAATAGTTAAAACATTTTTATTAAATTATAATAGAATCATATACATAAATATGATATAATATATGATCTTATAATATTTCTTTGTTAATAATATTTTCGTAGTATCCTCGTTTTGGGTGTTAACAGATTTGTTTTCCTTTATATTATTGGTTACATAAGCCATGTTTGTTATGGATAAGATGTATTTGATTCATATACAGAATGATATTATATTCATAAAAATAATTTTTAATCATAAAATGAAAAATAATTTTTAATGGTTATGATGGGGAATGAATCTTATCGCGTTCATGGAGATGGTAATCCATATGTACGCACGAGCGACAATGTCATTATATTAATTTTGAAATCGTATGTAATTGGATGGTATATAATATATATAGAATCACTAACATGTTATATTTATTATTTACATCAGTAATATTCATTATTATATCCATCCAAAATAATGAAGTGTTTGAATAACAAACTACACCACGACGTACAGATGGTAAGCCGTACATACGCACGTATGGTGACATTGTCATTAAAAGGATGGATAGAATAAATAATATGGTTGTACCATATTTATAATAACAACACATTATATATAAGATACTAGAGTTATTATTTTAGAATTGAAACAACAAAGAAAGGTGAAGTGGAAGAAGAAAAGAACTTGAAAGAGGTGATTAAATATTTACCTCTTCTTCGGGTTCTTCCTTTTGATTTGATCAAAAGGGCTATGTAGGTTGGATTTCTAATCAAACAACGTCCTCTAGGATGAAGGTACAAAATTTGGAAGGATATTTTGGCAGGGGTTGGCCGAGCCAAATTGCATTGGAGGTGTGAAATTAAGAGTAGGTGAGTACCATTTTTTAAGAGAGGTGAGGGTCACTTTAGGAAAGGCTTGAAATATAATGTTAAAAAAATAATTTTCAGTTTCTAATGGCTCAAAATGATTTATTTTGAGGATAAGGTGGTGATGAGTCGAAATATTCTCAACCAATAGGATTTAGATAGGTTTAGGTTACCATATTAACCTTATCATTTAGATTTAACTCTTTGTTAAATAGTTTGTCACTCACCATGTCTCCTTGTATTTTTATATTATATGGTTAATAAACATACTATAACAGGCCAATATAACCCCAAGTGGTTCATTATTAATATATATAACCTTATCTATGTCATTTTTCTGAACCTTATATTTTTAAGTATATTATATCAATTAAAAATATAGTATTTTCTTTAAAATATTAATTATGTCAACTTTGATACTATTTAGTATATGGTTTTTGTAAAAATCTTAACAGCAAGATTACTTTGAAAAATATTATTTAATCAACCCTAACTTGTCATATTAACATATAAAATTATTGTAATTTATCAAAAGTCTCGAATTAAATTTATTTGTTTATTTATAATATCAATTATTTTAATATTTCATTAATCAAGTAATTACTACATCATTATTTTGTCATAAATTAATTAAATTATTTAATTTCATAAAATGCTAATTAGAATACCATTATGTAGAAAAAAATTTTAAATTTATTTGGAATATTTATAGTCTAATTTATATGATGTGTATCTTTATATTAAAAATGGGTTAGTTATTAAACCTTAAATTTATCACTTTTAACTCTTCTTTAAATAAAATAATAATAAATTTCCAAATCTAATCCAAGTGGACCAAAGAGGATCGTATTTTATTCCTAAGGTTTTTTTGGTCGAATTATACTTATCCAATAGAATTTGGACATGTGTTAGGGTAATTATGATATCATTATTACCCTTAATTACTCTATTTTCTTTTAACCGTGGTAAATAAAAGTAACAAGTTATTATTCACCAAAAATTATTTTTCATCATATTGAACCACATTTTACATACTTATTTCAACCATGTCTGTTGTATTTTTGAAATTAAACTCATATAATTGGTAAAATTATGTTTTATGAAAATTTGCAAATCCTCCTAGGAGGTGGGTAAAAGGCAGTATAAAGTTCAATTATATTTTTATATATATAAACTTATTGTAAAATGAATTACATTGAACATATATTAGTATTATATATATATTTTGAACTAAAATAAATTTAAATAAAATAAATAATTATTTAATTAAAACGTTTGTTTTAAACAATAACTCAGTGTTTTTCACTATTCATCAAAAATTGATAGTTTTCAGAAAAATACCAAATATTCACCCTAAGAAAATTTAAATATTTAAAAATAAAAAATGAAGGCCATTTTGAAATATAAAATTTCTAAAATATCAAAAAGTCGGTATTACTATTCATAACGGATAGTTTGATTGGTCGCGGTGTGTTAGTATCTAAAAGTTGCGTACAATGCAAGATATTACATTATTCAATGGGAAACGTACCATGGAAGATTGGGGTGTTACACATAATATAATTCAAGAAGTACTAAAACTAAAGGAAAATAGAAAGTAACAAAAAAAAGGAAATGAGAAAATGAGAATGAATCCCAAACAGCTTATGCGAAACCCCGCACTAGTCATATCTAGCGTGATCACCAATATACTCCAACTGACCTAACGTTTTTTAATAAATACATAGGGTGAGTATATTATTATATCCTACTGGATCCTCCTCATAGCCTCTTGTAAAAAAGGTAAATAAAGCATGATAAATCAATGTGAACAACGGGTGAATCAAGCTCATCACCAAAATTAGAAAACTATGTTCATTGCCTCACGGTGGTGACTCTCACCATTTATTCCTAACAATAGCATATAATATAATAAACAATATCAAGGATTACCTATGTAACACCCCAAGGTTATAGAAATAAATTTAAATGCATGAAACTTTGCATTATGTATATATTTATAACTATCCTTTAAACATAATTTTTGCCCTTCAATGTTTTGAATTTAGAAAAACTGTTCTCTATAATTGTGTTCAGTAAGTTATTTAGAGTCTGATAAAACTAAAATGATTTTTGTAAAGATTAACATACCCTTATGTATAGTAATATGAATATTAATATCACCCTGATTAATAGTAAATTATATTGACATATTATTTTCTTAAGGATTTATGATAATTGAATCCTGGTTAATTTTTCAATGTGATATAAAATCACTTATAGAATTAAAATTGGTACTTCCTAAATAAAGTATGATTTTATTTTAAAATTAAATTAATAACTTTTAAAAAATTATTTTAATAAAATTGAGTTCATTTTTTAATTCTACATGTCAAAAAATGGTTTGGATTAATTTTTGGTATTTTTCAGGAATTTGTGAATTTTTTATGATTAGTGAAATTCGGTAAAATACCGTATATTAAAATTGTCAGTTAAATACAATATTTATGACAACATAAGTGATTTAATACCACTTCTTTAGAACTCACATGACATTATTACTATTTAGGGTCCCATTAATTAGGACTATTTATAATCTTGACCAAAAATATTATAATAATGATTAAAATAATGTAAAATACCTCTTCTCTTCCACTATAAATACCACCCTCATTACCCTCTTCCTCCCATACCTCTAAAGACTTTATCCTTACCTATGTTCTACCTAATACACATCCAAAATCTCTTCCCCATGTCTTATATCTTTTTCTCTTACCAAAAATCCAAATCTAAAGGCTTTAAGAAGGATCTCAAGGGGAAAAGAACAAGAGGTAAACATCTTCTTTTGTTTTCATTCTTTTGTTTTCATTTTCTTTTCTATTATTCTTCTTTCCTAAACATCACTTATCCAAGAGGAATGAATGATCCAGTATTATACATATTCTCGATTTCATCATGTTTGTGGAAGACTCACGATTATACTTCTTCTCATCTCCCACTTATTCAATAAATTAAAACAGCGTTCGTGATGAGTTGATTTACCAACATCGTGGATGATGTGATTTTAGTTTAGTTTAATTCATTCAATACAGGTCATGAAACAATTTTTATGGTTGAACTGAAATATAATTCATTTATTATATATTATATATGGTTCGAAGATCTTTTTAGACACATGTTATTAATTTATATAATAGAATGAGTTCTTTATGATCGAAGAATCACAAAAATGACCTAAATAAATATCAATAATGTTCTAACATATGAATTATACTCATGTCAGAATTGAAAATGATATATGGTATAATTTATGGTTATGAAAATACTGAAATATCAATCATTTCCAATTCTAATGTTTCACTTTAAATTGACAAGAATATTGATCATGAAACCGATCATGGAAATTCATGTAAAGAACGCATCGCAAACAATGCAAGGAACAAAATACAAACAATTAAATGGAGAAATGATGTAATGAAATGATACAGTAAGGTGTAATAAATATAAATATGTTTCTGTAAGATATTAATGACACACTTTTAACCATTGTACATAATTTTTAAATGAGTTTGATGTACAAAAAACCTGAGGGGAGGGAATTCTTAACCCAATTTCAATTCCTTGTGTTAACATTCTACTTCGTTTTTATGTGTTATTAAAATTGATTCAATGATGAAACTTGTTTATATTATTATTTATTATTTTTATTTATAGTTTATATATATATTCCAACCACTATATTAAGTCTCTATTTAATTATATTATATTTATGAGGGACTTTTCATTTAAAAACATTTTTTAAAATTTAGTTTTATGAAATTAAAAAATAATATTATTATGAAATAATTCATGTTCAATGATTGTGTTATGGTTCACGAGAATTGATTATGAGAATGTTTGGGACTTATATCACCATCAAATGCATTGGTTATGAGTATGTTGTAGGTCGGCCATATGGTTACACAAACTGTAATATGATGTTTTCATAAAATGTAAGGTAGTCATGAGGGTAACAAATTGTAAGGTAGTTGGGAGGGTTACCATATTATGTATGTAATTCTCCATTATACCTTTATTGTTATATTTATGTTCTTATGTATTTTGGGAATTTTTTGGATGTCTCATGTTTCAAAAATTTTGTATATATGGGTGACAAGTGTGTCTTTTGAAAATGATTTCATAAGTTACAAGTATTAATGGACTAATGTGTTGTTTCCTTTTTTTTAAATCCCTTACTGTGTTTTTTTCACTCATCCCATGTTTTAAATTATTTTCATAGTTTATAAGGTTGTTTACGAAAATTAAATAATCCATTTTAAATGTTTGAATAATTTTCAAAGAAATCGTACTTTCTTTGAATATTTTTTTATTTTGGAAGAAGTGAATATTGTTTTTATGGGCTCCACTCTGTATTAATGTGTAATGTTATGAATATATTATGTACAATTCTCTAATTTTATTAACTTGAAAATATCCACAATATGAAAGTAAGTGATTTATTGAATAAATTCAAGATTATGTAATGAAACATAGGAGGGTCCTTATAGTTGGTATCACATGATGGTTTAGATAACCTCAGGGGGTAAGATGATGTTAATAGAATACCATAACTGATTTTTACTCTATGATAAATTTTAAATTTTATAGAATTTAAATATTACCATGTTTATTTGACTAAGATGATTTTTTAGAATGGTTTTTTTACATAAGAAATAGGGATGCTAAAGGGGAGAGGCACCGACAGAATGGAATCCTTCCGAATCTGTAGCCCAGAATGGCAGGGACTAGAATCGAGAAGTTTGTCACTGTAATGGCTCAGATAAATCAGGCAATAAATGGGGGTGGAATCCATGAAATAGAACATCCAGAGGGACCACAATGTAACATGATAATAGTAGAACATTTTATGAGACAAAACCCTCCTTTTTTCAATGGATCCATTAACCCAGTAGAGACTGAATGATGGATTAAATCCATTAAAAATATAATTGATGTTATGGGATGTTCAGATAATTAAAGGGTAAGTCTTTCCATTTATCATTTTGAAAGTGAATTTGATCAATGGTGGTCAATGGAAAAGAATATCACGGATAGACAATATATTGATGCCTTAGAGTGGGTTGAATTGAAAAGTCATTTCCTTGAAAAATATTATCTTAATGTGGTGTAACTTAGGCTGGAGAAGAAATTCCTTGAGTTGAAGAAAAGGGAGGATGATTTAGTGGGTGTGTATAAAGATAACTTCACCCGACTGGAGAGGTATTCTCCAAATCTTATTCTGGATCTCAACAAGAAAATCAACCATTTTTACTGTAGACTGATGCCAAGGTATTGAACGGTGTTGGACTACCATATATTCAAAAGTTATGAGAAAACTATCTGATGTTCTTAGAGGGTATAGATGGAGTTTTCTGATGATCACATTCATTTTTTCAATAAGGATAATAAGAGGTCCAAATAGTAAGAGATGGGTAAGAATCATCCAAATAAATCTTATGGTATGAAAATCCAGTTTTCAGTTTGTGAAAAGTGTTGCAAGAAGCACCCTGTGGAATGTCTTACCAAAACTGGGAAGTGTTTTCGATGTGGAATGTTTGAACATATAGCATGATATTGTAATTAAAAGGATCCTAAGAATCATACTTATAAGAAAACTATTAAGGGTTTTAAATGTGGTGTGATTTGTCCTTATGAAAATTCCAACCCAAAGAGAGATCCAAATGATGTAAAGAAGCCAGACTATAAGAAGAAAAGTGTAGGAAGATCTTATGCGACTATGTTAGCAGATGTTGGGCCATAAAATGATATTGTATCAGTTACTTTTTTTATTTAGTTAGATTTTTCAAAAGTTTTGTTCTGTATGGGGTCTACACATTCCTTCATTTCTAATAAATTTTCTACTAAATTGCAAATATCACCTCAACATATGAGATTGAAACTTATTGTTAAAACAGTAGGTGGGAATATTATATTAAAGAGTAAGTATACAAATATTGATATTGTGGTCTGTTGAAAGTATTTACCTACCAAACATTTTGTTTTTTCCTTAGTCAAGATTGATGTTATTCTGGGAATGGGGTGGCTTTTGTTTATAATGATAAGATTGACTATAGAGCTAAAGAATTTGTTTTCTGAAAGAGTTTTAGTTTTAATACAAGGATGAACCCATGCAATTGAAAACATATCAGAAAGATGAGAAACTGTTGAAACATGTAAATGAATGTTATCTTCCTCATATAGTTGAAAACATGGGAATAGTTCAGATTAATGACATGCTAGTGGTAAAGGAATACATTGATGTTTTTCCTGATAAGTTAACTGGTGTCATACAAGGTCGGGAAGTTGAATTCAAAATTGACTTAGTTTCTAATGTTAATCCAATTTCAAAAACCCCATATAGTAACTTCTTTAATTGAAAAATCTATTGCAATATTTTTTGATAAAGGCACCATTATTTTTATCAATTCATCATGGGGTGATCCTGTTTTGTTCATTAAAAAGAAAGATTGTTCCATGAGACTTTTCGTAGATTATGGATCTTTGAATAACATCTCAATAAAAAAAGTATCATTTTTCTCATTATTGATGAATTTTTTGATCATCTCTATAGAGCTTAGTACATTTCCAAGATTGACTTGAGATCTAGATTCCATCAGCTGAAGGTGAAAGTGGATGAAATCCCAAAAACATCATTTCATACTATATATGGGTATTATTAATTTGTTTTTATTTCATCTAGGATAAATAATACACATAATATATTCATGAATATTTTGAAAATAAATTCATGAGTTATTGGATAAGTGTTTGTTTTTTTTTGATGAGATTATGTTATTTTCTAAGAGTAATGAAGAGCATGAAAAATAGCTAAGGGTTGTTTTACAAACGATAAAAGAAAAGAAACTATATGGAAAATTTCAAAAGTGTGATTTTTGGCTAAAACATATTTATTTTCATGGGAAGATTGTAAATAAGAATAGAATAACAGTCGATCCAACCAGAACAATAGTGGTTGATGAATGGTCAAGACCCACAAATGTTATCGAGATTGACAGTTTTATTGGATTAGTATGTTATTACTAAAGGTTTGTTAAAATAATAGCATGGTTATCTCCCCTGATAACAATGTTAACTTGAAAAAGGGGTAACATTATTTGTACAGAAGAATGTGATGTTTGTTTTTTGGAACTAAATAAGAGAATGGTGAATGCTCTAGTTTTGGCCTTGCCTTTCTGAAATCGTGAGTTTGTCATCTATAGTGATGATTATTTGAAAGGACTTGGTTGGGTTTTGATGCAGAATGATCATTTAATTGCATATTCCTCAAGACAACTAAAACCACAAGGGATAAATTATCCAAACAGGATTTGGAATTAGATGTTTTGGTTTTTTATTTGAAATTTTTTTGGCATCATTTATTCAAATCCAAATGTGATATATATTCTGACCATAGACGTTTGAAATATATATTCACTCGGAATGAATTAAACATGAGGCATAAGAAGATGGCTTAACCTGATAAAGGATTATGATTTCACAATTAATTACCATCCAATAAATGAAAACAAAGTAGATGATGCCTTGAGTTGAAAACATCATGCCTCGTTAACCATTCTATGTTTGGAACATAACCCCTTGATTATTTATTTGATGAATTTTGGCTAAGAAGTTATTGGTGAAAGAAATACCTCTATTTGGTTTCAAGTTTTAGTGTATTCATCAATATTAGATAGAATTTAAAAATCATAGAATGAAGACCATGAGCTATAGAAAAATGTAGAATTGGATAAAATGGGTATGTTTCTCGAATTGATCTTTGAAAAAGATTGTGTTTCATGAATTGGAAAAAGGTTGTGTGTGAGTTGTGATTCCTAGTTGAAGAATGATTTGTTGTGTGAAGCTCATATTTCAACATTTTTAGTTCATCCTAGAAATAATAAATGTACATAGATGATTGGGAGTATCATTTGTGGGATGGAATGAAAATAAATATTACTAATTTTACAATGAAATGTTTTACATGTAAACAGAGTAAAGTAGAATAACAATTACCTAAGGGGATGCTTCAACTATTTTCTGTGCCAGAGTGGAAATGGGAGAATGTATCCATGGAATTTGTGGTGGGACTACCTAATACTTCTCAAGGTAACATCGCGATTTGGGTTTCTGTTTATTGGCTGACTAAATAAGAAAATTTTCTTCCTATTTGAGATATAATGTCTATTGATTATCTTTTCTCTATTGTAACCTATAGAGACTATCAAATTTCATAGAGTTCATATTTCTATTGTATCTGGCCAGGATCCAAGATTCACTTGTAACTTTTGGAAAGGCCTTCCGAAATTGTTAGCCATATATTTAAATTTAAGTACATCTTTTCTTCAATAATCAAATGGGCAGTCAGAACGAAAAACTCATACATTTGAGGATATTATTCGATCTTATTCAATAGACTAACAGGAAAGTTTAAATCAACATATTTCTTTAGTTGAATTATCTTATAATAATATTTTTAATTTAAGTATACAGATGGTACCTTTTGAGGAATTGTATGTGAAGTGGTGTTGGAATCCATTGTTTTCGGATGATGTCAATGAAATAATGTTTATGGGGTTGAAATTAGTAGAGGTAGTTGTTGAGAAAGTGAAGATAATCCAGCAACACAAGAGAGTAGCTCAGAGTAGGTAGAACTGTTATACGGATAATATAAGGAAAGTCTTTTATTTTAACATAGGTGACCATGTCTTATTTAAAATATCTTCTTGGAAAAGTGTGATGTGTTTTGGTAAGAAAGGAAAGGTAAGTCCGCCGTTCATCGGTCCATTTGAAATCCTAGAGAATGTTTGACTAGTGGAATACCGAGTAGATTTTTCTTTCGAGTTTGTCTTATGTACATCATTTCCTTTATGTTTCGATGATGAGGAAGCATGTAACAGATTAACATCATTTCCTAAGCCTAGAAGTAGTTCAGCTGGAAGAGAAATTATTTTATGAAGAGAAACTAGTTTAGATTCATTACCGAAGGGAACAAGTATTGCGGAATTAGTTAATCCACCAGGTAATGGTTTTGTGAAAAAACCACATGGTTGAGCAAGCCACATGGGAGTCTGAAAATGCTATGAGGGAAAGATACCCTCACTTGTTTAATAAGTAAATAAAATTGTGTGGACACAATTTCCAAAAGGTAAGGATAATGTAACACACCAAGGTTTTAAAAATAAATTGAAATGCATTAAACTAATTTTAAGTTGATATTTATTACTATCCCGTAATAATAATTTTTCTTCTTCTATGTTTTGAATTTCGAAAAATAGTTATCTACAATTTTGTTTAGTAAGTTATTTGGAGTTTGATGGAACCAACATGATTTTTGGTGAATAGTAACATACCCTTATGATTAGTAATATGAATAATAATATGACCCAAATGAATGGTAAATTATATTAATATTTTATTTTTTTATTTTTTTATGATAATGACATCTGGGTTAATTTTTGAATGTGATATTAAATCAGTTATAGAATTAAATTTTGTAATTTCTTAATAAAGTATGATTTTATTTGAAATTTAAATTAATAATATTTAGAAAATTATTTTCTAAAAATGGATTTCATTTTTTAATTCTAAACATCAGAAATTGATTAGAGAGAATTTTTGGGATTTTTTTCAAAATTCGAGAAATTTTTATGAATAGTGAAATATTGTAAAATACCATATATTCCAATAATAAATTAAATAAACTATTTTTGACATCACAAGTGATGTAAGACCACTTGTTTCTAACTCAAATTCTATTATTACTATTTTGGTAACATGAATTGAGGCTATTTATAGTCTTGATAAAAAATAATATAATAATGATTAAAATAATGTAAAATACCTCCTCTCTTCCACTATAAATACCACCGTCATTCCCCTATTCCTACCACACCTATAAAGATGGAAAACATACATTTTTTATTCCAAATACACCACCCAAGTCTCTTGTCCACATCCTAGATCTTTTGGTCTCACCAAAAGTCCCAAACCAAAGGCCTTAAGAAAGATCTCAATGAGAGTTGATCAACAAGTAAACACCCTATTTTGTTTTCTTTCTTTTCTATTCATTTTCTTTTATATTCAACTTATTTTTTCACCTAAACTTATCAAAGATGAATTTATGATCCAATTTCTTACATACTCCTTAATTTATCCTATTTATGTAATACTCACCATTATACTTCTTCTCCCCTCCCACTTATTCAACAAATTAATACACCATCTGTGATCTGTCGATTTTTTGACAATGTGGATGATGTGATTTCAATTTTTTTTAAATCATTAAAGACTGATCATGAAACCATTTTTATAGTTTACCCATAATATAATTTAAGTATTACATCTTATATAATGTTATGGAATCATTTTTTACATGTGTTATATGTTTATAAAACACAATGAGTTCTTTACGATCGAAGAATCGCCAAAATGACCTAAATAAATATCTATAATGATATAAATTATGAATAATCATCATGTAAGAATTAAAAATGATAAGTGGTAAAATTTATGGTTCTATAAATATTTAAATACCACTCCTTTAGAATTATGATGTTTCAATTCAAATTCACAAGATTATCCATCATGAACCTATCATGGAAAATCATGTAAAGAACGCACCCAAAACAATGAAAGGAACAAAATAATAACAATAAATGAGTGAAATAATGTAATGAAATTATCATATAAGGTATTATAAAGTTGAATATGTTTCTGTAATATTTAAATAATACTCTTTTAACAATTGTACAGAAGGTTTAGATGATTTTTATGTAAGAAGAACCTGAGGTAAGGGAATTCTTAACCAATTTTCAATTCATTGGTTTAACCATCAACTTCATTATTTATGTGGTATTAAAATTATTTTGGTGATGAAAATTGTTTATATTATGATTGATTATGTGTATTTGATGTGTATATATATATTCCATCCACTCTATTAAGTCTATCATCAATTAAATGATATTTACAATGGACTTTTCTTTTAAAAACCCCGTTTAAAATTTTCTTTTACGAAATTAAAAATCAATTTTTTTGTAAAATAATTCATGTTCTATTATATTGGTTTGGTTCATGGGAGTGGTTTATGAATAATTTTGGGACCTACTTCTCCCTCCAATATATTGGTTATGTGTATGTTGGAGGTCAATCGTATGGCTACTCCAAGTGTAACTATGATGGTTATACAAATTGTAAGGTAGACGTGATGGTTAAAAATTAAAAGGTAGCTGATAGGGCTTCAAGATTATATAAGTAATTCCCCAAGATACCTTTATGGTTATATTTATGTTTTTATGTATTGTGGTAATCTTATGTAAATATAATTCTTCACAATGTATGTATATATTGGTGACTAGTGTCTCATTTGAAATTGATTTCATATGTTACAGGTGTTCTTGGACTAATGTGTTATTTCCTTTCTTTTATATACCATAGTGATATTTTTGTGGACATACCATGTTTTAAATTATTTTCACAGGTTATAAGTATGTGTATGAAAAATAATGAATCCCAGTTAAATGCTTGAATAATTGTCAAAAAAATCGTGTTTTATTTGAATAGTTTTATATGTTAGAAGAAGTGAATATTGTTTTTTTGGTTTCCACAATATATTAATGTGTAATATTTTGATTGTATTGGGTATAATTATATAAAGATATAAACTTGAAAATAGCCTCAATATGAAAGGAAATTATTTCTTGACTAAATTATAGATTATGTAATGTAATATGGCTAGTTCCTTATAACATGCTACCACTTCTCGACTAATTTTTTGATCTACCCCAACGTAGCATGTCATGAGAATCAATTTCCAAAAAGTCTATCCTAAAGAAACTTGGGTGAAGCACCACATCATGCACCTCATGCAACACACCACCATGTCCACATAACCCAAAAGTTACCATTTAGTTTCCAAGACACACCATATCTCATATAACGTGTTTCATGCACCTAATATTCTATCTCAAAACCTTACAGCCTATACACTGAGTATGGATCCTCAATCCATCATAGCCTATACACAGTATACCTATATTAGACCATAAAAAATTTTATCCATAATTTATTCATGTTAAATAACCAAAATCAATTACAGACATCTACACACATATATATGAAATAACCCAATGTGAATACCAAAGCAAGTATCTTCAAAGAGAAAAGAGTGTGGCCAAAGGGGTATTCATACATTCATCCTCCCAGTAGGATGATGGTGAAAACACCCCCAGGTCTTAGATCAACTGGAGTGTCAGTTTACCTAACTTATGGGGAGGAATATCATATAAAAACACAAAATTTACATAGTATAATATATCTCACAACCACACCATGGTCATAACCTTGTCTCAGACTAAACTACAGCTAACATCTCTCACACTAATGGATGCCACTACTGTGACCATATATCCTATAATAACACAACCATTTAAAGGGATACATTATATTATTTTATTCTTTTTTATCAATTTCACTTTTTGTTAATAAATTCATTAACCATTAATATTTTTCACATTACATTACATTTCCATTAAAAAACTATACCATGCTCTCCAATAATAATCAAGCCATGTCCAAGACTTCTCAAAATTATAACCCTAGAATTACATACCAAAAATCTTGAAACCCACGGGTTAAAATTTTTTTATTAATTAATATCGTTACCTTCTATTTTACTAGGTATTTTTGGAAGCTATCTTATGCTACCAAACAAGGTAAAAAACATGAACATCCATATGCCTCAAAAAGTGGGCAAAGGAATTACGATAAAAAATAAAAACTAGCCATCAACCAAAATATAGACTCAAATAAGCATCCAACCATCATATCAATAGGTAAGACCATCTTTATCACATTGTTTCATCTCCAGTGTCCTCCTTGACAACCACATGCATATACCGATGCATCCCATCATCACAAGCATTATCTTCTACCACAATAACTGAGTCTCCCCAGTCAAACATACCACCAAATCCCTCCAGGCTTAGCCATCCCAGGCTCACAACACATATGGGCCTCACCACCCCATATCACAACCAAAAAAAAACATCCAAGAAAGCAATAGGGGAATTGGTGCCCCCAAACAAGTCATTAAACATTCTCACACAACAAGAACTCATATATCTAAATCAAAAGAAACTCGTGATATAAAAGAAATTTTGAAACTCAAAACATTCAAAGGCATTATATTTTATCCCACAACTGATTCTTATACCATCTTAAATTAACAGATTCATTATTCATTTTTTCCAACTATGAGAAACCAAAGCTGAAAACTATCAAAATCCATCACAATTAAATAAACAATTAATTTAACATTCCTTTAATTATTTTATCAACATTAATTAACATCCTTATTTTTCATTAAACAATTCAATTAAACTTGCATAATTACATCAATTTGATTATCATCAAATTATAACAATAATGATATTCATTAATGATACCTCTTTAATTCTTTTGTGTAATTTAAAATCAATTTATTATGAATTTATGATTTTACAATTTACACATGGTAATCTAAGAAAAATAATCAAAACATAGATATCACACTCTCTAGAAAAAAAAGAGGCAATATATTTTCCCAGTATAAAATAGAAACATCATCATGGGATCGATACATATTCTTTAAATCGATTCAATTAATTATTATGTTAATTTCATTAGCATAAAAGTGGATACATCATGATTAATTTATGAATACACATAAAATAATATATGAAATGAATCACCTACCTTAAAAAAGATTCATCATTCTTCACATGAGAATGGTCAAACACTACAGATCCTGATCCCCTCTCCCGTAATAACTACATCCACCTAAAGGTGTAGCTCCAAAACCATTCCAAAAAACTCAAAAAAACTAAAACGAAAATGGAGATCATGATCCATCTCATGGAAAGTAGTAATGGGAGGAAAAATATTGATGAAACTACAATAAAGTTGGTAGAACATACAATGGATAAAACACAGATCAAAGTAGGGAATCTAGATATCTATCCTTGAAAATGAATTTATAAAATGCCTGGAAGGTTGTCAATGTTCACCTAGACTTGGGAGAGAGAGGTGTTGTATACATATGGTTTGACAACCAAAGTGGTTGAAAATTTTTAAAGAAAAAACATCAGGGATTTACATGATGTGTAATCCCTTTTCACATCATGTAATCCACAGGGGTTTGTTTTTGCCAAAAACATGTCACCATTTTATTTTTAAACACTAATTTATTATATGTAGTGAAACCTACTTTCATGTCATGAAAATTTTAGTTGGCATGAAATCTCCCTAATTACGGCTTCTGAAAACCAAACTACTCGAGACATCCTATGATCCTCCTCTAAGCCCCTCGGTCTTCAAAAACTCACAAAAGGACGATTCACATGGATCTGATCCCTTAAATATATATAGTTAGTTAGAACAGTACGTCTATAGATATCATTGAATTCAAATGGAATTTCATTCATATGGTGATAATTGCTTTTGGTTTTGGAACTAGTATAATACCCTTATTATTTTTGAAGTGGCACAAGAAAGAAAAAAAATATTTTTCTTCCTTTAAAAAGATCATGATCTGAGGCATAAATGATGTATTTTATATCATCTTCTTTTTCTCAAGACTGGTTTAATTTTATATTAGCAACTGTAAACCAATATTTTTTCATCGGACTATATGGATATGTCAAGTTAACTCTCTAAAATTCATGTTGGATTTTCTAGAATATTTCGTTGATGTTTAAACATATATATATATATAATGTTAAAAAATCATAAATGACAATAAAATATATGCGTACAATGTCAAGAAGAATAATAATTTCATTATATGAATTGAGAAGTCAAAATTTTTTGTATGAATTTTATTTTTTATGACATAAATATGATATAAATAGCTTCTTTTGGATGTGAATATGGGAAATTGGTAGGAATAATAAAGTCACTTAATTTTAATTTTAAATTATTATGAGTATACCAGGTATTCAACCACACCTTCCAAAAATACATTGTTTATTTCATGATTTTATATTTTATTTAATAGATATATGGAATTTGAAAAATCAATCTGAAGATGTTAAAAAAACTAGTGACACACCATCTATTCATTTTTCAAGGTTTTTTGTCTGGGTGTTTCGCCTATTGGAAATGGTGAGCTTGTATATGACATAGAGGGAATATGTGGTGGTTTGGAGAACATGGAGTAGAATTAAAATGAGTATTACCATTCCATAGTGATCATCGAGTGGGAATTTTTGTTGAAGTTTCTTCCTTTTGCAAAACAATGATGTTCAATCACACTATAGATGTGGTTGTGGTGAAAAACTGGGAGTCCAAAATAAGGGGGACCATGTAATGACCCAAACCATTATATATGAAGTTACAATTATCAAATAAATTTTCATCATATTTTATAATATTTTACTATATAAAATAGATGTATCATATAATATGTATTCTCCCAAAAATTACATATGTTGCTAAATGAACTCATATTTCACAATAACTATTTTATTCTATCTTACAATTGAACCACATATAAATATTATTACATTTTATAGTAGTGATACACATCATGAAATAATAACTTCTATAATATCTACTAATATTGTAGAAAAAGAACCTAAAAATAATAATGCACAAACTAATGTAAATTACATTGTCTTAAATTCTCTTATGAAAGAATTCCAACCATAAAGACTGTAAAAAGAAAGAGAATAATTAGGAATATGGTAAACAATATCAAGGAACTGTAGAACATTTTAATGATTAGTAGTTAAAGATGAGGTATGACTATATGGGACTGTATATAGTGTGTAAAGGTAAATGTGACCATTATGATCTAACTGTTACCTATCTATTGTAATGTGTCCCTTAGAATTGTAATAATACACAATATAATAAAAAATACTTTTCTTAAAGTAAATTAGAATGTATTATAATTATATTTTTAATGAGTTATTATATGTCCATATATTCTTTCTTAATTAATATGTATGATATTATAAAATTGTGAAATGTTGTAAATTAATAAATTATGTGTTTTCCTTTAAAAATTATATTTTATAGAATATATGTAATTATTATTTTAAAAAACAATTTATAAAACTTGATAATTTATTTTTCTAAAATAAACATTATAATTTAAATAATCACAATATAGTTTGTTTAGGGTTAAATTTTGATAATTTTTTAAAATATGGTAATTTTCTAGGAAGAATAAAAAATATAGTTTTGTGTTTTTGGTATGTTTTTTCCTTCATAAATATGTAATGATGATAAAATAATTAACATAAGAGGTTAAATGGTCAAAAAAATATTCCTTTAGAATAATGTATTTTAATGTTTTAATACTATTTTATAAATATATAAAAATGTTTCCAATGTAAAAAAATAAAAAAATAATGTTTAAAAAAATATTATGTCGAATGATTAATTTCCCATGTCAAAAAAATTTTAAAAACTAGATTTCAATTCTCTTGTTGACAATAGTAAAAATAATTTCCTTCAATTCCCAAAACCAATAACAAAAACTATGGCTAAAATTGGTTTTTTTTATTTTCCAAAAAATAGATTTCTAAGGCCTCTATTTAGAAATAAATAAATAATTATCCTCATTTTTAAATGAATACCCATCTCTCCACATAATTTTATTGAATCTGAAACTCATTAACACAAAAACACCTCTATTAGTATCTCATTATGTCTTTTGGAGAAACCCAAAATCTTTTAAGGAATCACTTGTCTAAGATTAGGAATTGATTTGTAAGGTAACATATTCCCTTTGTTTTCCTCTTCATTCAAATACTTATTTATTAGAATGATTTATAATTATAATGACTCTATGATTTTATACACTTAAATACATTACATTACATTACTATTGAAATGATTATTAATCAATGGAGACTTCCATTCACTCCCATTTACCACACATCTTTAACAATTTTATATACCATTTATCCCATCAAAATCATTCTTGTATTTCCCTATGGCCTCTTTTTATTGTGAATACCAAATCATATTTTATTCTAAGGGTATTCATATAAATTTAATTTTACTTCATTTATTGAAAATTTAAATGTATGAAACTTACATTCCCTTCTTGTGGGTTTAATATTTTTAAATACTTATTCCTTTAAGCTTTTATAAACTCCATGATTTGTGAAACTCTTCTTATAATCCATCGGTTATTGATGAAATGATTTATTATGATATCTGATCCATAGCGAACACAAAAATTTATATAAATGATTATTTTTCCTTGATATATCTCTGATTTACTTGGTAATTTTTTTATATAATGATATACCATGAATGGTTCATTGGTGGTTATCCCAACACACTATATTATTCTTTCATGGTGGTGAGACTTCACTTATGATTACTATGTCAAGATTTATGTCATTGGAACTTTAAATTAATTCCATGATCTTATGATATCATCTTTCTTCATTGCATTATTCTAATATTTTACTATATTTTATTCCATCATGATTGTCTATTTGTCTCATATGTATCTTGCTCAATCGTATTATTCCCTTTCTAAGAATTATAGCTGACTATTTTTATTATGCATTTTCGTGGGTGTCATATGTAGTATTAGAAAATAAATTACATATATGATCATGTTATGGGCTATATGTAAATATGATTTAGTTTCTTTTAATGTATTTTTATTTAAGAATATATTCTTCCAAACAAAGTAGACATCTTGATCCTTGGTTTTTGTTTTATACGTCATTATGTTAAAAATAATTTAATAAAATGTTTTTTAAAATTTGGGTTTTAATAGTTTTTATAAGATAAATATATATATATTTATTTAGTGATTATGGTCAGATAACTTTATTTAAATATCAAGGGATAATTACAAATATATGAAAACCCCATAAATTTTTGTAATGTATAGAGTGTGTGGTTTCCATGAAATTATATCCATGTAAGGATACTTATAAGTGAATAAAATTTTGGCACAGATACAGCTAGGGGTAATCTACCTAAAAAAGGATGGTTGAGTATCAAATGGATCTTCACATGATGCATGATGTGTGGGATTTATAATACACACTTGGATTGGAACTCCCAATGTATATGCTTCAGATAATTCATATAATCATTAAAACCTAATATAATGGATTTGAATATTATGTTAGTGAAGTTAATAATAAAGGGACCATGTCTAACCCAAATTGGAACATATAGATTCTTATGTAAGGGTATATGTTTCATTAACTATTTGTTAAGAATTTTTCCTTTTTATGATTAGTTAATCAAGTATCCTTATCCTAAACATCCCTTTATTATTGAAAAAATATAAATATATAAGGAATCATGTCAAAAACATATGAAATGAGAAATGTGATTGTTTCCCAAATGAAATTCATAATATGATTATATTATGAGTAAATAAATTCATGATATTACTACCAATAATGACAATGGTTATGAGTAATAACATGAATAATGTGGAAAAACCTCTTTTTACTAATAAACAGAAAGTCATGTTTGAGTATTTTATGTGAAAAGTCCTCTAAATGTTAGTTGATCTTATGATACCCAATTCCTTAAAATGGATGAACTCCACTGAGTATATATTTTCTATCTTCAAATCCTACAAGCAAGATAAAGGTATACTTGATATTTATCACGTAGACAGAGAATATGATATATAGTATACATTTATCATAGATTTTATTCCCAAGGATGAAATTGAATCAATAGAGTGTGAAGGATTCAAGAAAATATTTATCAATAAATTTTTCCCCCACACTCATAATATTAAAATAGATATGGAACTATTAATACTAAAAAAATGAGGATGAATCTAGTAAGGATTATGGAGAAAACATCCCAATGCTTTCATGTTGTGCCTCTATCTTTATCATGGTTATTTAATGAATGGTTTATTTCATATTTAATTGAATGAATCAAATTCCTCAAAAATCTATAGTGATTCAATAAAAAAAATATAATGAAATTTTCCATTGTTCCCTCAAATTGAAGATAAATATTAATGATTCTCAGTCATCATATGTTACTAATGATTTGAATCTTGGGATGACGTTGAACATTATAGTATCATATGATAATATTCATGGTCTAAAGGGATTCCAAAATCCCATATTTTATATGTGTGGGAAAAAGATCATGGAAATATTCTTGAGGGGATAAAGATTTAATTCATGTGTGAGAGGTAAGGACATAATTCTCATGAATTCTAGAAGGAAATGAATAATATCACATATGAAATAAAGGAAAATAAGGTTCTAAAAATCCCCACCCATGGTTTAATCTTAATATATATGTAATGTGGACATTATTAAAACTATTTTCCAAATATAATGGTTTTTAATTATAACCAAAATAACTTCCATTGACAAAGGATAAAGGATGGGCATATTCCACCACTACTATTAAGGAGGATCCCGATAATGATGTGGTTACTAGTACTCTGGTTATTCATTGAAGAATTGATAACATATTATTTGATTCTAATTAAATAAATTATTTTATATCATTAAATATTACAATATCATTTTAAACATGAACTTATTACTTGGACGTTCAGTTATTAGTAAAAGACTATGAAATTATCACATGAAATGAATATAACTCCTCCTTGATCAATATTTATGGGTTAAATAATTATTTGTCATCACCCCTTTATTTTAATTCAAGATATATTTAGAATGTATTAGTTTTACACACACACACATATATATATATATAACATTAATTTTCATGGGAATTAAATCACTATAGGTATAATCAACCATTCTATGATTCTATACAAATGTAAGGAGAAGGTTAAATATATTTTATATGGTTCTTCTCATAATTGGATAATAGTTCATTATGAGTAAGAATATCTCTCTCAATTGATTTTGACCAAAGAGAGGATCAAACTGGAATAAATTCCCATTTTAATGAAATATAACAATTTATTATCCAAATAATTTCATAGTATTACTCTTATCCATAAGGTTGATTTATCAATTGAAATTATATCGTGTGGTCTGTTGATATCCTTGACTCCCTCAAAAAATTAACTCCATATTACTAAAATAACTAAAGAAATTGTTTCAAGATAATATGAAAAAATGTTTGATACATCGAGGTTCATCAACATGGGGTAAAGTAGTTCTGTTTTTCAATATGATGAAAAGGTTGATGTATCTCAAGTTTGATTATTGTCAACTCAATAAGATGATGATAAAGAAAAAGAATTCACTACCTTGGATTGATGACTTGTTTTATAAGTTTCATGGTTTCTATTACTTCTATAAAGTGGAATTTTAGTCTAGTTATCATCAAATAATGGTGAGGGATGATGATATACCAATGAATGGATTTTTTAAAATGTATTAACATTATGATTTCATTGTTATTTCCTTAGGACTCACTAATTCCCCAAAAATATTCATAGACATTATGAATATAGACATTTCAGATTACCTTGAAATATTTTTTGTACTTTTTATAGATAATATTAATATATACTTAAAAATAATGGAGGAACATGTGGATCATTTGATTATTTTACTAAATACCTTGAGAAATGTGAAATCTTATTCCATGTTCAGCAAGTGTTAATTTTTGCAATAACAAGATTTCTTATTATGTCATGTATTCACAAGTGAGGGAAAATATATAGATCCTTCATCAAAAAAGGTGATTCATGAATGGCCCTACAAATATATATTATAGATATATATAGTTTATTTTATTATTTGGGTACTTTTAGAGTATTTTGAGAACCATTTTATGATTTTCAAAACAACTAACCAAGCTAAATCGGAAGGGTGTGATGTTTTTTAGATTAATGAATGCTAATAGAGATCCATAGAGGTGAATAAGGGGCTAAGAAAAACACATATACCAACAAAAACCACATATGGGGAAGTATTTTTTATCTTCATTGATGTTTTAAAGATGGTATTTGTTTTTTTCCTCCTAAAAAATAATATATTTAGAGCGTATGCCTCTTGACAGTCAGAGGTTCTTGAGAAGAATAATCTAACACATGATATGGAGTTTGATACATTAATCTTCAAATTAAGTATTTAGAAACATTATCTCTATATAGATAAGTGTGAAATAAATATGGACCACAGGAGGCTAAAGTATATATCTACATAAAAGGATATCAATGTGCACTAATGATAATGGTTAGATCAAATAAAAGATTATAAATTCTCAATCCACTACTATCCTAAAAAGTGAATAAATTTAAAGATGATTTAAGTATAAAAGACTATGAAACCATATTCATGGTATGGATTGAAGTGGATATGTTACTCTTATATACAAAAAGGATCATCATTGGAATCATAAAGGAAATAATGATATCATACCTTTCTCAATTTCTAAAAAAACATTTTATTTTGAAGATGATTAAGGAATATGAAAAGAATATTGTGTAGATATAAAAGAATATGGTTGTTTTAAGGAAGGATAAATACTCATAGTTCAATATTAATGAAAAATGATTTGGGAGATTTAGTTCATGAAAATGTGTACCATCAGACCATGAAGTAATAAAGGAATATTGATTGATTCCCACATATCAATTATATTTATCTACCTAGGGAGAACAAATATGTATACAGATCATCAAGGGAACTATTGGTGGGAAAATATTATGATGTAAAATGTGGAATATAAAAAATATCAACTGGTATGTCAACAAGTGAAGGAAGAAAGATAAAGGATTAAGGGGATGATAGAACCATTTCCTATACCTTACTGAAAATGGGAGAACATGATCATAGATTTTTTCATGGTTCTTATTAAGATGACCAAAGTGAACAATTCTATAAAGGTTATGGTAGACTACCGTATAATAAATTCTCAATTATCTTATATTCAACGGGAAATATCACTCAATAAAAATTAAGGTATATATATTAGATAAGTGGTGACTCTACATAAACCACCACTGTCAATTGTACCTAATCGAGATCCGAGATCCACCACAAATTCAAGAAAAATCTGTAACATGATCTGAAAATAGATATGAAATTTGGTACGACCTATCACCCTAATATAGATAATTTTTCCATAGTTACCCATATTATTTTCAATTATTTAATCACTTCCAATTAATAAATCTGAGCTTATTTACATAATTTTGTGATTTTTGGTGACTATTTAGCTAAAATGTGAAAATTGATTGATTTTGGAAATTAATCACTTTTCTACCACTTCTTTATTTTGAGTGAAGATTTTACAATTTTAATCCAAATGGTTTGATTATTTTTTTAGGATCCTATTATTTTTTTTCTGAAATATCTTCATATAGACCCATAGTCTAATCTAATGGTAATAAGGCCAAAAAACTGATCATGTTGGCATATCTCAGGATACCAACCATAGAATAAGGTGATTTCAGCTGGGTTATAAATTATAAATGAATAGGAAGGCGCACATTAATGTTCAAGGATAAATTATTTCGTTAATATAGATCTTGAATGAGACAATATGGGGTATGTGGAATAGTATTTTTTTGCCGGAAAAATCTAGATTCATTAATTCATCTATAATTACGTGTACACAAGTCTGAAAGATTTTAAAATTAGAGGTATTACAGAAAAATACCTTAAAAACATATTCTAATAAGGTCCCATGTCAATTTTTTCCATCAGGATGGAAGAACCAAATATAATTATTGCAGATAGATTCAATAAGAAAATGTTTTTTGTTCTTTAATTTATCTCTTTTATTCTTATTAATTTTGTAATAAATTATTATTCTTCCTTATTAACGAATCATCTTAACATGGAGGGGTAATATTCTATTTGATTTGGGAAGGATTTCATTTACATTTTTTAATTCTTTAGTTCTTGAAATTATTTTTTTCATATCCCATTCTCTCTTCTGTGAAGTTGTTTTCAATTTCTTATAGTGGTTTTTTATCATATACAATTGTATTTGATTTTATATTTTCTTATTTTTACTTTCTTTGGTAAGTGATCATTATCTCCTTCCACTAGGTTCTGTATTATTATAATAGAATAAACCATGTATTAGTAGTGAAGTACTTGGTTATCGACAGTATGTGTGTGAGAGGTAGTGGAAATTCATGATTTTTTGGGATAAATAAGACCTAATTTAAAAATGTCTTAGTCAATAGGGGGTATTAAATAAAAATCTATCACACTGTGGAAGGAGTGTAGAATAAGATAAGATTTTGGTAAGGTTTATTCACACCATTTCCATTTGATCAGTGTAGTGAGAGTAAGTGATTTTATAATCTTACTTTTATCAACATAGTAGAATAGAATTGGATAAAGAGGAACTTGGATAGCATTAAAATTGGAAATATGACATCGAAATTGTCACCCCCTCAAATAAAGGTACTCAATCTCTTTTATTCAATTATTTCTTAATATTTTTTATAATCACTTTCCTTTCTTTAGTGTTTTTTCAAAATCTAACAATTTCAGAAACACTCCATTTTCTATCTAATTGAAGGTGACAAATTGTTTTTCATGAGATCCTCTCTAGACTAGAATCCAATCCATTAGTGGAATTTATTTCTCACTCATCATTAAAATAGAGAATTCTTCGTATGTTTTTCTACCTAGTAAAATTTAAGTGCAATAGGAACATCTCACAGAAGAAGAAATTGAAGGCAAAAAACACAAAGAGTTGGCCTTTTATTAATCTAATAATCTTTTAATTTGTACTAGAATGTTTGGGATCCGATCAAAGACAGTCCTAAATAAAATTAAATTAAAGGACAGTCAAAATTTACATGGTTTTTTACATAAATGATAGTGAGTGACTCCCCACATATCATGCTATACAATTTTTTCTTCAAATTATGGTTCTCTAAAGGACCACACTACATCCATTTTGACAATTGCTATCATTGGCAAGGAATCGACCGCTTGATTGGCCTCTCTATGACTATATGAGACAGTAAAATTAAAATTCCGAATTTTCTCCAATCATTTCACCCAGTATGGTATAATATTCTAAGGAACATCCCATTTTCATCTTTTTCAATATCTCATTTTATTTTTAGAGCTTGATTCAATCTAAATGTGAGTCCAATTATGTTTGGAATCATGAATAATAGCATGCACCATATCACACAACTCAACTTCATACGTAGTTCCAGCACCAATTAAATGATGTAAACATCCTTTCACAAAGACACAGTGGGTGAAGACTACTCGCCCATATCCTGAGGGCCTTAGAGATCCATTGGCCACATCATCAATATTAACATTAGTCAATGGGAAGATGGGGGGAATCCATCTGGATGGTTTGAGGACAAGGGGATTCGTATTCCTTTCCATTACATGAAAGTCTCATATTCGGACAACTTATTATTTTCCTCAAAGAAGGATTTTGAAATGGAAGATTCACCTAAATATGAATATATATAGCTCTCTAAACATGTTGAACACTTATTTGGTAGAGTTAAAGAAAAGGCCATTGTGGATTTTCGTAAAGAAATAGAGAAATGGTATACTTACCTTGCAAGAGAAGAATTTGATATTGGGTTTTTTTGATTTAATTATTTTCAAATATAATAAAACTATGACATTCCATTTGATATTTCCATTGATATAATATACCTTTAGGAACCAATAGAAAATGAGGTAGAAGATGTGAAAGTAGAATCCAAGAAAGAGGTGGACTTCTTCATTATTCTACACCCACCATGCGGGTTGTGTATCATTTACATTGGGGTATATTTGGAGTACTATATCAATGTATTTCCCCAAAAATTAATATTTCAATGCCTGAAAGAATATATTTATTTGGTTCACAAGCATGAAATTCCTCCCACAATGAGATTTTGGTAACTGGCTAGAACTTTCAATCTAGAGGTATTAAAATCCAAAGACCCACTTGGGGGACACAGCCAATATATATCATTATATTCTCATTATCATTATATTTTCTTTTCTTCTAAAAAAATTATTATGTTTTATTTTTATATTTTTCTTATAGTTCATTAGTGTCCATCACATAGATGATTAACTCAACGTTGTACTACCAATAATCCAATTTTTACCTATCCTTTTAAATTTTCTTCTTGATTTGATGTAATTAAAAATATAATTACAAGTTAAATAAAATTGAATGACTTGAAGAAAATATATCATTTAAGTGTGGGGGAGGTAACCTTCATTTTTTAGGAATTAATAATTATTTTTTTCATTTATATTATCCAAAAACAAAAAAAATTGTTTTATACAAATTTTTTTGTCATTATTATTCAATTTTATTGGGTTTTTGAATATTGTGAACTAAAATGACTATCTGTCATTTTTTTAACTAATTTCAATGAGTGAATCAGTAAATTAAATGAAACTATACTTAAATGAATATATAAAAGGACTTCTTTCAAGTTCAAATATTTTATAATTTTTGTAAATATACTCTATATTTGGAATCCCATGCCACATTAAACATTTTAAATATTTGAAATCATATTACCATGAAGATTATGAACCATTTTTACATATTATTTAAATTAAACTCACTTCCTGAGTGAACAAATCGATTATTTCATTCACCAAAAATTGTTTTATTCTTGTAATAACATGTGGGTTTTAGGTACATGTGTTTTAAATGATTGAGGAATTTCATTGTTTTTGGGCACCCGTTTCAAGATAATCCTTTTTATTATAGACTAAATTCCACCATTGATACGTATTACTCTTGTAATCCATGAATATCATATTTGGTTAGCCACGTTACAAGTCAATTTTCATCATTAAATCTTCTCTTCGAGTGAAAATTCATGATCTAGTTGAACATAAGTGTGGGTGGGAAGTAGTCTTGTGTTGTGATACCTCATATGGAGATACTTTTAGAGGAAAATAAAATGCTTATGATATTTTTTTCTACTAAAAAAATCTATTCTATTGAAATTCATTCCTATCTATATTATTCAAGATAAAAGAAGTTGTGCCTTAATGGAACCTTCAATGGGGAATAAATATTTTTCTTATCTATATAATACATGATTTTTTTTTAACATTTTGATTTTTTATATTGTAATAATTTATGGAGTTCATGTTCCACATTTTTTATTTATTATGGAGATGATTTTCTACTTAGGGGTGTGAGGTAGAGATCACACTTGAGTGTAAATTCGAATCTTTCAATTTTCCTTCAAAAAGAGCCAAAACCTCTTTATTATGATTCTTAATTTTTGACATATAAATACTGCAATCCAAACACTATAGAACAACCCATAAATTTCCTCAGGATAAAAACATTTCCATTACTAATATATTGTTGAGATGTAGGTATTTATCAAGCCTATTGTGACCCTTAATGAGGGTGGATGAGGAAATCATTGATGAGAATTACCATTTGTGTGATGAGATAAAATGAAAATGAGGTATGTGTCTTTCATTAATGGGAGGATAAATGAAAGGAAAATATATTGAATTATATGAATTAAGAACATGGAATAATATTTTTGAGGATTCATGGTATCTTCTATTTTGTGGTATTAAATTGCTGGATCTTATGGATATGTGTTTCAGATTTTATTTGATTTAATTTTGATGCTTACTTGTCTAGGAGTAAAATTTCTATGTGTGGGGGAATTAATAGAGATAACATTTTCAAAATTATTTAAATAATTTTAAATAATTTAATCCCTTCAAAGTAAATAATATGATCTGATTTTCATTATTTTGGGATTTTGGTCAGTTTTGAGCTAAAATATGAAAAATGGTTAGTTCTGTAAATTTAGAAGATACCTACCACTTATGTATTTAGATGATGACATTTAAAATTTTAATCAAGATAGAGGGATCCATTTTTAATTACTTCTTTTTTCAGGTTCTAAAACATCTTCATCTTGACCCAGATCCTATTCGAAAACTTGCCCAAAAAAATCGATCATGTATAAAAAATATTCTTGTCGGTAGAATTTAATATACCTTATTAAATATGAAATATCTCAAAATAATTACATCCAAATTAAGTGATTATATCTAGTTTTTAATGATTAATAGATGGGACATGTTCACATTAAACTTCATGGATTGTGTCATTCATTACAGAATCCCTTGTATAAGGTAAATTGGGGTAGGTGGAACAATATTCTTCGACTAAAAATATTTTGGGTCATTAATAAAACCATTACATATTTTACACATGTCCAAAGGATTTTAAATTAAGAGGGTCGATATCAAACTCCATTTAAACCACCTTTTATGAAGGTTAATGTAATTTTATTTGTCCAATGGGTGAGAATAACCATTGAAATCATCTTGAAGAATCATTCTCAAAGAGAAGCTATTATGTTCAGTATTATCTATCTTTTTTATTCTTAATTTGGTAATGAATTATTCTTCCCCCTTATTAATTATTATCCTTTACATGGAGGGGTAATATTTTATGTGATTAGGGAAGTATATTTTGTTTCTATATGTAATTCTTGATTTCATTCCCATAATTCTTTAATATAATTATCTTCCTTTTGTGAAATTGGTATCAATTTATTATAGCGGTTTTTGTCATGTATGATCATATTTGATTTTAGATTATGTTATTATAATTTAATTCGAAAGGTATCATTATCTTTTTCAACTAGGTTATGGTCTATATACAATTGAATAGGCCAGGTCTTAGTGGTGAAGTACTCAGCAATCATCAGTATGTGAGTGAGGGGTATTGTATATTATATATTTTTTGGGATAACGAATTCTTTATTGGGTATTTTGGAAGTCAATTGGGAGTATTCTCCGCAACTATATCACACATTGGAATGTGTGTATACCAGGTTGAGATTTTGGTAAGGTTTATTCTCACAATTAACATTTTACCTATAGAGTGAGAGGAATTGATTGTATAATCCCACTTTAATCAACTTAGAATAATAGAGTAGTATAAATTTGAACTATGAAAATATTAAAATTGGATAACTAAACAAGAAATGATCAACCTTCTCATATAATAGATTTCAATAACTTATTTTGTCAATTTTTTCTTAATATTTTCATTAATTTCTTTCCTTTTAAAAATCAAAAAAAAATTAGAAACACCCCATTTTTCCTCTAGTTAATTTTGAATGTTAGAATGTTCTATGTTCCTCTCTATAGACAACCAACGTTAAAAACATTACAAATTTTTTTACTTAATAAATAATCATTTGTGTCACGCCCCATAATATAAAAATTTCACACCCTCAAACTAATTTCCAATTTGAGAATAAAATTATGATATAAAAGGATATCTTGAGAGCTTTCTGATTGGAAATCGAATATGGTAAGGATCATTATCTTCCTTTAGTCAAATTCTCTTTCAATAATAGCTTTCACTCAAGGATTAAGATATAAATTTATGAAGAAATATATGAAAATAAATTCAAAAGTGCAACATGTTGGTATGAGGTTGGAGAACATAAGGTTTTAGGACTCCTACTGGTGGAATAAATGGTTTAGAAGGCCATAAACATTCAACAAAACATCAGGGTGACAAAAAGAAAAAAAGAGTTATGATGATAACCATCGATTTTAAAAAGAGTTTTTGGATTTAGATAAAGTTTTCCTTCATATATATCCTTAAAAAATAATCATGAGGGTTGGGAATAATGGAAAGATAAGTCCTTGGTGTATTATCCCAATTGAGATTATTGATCGCATCTGAGCTATGTCTTATTGACTAAAACATCTTCCATAATTTTCTAAAGTACATTACATGTTCCATATACCACTATTAGGGAAGTAAATATCATATCATTCATATGCACTAAATCCAAAGTTGGTATAGTTGTAGAAATATGTTTCTTACATGGAGTAGTTATTGATGATCTTCAACTATAGAGGAAAATTTATATGAAAAAATATAACAGAACTTATCAAAGTTCATTGACTGAACCATAAGTATCATGATTCAACATGGGAACCAGATGATGTGATGAAGTTGATGTTTCCCCAATTTCTTTCACCATATGGTATGAAATTAAATTTCATGGGTGAATTTTATTAATGGGGAATAATGTAATGACCCAAAAAAAATTTATATGAAATCCACCTTTCTAAATAAATTTTTATCATATATAATAATATATTAATGTATAAAACACATGATGTATATAATATTAAATTTCATAAAAATTCCTTCTATCCATAAAATTACTGTTGTTTCACAATGACTATTTCATTATGTTTTTCAACTAAAGCACATAGAAAGACTTTTACACTTAATAGAAGTGTTAGACATCATAAAATAGTATTTTTATAATAGAAAGGATTATTATATATTAATAAATTATAAATAATAATACACACACTAATGTAAGACACATAGGTATGAAATCTCTTATAAATACCACTCATTCCATAAAGAGGGTTAAAAGAAAGAGTGGTAGTAATAATATGATAGAAATTATCATGGAATGTGTAGAAACACTGTAAGTGAAGTAGTTAATAATGAGTTATGAATATAATGGAGTATGTACAATATATAAAGGGAAATATAACTATTAGTATCAAACACTTACTTGACCATTACCAAACCATTGAAATGCGATTGGTGCATGTCAGTTGGAATAGTAATAATACCTAATAAAATAATGGTATACTATTTTAAAAATAAATTAAATGGTTTAATAATTATATTTTAAATACTTCATTATATTTTCATATAATCATTATGACTCAATATATATTTATTATAAAATTTTAAATTTATTCAAATGAATAATTAATCTTTTTCCCCTTAAAAAAGTACTTTATATAAAATATATATTTTATTTCAAATAATTATTTCTTAGACATAGGAAATTATTTAAAATAACTATACATTGTAATTGAAATAAAAACATTGAAATTTTTTTCGGTTTAAATTTAGATAATTTTCTTAAATACTTTTCTTCAGTGGATAAAAAAATGCGGTATTGTATTTTATGTATGTTTAAAAAATTCATAAATGTGTAATGCTGATATATTAATTAAAATATGATAATACTCAAAAAAATTATTTTTTCAATTAATATAATTAATTATAATGATTTTAAATTATTTTCTAAACATATATATAACATTAGGAGTACAAAAATGGAAATTATTGTTTTAAAAAGACACTATTTTTTATAATAATTACATTTTCATGCCTAGTGTAATATTAAAAATTCGAATTAGAATATCTAGTGAGTAAAAGTAAAAAACCATGAATTAAATGTCTAATACCATTAACAAATATGATAGGTAAGACAATAGTTTTTCATTTTAAACATCCTAGATTTCCTAGTCCTATACTTATAAATAAATAGTTAATTATCCACATTTTTTCAATAAATACCCTCATATAATCCCATTTAAATCACGTAAAATAATATTAAAACATCTCAACCTTCCATATTCAATTATTAAATTTTTTTTAAAATCCCCAAATATAAGGCCCCAGCCTTAAACCTTACTTAATCTTGAGTTATTACAAGATTACTCATTGAGGATCTTTTCAAGTTTAGAGTTTTATAGAATTAGATCATGAAACATGCATTACATTCCACATTTAAATAAAGTGATTACATAAAAGACAATATTCATTCTTCCCATCAACGGAAACATATTTAAAATAAAACATGGATTCTTTCTTGACACATCCTTGACATTATCATCACATCATGTACCTTTCCCTTGACCTGTGGAAAACATTTCAAAAACTTGGGATGAGCATAAAAATCTCAATAAGGGTTATAAAAATATGGAAAATAAACATGAGTTCATATATACATAAGAATGAAATCATACTTTACCCATAAAACTTAGGCACTTTAACATACCT
This sequence comes from Viscum album, assembly GCA_963277665.1. Taxonomy (NCBI): domain Eukaryota; kingdom Viridiplantae; phylum Streptophyta; class Magnoliopsida; order Santalales; family Viscaceae; genus Viscum; species Viscum album. The sequence continues at coordinate 1,041,167,728 of OY728132.1, read as the reverse complement.
CATCAAACCATGAATAAATCATAGAAATCATAAGACATAAAGGTAACTTGAGGCATTCATAACATCCTTACGTAGGGAGTAACCCTCTTGGTTACGTTTGGAATACCCATCATAGTATATTCCCTAAATCTCTTTGGAGAAACCTTAACGTTTCACTCCTTCGCGTTACCCAATGCATTGGAGAGCTATATCAGGCTCACCTGCCCTAAGTTTATCACGGAACCACCCGTTCATCATAACAATGCCCAAGAACCATAACATAATCATATCACATAAAACATGAATAAAGGAAACATAACATTTCCACATTTCAATCACAATATAACATTTTAGGATATTGAAATAATGAATCCGTTCAAAAAGAAACCATTTCCAAAACCATTTAAAACATTTAATAAAGATATTTTTCAATCAAAGTGTCCCATACCACCTTGAAGCTTTTAACATTTTAAACCATTATTATCCATATAAATAAATCCTTAAAACCATTTTTAAAACATGGATATTAATAAGAAAAAATCATTAAAACATTTAAAGCGATATTTTGGTTAAAGGGTTTTTACCAAAATTAGAGACACTTGATTACAATAATTGAGGAATAACATTTAAATCTGAACATTATAATATCATGAGAATAAATGGATTCATGATATAATATTCCAAAGGACAGTATATACACCATATAAGAGTGAATTGGTGCATAACAACAATGAAGTCTCAATAGAGATGTAAAATGTGATGAAATCCCTTATAAAGAAGGTATCCTTAAATTAAGGATAAATCAATCTCAAAATTATGTGTGACAAATATAAATACACCCAATATAATTGGATATTAAGTTTAAAAAAATAAAAGGTCATTCAAACATATTCAAAGGATGACATATTCAATAACTACATGTTGAACCCAAAGAAATCAAAATTGGGTTAAAAAGTTCCCTTGGTAAAATTCGACAGCTTAACGGCGTCACATAAAAAATTCAGAAAATGAGTTGATGAGAGATAAAAAGGGAATCTCATCACTTGGACATAAAATTTACATCAATCAGGATATATAATAACATATCCCAACATAATAGTATGTGAATTAAAATACATAACAAACGAAGTCTTTTAAAATGAGGAGGGTGAAAGGTTCCCTTACCGACTTGGGTAACTTTCGAAAAATACACCCCATTGAAGAAGTTTCATACAATGAATATTTAAATACCAATACATGGAATTATATTACAAAAGGAGTGTAATAATGGGCAGTACATAAACCACTCAAAGGAAATTGTGGCAAATGTAGCATAACTCTCACAAGAATAAAAGTGAGATGAACAATCTCTTACGAAAACTCGGCAGCCTAACGGCGCCACTTAAAACTTAAAAAATGGATTTATGAGAGGGAATAGGGTCTCTCATCAAATCAAAATAAAGTTTACAGAAAGAGGGATATAAAATAACATCCCCCAACATAACAAAGAGAAGCTTAAAAGAAGTGACATAATGGAGAGTACTAAAAAATAAAGAGAGAGGTTAGATCTCTTACGAAAATTCGGCAGCCTAACGGCGCCACTCAAAACATCCAAAATGGATTGATGAGAGAGAATAGGGTCTCTCATCATGTGTAAATAAAAATTACAGTAATTGTTATATAAAAGAACATCCCAAACACATGAAATATGAGCTTTAAAGGAATGACATAAAAGAGTGTACTTAAAAAGAAAGAGAGGAGTAGGATCCCTTACCTCGGGTCTGACTTGACTTGATCGTTCTTTAACGTCCTCAATAATAAACTTGAGTTAACTTCTATTTGATTGAGAACATTTTTCAAGTTCATTATTCCTTTTATATCACTTATTTCCATGTTATAAACATTATGTAATCATTTAATTTAATAATGTTTGTTTTGTCGATATTTGGTTCTTAAGTCGAAAGTGGACTTCTTACAATTACATGTTGTTTGTGTGGTCAAAGGTTCTTTATATACAGAATGACATTACTGAATTGGATATCATATATATCATATATATCTAGAATATATATGTATTTATAATATCACATAATCATTTAAAGGTAAGAAATGAAATGCACCGTTCATGGAGACGGTAAGCCGTACGTACGCATGAACGCTACTTTCATTTCTTTGTCATTTTAATGAAATTAAAACTAAATGAGAGGTATGTATATTTTAATTCCATAATTTTATTCATCATTTAGATGTATCATTCATCATATATATCAATTATATACATGTACTTATAATATTACATTACATTTGGGGATAAGAAATGAAATGCACTGTTAATGGAGACGGTAAGCCGTACATACGCATGAACGCTACTTTCATTTATATCTCATACATTAATGGAAAGAAATAATAATGATATATAGGTATATTATAATTCCAGTATAACATCATATATAATAACATTAAATCCATCCTTTATACGTCCCACGTATGGCATTAACGAATCACATCACTTTGAGGGGGCAGTAGTCCGCACTTCCTTAAATGAAGATATCGCGTTTACCCATAATGGAAACCATAAAGGTATACCCAAAATGAAAAAAACAGAAGCTTAAGGAAAACATAAACATATTATATATTATATATAAATATAGTGACATCTTAATGGCCACCTTTGAATGTGTTAAAAGAATGTTGAACAATCATCGTTTCGGGAGGCATAAATTCACCATCCACGGAAACAGTATGTTCGTTAACCATTAGATGTAGGTGTGTGTAAGTGTATCTCGAATCCATATTATAACAACATCCTATTATATTGAGGATACTGGAGTTGTTACAAAAGAAAATAATAAAAAGAGTTTAGGGGGTTGGAGAAGCAAAATAAAACAAAAGGACTCAAAAGAAGACATTACCTTAAAATCGGGTAACTCCCTTTGGTTTGAGCTCAAAGGCATCCTTGGGAAGACTTATGCCCAATGTGAGGCTTCAAGGAGTAAGATAGGGAAGTGGAGAGACAAAATGGGCAGGGGTTGTCCGATCCAAAGGCTTTGGGAGTGTGGGTAAGGAGGTAGAGGTGGGGGCCTTTTATAAGAGGAGAGGAGGGGCACTCTTGGAAAGTAAAGATAAGTTTCTTTATTTTAAAAATATTTTCGGATTCAAAAGGTCCCACTTTGATATAATTCGAGGATAACGTGATAAGGGTTCTAAATCCACTCATCCAATTGGTTTTTTCCATGTGTAGGTTTTAGATTTTACATTAACTTTCCATTTTATTTAAATCGTTAAATAATGAGGTCATCGCTGCATCATCATGATGTCATAAATAATTTACTTAATATAATGTCTAAAAATTATAAAAAAATACTATGATGTAGGAAACCTTATTATCTTTCTAAAGGATATTTATAGTCAAATATTGTACTTGTATAACCCCATATAATAATTGTTTTAGTAACATAACTCATGTATGTGTCATTTTTAATTTAACATTTAATAAAAAGTTATTTATGTCATTTCCCAACCAAAGTGGATCCATGGGGTCCCCACGTTGACCCATGGCTTGTCTTGGTCGGGCATGACACATCCAATAAGGGTAGGACATGTGTATAGGTCATTTCATTTTATTAAAACATTATTCTTACCTTAAACTACACTAATTACCTCTAATCGCGATTAAAAACTTAATAAGTTACTATTCACCAAAAATTTATTATAATCTCATTGAACCACATTTTACTTCTTAATGACAACCATGTATGTCGGATTTTTGAAATTCAAAACACAAATATGGAAAAAATTTATTTAAACGAAAAATCAGTTTTTATAAGTACCACTTACTGGTTTCACTATTCATCAAAAATTGAAGTTTTTTAGAAAATTACCAAAAATTCACCCAAAGCTATATTTGATATTCCAAATTGAAAAATGAAGTCTATTTTAAAAAATTCAAAACATATAAGTCACATTAATTAATTTAATAATTAATTCCTGCTGTCAGAGCAAATAGCGTGTTTTTATGAAACAATATGTATCAAAAGATTAACACTAGTTTAAGTCTGATTTCAAAGTGAAATTAATTCCAACGACCACTATTGGATTTAATGGTAAAAATATATTCTAATTTCACTTTAAAACCAATTCAAAAGATAATCTAATCATATAAATAAATTATATTAAAAGTGGTTTTGAATTAAAATACAACATTTTACACTATTCATTAAAAAATGAACTTTATCAGAAAGATACCAAAAATTTACACAAAGTAAATTTTGATGTCCCAATTCGTAAGAAGAGTTTTATTTGGTCCAAAAGGATGTATAATAGTGAACAAAACTATATTTAATGAAGGTTCTCCATCAAAAGGCGATAAGTGAACCTTTAGTGAAAACTAGGGCATATAAGCCTAAAATTGAATTCTTTCTGTATTTTATGCCTTTATCTTTTATTGGATAAATGTAAAAACATTTAAAAACATATATAATCATACTTTAGTTATTTATATCCATTACCGCCAATACAACAGCTACATGTTAACTACCATTTAAAATAATATTATTTTATTATTAGAGTGCAACGTAAGATTCCCAAGAAACTCGTTGTTGCATGTTGGGTACGCCATCCAGCATAGCGTCCCCTTTAAAGTAATATTAATACTTGATTCAAAAATATAGATAAATTTGAAAATGTCATATTCTTTATTTACCTGGGGTGTTACATCCTTCACCTCTTTTGGGAATTGCATCCTCGCAATTTTAAAATTGGGCTTGGAAACATCCTTGAAAGTCCCACATCGGAAGAAGAGTCGGTAAAAGAATCACTTTAAAATAAAGAAAGATAACTGCAAAGGTCACCCAAGTTAACCCATAATAGGATTCCATGTATGAAAACATGGACATGGAGGAGAAAACATAGGGTCACGTTCTGATGATGAGTGATAGAAAACATGTTTAGGAGAAAGTTAACCATGAGAAAATCACAAACTTGTGATGGGTTAAACAGTATCCGATTCCCCAGTAGGAAAAGTTAATAGACAACATTTTTGTTTTAAGATACTTTTTATTGGGAAATTTATTCATAGGAAAACATAATCACTTATCATGTTGACTTTCAACTTTTATTAGATTCCTTACACAAACTCTTATTTTCTCCAAAAGGTGAGTATTTAGGAAGACTTATTCACATTAAGAGTACTATAATCAACTTTTAGAGAATCACCTAATCCACAAAAGAGAACTATATACTTTCCATGTCTTTAGACTTTAACCAAAAACAAAACCAAAAAGGCTAGTACAAGATCAGATAATCTAGAAATGGATAACCCTTTATAAATAGAAAATCTATTCTTAACCTCCAAAATTTTTTCCAACAAAACCCAAAGTTCAACGAGGACCATTAGATAAACAATTTGTCCATAAAATTCTTCAAAGTAAACCAATCTAATATTGAATCCCAAATATTTTAAGGATTTAGTCACATAGTCTTCCATGTTAAATCAAAACATTTATCTCCAAACAACATCAGTTTCTCCCAAAGTCTCGTATTGAAAAGTAATTAACCTAATCACATATCCTCCATGATAGGTTAATAATTTTCATAAATAACCAAAAATCAACTTACTCTTAATTCATAAAATCATATAACAAGAAAGAATCAGTCAAACTAACCAGGGACTTCACGTAGTCCAGTGGTAGGTGATAAATACCAGTCACACTTTGGTTGTGGGTTCGATTCCCGCAACATTGTCCGACGCGACGGGTTGTCACACGGTCTGTGTGTTGTCCTTTTTCCAAAGCTATATAATTCTCAAAACTTTTCCCAAAACGAGATAAAATCTTCAAAATTAAACATAACATATTTTAACTTCAAGTTTATCTCATGCCTTTTATTTTCCATCATAACATATAATAACCCATAATTACCTCAAAAGTAAGGATCATATAAACCCTAATGGTTACCTTTTTAATTATTAAATGAACTTCCACATCGATTGGTCATCTCGTACATGATGAATTATAGAACATACCAAGGTTCACGTGGTTGATCATGACTCTTTGATAGCTGGTTTAGAACAACCATGAGTTTCCTCATTGAATACCCCATTTCATCGAGTCTCTTAATCAGAGAACCACCACAGTTTCCTTCAAACCAATTATCACTTTGGTGCCTGCAAGATCCAGCCATTCACTAAAAACAGAAATGTCAGTGTGCGTATATAAACAAAACCATCATGTACTAATGAGGAAGGTAAACACTAATATATACTTACTCATTCACTTTATCTAAAACTAGGACTCTTTCTAAAATCCTAAGCAGTATGGTAATGTCACTTATGCTTAGAGAATACCCTAACCTCTAAAGTTATCTAAACCGACCTCTGATACCAACTATAAGTCCCCAGCCTTAAACCTTACTTAATCTTGAGTTATTACAAGATTACTCATTGCAGATCTTTTCAGGTTTCGAGTTTTAGAGAATTAGATCATGAAACTTTCATTACATTCAACATTTAAACAAAGTGATTACATAAAAGACAATATTCATTCTTCCCATCAACGGAAACATATTTAAAATAAAACACGGATTCTTTCTTGACACATCCTTGACACTATCATCACATCATGTACCTTTCCCTTGACCTGTGAAAAACATTTCAAAAACATGGGATGAGCATAAAAAGCTCATTAAGGGTTATAAAAATATGGAAAGGAAACATGAGTTCATATATACATAATAATGAAATCATACTTTACCCATAAAACTTAGGCACTTTAACATACCTCATCAAACCACGAATAAATCATAGAAATCATAAGACATAAAGGTTACTTGAGGCATTCATAACATCCTTACGTAGGGAGTAACCCTCTTGGTTACGTTTGGAATACCCATTACAGTATATTCCCTAAATCTCTTCGGAGAAACCATAATGTTTCACTCCTTCACGTTACCCAATGCATTGGAGAGCTATATCGGGCTCACCCGCCCTTAGTTTATCACAAAACCACCCGTTCTTCATAACAATGCCCAAGAACCATAACATAATCGTATCACATAAAACATGAATAAAGGAAACATAACATTTCCACATTTCAATCACAATATAACATTTTTGGATATTGAAATAATGAATCCGTTCAAAAAGAAACCATTTCCAAAACCATTTAAAACATTTAATAAAGAGATTTTTGAATCAAAGTGTCCCATACCACCTTGAAGATTTTAACATTTTAAACCATTAATATCCATATAAATAAATCCTTAAAACCTTTTTGAAAACATGGATATTAATAAGAACAAATCATTAAAACATTTAAAGTGATATTTTGGTTAAAGGGTTTTTACCAAAATTAGAGACACTTGAATACAATAATTGAGGAATAACATTTAAGTAAGAACTTTATAATATCATAAGAATAAATGGATTCATGATATAATATTCCAAAGGACATTATATACATCATAAAAGATTGAATTGGTGCATAACAACAATGAAGTCTCAATAGAGATGTAAAATGTGATGAAATCCCTTATAAAGAAGGTATCCTTAAATTAAGGATAAATCAATCTCAAAATTATGTGTGACAAATATAAATACACCCAATATAATTGGATATTAAGTGTAAAACAATAAAACGTCATTCACTCATATTCAAAGGATGACATATTCAATAACTACATGTTGAACCCAAAGAAATCGAAATTGGGTTAAAAAGTTCCCTTCGTAAAATTCGACAGCCTAATGGAGTCACTTAAAAAATTCATAAAATGAGTTGATGAGAGATAAAAAGGGAATATCATAACTTGGACATTAAATTTACATCAATCAGGATATAGATGAACATATCCCAACATAATAGTATGTGAATTAAAAGACATAACAAACGAAGTCTTTTAAAATGAGGTGGGTGAAAGGTTCCCTTACCGACTTGGGTAACTTTCGAAAAGTACACCCCATTGAAGAAGTGTCATACAATGAATATGTAAATACCCATAAATGGAATTATATTACAAAAGGAGTGTAATAATGGGCAGTACATAAACCACTCAAAGGAAATTGTGGCAAATGTAGCATAAATCTCACGGGAATAAAAGTGAGATGAAAAATCTCTTTCAAAAACTCGGCATCCTAACGGCGCCACTTAAAACTTCCAAAATGGATTGATGAGAGGGAATAGGGTCTCTCATCAAATCAACATAAAGTTTACAGAAAGAGGAATATAAAAGAACAACCCCCAACATAACAAATAGGAGCTTAAAAGAAGTGACATAAAGGAGAGTAGTTAAAAAGAAAGAGAGAGGTTATATCTCTTACGAAAATTCGACAGCCTAACGGCGCCACTCAAAACATCCGAAATGGATTGATGAGAGAGAATAGGGTCTCTCATCATATGTACATAAAAATTACAGTAAGAGTAATATAAAATAACATCCCAAACACAAGAAATATGAGCTTTAAAGGAATGACATAAAAGAGTGTACTTAAAAAGAAATAGAGGAGTAGGATCCCTTACCTCGGGTCTGACTTGACATGATCGTTCTTTAACATCCTGAATAATAAACTTGAGTTAACTTCTATTTGCTTAAGAACCTTTTTCAAGTTCATTATTCCTTTTATATCACTTATTTTTATGTTATAAACATTATGTAATCATTTAATTTAATAATGTTTGTTTTGTCGATATTTTGTTCTTAAGTCGAAAGTGGACTTCTTACAATTACATGTTGTTCGTGTGGCCAAAGGTTCTTTATATCCAGAATGACTTTCCTGATTTGGAAATCATATATATCTATAATATAAATTTATTTATAATATCACATAATCATTTAGAGGTAATAAATGAAATGCACTGTTCATGGAGACTGTAAGTCGTACGTACGCATGAACGCTACTTTCATTTCTTTGTCATATTAATGGAATTAAAATTAAATGAGAGGTATTTATATTTTAATTCCAGAATTATATTCATCATTTAGATGTATCATTCATCATATATATCAATTATATACATGAAATTATAATAGTACATTACATTTGGGGATAAGAAATGAAATGCACCGTTCATGGAGACGGTAAGTCGTACGTACGCATTAACGCTACTTTCATTTCTATCTCATACTTTAATGGAAATAAATAATAATGATATATAGGTATATTATAATTACAGTATAACATCATATATAATAACATTAAATCCATCCTTTATACGTCCCACGTATGGCATTAACAAATCACATCACTTTAAGGGAGCGGTAGTCCGCACTTCCTTAAATGAAGATATCGCGTTTACCCATAATGGAAACCATAAAGGTATACCAAAAATGAAAAAAACATAAGCTTAAAGAGAACATAAACATATTATATATCATATATAAATATAGTTACATCTTAATGGCCACCTTTGAAGGTGTTAAAAGAATGTTGAACAATCATCGTTTCGGGAGGCATAAATTCACCATCCATGGAAACAGTATGTTCGTTAACCATTATATGTAGGTGTGTGTAATTGTAGCTCGAATCCATATTATAAAAACATACTACTATATTTATGATAAAGGAGTCGTTACAAAAGAAATGAATAAAAAGATTTTAGGGGGTTGGAGAAGCAAAATAAAACAAAAGGACTCAAAAGAAGACATTACCTTAAAATCGGGTAACTCCCTTTGGTTTGAGCTCAAAGGATTCCTTGGGAAGACTTCTGCCCAAAGTTAGGCTTCAAGGAGTAAGAGAGGGAAGTGGAGAGGCAAAATGGGCAGGGTTTGGCCGATCCAAAGGCTTTGGGAGTGTGGTTAAGGAGGTAGAGGTGGGGGCCTTTTATAAGAGGAGAGGAGGGGCACTCTTGGAAAGTAAAGATAAGTTACTTTATTTTAAAAAGCATTTCGGATTTAAAAGGACCCAAATTGATATAATTTGAGGATAAGGTGATAATGGTTCTAAATACACTCATCCAATTGGTTTTGGCCATGTGTAGGTTTTAGATTTTACATTAACTTTCCATTTTATTTAAATCGTTAAATAATGAGGTCATCGCTGCATCATCATGATGTCATAAATAATTTAATTAATATAATGTCTAAAAATTATAAAAAAATACTATGATGTAGGAAATATTTTTATCTTTCTAAAGGATATTTATAGTAAAAAATATGACTTTTATAACCCCATATAAAAATTGTTTTAGTAACGTAACCCATGTTTGTGTCATTTTTACTTTAACATTTAATAAAAAGTTATTTATGTCATTTCCCAACCAAAGTGGCTCTATGGGGTCCCCAAGTTGACCCATGGATTTTCTTGGTCGGCCATGACACATACAATAAGGGTAGGACATGTGTATAGGTCATTTCATTTTATTAAAACATTATTCTTACCTTAAACTACACTAATTACCTCTAATCGCGATTAAAAACTTAATAAGTTACTATTCACCAAAAAAATTATTATAATCTCATTGGACAACATTTTACTTCTTAATGACAACCATGTATGTCGGATTTTTGAAATTCAAAACACAAATATGGAAAAATTTCATTGAAACGAAAAATCAGTTTTTATAAGTACCACTTAGTGGTTTCACTATTAATCAAAAATTGAAGTTTTTCAAAAAATTACCAAAAATTCACCCTAATCTATATTTGATATTCCGAATTCAAAAATGAAGTATATTTTAAAAAATTAAAAACATATAAGCCAAATTAATTAATTTAATAATTAATTCCCTCTGTCAGAGCAAATAGCGTGTTTTAATGAAACAATAAGTATCAAAAGATTGACACTAGTTTAAGTCTAATTTCAAAGTGAAATTAATTCCAACGACCACTATTATATTTAATGGTAAAAATATATTCTAATTTCACTTTAAAACCAATTTAAAAGATAATCTAATCATATAAATAAATTATATTAAAAAGAGGTTTTGAATTAAAATACAACATTTTACACTTTTCATTAAAAAAAATGAACATTATCAGAAAGATACCAAAAATTTACACAAAGTAAATTTTGATGTCCCAATTCTTAAGAAGAGTTTTATTTGGTCCAAAAGGATGTATAAGAGTGAACAAAACTATATTTAATGAAGGTTCTCCATCAAAAGGCGATAAGTGAACCTTTAGTGAAAACCAGGGCATGTACACCTAAAATTAAATTCTTTCCGTATTTTATACCTTTATCTTTTATTGGATAAATGTAAAAACATTTAAAATAATATATAATCATACTTTAGTTATTTATATCCATTCCTGCCAATACAATGGATACATGTTAAATACCATTTAAAATAATATTATTTTATTATTAGAGTGCAACGTAATATTCCCAAAAAACTCATTGTTGCGTGTTGGGTACGCCATCGAGCATAGCGTCCCCTTTAAAGTAATATTAATATTTGATTCACAAATATTGATAAATATGAAAATGTCATATTCTTTATTTACCTGGGGTGTTACACCAAATCTCTCAACGAATCTCCCCTCTATGCTTAGGAAGTGATTTCATAGGTAATGTATTTTGTTCCTCTTCATTTTCAACCAAGTAGTTATTTTTTTGTAAGCATTATAGTTTTCATATCTCCATGTTTTCATACACATAAAATCACTATATTACTATACAAATTATTTTATATTAATGAGATGATTCTATTTTCTATCATAAACCCCAAACCAATAACTATTAGTTATAACAGTTATGTTGTCGAAATCATTCTTTGATTTTTATGCCAACCCCTTTTTATTGTGAGACACAATCCTATTTTCTTCCATGGGTACTTATATAAATTTAATTTTTATTCCTTTATTGGGGATTTTTACTTACAAAACTCACATTCTACTCTTCTAGGTCTAAAATGTGGAGAGTATCAAGCCTTTTAATTATTATGAACTCAATAATTATATGAAGCCCATTATCATTCTCCATAGGTTATAGTTGAAATGATTTCTTTTGACATATGATCTGTATATGACACATCAAATTAGTAAAATAAATATTTCACCCTGATATCACTCTAATGAATTGGGTAATGTTTTTATCTCATGAGGTAACATGTATGGTGAATGAGTAGTTAGCCTATAAAATAATTTAATGATGTCTCTGTGGGAATCCTTGATTTATGCTTATCATGTATAATTTTATGATTTTTCCACAATCAATTTTTTATATGATAATATTATATCATCATTTATACTCCATACATTTATGATATTATTCAATTTTTTTGCAACATGTTATTCCTTTTTTCTCAAATATAACATTCTTAATTTTATATATATTGGCCATTTCCTTTCATACAATAACATTACATAATATTTTGGAATACGTAATACATTACATAACAAAATTCCATAAGACTGTATTAGCCTAGTGCCTTTGTAAAAATGGAAATGTAAACAATGTTACATAAGTGAGAAACACTATCTCTCACTGGGTTCTTTATTACCGGAACCCTTCTTATACACAACATAGAAAATACATATCTTCATAACATGGGGAAAGAAGAAGAAAAAGGGGTGATATTAGAGGCTCATTAAGGGTAAACCAGGGAGATTTGTAAGAATAAACATAATAGTAAGGGGTATGAGAATGTGATCATAGCATTAGAATATCATTCCTTTCATATAAAACATCACAAATTTAAATCATGGCATAAATATTTATATTTCATAATACATGAATCCTAAGAGAATAAAGGGAATAAACCACGAAATCACAACATAGGAATATGAAATTAAATTAAAGAGTTCACATAAACATGTAATTTCATTCTGTATAAGTCGAGACACATTTGTAGAACATATTAGTGAACTTCATCAGGACTAAACCTACTAGACAGGACACACCACCATCCCTAGTTTCTTTCTTCTCCTTCTTAGGGATCAATTTGCCCCACCTTCCCATAATGGATTGGGTTTCCCCATCATCCCAAAGTGGGGCAGGTTTTCCCATCGTCCACAGTGGATAAATCGCTTTAACTTGAATCCCATCATTATCTCATGGGATACCAATCTATACCCAATACATTGGAGGGAGATATTTGTCCCACTCATATCATTATGAAATCAGAAAAACATGAGCAACAAATTCATAAACAATCATATCATAACCCATTAAATGATTTTTTTTTCATAAAAATGTAATCATATATTAACATTTGGAAATTTATGTGTATCATAATCATAACCCATGAAAATAAATCCCATTCATAAGCATATAACCCATGAAAGAGAATGAGTATTCATAAAAATCATTTCATAAAAACATAAACAATTCATAGAATGAATATGAATGGGGACTTTGTAATACTCTCCATAAAGGAATGAGTAACACCAAATCATGTAATTTTAGAAGGAAAATAAGTGTGAAAGATATTTTAAAAATATTTTTTGATGAAATATCCTTTCAAGATTAATAAATTATTTTTAAAACCTAATAAATTTTTAAAAACCATTATATTGGAAAAAATCATTAAAATAATATGATGAAATATAGAAACGTTTTGAAAACTATTTGTTTAAAAAATATTTAGAAACATATAAAGAATATTTGAAAGTATTTTTAATACCATTCCTTGAAAACTCTTTTATAATGAAATATTGAAAATGTTTTGAAAAAAAATTAAAAATTTATAAAGGGTTCTTTGAAAAACATAAAACATATTTATAATACTTTTACCTTGAAAATGAGTTTCTAATATAACTTTTAAATTATATTTTAAAACCGTTTTGGAAGACATTTTTTTTATTTCATGGAATGTCTATCAAAGAATGAAAATTGTGACAAAACCAATTTACTGATTTGGTAAATATTTAAATATAAACCCCATGATTGGGAGATAATAAAATGGATATGTAAATCACATCGCTTTGAGGAGGTAGTAGTCCACACTTCCATAAATTAGGTTGTCATATTTACACAAAAATGGGAAGCATGAATGTATTTCTTATATAATAATTATATAAGAATAAATAAATCATATAAATAATATATGTAATATATTAAGATAGTTTCTATCATGATCCCCAACCATGAGTGGTAGTGAAGTGAAAACCAACAATATTTTGTGAGGCGTTAGTTCACCATACAAAATAATGTTATGTTTCTTACATATTTGATAAAATTGTTTGAAAAATGGTGGTTGAACCATCCGAATAAAATATTATTAATATATTTATGATAAATAATTTACTATATAATCAAGGGATAATAATGTTTGAGGTGGTGGATATTGAAAATAAAACAATGGTGCTTGACGAAGGATGTTACATCTTCATTGTGTAACTCATTTTTGTTTTCACCAACGATATTCCTTGGATAAATTTCTACCAAGATGAATGAATATAGGATGAGATAAGGGAAAATATAGGAATATTTTAGTAGATTATTGGTGATACAAAAAGCATGATATTTGGGAATAAACGGGAGGGGTGACTGCCTTTCTAAAGAGGAGGAGTGTCATTCTTGTAAATTTTCAAAAAGGGAATTCCACCCATGTTTTCCCATGTAAAATTTCTCAAAATTGGTAAAAATATAATGAAATAGAGGATTGGGAAAAAATAATAACCTCAAATATCTTTTGGAAAATAATCAAGGTCATTTTGGGCCTAAAGATTAAGGTTTAGTCCTTTTCAATGCTAATTTTTCTTATAATCACTGTAATTAATTTTAATCACTTTCCATAAAATTTTGTTCAAAAAAATTAGTTAATATTATTAGAAATTATAATTTACTCTAATTCCAAAAATGGAGTCCATTTTTAAAAATTATAATTATATAACTGCATGAAATTAATTTAAAATTAATCCCACAAGTGTTTCACCAAAGAAGGTTTTTTATGTAAAAATGATTAAATGATCAAAATGTTTTTATATCCCAATTCAAAATGAAATATGTTCCAATGACAGTAATTGTATTAACTGATATAAAATTTAACTAATTAATCATTAAAACAAAATGATAATATTATGCAATTATATAAATAATTTAGATGAGAAAACAATTTTGAATTAAAATCGTGTATTTTTTAATATCCATCAAAAAAAGATTCTTTTTCAGAAAAATCAGTAAAATTAACCACAATATGTAACACACCAAACATCCACGGTCTGTTTCCCTTTGAATAATGCCCTAGCTTGCATTGTATGCAACATCGAGTTTTAACACACCACGACCAATCAAACTAGCCATTATGAATAGTAATACCAAATTTTTAAAACATTATATATTTTAGTTTTTTAAAATGGAATTCATTTTTGGATTTATAATATCAAAACTAGATTAGGGTGAATGTTTTGTATTTTTCTGAAAACATTCAATTTTTATGAATATTGAAAAACACTACATTATTATATAAAACCGACTTTTCATTTAAATATTTTTTTATTTTATTTAAATTTATTTTAAGTCAAAATGGATAAATAATACCTATATTATTTCAATGTAATTCATTAGAGTCATTTTATAATAAATTTAGATATATAAAATTTTATTGAACTTTTTACAGTCTTTTACCCATGATCTAGGCATGTTTGTTAATTTGCATTAAACATAATTTTACCACATCTATGAATTGAATTTAAAAAATCCAAGACATGTGGTTGATATCAGTAAGTATAATGTGGTTCAATATAATGTAAATAATTTTTTTTGATTAGTAACTTTTGACTTTTATTTACCGCGGTTTAAAGTAAATAGGGCAATTAATGGTAAAAATGATATTATTATTAGCCTAACCCATGTCTTAATTCTATTTCATAAGTTTATTTAGACTAAAAACATCCATTTTAATAAAATATTGTCCTTTTATACCACTTGGATTAGATTATGGCATTTATTGTAATTTTATTTACAGAAAAGTTAAAAGTGTTAAATTCAATGTTTCATAACTAAAACATTTTAAATATAGGGTTACACATAAGATAAATTCTACTATAAATATTCATTAGAAATATTAAAATATTTCCTACATAATGGTATTTTATTTATAATTTTTAGATATTAAATAATTAAATTTATTTATGGCAACGATGATGCAATAATTACCTTATTAATTATAGATTTACAAAATTATTTTTATAAATATCCAAATAAATGTAAATTGAGACTTTTGATGAATTAAAATATTTTTATAGGTTAATAATAAATTTAATGGTTGATTAAATGAATTTTCTCAAAGTAATCATATAGTTAGGACTTTAACAAAAATCAGATACTAAATAGCGTCAAAATTGCCCAAATTGAGTTTTTAAAAAAATATATATCTTATTAAATGATATAATAGTCCTAAAAATATATGGTTCTTACAAAGGAATTATATAATAATATATATATCATTAACTAACCACACAGGGTTCTTTTGGCATTTTATAGTAATCTTAATAACCATATAATATTAAAATACAAGGAGATGTGGTAAATGTAAAACTATTTAACCAAGAGATAATTCTAAAATATAAGGTTAATATATATAACTAAACCTATATAAAACCTATTGTTTGAGAGTTTCTCAACCCATATTCGTCTTATTCTTGATATAAATCATTTTAAAGCCATTATAAACCAAATATGATTGAATAATAAAAAAATATTTCAAGATTTTCCTAAAGTGACCCTCACCTTTCTTGTAAAAGGTTACTTCCCATTCTCTAAAAATACCACCTCCAAAGCCATTTGGTTCTTCCTTCCCATGCCCATATATCCTCCCAACTACCCTAAATTGGACCTAGAGGCCTTACATTAATCAGAAAGCCATCCTAAGGATCCCTTTTGATCAAATCAAAACGAACCACCTGAAGAATAGGTAATAATTCCACCCCCTCTTTCTAAGTTCCCTTCTTCTTCATTATCCTCTTTATAAATTTTTTTACATAACAAAATACTAACTTTATTACCTTCTACAAACTATGATGTTATTATAAATATGTTACAACCATATTAATTATTATATCCATCCTGTGAATGATAAGTCACTATACATACGTACGTACGGCTTACCGTCTCCACATCGTTGTGTAGTTTGTTACTCAAAAACTTTATTATTCGGATGGGTGTAATAATGAGTATAAATGATGTAAATAAAAAATATAACATGTTAATGATTCTATATATATGACATAACATCTAATTACATATGATTTCACCATCAATATAATGATATTTTCGCTCGTGCGTACGTACAGATTACAGTCTCCATGAACGCGATGAGATTCATTCCCCATCGTAATAATTCATGAATAGTTTTCATTTAAGATTAAAAATAGTTTTTAACAACTTAATATCATTAAGGATATGAATCAAATACATCCTATAAATAAAAAAATTACTTACTTATCAAAACACATAATGTAAAACGAATCAGTTAACACCTAAAACAATGACACTACAAAAAAATATTAACAATGAAATATTTAAGATCATATTTGATAACATAATTTTTTATGTGGTCCATTTATAATTTAATAACAGTAATTTAGCTATTATATAGGAGGTTAAAATACCTTTTATCAAGGAAAAGTATAAGGTAGGGGTTTATTCTACAATCTCTTTATTATTTTAGGTTTTTTATATGCAAGTATCTACTAGGACCTCTTTATCATCCACATCTGTGTTGCTTAAAAATGTGTTTCAAAAAAAATAGTATTTCATTGAATATAAGTTAATTTTATTTATACCCTTATTTTTTTATAAGATGATTATAATTGAAACTTTCCATCATTTTCCCAATAAGGTCTTTACGACCTTTTGGACGAAATTATGGAAATAATGTTTTTCTAGCTTATACAGCTGGTGCAGCTATTTTCCATTGTTATAACACCTTCGAAGCTTCCCATATAAGATTATAAGATTGTTTTAAAAAGAAATTTTTTCTTATATAATTATCTAACTTTTAAATTATTTCAAAATAGAAAGAGTTATTTCTCTCAAATAGTTTTTATTTCGTCTATCTCAACACCCTATGATGAATTTTATACTTATTTAAAGTTGATTTATTATGATACAATCTTCCATATTGTATTGAATTTTTTGTGATATGTTTGAATGTGGATGTGTTATTTTTATACAATTCATGGTTTATGGTTAAAGTATTAACATTTAATATTCTAGTTTTAATACGAATGTTTATGTTATGTTTCAACCTTTTCATATGAGGAATGAATTGGACTTAGTATGTGACGGGTGGAGCCTAATATAGCTCCTTGATGCATCTATAGGTCTCATGAGACAATATAGTGTCTTATCAAAAGGATTTAACAAAATTTTATTTTTAGTCTTAGCACGAGGCCTTGACTATGTTGTTATAATGTCCGGAATTATGGATTCCATCGTTATGAAAATCGATATTGATATTACATGTGATTATTCGACTAGTCGAATATCCATATGAATATATAAATGGAATTATTTGATTTATCTTTACTATATTGTGCTGAATTTTATGTTTAAAAGGCTTGTTTTTAGTCTTATACATTTCCGTAAATGTTTATTCTTATTTAAAAAAACTTCTTCTATATTATTATCCTTGTTGAGCATCTGAGATAACCCCTTTCTAGGTTTTATTTTTCCCAGGATGTGAGAAAGTATTTTCTGACTAACCTGCATGGATAGTCTAAGGGATATTAATTTGTTCAATGGAGACAATATTTTTGTAGTTTTTCAATTTATAATGTAATGTCAAATTTATTTATGTATCTAGTACTTCCCATGCTAATAAACTAATCTGTCTTTCAAAACTTGATCTCTTGTGATCATGCCAATGTTATGTAATAATGCACAAACTCTGGGTAACTAGTGTAGGGGAATTACATAAGATAATTTAGGGCTTAAGAATTGAAATATTTTTTTTAGTTATTAAAATTAAATTTATAAAATTTTCAATAACTAGTTTTGTTGTTGTTCACAGAAGGAAATAAGAGCAGTTCATTTTTTTAAAAAATATTTTGAAACATATAATGAAATTACCCAAAATTACATGTTTTAATTCCAATATTGTTTATTTATATAAAACTATAATAAATAATAATTAAAAATAATATATTCATATTCATCTTAATAAGTTAAACTTTCATGTTATATATATCAAATTTAAATAATTATGACAATAAAATGATGTTTCGTATAAACTCAATGTCAGATGTAACACAAAAAAAGTTGGTGTTGTGGGTAGTGAAACCTTATCTTGGTGTAGTTTATAATGAATGATTGACTTATTTTAGTATGAAATGAATGATATTGAAAAAATATTATTTTATTTGAAAAAAACGTTCGAAAATACTCGGGTTGTTACACTATACGCTCCCTTATAAAGAATTTTCCATCAAAGTTCCTCATTATAATAAAAAAATGACGATATGTCTACCTCATAATATCCACATTTTCCCACATTGCATCCAATATCTATAAATATCTCCACAAAGGTTTTAAAAGGTGAGTGTTAGTATATTTCTATCTGTATGATCCAAAATTTCAACTGGTTGTTCCCCATATGAATGATATTGCTTCCACTGTATGACCTCTGAGTTTAGTATATAAGAAGGATCAACTATGTACTTCCTTTAGAGAGATACGTGGAACAAATCATGGACATGAGATATATTCCTAGGAAGTTCCATGTGATATGCTACTGTTATAATATGATTTAGAATCTATAAGGGGCTAATATACCTTGAGCATAGTTTCCCTTTATTCTCAAACCTCATAAACAATATTCAAGGGAGAAATTAATAGAAAAACCTTCCCACCAACTTCAAATTATAGATCACACTAACTGTGATCAATTCAACTTTTCTTTCAACACTGTGTGCCATTTTTTGGTGCTAAATGGTTCTAACCTTCTCAGCCCTTTCTTTATCAATATTCAGTCTTAATATATTTATTTTTAAAAAGTCACCCCTTTATATTAGATCACTACATTTCTTCCAATATAGGTCTTCATAATGAGAGATCTGAATTATTTAATGAATTTTGTTGTTGTATAAATATTAAATAGAGGAATATGTTGATCTCATCCACCTATGAAATCCAGCAAAAAATATATAAACATATTCTCTATGGTTTTAACTGTTCTTTCATAATGACCATCCATATGAGGATGATAAACATCGTTAAAACTTAATTATTAATAAAGTCATTACTGGAGACATCTCCAGAACATTGTGAAAGGCCTCAGATTCTAATCAAATACAGTAAAATTTGGTATTCCATGTGATGATACTAATTAGTTAATATATATCCTACTAATATTATCTAGAGTGAAGTCATATCCAGAAGAGATGAAGCATGATTGCTTAGTAAGGTGATCAACTACCACCCATATAGATTTAAAAAACATATATTTTTTAGGGATTCCAATGAAAAAATACATAGTGATGTTCTCCCATTTCCCTTATTTAATAGGTAATGGATGAAAAAAACCCCTTAGACTTTTCTCTTTCAACCTTAACTTGCTGGAATACCAAGAACCAAGATAAAAACATTGTGATATTTCTCTTCATTCCATCCCAACAAAAGTATTCATTCAAGTCTCTATATATCTTCGTACTTCCTGGATTAATTGAGAAAGAAGAAATATGGGATTCCTCTAGAATCTCTTATTCAAATCATGTATGGATGGAACTCATACATTGTTCCTAAACATTATCATTCTATCCTTATTAATGTTTAACTCTATGACATATCTAAACTTCTTTTTTCAACACTACATATTCTTTCTTTTCCTCTTTTCTCTTCACATAGATAGAGGTCTGGACACTTAATTGAAGAAAATAATATTTTCCCCTTACTTCAAGATTTCAAGATCTATCCTTTGAAAATGAAGAAAAAATTTGTCTTCTGTAATCTTCATCATTGATATATTGACATGATCCTTTAGAGTCAATGAATCTTTTTCCTTTTTTGCTCTCCAATGGTTGTAATATAGTTAGTAGTCATAATCCATTTTTAGCTATATCCATCGTCTCTTGAACATTTTTAACTTCTGTTTAAATATATATTTCCGAATTGTATGATTAATATAAATATCACACTTCTCTCTATAAATATATTTCCTCAAAATTCTCAATGTAAATAATTTTTACAGCTAATTCCAAATCTTGATTTGTGTAATTTTTCTCCAAAATCTTCCTGTTTCATGAGGAATAAGAGATAAAACAGTATTCTTCATAAGAACACATCCAAATACCTACTTGGATGAATCACTATAGATTAAAAACCCTTTTACACTATAGGGTAATGTATGTATAGGTATGCTGATTAACCTTCTCTTAAAATATATGATATTTTCCTCACATCCATCTATCTAAAAGTAATTACAACCCTTTCATGTTAACTTGGTTATAGGATTAGATAATCATGATAAATTCTCTAAAAACACTGATAATTTCAAACTAAACCAAGAAAACTATCGATATTCTCCACCTTGGTTGGTCTAGGACAGTATTCTATAGCATTTATTTTGATAGATCTCATACTATAACTTTTATTGAAATTATGTGACCCAAAAAAACCCTTTTCAACCAAAATTCACACTTTTTTATTTTTTCATATAGATTCTATTTTCTTAGGGTAATTAGTAAAATTATCAAGTGGTCATCATGCTCCACCATTATATTTGAATATATAAGAATATAACCTATAAAAATAACAAAAACTGATCATGGTAGTCTTTAAATACTCTATAAATCAAATACATGAAAATAAAAGGGTAATTAGTAAGACTAAAAGGAATCAGTATATATTTATAGTTTTCATACCTTATACAAAATTTCATATTATTTATATCGTCTTTATTGACCCACAATTGACAATATCTTGAATAAAAATCAATTTTTGAAAAGTATTTACCTCTGTGCAGTTGATCAAACAAGTCTTCAAAATGAGGAAGAGAACTCTTATTCTTGTTCTTAATCTTGTTCAACTCCCAATAATCAATACCGAGTTATATATTCCATATTTCTTTTTCAAAAATAGGTCATGTGCACCCCAATGTGACACATTTGGATGAATGAATCCCTTATTAATATTTTCTAGGATTTTATTCTTTAATTCCGGTAACACAATTAGGGTCTTTCTATGGGGAGTCCATGAAATTGGTGTGTAACCAGGTATGATTTGTATCGAGAAACCAACTCCACGTTTGGTGGATGACAAGGAAACTCTTTTGGTAACACATACCAAAAATTTCAAAATAATAGTCATATCATCTATGTTGATTTCACCCCCAACAATTTGAGATAAGAAAACATATTGAATGAAAATTTGGACCCATACAATGGATGTAATCTCCATAGGATGTTCATAAATATCGTTATAGTGACTGGAGATCATATGATGGTTTGAAATATCAAATGTAACATCCTTCCCTAGACAATTGAAGTCATCTTTATGTAACAAAATTCAATCCATTCTTAATATGACATAAAATTCATCCAAGGGAAGAATGATAAAATTTTCAATAAGTATATTCCCACAAATGTCAACCAGGGAGAAATCAAAGACATGAAATGAATCATCATATGATTAGTGGATTGTACTAATAAATATACATATAATCATCTAGTTGGAATCTTAACACCCTTAAGAAAATCATTATATATGAAAAAGTTGGTATATTTAGAATCAAATAAGAAATTAGAAGTTCTAGAGTGAATAGTAAGTGTTCCTTCCACCACTTCCTTATCATACCCCATGTTGAAAATAGTGATCACATGAGATTTACCATTTTACCTTAGTTTAAGAGGTTTCTGATGCTAATCATCATCACCAACCCTTGGGTTTGGGCATTGGTTAGCATCATTCCCATCCTCCTTACACATAAGTCCCTGATTTGTGGGAGGTGTATTATGTGTAGATTTTTCCCTATTTTCATCATTGGATAAATTTTTCCCATTATTGTGGTAATTAATTACAATATGGAATTACCCCCACACATAAAATACTAATTATACACTATAAGACAATTCCCTCCATGCATTTATTTCCAAAAATAGAGTATAAAGGCAGTATACTCTTTCTCTCTCCCTGGTTTTTAGATTTTCCATTTAATTATATCATTTATTTTTTGTTAAAACCGTGAGATTGATACGTAACTATGGCTTCTATTTTAACATTGATTTCACAAAATAGAATATATTTTTTAGCTAATAGAGTCTCTTATTTCCAATTCCCTTCAGAGACTGGGATTTAATTTATAGAAGATCTTACCAACTTTACATTCACATAGGATGATAATTCCATAATTGTATCTTGAATTCTTTTTAAATTAGCCTCGTATGTACCAGCAGGTTCATTATCCCTGTGATTCAACATATGGAACTCGTTTTTAATATTTTTAAGATGAACACTAGGAATGTACTTATTGAATTATAAGTTCTTGAAACTATTCTAATCCATTGATTCAATTTCTTATTTATTCCTCATATTCTTGATTAGAGTCCACCACTAGTATTATTCACCTTTTAACTAGTAAATTGAAAAAATGAATTTCTCAAGATCCAAGCACTAGATAATGATTTACATATTTGTATTTGTATATATCCAAGGTTCAACAACAAGTAAAAACAATACCAACTAAAATAAGGTTTACATTTTCTCATGAATGACTCAACATAGTTTTGTTCCATCCTTTTTTGTTTGGAATCTCAACATGATTTATAGATTGAGAAAGTTGGGTGACCATGTCAATAAGATTTTTCATTCTAGCTGTCATAGCATTCTGATTATTAGGAGGAAAATCATTTCATTTTCCATTGTAATTACCATTTACATCATTTCTTCAGGTACTATCCAATGACTAAAACCAAAAAGAATATAAAAATAAATAGTTTTCAGAGTGAGAAACCACAAAATCATGAAAAATAACTTATTGTATATCTAAATTAAGAATATTTACCTAAACTATGACACCCAAGGTTTATCCAAATTTATTCATAAACAACTTATTTTTTAGTCCTTCCTGATTGTTCGTTATGTTTTTATAAATTCTCAAAACATATCCCATGGGTGTTTCAAACGAGGTGTGCACTAAGGAAAATTTTCAAACTCAAGGTTATGCTCTAGTTTAAAATGACACGCATTATAGTTTTGTTACTCCTAGGTACATCTTTGTTAGAACCACATCCACTTGTAGTATCCACACAATGATATATTTCTAGGAAACCCTTCTATCTATAATATACCAAAATTCATGGAAATTTTATTATAATTTTCATAATATTCATTCTTATCCTTATACATTTCCATAGAGTTCTCACTAAGGCTTCTTCATCTTAGTTTCCAAATTTAAACTAACCTTTTTCAATATTACCATCTATAAAGACTATCTATTTTCATAAATTAAATATACATCACTTTTGGAGAATACATAATGCATTTCACCAATAGAAACCCAAATACCATATTATCCTAGTGCCATTAGAAACATGGGAACACAAACACTGGTACATAAGTGAGATACATTTTCTCCCATTATATTCATTATGACTAGCACCCTTCTTAGACACATCATACATAATACATATCTTCATAACATGGGGTTGGAAACATAAAAATTAGTGATCTTAAATGCTCAATAAGGTTAATCAAGAGAGATATGTATGCATAAACATGATCATATGGTTATTGTAATGATATCATAATATTAGAAGATCGTATCATGCATATCAAATATCGTAAATGTAAATCATGGAATAATGATTTGTTGTTCATAAGACACAAATCATAAGGGAATAAAGATTATAATCCATGATACAAAAAACATAGTAATAAGACCTGGAATTGTGTCGTACACATAAACATGTATTATCATTTCCTATAAGTCAACATTTAATGATATAACTTGTTAGGGAACTTCATGGGGACTAGATTTACTATGCCAGAAAAACCACCATCCCCAGTCGCAGACCTTTCTTTGTAAGGGATTGGGTTTCCCAATCTTCCCATTGTATATTGGGTTTTTTCATTTTCCTATAGCATATCATGTTTCCCCATCTTCCCATAGTGTATCAGGTTTCACCATATTCCCTTTGTCTATCTGGTTTCCCTATATTCCTACAGTGGATTTGGTTTCCCAATATTCTTATAGTGGATTAGGTTTCCCCATATTACACACTGGATCAATCCCATCGACTTGAATCCCATCATTATCACAAGAGATATTAATCATTACCCAATTTATTTGAGGTAGATATAGGTCCCCCCATCTCATTATTAAATCATACATACATGCGCCACGAAATTATTAACAATCGTATCATAATCTATGAAATGAAATGGGTTTCATAAATATGTTATAATATATTAACCTGTGGAAAAATATAGTTTTCATAATCATAACCCATGACAATAAGTGGGTTTCAAAAGAATATACCTCATAAAAGAGAAATGGGATTCTTAAAGATCTTCCAATAAAAAATAAACCATTCAAAAAAAATATTAATGAAACATTTTTATCATTTACCTATAAAGGCATGAATAACACCTTTGTAGGTTATCTGAGATAGAAAATAATGTTATAATATATTTAAAAAAATTCATTAGTAAAATATTCTTTATCCTATGAAAAACAATTTTTAAAAAATAAAACCTTTTTTGAATCCTTTTTCTTTGAAAAAAGAATCGAAAAAATATAATTAAAGCATGAAAATTTTTTGAAACTGTTTTCATTGAAAACAATTTTAAAACCAATAAATAAATCCTGACATCATTTTTAAATCCATTTAATAGAAAATAATTCACAAACATGTAAGGATGTATTGACAATGTTTTGAAAACCATTCCCTTGAAAACATTTTTGAAAAACTATATTGAAATCATGAAAATGTTTTTAAATCCATTTAATTGAATAAAATTTGATAAAATATAAAATAATCATTTACATCCAAAAAACATTTTTAAAATCCCTTTTCCTTGAAAATTACATTGAAATACAACATTTAAAATGGTTTTTTAAAAGATATTTGTTGAAATTATATTTAAATAGACTCAGTTTTAGTGTATGTCTAAAGAATCTATGTTTTATGGATCTGGTTGATGACAAAAAGTGGGAATTTAATATTATTTTAATTATTTAAAATTGTGGTAATTTAAATAAATTATTCATGTGATTCAATGAATACTTAAGAAGAAGAATCTACTCCTACAAACATTATTTACTATATTTATATTGGAATCTATTGGAGAAAAGTGTTGGGTGAAGATCTGATACTATACAGCACAAGAAAATTCATGTATATCAAAGGAAGACTCAGGGAGAGGACATTCTATTGAAAATAATATCATTATATCAAGTGACCTTATTTTTGAATAAATAATTAGTTGCATCTACTACAGTTATTAAGAACTAAATTCATGAAAAGTTAGAATGTGTGTTAAGTATTTTATGCTTTTATTTTCATATTAGAAGAGTAATAGAACTGATGAAGTATTGTTTTGAAATAGAGGATAATGAAAAGAGATAAAGATAAAAAAAATAACGATTGTTTTTTTTGGTTCATTAATATAATAATTAAATTTATTTTCACTCCAATTCACATTGAAGAAAAATTATCAGAACAATAATAAAAAAAATAAGAATTCTTACTCTTTTGATTGAAAGGTACCACTCAGACTTACTATTGTGAAGAGAAAAATAAGGTGTTGTGGGAAAAGATATTTTTATACAAATGAGTACTTTAATTCTCTATTGCATGTGAATGTATAGGAAAAAGGACTAAGAAACACACTAACAACATATTGGAGTTAAAATTTGGAGGTATACACTTTCATTTTTACCCAAATTGTTATCATTAAAATGTGTACTATGAATATCTAGTTAGGATGAACCAAACAATATTTTTTATGTGAAAAATCATACACTATTTTGAGACATTAATTTTATTACCATTGGGTTATACTAGTGGGTCATGTGATCTTTGGATTTATTAGTACACACCAAGGATTAGTCTTTCATTTTGAAATCTGAACATTGTATATCAATGTTCCATTTGTGTGTGTTTTTTTTTGGATGTGTTTCATGCTATAAAAAAGTGCCAAGATAGAATATATGATCCACTCTCCTAACAGTGATAAAGATAAAGGAATGGGACAAAAAATAATAAATTGGTTTAGAGTTGACTTTGTAAATCATCATTCTATTTGTGTGTGTGTGGATCGGATTTGTAGCATATAAGAATGAAAGAGATAAGATTAGACATGAGATCCAATCACTTAAAAGTGATAGAGGTAAAATAATGTAATTAAAAACTATAAATTATGTTTAATTTCATCAATACTGATTTTCAACCCCTCTTCGTGCTTAGTTCTTCCCTAACTGATCATCCAAATTTGTATCAAATCCCAGTTCACCTCTAATTTGATACAGTATTTTGAATATATTTCCCTTTTATGATTTTAGTATTTCTTTAAGAATTCCAAATGTATTTTGGTTTCATTGAAATCACATTTGTTTTAGATTACTATTTTATCTCTGTCATTTCAATGATGAATATGATGAATAATGTAATGAAGTGACTAAATAAGATGTCCCTTTTTCTTATAAAATAAGAATAAATAGTTCCAGCATTCCATGAAATCATGAAATGACACTTATAATCTAAATAGAGAAGTGGTATTTTAGTCTAACATCAAGGTAATTGATATATATTATTCTATAAAAGTATCAAGAAATTTCTTTAGCATTTATTTATGGGAAAATTATTTCTCAAATTGTGTAACACCCCATGTAAATAAAGAATATTAAATTTTCATATTTATCCATATTTGTGAATAAAATATTAATATGACTTTAATGGGGACGCTATGCTCGATGGCGTACCCAACACGCAACAATGAGTTTCTTAGGAATCTTACGTTGCACTCTAATAATAAAATAATATTATTTTAAATGGTAGTTAACATGTAGCCGTTGTATTGGTGGGAATGGATATAAATAACTAAAATATGATTATATATGTTTTTAAATGTTTTTACATTTATCTAATAAACGATAAAGGATTAAAATACGGAAAGAATTCAATTTTAGGCATTTATTCCATAATTTTTCACAAAAGGTTCACTTATCACCTTTTGATGGCGAACCGTCATTAAATATAGTTTTGATCACTCTTTTACATTCTTTTGGACCAAATATAACTCTTCTTTAGAATCGGGACATCAAATATTACTTTGTGTAATTTTTTGGTATATTTCCGATAAAGTTCATTTTTTAATGAATAGTGTAAAATGTTGTATTTTAATTCAAAACCTCTTTTTAATCTAATTTATTTATATGATTAGATAATCTTTTGAATTGGTTTTAAAGTAAAATTAGAAAATATTTTTACCATTAAATCCAATAGTGGTCGTTGGAATTAATTTCACATTGAAATCGGACTTAAACTATTATCAATCTTTTGATACTTATTGTTTTATAAAAACACGCTATTTGTCATGACAGTGGGAATTAATTATTAAATTAATTAATGTGACTTATATGTTTTGAATTTTGTAATATATACTTCATTTTTGAATTCGGAATATCAGATATAGCTTAGAGTGAATTTTTGGTAATTTTCTAAAAAAACTCCAATTTTTGATGAATAGTGAAACCACTAAGTGGTAATCAAGCAAACTGATTTTTCAGTTAAATGAAAGTTTACCACTAATTTGTATTGAATTTTGAAAATCCGACATACATGGTTGTCATTAGTATGTAAAATGTGGTTCAATTGGAAGAAAATATTTTTTTTGGTGAATAGTAACTTTTTTTCATTAATCGCGATTAGAGGTAATTAGTGTAATTTAAGGTAAAAATGATATTATAAAAATATGAAAACACAATGACACTTGTCCTACCCTTATTTTATGAGTCATGGCCAACCCAGACAACCCATGGATCAACTTGGGGACCCCATGGAGCCACTTTGGTTGGAAAATGACATTAATATATATTTATTTAATGTTAAAATTAAATTGACACAAACATGAGTTGTTTTACTAAAATAGATTTTAAGTGGGGTTACACAAGTTCACATTTTGACTATAATATTCATTAGAAAGCTAAAATCATTTCCTACATCATAGTATTTTTTTATAATTTTTAGATATTAATTTAATTAATTTAATTACGACATCATGATGATGCAACGATGACCTCATTATTTAACGATTTAAATAAAATGGAAAGATAATGTAATATATAAAACCTAAACTTGTCCAAAAACTATTGTATGGGAATATTTATAAGCCTTATCATCTTTTCTTTGAAATATATCAACGTCGGACCTTAGAAATTCGAAACACTTTTGAAAATAAAATAATAGTTTCATGATTTCCAAAAGTACCCCTCCTCTCCTCTTATAAAAGGCCCCCACCTCTACCTCATTTCACAAACTCCTCAAGCCTTTGGATAGGCCATAACCTACCCATTTACTCTCTCCATATCCCTCTCCTCATCCTAGAGGATTCCCTTTGGGCATAATCCTTTCAAAGGAAGCCTTTAGGCTCAAATCGAAAGGAGTTACACTTTTAAAGGTAATTCATTCTCTCATGTTCATTTGTTTTATTTTGCTTCTCCAACCCCCTAAACTCTTTTTATTTACTTCATTTGTAACAAAACCAGTATCTTCAATATACTAGGATATTGTTATAAGATTTATTCGACCTACACTTTCACAAAACTACATCAAATGGTTAAAGAACATTCGGTTTCCGTGGATGGCGAAATTCTACCTCCCGAAACGATGATTGTTCAATACTCATTTAACACCTTCAAAGGTGGCCATTATGATTTCACTGTTTTTATATATGATATATAATATGTTTATTATTTTCTTAAGCTTCTGTATTTTTCATTTGTGGCTTACCTTTATGGTTTCCATTATGGGTATACGCGATATCTTCATTTTAGGAAGTGCAGACTACCGCCCCCTAAAAGTGATTTGATTCGTTAATACCATATGTGGGATGTGTAAAGGATAAAGTTAATGATATTATATATTTTATTATACTAGAATTATAATATACTATTATATCATTATTATTCCATTCCAGAAAATACGAAATAAAAATGGAAGTAGTGTTCATGCGTACGTACGGCTTACCGTCTCCATGAACGGTGCATTTCATTTCTTACCCATAAATGTGATTTAATATTATAAATACAGGTATATGCTGAATATATATAATATATATGTAATCAAAATAATTAATACCATTCTGGATATAATGAACCTTTGACCAAATTAACAACATGTAAGTGTAAGAAGTCAATTTTTGACTTAAGAACCAAATACCGACAAAATGAACATTATTAACATAAATGATTACATGATGTTCATAACGTGGTATAAAAGAGATAATGAACTTGAAAAATGTTCTTAAGCAAGTATAAATTAACTCAAGTTTATTATTCAGGAGATTAATGAACGGTCGGGTCAATTCGGATACGAGGTAAGGGATCCTACACCTCTCTTTCTTTTTAAGTACACTCTTTTATGTCATTCTTTTTAAGCTCATCTTTCTTATGATTGGGATGTTCTTTCATATTAATCTTACTGTAATTTTTATGTTCATGTGATGAGAGACCCTATTCTCTCTCATCAATCCATTTTGGAAGTTTTGAGTGGCGCCATTAGGCTGCCGAATTTTTGTAAGAGATCTAACCTCTCACTTTCTATTTAAGTACTCTCATTTATGTCACTTCTTTTAAGCTACTATTTGTTACGTTGGGGGATGTTCTTTTATATTCCACTTTCTATAAACTTTAAGTTAATATGATGAGATACCCTACTTGATCTCATCAAACCATTTTTGTAAGTTTTATGTGGTGCTGTTAGGCTGCCGAGTTTTCGTAAGGGACTTTTCATCTCACTTTTATTCCCGTGAGATTTATGCTACATTTTCCACAATTTCCTTTGAGTGGTGTATGTACTGCCCATTATTCTACTCTTTGTGTAATATACTTTCGTTTATGAGTATTTACATCAATGATTTATTGTCCTTCTTTCATGGGGTGTATGTTTTGAAAGATACCCAAGTCGGTAAGGGAACCTTTCACCCTCCTCTTTTTAAAAGACTTATTTTGTTGGGTCTTTTAATTTACATATTGTTATGTTGGGATATGTTATTATATATCCTTATTGATGTAACTTTTATGTCCAAGTAATGAGATACACTTTTTATCTATCATCAACTCATTTTGATGTGACACTGTTAGGCTGTCAAGAGAACTTCTTAACCCAATTTCGATTTCTTTGGGTTCAACATGTAGTTATTGAATATGTCATCCTTTGAATATGTGTGAATGACCTTTTATTGTTTTAAAATTATTATCCACTTATGTTGGGTGTATTTATTTTTGTCACACATAATTTGGAGATTGATTTATCCTTAATTTAAGGATACCTTCTTTATAAGGGATTTCATCACATTTGACATTTCTATTGAGACTTCATTGTTGTTATGAACCAATTCACTATTAAATGGTGTGTATACTGTCCTTTGACATATTATATCATGAATCCCTTTATTCTCATGATATTATAAAGTTCAGATTAAATTTTATTCCGCAATTATTTGTATTCAAGAGTCTCTCATTTTGTTAAAAAACTCATTAAAAAAATATCATTTTAAATGTTTTAACGATTTATTATTCTAAATATTTATATTTAATGTCCATGTTTTCAAAATGGTTTTTAGTATTTATTTATATGGACATTAATGTCTTAAAATTATAATTCAATTAAATGCTTCAAAGTGGTATGGGACACTTTGATTCAAAAATCTATTTTTAATGGTTTTTGAAAATGGATTGATTAATTCAATATCTGGGAATTAGTTATTGTGATTGCAAATGAAATGTTGTTATTGAAATGTTTATATTTTCAATATTTTATGTATAATAATGGTACTTAGACATTATAACGGGTGGTTCCATGAATACCAGGACAGGTGGTTACGTTATAACCTCCAATGCATTGGGTATGGAAGTCGGCTATTCCATTAAGTATGTATGGAAATTGGCCATATGGCTATTCCATTAAGTGATATGTGTGGAAGTCGACCGTATGGTTATTCTACTTAAGTATGTTTATGTCCCAAGTTACCTTTATATATGTTATGTGTTCTTTATATGGGTTTTATGGTAACCCTTTGGTTACAAAAAGGTAAGTAATGATACTTTATTCAGTTAAGAGTTTTTACTACTTCATGAAGGTGAAGGTATTACTTTTATAGAGTATACATGTTTTACTTGATGATTGAAAAGGTAACAGTTTTCATTCTTTGTGTATCCCTTACTGAGCTTTTTATGCTCACCCCAAGTTTTTCGAAATGTTTTTCACAGGACTTAAAGTGGAATAAGGTCAAGGATGGGATCAAGGGAATGCCACGCTATATAAAACATGGAACTAGACATGTTTCTTTTTAAGAGTTTTTTTTTATTATGGAAACTTAGTAGAAGTGTCTACTTTGTAATCTTTTGAGATGTAATAGTTATGTCCTAAT
This sequence comes from Viscum album, assembly GCA_963277665.1. Lineage (NCBI taxonomy): Eukaryota > Viridiplantae > Streptophyta > Magnoliopsida > Santalales > Viscaceae > Viscum > Viscum album. Next base: position 1,041,135,306 of record OY728132.1, on the reverse strand, counting down.
TCTCTAAAACTCTAAACCTGAAAGGATCCTCAATGTGAATTATTCATTTAATTCAATATTAAGTAAGGTTTAAGGCTGGGGCCTTATAGTTGGTATCAGAGGTCGGTTTAGATAACTTTAGAGGTTAGGTTATTCTTTAAGCATAAGTGGAATTACCATAATGGTTAGGATTTTAGAAAGAGTCTTAGTTTTAGATATATTGAATGAGTAAGTATATCATAGTGTTTATCTTCCTCATTAGTACTTGATGGTTTTTTTATATACTCACACTGACCTTTTTGGTTTTAGTAAATGGTTGGATCTAGCAGGCACCAAAGTAACAGTGGATGTGAAGGAAACTGTGACAGTTTTTTGAGCAAGAAACTGAACGATATGGGAGTTGGAATGAGAAATCTTGTGATTATCCTCAACCAACTATCTGGAGTCATGACTGACCACCTAAACTTTGGTGATTTCTTTAAGGCATCATATATACAAGAAACAAATCGCTACGGAAGTACAGGTAATAATCATAAAGGTAAGTGTGTTCAAAAACCTATGTGTCAAAGATGTGGAAAGAAACACCTAGGAAAATGTTTCAAAGGGACAGAAATATGCTATAGATGTGGAAATGAAGGTAATAAAGCAATAACCTGCCATAGAAAAAGGAAGCATATAGTTGACTCGAGGAAAGGGAAAGATGTTCTTTCTGAGGGATCAATTGAATGTTTTAAATGTGGTGTGCATGGTCATTATGCAAACACATGTCCTATGAAGAAGTTTTGTGAATGGGGTCACCAAGAGCGTACAAATATTTGTTTACAAATACCTAATGCCATTCCGATTGAGGATGAAGAAAGTGACAATGACCAATCAAAGGTATGTGCTATTTCATGACTATTGTTTTCCTATTTTGGAATCTTAGGATATGATTCATGATTTTGTTTGTAGGAAAGACGTATTTCGGAATAAGTTGGAAAGGAATGGTTAATGGATCATGAAGAATGTTGAATGAGTAAGATGTCAACATATAAGGGCTTCAAGAGTTATGGTGAAATTCTTAAGAGTATTAAGTCTCTTTTGATGATGGGTTACATTAGAAGACTTTTTATATTATGTGTAACCATGATGTTTAATACAGGAAAATTGTATTCAAGGAATAGTTATCTTTTCTTTTGTGGACATAGTTAAAAAGAACCATTTGGGTTTATATGATACTTACTTTTGAGGTAATTATGGGTTACTATATGATTGAAGAGAAAGGCATGAGATAAAATTTGAGGTTAAATTATGGTTATTTTTGATGATTTTATCCCTTTTTGGGGAATGATTTGAGAATTATATAGTTTTGGAAAAAGGACAACTCGCAGATCGTGTGACTACCCGTCGCGTCGGACAAAGCTGCGGGAATAGAACCCACAACCAAGGTGCGACTGGTATTTAACGCCTACCACTGGACTACATGAAGTCCCTGGTTAGTTTGACTGATTCTTTTTAGTTATATGATTTTATGAATTAAGAGTAAGTTGATTTTGGGTTATTTATTAAAATGATTAACCTGTCATGGAGGATATGTGATTAGGTTAATTACTTTTCAATATGAGACTTTAGGAGCAACTAATGTTGTTTGGAGATAAATGTTACGATTTAACTTGGAAGACTATGTGACTAAATCCTTCAAATATTTGGGTTTAAATCTTAGATTGGTTTACTTTGAAGAATTTTATGGACAAATTGTTTATAGAATGATCCTTGTTGAACTTTGGGTTTTGTTCGACAAATTTTGGAGATTAAGAATAAATTTTCTTTTTATAAAGGGTTATCCTTTTCTGGATTATCTGATCTTGTAGTAACCTTTTTGGTTTTAGTTTTGGTTAAAGTTTGAAGACATGGGAAGTATATAGTTCTCTTTTGTGGATTAGTTTATTCTCTAGAAGTTGGTTATAGTACTCTTAATACGAACAAGTCTCCCTAAATACTCATCTTTTGGAAAAAAATATGACTTTGATTAAGGAATCTAGTAAAAGTTGAAAGTCAACATGATAAGTGATTATGTTTCCTTGTGAATAAATTCCTCAATAAAAAGTAACATAAAACAAAAATGTTGTCTATTAACTTTTCCTACTGGGGAACCCAACACCGTTTAACCCATCACAAGTTTGTGATTTTCTTATTGTTAACATTCTCTTAGACATGTTTACTATCACTCTCCTTCAAGAACACGACCCTTTTCTTTTTCTTCCATGTCCATGTTTTTCTACATGGAATCCTAGTATGGGTTAACTTGGGTGACCTCTGTATTTATCTTCTGTTATTTCAAAGTAATTGTTTTACCGACACTTGTTCCGATGTGGGACTTTCAAGGATGTTTCCAAGCGCAATTTTAAAATTGCGAGGACACAATTCCCAAAAGGGGGGAAGGATGTAACACCCCAGGTAAATAAAGAATATGAAATTTTCATATTTATCCATATTTGTGAATAAAATATTCATATGACTTTAAAGGGGACGCTATGCTCGATGGCGTACCCAACACACAACAACGAGTTTCTTGGGAATCTTACATTGCACTCTAATAATAAAATAATATTATTTTAAATCGTAGTTAACATGTAGCCGTTGTATTGGCGGGAATGGATATAAATAACTAAAATATGATTATATAAGTTTTTAAATGTTTTTGCATTTATCCAATAAACGATAAAGGCTTAAAATACGGAAAGAATTCAATTTTAGGCATTTATACCCTAATTTTTCACAAAAGGTTCACTTATCACCTTTTGATGGTGAACCGTCATTAAATATAGTTTTGATCACTCTTTTACATTATTTTGGACCAAATATAACTCTTCTTTAGAATCGGGACATCAAATTTTACTTTGTGTAATTTTTTGGTATTTTTCCGATAAAGTTCATTTTTTAATGAATAGTGTAAAATGTTGTATTTTAAGTCAAAACGAATTTTTAATATAATTTATTTATATGATTAGATAATCTTTTGAATTGGTTTTACAGAGAAATTATAAAATATTTTTACCATTAAATCCAATAGTGGTCGTTGGAATTAATTTCACTTTGAAATCGGACTTAAACTAGTATCAATCTTTTGATACTTATTGTTTTATAAAAACACGCTATTTGTCATGACAGCAGGAATTAATTATTAAATTAGTTAATGTGACTTATATGTTTTTAATTTTTTAATATATACTTCATTTTTGAATTCGGAATATCAGATATAGCTTATAGTGAATTTTTGGTAATTTTCTGAAAAACTCCAATTTTTGATGAATAGTGAAACCACTAAGTGGTAATCAAGCAAACTGATTTTTCAGTTAAATGAAAGTTTACCTCTAATGTGTATTGAATTTTGAAAATCAGATATACATGGTTGTCATTAGTATGTAAAATGTGGTTCAATGGGATGAAAATATTTTTTTGGTGAATGGTAACTTTTTTTCATTAATCGCGATTAGAGGTAATTAGTGTAATTTAAGGTAAAAATGATATTATAAAAATATGAAAACACCATGACACTTGTCCTACTCCTATTTTATGAGTCATGGCCGACCAATACAACCCATGGGTCAAATTGGGGACCCCATGGAGCCACTTGGGTTGGAAAATGACATTAATATATATTTATTTAATGTTAAAATTAAATTGACACAAACATGAGTTGTTTTACTAAAACAGTTTTTAAGTGGGGTTACACAAGTCCAAATTTTGACTATAAATATTAATTAGAATTATAAAATGATTTCCTACATCATAGTATTTTTTTTATAATTTTTAGATATTAAATAAATTAATTTAATTATGACATCATGATGATGCAACGATGACCTCATTATTTAACGATTTAAATAAAATGGAAATATAATGTAATATCTAAAACCTACACTTGTCCAAAAACTATTGGATGGGAATATTTAGAAGCCTTATCATCTTATATTCGAAATATATCAATGTGGGACCTTATAAATTCGAAACAATTTTGAAAATAAAATAATAGTTTCATGATTTCCAAAAGTGCCCCTCCTCTCCTCTTATAAAAGGCCCCCACCTCTACCTCATTTCACACACTCCTAAAGCATTTGGCTCGGCCATACCCTGCCCATTTACTCTCTCCACATCCCTCTCCTCATCCTAGAGGATTCCCTTTGGGCATAATCCTTTTAAAAGAAGACTTTATGCTCAAATCAAAAGGAGTTACACTTTTAAAGGTAATTCATTCACTCATGTTCATTTGTTTTATTTTGCTTCTCCAACCCCATAAACTCTTTTTATTTACTTCTTTTGTAACAACACCAGTATCTTCAATATACTAGGATGTTGTTATAAGATTTATTCAAGCTACACTCTCACACAACTACATCCAATGGTTAAAGAACATACGGTTTCCGTGGATGGAGAAATTCTACCTCCCGAAACGATGATTGTTCAATACTCATTTAACACCTTCAAAGGTGGAAATTATGATGTCACTGTTTTTATATATGATATATAATATGTTTATTCTTTACTTATGCTTCTGTATTTTTCATTTGTGGCTTACCTTTATGGCTTCCATTATGGGTATACGCGATATCTTCATTTTAGGAAGTAAGGACTACCGCCCCCTAAAAGTGATTTGATTCGTTAATACCATATGTGGTATGTGTAAAGGATAAAGTTAATGATATTATATATGTTATTATACTGGAATTATAATATACTCTTATATCATTATGATTCCATTCCAGAAAATACGAAATAGAAATGGAAGTAGCGTTCATGCGTACGTACGGCTTACCGTCTCCATGAACGGTGCATTTCATTTCATACCCCTAAATGTGATGTAATATTATAAATACAGTTATATGCTGAATATATATGATATATATGTTATCCAAATCATTAATATCATTCTGGATATAATGAACCTTTGACCAAATTAACAACATGTAAGTGTAAGAAGTCTATTTTTGACTTAAGAACCAAATACCGACAAAATGAACATTATTAACTTAAATGATTACATGATGTTCATAACATGGTATAAAAGGGATAATTAACTTGAAAAAGGTTTTTAAGAAAGTAGATATTAACTCAAGGTTATTATTCAGGAGATTAAAGAACGGTCGGGTCAATTCGGATACGAGATAAGGGATCCTAGACCTCTCTTTCTTTTTAAGTACACTCTTTTATGTCATTCCTTTTAAGCTCATCTTTCTTATGATTGTGATGTTCTTTCATATTAATATTACTATAATTTTTATTTTCATGTGATTAGAGACCCTATTCTCTCTCATCAATCCATTTTGGAAGTTTTGATTGGCGCCGTTAGGCTGCCGAATTTTCGTAAGAGTTCTAACCTCTCTCTTTCTATTTAAGTACTCTCCTTTATGTCACTTATTTTAAGCTACTATTTGTTACGTTGGGGGATGTTATTTTATATTCCACTTTCTATAAACTTTAAGTTAATATGATGAGATACCCTACTTGATCTCATCAATCCATTTTTGTTTGTTTTATGTGGCGCCGTTTGGCTGCCGAGTTTTCGTAAGGGACTTTTCATCTCACTTTTATTCCCGTGAGATTTATGCTACATTTTCCACAATTTCCTTTGAGTGGTGTATGTACTGCCCATTATTATAATCTTTGTGTAATATAATTTCGTTTATGAGTATTTACATCAATGATTTATTGTCCTTCTTTCATGGAGTGTTTGTTTTGAAAGATACCCAAGTCGGTAAGGGAACCTTTCACCCTCCTCTTTTTAAAAGACTTATTTTGTTGGGTCTTTTAATTTACATATTGTTATGTTGGGATATGTTATCATATATCCTTATTGATGTAACTTTTATGTCCAAGTGATGAGATAAACTTTTTATCTCTCATCAACTCATTTTGATGTGAAGCCGTTAGGCTGTCAAGAGAACTTCTTAACCCAATTTCGATTTCTTTGGGTTCAACATGTAGTTATTGAATATGTCATCCTTTTAATATGTGTGAATGACCTTTTATTGTTTTACAATTAATATCCACTTATGTTGGGTGTATTTATTTTTGTCACACATAATTTTGAGATTGATTTATCCTTAATTTAAGTATACCTTCTTTATACGGGATTTCATCACATTTGACATTTCTATTGAGACTTCATTGTTGTTATGCACCAATTCACTATTAAATGGTGTGTATACTGTCCTTTGACATATAATATCATGAATCCCATTATTCTCATGATATTATAAATTTTGGATTAAATGTTATTCCGCAATTATTTGTATTCAAGAGTCTCTCATTTTGTTAAAAAACTCTTTAACAAAAATACCATTTTAAATGTTTTAAAGATTTATTATTCTAAATCTTTATATTTAATGTCCATGTTTTCAAAATGGTTTTCAGTATTTATTTATATGTACATTAATGTCTTATAATTATAATTCCATTAAAATCTTTAAAGTGGTATGGGACACTTTGATTCAAAAATCTATTTTTAAAGGTTTTTTAAAATGGATTGATTAATTCAATATCTGGGAATTACTTATTGTGATTGCAAATGAAATGTTGTTATTGAAATGTTTATATTATCAATATTTTATGTGTAATAATGGTACTTGGACATTATGACGGGTGGTGTCGTGAATACCAGGACGGGTGGTTACGTTATAACCTCCAATGCATTGGGTATGGAAGTCGGCCGTATGGCTATTCCATTAAGTATGTATGTAAATTGGTCGTATGGCTATTCCATTAATTGATATGTGTGGAATTCGACCGTATGGTTATTCCACATAAGTATGTTTATGTCCCAAGTTACCTTTATATATGTTATGTGTCCTTTATATGGGTTTTATGGTAACCCTTTGGTTACAAAAAGGTAAGTAATGATACATTATTCAGTGAAGAGTTTTTACTACTTCATGAAGGTGAAGGTATTACTTTGATAGAGTATACATGTTTTACGTGATGATTGAAAAAGTAACAGTTTTCATTCTTTTTGTATCCCTTACTGAGCTTTTTATGCTCACCCCAAGTTTTTCGAAATGTTTTTCACAGGACTTAAAGTGGAATAAGTTCATGGATGGGATCAAGGAAATGCCACGATATATAGAACATGGAACTAGAAATGTTTCTTTTTAAGAGTTTTTTTTATTATGGAAACTTAGTAGAAGTGTCTACTTTGTAATCTTTTGAGATGTAATAGTTATGTCTTAATTCTCTAAAACTCTAAACCTGAAAAGATCCTCAATGTGAATTGTTCATTTATTTCAATATTATGTAAGGTTTAAGGCTGGGGCCTTATAAATTGTCTTTTACAAGATCTAGTAATTTGGGCGAGTGATGCCTTGCCTGTTAATGTTTCAGTTGGTGAATTAAATGATATGATGTGTAGGTACCCCAAATAATTATTCTCTATCGGATGTGGGATTCATGAAATCATACAGTAAAAAATCACACATCTTGGAAAAGAGTATGAGGTGATGAAGAATGATGTAATAGTTATGTTTTATGTATGTAGAAATGTATCCAAATAGGTTAGATTCACCGATGAAATTTGTTTACAGGTTAAACAGAGATGTTCCTTATCTGAAAATAATGGGCTCAAATAAATTCAATGAAATGAATATATTAATATGAATCTTGAAGGGACGATCTATGCATTTTATTAAAATCATAAATAAAAAATTGATGTGAAGTATATACAATTAGACTTAAAATAAAATATAATCAAAGACCTTGACACATTTCATCAATAAAAGAACCAAAGGCTTGATAAAGAATATGGAAGGATCATAAAAGTTCATGAATATATAATTTCATTCATCGAAGATTAAAATAATTATCTCGATATGAAATATCTATAATTAGATATAAAATTGGCTAACCTTGAGATGACACATATTGAGTCTTCCCAATAATATAATAAATTATTTATTTACAATGGTTGTTATAATAAAGATTCTAATGATAAAGGACCTTTAATATGTGGAAAAAATATCCTAAAATATTCTAATTATGTTTATAAACACACCTTAATTAAATAGGTATCAACCATTCTAATTTTTAATGATTTCTATAAATTAGTGTTTAGAGACAATATTGTTTTTAATACAATATTTATAAAATTATGGTTGAAGAAAAATGAATAAAATCCCACCACCATGTTGATGTTATATTTAATATTGTGTATCTGGGATAATTCCATAAAAACATCCAAAAATGTGGAGGAATATGCTAAAATATCCTCTTCATAAATTTTTAATTTCTAGATAGAATGTTTTATATTGTTGAAGGAATATATTTTTTGGTAAATGATGGTGTTGTAATAGATTTTGGTAATGTGCATTGGATTAATGGTATAATCCTTTTAATTTTAAATATTTGAGTAATCCCATTTCATGGGGAATGAACCTAAATAATCTACAAAAATGACATATTATGAAGATAAATCTATGTTTTACAAATGTATTGAAGGCACTTAAGATTCCAGTGATATTTATAGAAGGCGTAGAGAAAAACTTGGTTCATGTCAAAATCAGTATGTATCCAAAGTATATGGTAAGATAGGGTCAAAATAATTATTGATCAAATAAGATGCTACCATTGGCAGAATGAAGATAAATAAATTTTCAAATAATAATTATCTAATGAAAAGTTCTAGAATAAGGGTGAGTCATCATTGGATGGAAAAGTGGAAGATGGTTAGATTCAATGAATGTTTATGTTTTTCAATAAGAGTGGTTTATACAAAATGAAAATATTGAAATAAATTAATGTCAACAATCCATGTTTAAACTCCATGAATGTTTCCAAGTCATCTTAAGAGTGTTTAATTATTTAGAACACATATTTATAAAAATGAAATAGAATTTAAAAAGTTCAAGAAAAATATATTTGTTAATTAAATGGAAAGGATCCTCATGAAGATCCATAATTTCATGAGAGGATATCGACAAAAGGAAACCATATTATTAAATAATAATTTTCTATAAGGTGAAAAGTTGATGATATAATTCTAAATTTTTTTGTTCCATAATCCCTTTAAAATAATAACTCCTAAAGAAGATGATGATTTCATTAGGATACATGTTCCTTAAAGGATCTTTAGAACCAAAATCATGAACAATGTAGTTGAATAAATAATGAGATCCATGTTGCTCAAGAAAATTTAAATTTAAAATTGGGATGTACAAGCATGATGCCCAGAAATAATAGAGAATCCAGGTAGAGAAAATCCTCTCAATCATATTGTGCACATTGAGGAGAGGGAAGATATAACATATTTTTTTGTGTTTTATTTGTGTGATAAAAATTCAGGTAATTGAAGGTGAAGTGTTTTATTAGGGGGAAGTATTGATAATTTTATGAATCTATCAATACATGATTGTATAGTAAAAATGGATTTATCAGATATTTCTTTCACAAGTGGTACTCTAATGGAATTCTATTGAAATGATCATAATTGATGAAGTTATAGAATGCAATCATATATAGAAAATATCTTGATGTGATATATTTTAGTGTGTTATATAGATGGAATATCATTTATTTTACAATTTGAATGTGATATACAATTATGAAGACTAAATGGAGTGTCTATTTTTTGGAGAGATAAGAGAAGAATGAAAATAAAGCTACCAAAATAATTGATTCATGCAAACATGGATGTTTTGGAATGTGCCTAACCAAATTTCATTGATAAGGTATGTTTTTCTTATTATTTCATCCTGGGTAGTAAAAATTAGATAATACTATTAAGGGGGAGAAACAAAATTAAAAAATGAAATATGAGGTTAAGTTTTAATATGATACAAGTATTTTGTAAAACCATATATGTTTGAATGTTTTAATTTACGTATTCATGTGGGTGAATGAAATTCAGGATTTTATATTCCATGATAAGTTTTATCTCAATTGGTTTCAAGTAATTTTCTCTTCTGGAAAAATAATTGGACAGTTCTTAAAGATAGTTTTCATGTTATTTCGTTTTAGATTTTTATTATATAATTTTATAATAGAAAACATTTTTCTCTTATTCAAATTTTTTTTCCATTAACTGATCGTGGATCCCCTATAATTTTAGTGGAATAGATTTTGGGGAATTTATTTTGTATAGAATGATACCATCCCCTCTCAAGAACTTCTTATTTATGTTCACTAAGGGTTAAGGAGTAAAGTGAAATGAATGTTGATAAATATTTTGGGGGATATAAGTAAATAATAATGAAAACCATATTTTAACATATTAATATATCATTTATTATGGGAATGCATATTATATAAATGTTTTTTTGTTGATATCATATTTTGTGCTTTGTATTTTTTATCAATTTCTATGAGCAGTTTTCAAAAAAAAATTATTTTTGATATCAAAATGATGGATAAATAATATCTTGTATGTTTATTGGAGATCCCATGAATATTAAATAATTTGGACGGGATTTATTTTATGTTCATACCTTATATTTTTTTAAATTTTCATTTATTATTTAATGAAAAAGTGTTTCAATATTAGAAGTTCTGTATATTATTTATATTGATGACTATTATATCTCTATGATGGTTTCATGGGTGAAGTTTGATCAATATTCATGTGGATTAAAATGAATGGATAACATTTAATAAAGATAAGTGATGTATGGATGCTAAAATTTGGTCTATGTGGATGTTTTTATTTATCAATGATGTTTTGTGAAGAGAGTTGAGGAATTGGAAAAACAATTATAATGATTTAGATAACACTTCCACACAAGAAACTACATGAATCAGAAGATACCCCTACTGATATTATATATGGAATCCAACACTGAGTGTCTGTGGAGTCACTTACATGATTTATGGACTTTGTAGACCCTATTTATGGTTTAGTGTAGGAGAATGGGGATAGAAATTTGTGAGGTTCTTTGCCTCCACCATTTAGGTAAGACCAGTACACCCACAGTGAGAACCGATTCCATCAAGGGTTTCATCGAGCCATAAATTTGGTGTTGTTTCTTATTAATTAGAATCATCCCTAATTAATATATAATGTGGGAAATATAAAACATTTTTGTTGTTCAATTTCTAAAAAGGGATTTTTATTAGACTTAAACATAAATTTTTCTATGATCTCAATCCTTATTTAGATGGTTTTACACATTACCAGTAACCCTCAAGTTTTAATAAGCATTCAGAGAAGATCAATATCTTTTTCTAAGTCATCACAATTCAAGTAAGAGTTCTAATAAGGTTACTATAAGGTTTATACAAATATGAATAATCTCATCATATCAAAAATTATAATTATAGATATACATATGACTTCACGCAATGTATAACTTTGATAATATAACTTCTATATTGTATGAATTTTTTTAAATTACTTTGAATAAGGGAAGTTTGTATGGCTTCCACTGTCTTATGATTTTATATTCAGATAACGTTTTTTATACCTTGATTTATATTGAAAATATCATGAATCATTTGTTAATTCCATTATTAAATCATTAATTTAGGAGGCAAATGAAAGAAGAAAAATCTAGTCAAATAAAAGAAAAATGATAAGATACACTACACATGAGATATTTTTAAGGTGATTCATCTTTGAGTTTCACTTATTTGAAATTATGACATTTTTAATTACCTAGATTACATCTATGGTGGTTTGGAGAACATTTAGTATAATTGAAATAGGGAGTACCACACCATGGTAAACATTAAATGGGTATTTCGGTTAAATATTTTTCTCTGTTAAACATGATGATGCTCGAACACACCATAGAGGTGGTCGGGTTAACAAACTGAAAATCCAAAACATCAAGGGCCATGTCATAGTCTATTTTATGTGATTGTTTTTAATAATGTTTAAATATTGAGGTATTGATCAATAGAAGAAGGAAAATATAGAAATTATAAAATGAGGAGTATATTCAATTTAACAGGAAGATTAGATGAAGAGTGAAGGGAGATTTAAAATTAGTCAATGTTAGGTGTGTTGTTACAATTTTGAAACAAATATTAAAATTGTTTTATCATTATTTTTGTAGAATTAAGGAAGAATAATTTATGGGATCATTCCCCACCACAAATGGCTATTTCATGATTACAACTGGAATCCTATAAATGCAGTTATAAATGAAATATAAAATCATGGAAAGAATGATTTGAGGAAGAGATTGCGGAAAACATTGAAGGAGTAAGATGCATGGAGGCTACCAATATATTTATTAAATTATAATTTTATATGAATAGACATGGTTTCTATGGAGGTTAGAAAATGTCATGATATGTATACATGGAATAAAGAAAGTATCATCTCTTAAAAAGTATTTTAATTACTCAAAATTATATTAATTCAAATAATGTATTCTCGTGATTTAGTGAACTACAATGAATACGAAAATTGTCCATGAAACCAATATTTATTATATTTACATTTATATATATATTAGGGTGTCTATGATATGTATCGTGTGAAGATTTGATAATGTATAGAACATGAAAAATATATTTTATCTAAATAATATTGACGAAGAATATCTCATTCTAAAAATACTTATTTTATATCTAGTGAACTAATGTATGAAGAGTATGAGGGGTCACATTTTCTATAGCTTTAAGAACAATGTTCTTGAAGTGGAAGAATGTGTGGTAAGTGTTGTGTTATTAGATTTTCATACAAGAAGAGGAAGATAACTAGTAATTTATTCCTCTTAAGTAAATAATAATAAGAGGTTAAAAAAGAAAGAGAATTGTTATTTGAATTTATATTATATGAGGAAATTTTTTCTATTATAAAATTATCATAGAATAATTAGAAGATGAAAAATAATTAGAAATATAAATTTTGTTAAAGAATGGTGTAACTTATGCTTGCTACTTTGAAGATAAGAATAAGGTGTTTCTTGCATAATTGTTTTCATAAAAAATATTACTTTTATACTATTATGCATGTGAAATAAGAGGAGGGAAAAGACCATGAAAACATCAATGACTTGTCAAAGTTCTTTAATTGGTGGTAGAATCTCTTATCATTATGAAAACCGGTGTCATTGTTTGGTGTGGTATACACTTATGTGTGATATATACCAAACCGAGTTGTGATATACACTTTTTAAAAATATAGTGCAACCCTCATTGGGTTTTACTTATGGGTCATGTCATGCAAAATTTTACCAGTTCACACCAAGTATTAGCCATTTATTTGGAAAGTTAGACCTTGTAAATCACTATTTCCTTTATTTTTCTAGATGTGGTTTATATTTTTTTCATGAAATATCTATGTAGGGAAGAATGTATTAGGGGTCTACTCAAATAATAGTGATATAGGTAAAAATGGATATAAAGTATAAATAGTTTTAAAGTCGTCAACACTGACTTGCCTACCCTTTTATTGTTGAGTTCATCCCTAACTGGCCCCATCATGATTTATTTATTTGGTATGGATGTATTCAAGGGAGATACAAAGTTGTGTACGTTCTTGCTAACATGATAACCTGATCTGAAGATGGTTGAGAGAGAGAGAGAAAAATAATTTTTAAAAAATTACCATAATTCACCCACTTTTAGTGTACCTTAGGTCTCATAGCATAATCTCATGGACCTAAAAAAATTATTGTGTTTTAAATATATTACATAAAAAATAAATAAATATTTGGGTGCTTCTAAATGTTTATATGTATAAAAATATAACTCAAAATAATTTCAAATATATTATCATCCATGATTCATGTTTTTTATTTTAGTGGAGATTTGAAGTTGTGTGTTTTCATTATTTAATAAAATAATTTTCAATAGTTATAAATCATACCGAGTTCTGTACATGATATATTTAATAAAATATTATATTATAATGTTTTATTATAATAATTTAAATATATTATATTAATTTCATATTCTATTTAAAAAAATTTAACATAAAATTGAAATAGGTCATGAAATATTTATATTGAGTACTCAAGGAAGTGGGAAAGAAAAATAAACTATATATGCGCACATGTAACATTTATATTATTAATAGTATTTTTATTGATTAAAATTTTGTTTCAAATTTATTACATCTTTTGAAATGGAAATCTCACATTCAGAATAATATCATTGAATATGGATATTATGTTCTATGTTTTTATATAAAATAATTTAAACTAAAACAACAACATCTTTGGAAAATGTGTTTTTTATCAAATGCCTTATTTAAAATATTATATCATTATATTATTCTTATTAAATAGTTACATTATATTAAGTACCCTTTTTATGACACTAACTCATTTACTTGAATTAATTTTAACCATTTATGAGGAATTTATACTGATTATTTTAAAAGTGTAATAAAAATTAAGTTATTTTTTACATATTTATTTACGATTTTTTATTTTATCTTTCAAATTGAATTTTTTATTATACTATGAAATTAATATATTGAGTAAAATTAATAAAAAACTATTTATCATATAATTGAAATATTTTTGAAAATTTTACTCTTTCTATTGTTTTTTACCTGAAATAGGGTTGAGTTTTGTTTCGTTAAAAGAAATGTTTTAAAATTTTAAATTTTGGTATTTTTTATTTTAATACCAAACATAAAATAAAGAACCATAAATTATGAATTATCTTCAACATTGATATTATATAAACTGAAGTGAAATATTATATTTCATTGTGTTGTTTGTTAAATTCTAACTTAAAATGGTCGATTCCATAAAAAATAAACATAATATTCAAAGATGGTTTTATTTTAAACCAATATAAAATATGTTATGTGAAATCAATTATATTGAATAACAAACATTTTAAAATGAATATATCTATAAATATGGTTTACATAAATTATATTTTGTGGTTTTATAGATAATAACTGAAATTATAGTTTTTTAAAATGGGTTGTAATAAAAAAATGTAAAAGTATATTTACTAAAAAAATATATGATATTACTTTATAACCAATATTAAAAAAATTGGCATCAAATCTCATTTTATGCACTAGTAGTATATGATTAATTAAGTTTTGTGCATAGAAATATATTTCTGTAAAAACAATTTACAAAATTATACTACACACACAAAATAAGTCTCATGTACTATATTGGCTTGAATTTTTGAAGTCCACTACATTATGAGTTTGTGGTATTGGAGGTTCTAAGAGTGAGTTTAGAGGTGGATAATTAGAGAGATTTGAATTTGCGTTGAAATTTTAGTAGGGATAAATATCATGTTGTAACAAGTTTTCACTACCACATTATTTGTTTCCTAGTGGTGTAGAGAAGGAAATGTCTCCATTGGATGTTATGACCTAATAGTTACACCATATCTAATGTTACTGTATCATGGTGGGTATTATAGTGACACAATCCCTTCTATAATTTTATCCTCGCACTACTTCTAAAATTTGTGTTTGAGTGTGTTTTTTCGTAGTTATTTATCATTACCCCCATGATATATTTGTGGGATATTTTGATATTAAGCAAGAATTCAGTTGTAAGATTTGAAGTGTTAGGATTTCTTCAATACGTTGGAAATCTAGGCTTTGTGGTTTTATTTATAGTGTTATGGAATGATGATCCATATTCCTATAGAAATTTAATGGTCATTGGATAATTTATTATAGAAACATCAGTGGACTTTTACACCATGGGTTTTAGAGGTTTGGTTAATTGATAACCATTAATCAAAAAAGCAAGTAATTACGTTATTACTTTTCATGTTTCCTTTCTAATTATAAATTTCAAGAGTTTTATGAGTCCTAATTGGTATCTTTTTCTCCCACTTGACTAATGGGGAATCTACACATTTATTGATTCCCAAAATTACCTTATGTTGGCATTTGATTTTTTCCACTCTAATATTCCATATTCGTATCATTGAGGTAATTCTCCCACAGTTCTTCCTAGTCTTTATAATCTTCTTATTTTTCTTATGTAATATCCTCTTATGGTTCCTCTAATATCAGAGGTGTGTTATATTGATTCTTGATTTAGGTTTTATAATTTTAGTTTGAGGAACTCATATATTTTTGGCAATTTATCATCACTTTCTTTCTTTTCATTGAGTTCATTTCTTCGAGAATCATTCAATATTAATGATTCATATTCTATCCATTTTAGTTATTTTAATGTATATTACTCATGATTATTTTGTATTTTTTTAAGGATTTTATATTTTCATAATAATAATAAATAATTTGATAAAATCATATAGAAATGTAAAAATGTATCAAATATATTTTCGATGACCACTTTATTATTGATAAGTTGTTTTCTAACTGATTATTGGGATTGATTTCTATTATGATATAATAATTTTATTATTGCTATAAGGAGCCATATATTGAAATGGTCAAATATTGTTATTTGAAGATAATTAATTAATGTAATCGAAGTATAATTAGTTTTGATATTTTCATGTTATGAAAGAACTAGTAATTAGACACGAAGTGATGAGTAAATAGAAATGTTTATTATTTCCTATTTTTCTAGTGTGGGGTTTAAAGGATTATTTTTGATATTTTCAATGTGTTTGTGTGGGATTTTTATAGAATGTTGATGTTGTGGAATGATGATGTCGATTTGGTTGTTGAGTTATAGTTTCCCATTATATGGAGATAATTGAATAATGAGGTGGGAGGTTTCCAGAAATAATTAAAAAATTGAATAAAGATAAAATTGAATGTGTCGTTAACGATATGGTTGTGTTAAATTAATAAGGTTGAATTATCATTTCATAATTTTAACTAAATTAATGTGAAAGTGGATATTTAGTTTCCAAACTATATATGGTCAATGAAAAAATACAGTTAATAAATAAATAAATAAGAATTGGTGAAGATATTTACAGTGGTAATACCAATGTGGTTTTTATTTAGTTATTGTTATGGTATAATTTTATCTCTATAGTTTGTATTGTTTGATGATGTAATTAATATATATATATATATATTATAGATTTCTTATTTCTTATACACTAGTACCAATGTTGGTTGACATGACAGATTCCCATATCATGATTTGGGTTTTGAGTAAACCCCCAAAATCCAGTATGTGGGTGATATAGATAGCTAACTGAACCCCCTCTATTCTCTAGAAGAAGTGTGGTTATGCGGTGATGACATGTGCCAGTGATGTGGTAGTGATTTGATATATGGATGAGATATGTGGAATACAAATTTTATATTTTGTAAGTAACTTTGATATATGATATCTAGTAATGGTTGTGTGGTATTTAAAATAATAAAGTGTATGGTTTTGGTATATTTATATGGAAGTTATAAGAGTGTAAATTCATATTTCATTAAGATTTGAGGGGAAATAAATTAGTTGTAATGATGGTGTTTGGTACCTTCTCGATATATTTTTTTTATTTTTATATTACTTTACTTGTTTCTGAATTTGGTGACTGATCCTTGGTGAGGTTGGGTTGTAGTTGAATTTGGGATATGTAATAATTTGGGTTCACTATTTATGCATTAAGGCTTTGGTATTCTTATTCTGTATATTAATGATAGTTTCTAGAGTGGGACCTACTATGTATACTTGTATACTCACCCCTATCTTCTTTATACGGTTCTTATAGACTAGTATATGTTCTTAATTCCATGATGACATTACCAACATTATTTATTGGATTATGGTATGTTTTATTTATATGATATAGTTTTCATTAATTATTTGTCTTATCATTCATATTAATTTAGAGGGTAATTCCAACCATTATGCATTATTTATTCACTAAGGAATTTTTATCAACCCATGGCTTATCGATGGCATACATCAGTTGTCACACTAGATTTCAGTATCATTAGGTATGGTGTTCTAATATGGATGAGTCCTAAATCAGTGGTATCAGTTTTTTGGCTGAGAGTTTTTATAATCAATTAATCTAGAAAACCATCTAAAATGGCACCTTACTCGCGCTACCACATTCTTAAAGGTCATTCCCAATCCCCAAGAGCAGACAACTATTTCCAATGAATCAATGAACATACCTTGGGAATAATTTATGCTACATAAAAAATAAAAATAATTAGCGTAATGAAAATAAATGAACCAACTAAATATATGATAATAAATACTAGAAATAAAAACTAGATATAAAACTAAAGCTTTAAATAAATAAATGGTACAAATAGATAAAAATAATCCCAAATCATAAAAAAACAATAGGATATAGTGGATAAAAAATAAGTAAAAATAAATGGAACTCCAAAAATATCCAAAGTTAATTTTAATTACCTGAATTCACCATACAAACAAAAATCGCTATCGGTAGACTGGAAGAATAAAGGTCAATCTATATAAAACTGAAGACATATAAAATATGAGCATGTGATAAAAAGACAAATTGGATTCCACCTAGTAAATCTATGTTGTTGGTAGTATAGTTCATTATAAAAATTATTCTATGTAATATTATATAAAAATATTAATTTTTTATAAATATTTATTTAAATAAAAAAAGAACACATCAATGTTTTGTTAAAACTTTCTTTCTTTATTTTTATTTAATGAAAACTGTCACATGGAAAAACATTCATTAAAGAATTGACCATTTAAAAACCACGATTTTAAATTCCTCCTTTAAAACCATCTCATAGAAAAATATTTCCAAAATTAACTTTTATAACATGAGTAGGTTTTCAATTTCTATCAATTTTCCAAAACATCTATGGAAAATCAATTTTGATGTAAAACTAGGCACTTAAGTGTAAAATAAAATTCTAAAAACACAACCCAATGTTTCAAAAAAAATCTATTTCCCCATTATTATCTAAAACCTCCAAATTTTGGATTTATAAACTTATTTTTATATTCATAGAACACACCTTTCAAACTGATGATAAAACCATTTTAATTTATATTAAAACCACAATTTTTTCCATCATCAAAACACATTCACAAGTACCTTTTTCAATAAATTTGAAAAGTAACCCACATTACAGGGAAGAAGGAAAGTACATAAATATGAACCATTATGTAAATTTCTTGTGACCTAGAGAAAGAAACAAATAAATATGTCGAAAGTAATCATACAAGAATCATGGATTCATAATGGTAAAGGAAGTACTCTAAATAATCCTGAGTGGGATCCTAACATCATGGGAATCATCCTTAGTTTATACTAATAATGAAATGAACAAGAGACAAGGACCCAATGAAGATATATCTAAACCTATTTGAATCTGTGATTTTCATGTCATAAAATATGGATATTAATATTTCAGGAACTCATTTTCTACCATGAGCAATGAAAATGATGATAGATCATGAAAATTGTTATCCTCTATCTCTAAGTGACAATTTATAACCTAGAAATATTCCCTTGATAGTGAACAACATCACATTAGGGCTCGATCTCATAATGGTCACCTATTATCTACCTAGGACTCCAATGATAAGTCAAATTGAGGTGATCAAAAAAATGAAATAACCTGAATCAAATATAATGCCTTTTAATTAACTCATGCCTCACCTATAACACCCTTGTAGGAAACGAACCATGCCCTTCTTAATAATTATGTAATATATATATATGTATCAACACAATATATCCCCTCACAGGATTACAATCCACCACACAAAAAAATAATATCGAGATGTGATTTCAAAAAGGTATAACACCTTTTAGGAAAAATCATTTCCCATAAGGTTCCAAATGGGACTTTTTCCATGTCAATATTGGGATTCCAAGAAAACTCACTCTATTTTTAAACAACATGTTAGTCAACTCTTTAGAAAAATTTTATTGAAACATTTATTAGGAAACAATAGAAAACACACAATTCCATTACAATCCCCATTGAAATAAATCAGATACATAAAATGATTTCTAGATGTAACACACAAGTGTTAACACACCCCCATTTAAATAAAAAATCCCATCTAAAACATTTTAAACTCATTTAAACACAACAAAAACACTATTTGAAAATCATTAGATACAAAAATTATATTTAAAAATTAAATAAAACATCATGTGTCTCTTGAAAAACATTTAGAAATAATCATTTTCCATAATGGAACACATATATAAATATAAATTTAATAAATAATCTCATTAAATCACAAAATATTTCAACAGAAAGAATTATAAAGTAAAAAAATGAAAACCTACTGGGGTTAAATGGAAAAAAACTATAAGTTTTTTCCTTTGATGAATAACACCCAACCAAGCCATAATAGGTACCTATCAAGACATAAAAATCAATATCCCATAATATTAATGTAACCAAAAACCTAATTTTGACCCCTAAGGCATTCATTGATCATGGTAGATACTAAAATTAAGTGATATCTTGAATTATAAGTTATGGAAGGGTTTTCCAAGGAAGGGTACACTTAAAAAAGTGTGAAAATACATCAAAATGTAAGGGAATAAGGGAGAAGAAATCCTTGGGGATGTGTCTGGTCTTTTAGAATAAGAAGGAGGAGAATAAGAGGTTCAAATTCTAGTCTAGGTAAAAGATCAAATTACATTTTTAATAATATCAGGAAGAATAAATGGTTTGTCTACACATTTTCTAAATCATTCACTAACCGTGCAAGAGCCATTATCAAGCCTAACTCACATAATAAAACTTCTCATAGGTATTTTTCATGTTTTGAAAAACCATTCACATACCTAATATATAAAACATCCAAATTATAGAGCTCACATTCCCTCTTTTCACATAGTTTACCTAACTATTCCCAAGTCATGCGCCCATACTCATACACACCAAATGTCTAGAATGGTTTTTACTAGTATTGGTTTGGGCTGTACTAAACCTTGTGCTACTCATATAGCCTAAATTTGGTAAGAAAAAACATAGAAACTATTAATGTAAGTGTAAATAAACTATTTCCTCTAAACTTTCCATGAAGGAAAAACTTCTAGATTTTTAATTTTTCAATCTAATACTTCTTATAAACATAAAACACTTCTCAACCAAAAAAATACAATGAATTGACATGAATTATATCACACTACTCCCAACCATTCTACATTATAACCTCAAGATATTGTTTTTCATGGTTGAGGTTAAAGGAAAACTAAATCTAGAACGAACTCTCAAAATAAAATAAAAGTACTCCAACTACCAAAAAATCCTTAAATTTACCAAACCCCCTCATAGTACATGTGGAATCCTCAAAAAAATCAAGAAACATCAAGTAATAAGTATAAAGAAACAATGTCCAAACATAGGTCTCCCCACCATTTAGAATTGATATTTAATGTTTGAACAACCAGGACCCACATTTTTATAATGCAAGAGTATGTTACTGAACAACCACATTCCCAAAATCTTAAAAATGGAATCACAAAACTCCACTGGCCACATCCAACAACAAAACTAGTTTGAGTCCCTAAAGGGTGGAACTAAATTGAATATAATCTCAATAGACTCAAAAACCTGGTCACCAATATCAGGTAATCTCAAAACAAAATGAATCATGTCAAATTAGAATATGCTTCACCAAAAAATGATAAGGTTCTAATCTAGATCCATAAAATTCATGTTAGGCTTTTTAGATCCTATAAATTATTCTTCCTAGTGGTACCCAAATTCAAACAGAAAAAAACTATACCCTGAGTCACCCATGCATGAACCCTATGTTTTCACATGTATTAACTAAAAAAATATCAAACAATGTCCTACATTATAAAAAAGAAATAAAAAATTCACAAGGAAATGGGGTTTGAACATTCCCAAAACAACCTTCTATGATTACGAAAAACCAAAAATGATACCCAAATAAAACACTAGACAAGGATTTCCTTATGCCATGAATATTCCAAACTCATTAAGTTTTAATTGTAAAATGGTTTTTAACCAAAATAGACACAACCAAGAACTTGAAGGATACACCAAATGATGGCCATTCCATCAAATCCAATATTCCTCAAATTAAACTGAGTCTCACTAATAAAACTATTCCTCCATGGCTCATATATCTATATCACTTGACGGACATGATTTATGAAGATAAATCTCAAGACCAATAATACCTTGAATGATTTCAAGAGACACTCCTAAGGAGAAGGAACAATAGATACCACTCCATTTTGATCCTATGTAGTGTTAAAACTAAAAGTGGGTAAAACCCTTAAGGAACTAGGTTATAACTTTACACAAGACAATATCTCTAAAGATCATGATAAATCAATGAGAGACATAGATCAAATCATTACTACCTCATAAATCATTAGAAATAGTCCTAAAATTTTATAATTAATAAATCAAAATCTATTCTTTACTAAAACAAGAACAACTCTTAAACAACACTCCTCTTATAAAGCCACATACCTATTTTGAATGGTTCACTAAATTAATCAAACAAAAAGACCAAACTCTATCATGAAACCCCCAATTTGGAAAAATATTTTTAAAACCATAAACATTCCTAATCTTGTATCCAAAAAATCCGTTTTGAAGACTAATGACCAATTAAAAATCATACATAATTTTATTAGAAATCCAAATAGTAATCATTTTATAACATCAACCCCAATCCTGAACTCAAATTGTTCAATCCAAAACATTTCCAAAAATAATTTAACACAAAAAATACCTAGTTTATAAACCAGAACACCCATCCATATTTTAGGATAAAAATAATCATTTATAATTTTAGGAAATTTCAAACCATTTTCACCTTTTAAACACGTGATAAGGGTACGAACATAAATATTACAAAAATATAGCTCTATATATCATAAAATTCCATTGATATAATATTTCCACCTTCCAAAATTATCATTTAAAAACAACCATAACTGGTTTCAAAATTAAATAATTTTTAGATTTCATTATAAAAACAACCATTTCAAAAACAATTCATGAAACCAAAACTCATCTTACAAAATAATCCCCAAGGCCCTTTTTAAATATAAATAAAAATTTCTCATGAAATTAATCATTTTTACATGAAAAAAACAATTTAACATCAAATATTTAATCATATAGAAATAATCATAACATAATCCTCAACTTGGAATCATGTCAAAAAATTTCATCTTATAAAATTAACTACTGTGAAACTTCTTATTTACCTAACCACACATGGAAATCAAATAATTAAGGGGTATAAATAGAAATTAAAATCACGATATGTGTTCATTATAGACTTGAAAACATGGTTTATACCAACATACCAATTAGGTAATGGTCATTTTAACATGTCTGGTATCTAACAATCAGTTACAACATAGTTTTTCAGTATGTAAGATGACCTCACACACTGATTCCCTTCTCTGTTTCCATAACAATACATCAAATACAACCCAAAGGAAACATCATATATACAAATGGGGATCAATCATCACCACAATAAAAATTAAATAATTATCCAACAATGCCATTAATCCTAAATCTAATAGCAAATGAAAATTTTTTAACGACCAATGAAAATATGAGGTTCGGGGAAAGAATGTGTTTCTCACACCCTCCCCAAACCTACCTCTAATGTCAAAAAAAATCCTTATATACATATTATTGAATATATAAAAAATTATATCTTCCAAAACATAGTTCACTCTAAGAACTGATTGTCTAACACTATTTTTGTTATAGATTTAAATGGGACACTATCTCAATCAGCACCCAACCTAACTCACCACATGCTCGAAGGGAATTCTTTATCTACATGGCCTAGCCACTAGTTATTAAGAATCATAGAACATAACCTAAGATCAATTTAACCATCATATATCATTATAAATAAGCATAAAAAATAAAATAAATCAACTAACAAAAAATGAGATAAGAAATACAAAACATAAAAACTATATATACTACTAAATCCCAAAATAAAGAATCAACTAAAGGATATACAAATAAATCCAATACATAAAAATGAAACTAAAAAAAGTAGAAAAATAATTCCAAAACCTAAAATAAACCACAACCATATCCAATGATACTATGCATGACCCATTATCTCCATCCAACCCGACATCTCACTTACTAGTCTAGAATAATGTGGACCAATCTAAATAGAACCTGAGACCTGTAAAATATATGTGGGGTCTGAACATCCAAGTAGGCCTCAACCCACTAAATATATACAATATCCATTAAATAATATCCTTAAAATTAAATATTTAAATATAAAAGAAAATTATACATTTTCATATACCAATACATAATCAAACCAAAAAAACATTGTCGTTTTTTAAAAACTCTTTTTCTATATTTTCATTAAATTTAAAAAATCACATGGAAAAAAATTTCACTACAAAACCTACTTTTGTGGGAGATTTTATTAAGTAACTCTTTAAAACCATATCATAAAAACTGAATTTAAATATATACTTTTCAAACTCGAACA
This sequence comes from Viscum album, assembly GCA_963277665.1. Taxonomy (NCBI): domain Eukaryota; kingdom Viridiplantae; phylum Streptophyta; class Magnoliopsida; order Santalales; family Viscaceae; genus Viscum; species Viscum album. The sequence goes on along the minus strand of OY728132.1, from coordinate 1,041,111,055 downwards.
TGTTTCTATTTCCATTAGTTTTTTAAATAAGTCAATGAAATTCTTATTTTCAAGTAAAATTGGGAATATTGGCTTAAAACCATGTTTTAAAAACCCAAAATGAGGCTTCAAAGGAAAAAAAGCACCTTCTTGTCAAATCATGAAAAATAAATTTTGAACAACAACTTTTCCTTTTCAATGACCAAACCTTTCAAACCCAGGATAAAATTGTTTGAAACTAGATTTAAACCACCTTTTTTTCTTTATTCATGAACTTTTTAGAAGACCCATTTTCAAAACATTTGAAAAGTAACCCACAACACATGGAAGCATAAAATAACACACAAATGCACCATTTTGTTAATATATCACAAAAATGGAATTGAACTAAAAAAATATAGGTTACAAGCTATATTTCAAGAAGTAGAGGATCTTAATAATTGAACAAAATCCCATAAACGGTCATGTGTGGGATATTAGCGTCATAGGAATAATCCTAAGGTTATAGTAATGAATATTTGAAATTGTGATAAGGAACCTAGGATGACACTACTAAAATTGTCTACAACCTCGATAATCCTATCACACTATCCATAAATACACATAATAGGAGCTTATTCACCACTATGAGATACTGAAATATTGTTATCTTATATGACATGATATTATCTGGACTAAACCAATGTGGAATAGCTAGGAAATATTCCCTGGATAGCCCACTACTGAATTATAGTTCTTTCTATAATATAGGTCACCAACAATCTTATTAGGACTCACATTCAAAGTCAAATGGAGGTAATCATAAATATAGCTTCACAATAATCTAATATAAATAATTTTAAATTACTCACACCTGACCTCCTACACTCGTCAAATGAAATAGACCCATATACTTTTCAATTCATAATAGTCTTACAAAAATGCATAAATATAAACAAGTCCCTTCATGAGATCAGAATCCACTATGGGGTTTCAAGATAGTCTCACACCTTTTATGAAAAATAATTTCTATAAAATTACAAATGTTCGTTTCTACGAAATAGGCTTGGGATGCCAGGCCATCTCATACTATTTAAAAACCACATCAGAATCCACACTTAATGAAAATTTTATTATATTATTTCTTGAAATATAATTGGAAACTGACCCATACTATAAAAAACCCATAAAATCAATCAAATCCATAAAAAGGTTTTTAATATCATGAAAAAGGGTTGACATAGTGACTTTAAAAACAAATATCCCATGTAAAAAGTTTTGAGCATATAAAAAAATTAAACACTTGTTTTTTAAAATTATGTGTTAACTTTTTCCATTTAGAAATCCTTGAAGGAATCAATATCTTCTTTAAAAATTATTATATGCTTTTAAAATACACATTATCATTTGTAAAAATACCTCAAATAAAATACCATTTACAAGTGATGGATTAAATATATATATATATATATAAATAATCATTTTTTCATTAAGTAATGTAGAAATATGAATAAATTTAAGAAATAATATTTTTAAAATAAACTTGTATTAAGTAAAATATAATATAAATCAACAATAAATAAACATATACCATGGTTTAATGAAAACCTAGCACAATGTTTTCACCCAAAGGAGCCACATATTTTACTTTTCAATACATAACATTAAGAAACCCTAATGATTAAATTCACACCAACCATAATTTAGATCCCCAAGGATTATTGGGTTCGTTAGGGAAATGAAAATCTAGATAAGGGAGTAGATAGAAAATATGGAAGGGTTTAGAAGGACATAACATGGTATAATCCACCAAAAACCAAGATGGGGATCAATAAAAATGGATGTGAAGAAGGGAGAATACTCTCTTGGGAAGGATCACAGTTGATAAAAATTAGCGGGAGGATAATAAGATGGTTAGAGGGTTAAATTCTTGTAGGATTGGAATAATAATTTGACCTTCTAATGAATCTGGGAAGGATGTGTGATTTTAAATCACATTTTTACAAAATGTGCACCCACTTTGTGAGAGCCACTACCTAGGCCAACACACCTGCACATCATGTCTTTGGAACTTCACATAATTGGAAAATAATGATTCAAGCATTCCAAATGGTACTATAAAATTTTAGAGTCAACATACATGATTTTCACAGAGTATACCCAATCATTCACAATTTATGTGCTCTTAATCATATATACTAAAGGCCCCACATTATTTCTCTATGTATATTAATGATTTGGAAAAACCTGGTCACTACCCATGTGTACTAAACCATAAAATGACATAAAAATGAAATACCACATACATAATTGTAATAACATGGTTTCCACTAAATTGGGTATAAAACCCATGCATTGAGAAAATACATCTTGATTTCCCATTTTTCTGACCGAAACTTCTCAAAGCATAAAACAATCCCTCAGTCGCATAAAATAATATAAGGATAACCATATTGTAACATTGAAGGTTTCATAGTTATAAAGGCATTGGCAGTTAATCCCTATTAATGTTTTCTTTGGTATGGTAGGGTAACAATATTATTCAAAATTATCATGTGATATAGATAAGGGATATTGTCTTGGATATTTATAGAGGCCATGTGATCTAATGTAAGAACCATTATCTTATTAATAATATTAATGTTAGATTATACTGATTAATTCAAGCATCTAGGTTTGGAATATACATCATATGTGGAGCTGACGTATGATGGGTATGAACAGAGAAAATAGAAACCTATATATCATACAACTCTGGCCAGGTCATCATGTGCTAAACAGAGCACCACAAACCACACACATAACTTATTTTCTTCTATGTTAAATAGAAGTTTCATTCTAATACAATAATGATTTTTTCAATCCATCCCATATTACAAAGGGGTAGAAATTTATAAGTTCTCATTCCATTCCCTCTGGTTTAGGGTATGTCACGCATAATGTTATCATGGAATATTTTTCCTATAGGGTGATAAATACGAAAACAACAAGATGGAGGATACATTGTATGTAAATTGACTTACAATTTTTATCCAACATGAGTTTGTCATTTGATAAAACAATTTAAATTCAAATAAACCTAGAGTATAAAATTAAAGTATGTAATTGTAAATAAACAATTATAATATAATCACTATAATATCAAAATAAAATTATAGTAAAAAATAATACAAAAAATTTTAAAGCAATTCTCTGAGTATTAAATAACAATTTGAAAACCCATAAATTTTACAATTACCAAATTAATCCAGTAAATTGAACCCTCCACTTTCATCTATAGTGGATTGAGGATTTGTATATAAAATCCTGGGTATCTCAACGATACACCCAAATCATCCTAAAATATAATGATCAGAAGATAAAAAAGTTCCCATAGAAACTTTATTTAGATCATCATAGATAGTTGGAAACTATATCCTCGAGATCCTACTTGATCTATCGATCAATATAAATTCCATATAAGGACTTATTCTACTATGAACCCATAAAAACTTGTATCATATTACTATTCCAAAAATCCCATTCATCCCTTCAATTAAAAAATCATATATTCCATGTCTGGAAGCACCTAGATCTAGTAGGATCAAACAATGAACTAATAAAATAGAACTAATATTTTTATAGATAAAATCAAATCACAGTACAAGTAGCTGTATATAAAACAAAAAAAATAGAATCACTAAAATAAAATGAGATTCTACACAAAATCAACATGAATATATAGATATTTTTATGTTTGAAACCTTGAAAATATTCAATTCCATGAAGAATTTGGTTATATTTATAGATGAAATTGTACGAAACTCCAATCATAAGATTTTAGTAAATTTGGGTATAGTTTTATCTATATTTTATAGATACTATATATATTTTTATAAAATTTCTTCTATCCTCTATTTGCGATAAGTTCTACTTTCCATACCATTACAAAGAAAACATGTTTTTAATGATGTAATGTTTCTTTCAGTTCATTAGAACATACGCGAAGACTATAATTTTATATAAAAAAATATGAAACAACTAATTTTATGTTAAATAAAAATTTTAAACAAGTTTGTTTTGACTTTTTAAAACCAAATATAATAATAAGTTAGATTGATTATACAATATCTATCACAATCTCTTCCTTTTTTGATAATTACAAGACATATATAGAAAAAATGAAATTTTTTATATAAAATTGAAAATAAAACTCCTTAAACGTTTTGAGTAATCCTTCACTTGATATAAAATATAATTAAAGAATAGAAAAATTTGTCCATTATGATACATTTTCTGAAATAATAGATCTACATTAACAATCTACATTAATCTGTTATTTATAAATAATTCTATAAATATATTTATATTCTATACCTTAAAAATACCCATTAGTCGTTATGGAAAAATTAAGAAACATCTCTAAATAATTTCATTCATAAAAACATTTCCACCCTTAATTGGGAATATCTCTAAACTCTCCCAAAAAAATGTTTCTCCAAAACATAACATATCCCCCTTAAAATAAGGGAGAAATTAGTATCTTTTTAAAATGAAAAACAAACTATTGATTAATCTAAGAATCAATTATTTTCTATTCATGTGAAAAACTCTAATTTCACCAAAAAATTTCCCACTTTATGATGGTAAAAAATATCAACACTATAACAATTTAAAAATAAATAAGAATAAGTAAAGTGGATAATATAGGTAATAATATAGGAAAATAGAATCCTTTCTCGTAATTTCTATGAAATGTATTTATAATTTCTATTTTCTATGAATCTTATCTCTACACCTTATTGAAAAAACAAAAATATAGATGGAAAACATTCCCATTCTTTTGTAATTTCTGAACATAGAATTTTCTAGTGAAAAGAGTTGATGATTAATATGATAAAAAAGATTAAACCTTGTAAACATTATTTTTCAAGGATGACGTGTTATCTTATTTTAATGAAAATGGTTCTAGAAAATTTTCCATATCAATTCTCTTATCATCCTTAAAAATTTTAAAAAGATATCATGTTGAAATCTAAAGGAAACAATTTTCCCTTTCCTCAGTTTTTAATCAAATAATATAAGAATTTCATAATGTAAAAAAATGTTATTATCATAATACACTATATAAAATCAGGAGATATATGATACATGTCAAATTCATTATTAGAGCATTCAATTAAAAATAATATTTTAGTTATTTAAAATATGATGTGTGGGGGGGCATATAATGTAAATAGTACCTTTTAGATGTTATTTTCCATTAAAATCATGTAAATAAGAGTAACATCTACTAGGTGCGGTTCCGATTAGATTTTAGTTTAAATTTGATAAGTTCCATTAAAATAATTATTGAAAATAGATGGAACAAATAATAAAAGTTAGTAAATTATAAAAATAATAATATACTCATACTTTATTTAATATATTTAGAACTATCATAATTTAATAGTTTATTGAAAATTTTGACAAGTTTATTTTTTGTATTAGAAAAACATGTAAATAATATAACTTTTTTTAAGATATTGGGAAATCATTTTTCATATATCTATATATTTATTATGTCAGTGATGTGTTATGTTTTTTTGTAACGCCCCGACCCCAGCTACCCAGAGTCGGTGCATTACTTCGTAACATTGGCATGATCACAAAAGATCAAGTCTGGAAAGACCGATTAGTTTAGTAGCCTCAGAAACACTAGATACATTCATAAATGTTACATTACATCATAAAGTGAAAAACTAAAACAACAAAGTCTCCATAGTCCACACTCATATCCTCTTCTGACTATCCCTGTAGGTCATTCATAAAATACTTCTTCGCATCCTGGAAAATATTAAAACATTGAAAGGGGTGAGCTCAGATGCTCAGTAAGGATAACAATATAGCGGAAGCTTTCATCAATAAACATAAAGTTTAAGGCAATGTTTAACTAAAACAAAATCCATTTAAACTTGAACTTCAACATAATATGGCAAAAGTAAAATGAGATAATGCCATTCACTTCTTCACATGGATATTCTACTGGTCGAATAATCACATGCAATATCAATAACCACTTCATAATGATGGAATGCATAATGCCAGACATTCTGAAACATTTTGTCAAGGCCTCGGCCAAGACGTCAAAAATGATTAAGGCCTCGGCCAAAACCATAAATCAAATTGGGAAAGGGCCTCGGCCAATTCCACGTCTAGTTGTCTCATGAGACCTACCGATGCATCGAGGAGCTATAGCGGGCTCCACCTGTCACTTATTAAGTCCAATGCATTCCTCATATGAATAGGTTTAAACATATCATAAACCATAACATAATCATATCACATAAAACATGCATAAAGAAAAAATAACATTTCCACATTTCAATCGCAAGATATAAATACAACACATTGATATAATAAAAATGTTTTCAAAACCATTTTCAATACCAAAATAAAAGAAAGTTAAAACTTTGTATTTATTTTTCATTAAAAAAAAGTGATGGCTTGTAGAGGAAGCCGAAACTCAAATAATGGTCACGGCGGCGGAGAATTCATTGTCGCCGCATATGTAGGGAAAGAAAAAATTTCCTTTTTGTCATTTAGTAAAACGCTTTGTATAAAAAATATTCCTTTTGAATAAATGTAAAAGTCAAAGGGGTTTATACACCGTATAAAATAAAGTTGTGTATAAAACCAAATATGCCTCAATGAAATGAGATTGAGACGAAGTCCTTAAAAAGATCATTTTTTAAAATAAAATAGATCTATTATGTGTACTCACTATAGGTACACATAAAGAAAGTAAAAATACAAAATAATACATAATAATATCATGACATAATTTGAAAGTAGGAGATTAACCCAAAGAATGGAAGTTGGGTTAAGAAGTTCCCTTACCTCGTGTCTGACTTGACTCAACCGTTCTTCAACCTCCTGAATAGTAAACTAGAGTTAATATATACCTTATTAAGAACCATTTTCAATTTCATTATCCTTTTTATATCACTTATTACAATGATATGAACATTATGTAATTATTTAAGTTAATAACGGTCGTTTTGTCGATCTTTGGTACTTGAGTCAACAATAAACTTCTTATAATTACAAGTTGTTTATGTGGTTGAATATCCATTATCTCCAGAATTATATTCATGATTTTGATTTCATATATATCATATATATCCAGTATATACATTCATTTATAATATTACGTAATATTTAGTGGTAAGAAATGAAATGCATCGTTCATGGAGACGGTAAGCCGTACGTACGCATGAACGCTACTTTCATTTCTATTTCGTATTTAATGGAATGAAATCACAATAATATAAATGTATAATATAATTCCAGTATAATGTAGTGTATAATACCATTTACTCTATCCTTTATACATCCCACATATGGCATTAACGATTCAAATCACTTTGAGGGGGCGGTAGTCCGGACTTCCTAAAATGAAATTATTGCGTTTACCCATAATGGAAATCATAAAGTATGCCATAAATGAAAAATACAGATGCATAAGTAAAACATAAACATATTATATATCATATATAAATATAGTGACATCTTAATGGCCACCTTTGAAGGTGTTATATGAGTGTTGAACAATCATCGTTTCGTGACACAGAAATTCACCATCCACAGAAACAGTATGTTCTTTAACCATTAGATGTAGGTGTGTGTAAGTGTAGCTCGAATTTTTCTTATAACAATATCCTAGTATATTGAGGATACTGGTTTTGTTACAAAAGAAATGAATAAAAAGAGTTTAGGGGGTTGGAGAAGAAAAATAAAACAAAACAACATTAGAGAAGACATTACCTCAAAATCGGGTAACTCTTTTTGATTTGAGCCAAAGGCTTCCTTGGGAAGAGTTATGACCAAAGTGAGGCTTCTAGGAGTAAGAGGGGGAAGTTGGGAGAGTATTTGGGCAGAGGTTGGCCGAGCCAAATGGCATGAATGTGTGAATGAGGTGGTAGAGGTGGGGGCCTTTTATAAGTGGAGAGGAGGGGCACTCTTGGAAAGTAAGGAAATTTTACATTATTATACAATGCTTTTCGGATTATAAAGGTCCCACACTTATATAATTCGAGGATAAGGTGATAAGGGTTCAAAATCCACCCATCCAGTAGTCTTTGGACAAGTGTAAGCCTTGGATTGTACATTATCTCTTCATTTTATTAAAATCATTAAATAATGGGGTCATCGCTGCATCATAATGATGTCATATATAATTTAATTTATTAATGTCTAAAAAATATAAAAAAAATAATATGATGTAGTAAATATTTTTAGCTTTACAATTACTATTTATAGTGAAAAATATTACTTGTATAACCCCATATAAAAATTGTTTTAGTAAAACATTTCATGTTTGTGTCATTTTTACTTTAACATTAAATAAAAGATATTTATATCATTTTCCAACTAAAGTGGCTCCATGGGGTCCCCAAGATGACCCATGGATTGTCTTGGTCGGCCATGGAACATCCAATGAGGGTAGGACATGTGTCAAGCTCATCTCATATTATTAAAACATTATTTTTACCTTAAACTACACTAATTACCTCTAATCGCGATTAATTAAACTTAAAAGTTACTATTCACCAAAAAATTATTTTTATCCCATTGAACCACATTTTACATCCTAATGACAACCATGTATGTCAGATTTTTGAAATTCAAAACCCAAAAGTGGTAATATTTCATTTAAACGAAAAATTAGTTATTTAACTACCACTTAGTGGTTTCACTATTCATAAAAAATTGATGTTTTTCAGAACAATGCCAAAATTTCACCCTAAGCTATATTTGATATTCCGATTTCAAAAATGATGTCTATATTACAGAATTCCAAACATATAAGTTGCATTAATTAATTTAATAATTTATTTCCGCTCTCACAACAAATAGCGTGTTTTTAAGAAACAATATATATCAAAAGATTGACAATTGTTTATGTCCAATTTCAAAGTGAAATTAATTCTAATGAACACCATTGGATAAAATGGTAAAAATATATTCTAATTATACTTTAAAACCACTAAATAATATAACTTATCACTATAAATTATTTTGATTAAAAATTCTGTTTTATGTATTTTTCACTATTCATAAAAATTTGGAAGTTCTCAGAAAATTACAAAAAATTCAACATAGGCTAATTTCAATATTAGGAATACAAAAATGAAGTCCATTTTGAAATATAAAATTTCTATAAATTTAAAAAGTGGTTATTACTATTCATAACGGCTACTTTGATTAGTTGCGGTGTGTTAGAACTCGAAGTTGCATACAATGCAGGCTATTGCATTATTGAATGAGAAGTGTATCGTGGAAGCTCGGGGTGTTACATTCTCCCCTCCTTCAATAAATTGCATCCTCGCAATTTGAAATTTTTCTTTGAAAATAAAAGGTTGAAAATAGAAAATTCCTTTGTGGAAAACCCACATCGGAAATAGGGTTAATAAGAATATAACATTAAAAGAAAGAAAGAGAAGTACAAAGGTCACTTGAGATAGCCCATACTAGGATTCTATGAAAATATGGATATGGAGGAGAAACAAACTATCAAGGTCTGATGGAGAGTTGTAGAAAATAGGATTAGGAGAAAGTTAACAATAAGAAAATCACAAACTTGTGGTTGGTTAAACGATCATTCAATCCCCAGTTAGAAAAGTTAACCGGCAACGTTTTTGTTTTAAGTCACCTTTCATATAGTTGAGGAATTCATGTAAGAGATTTACTAAGAATGAAAAAAAATATACTTACTTGTCGTGTAGACTTTCATTAATAAATTTTTACCACAAACCATTTAGAATAGGAAAACAATTTTTTAATAACCAGGGACTTCCTGTATGCTAGTGGTAGGGAATAAAGGCCTGTCGCACTATAGTTGTGGGTTCGATTCCTGTAGCTTTGTCCGACGCGACGGGTTATGCCCCACCCTGCAGGTTTTCCTTTTCCTAAAACTATAGTATTATAATATTCCAAAAATAATCTTCATAAATGTTTTAACCTTAAACAATACTATCCAAAGTTCAACTTAATCCATTCCCACCTTTATAGTTATCCAAAATACCTCTGTCCAAACTTTCTCTAAAAGGTCTCTAAATTCCAAAATCAATTGTAACATCAGATTCCCCAAACAAAGAAAAGTTTCTCTTATTGTCACATACTAAAAATATGATTACCTTAATCATATTAAAACCTTAATGAAATCAACATGTACTGCATTACAATCCTTATATATATCACATTATTTTTATAACCAGAATATAATCCTTGAGTCCAAAAGCACCAATACATTAATTATTCTGCTTCAACTGTTGTAACAACATAAGATTGTCCTTGATCCCTTGGCCTTTTCTGAGGTATGTTTCCCTGACGCTTAGGACATTCATTTGTTTATGCCCCATTTCCCTACAATTGTAGCATTCAACATTGATAGCCTCTTTCTTTCCCTTGCAATCACGTGCCTGGTGACCTTTTTCCCCATATTTATAACAAACTCCCATTCCTTTTAGGCAAGCACCGGGGTGATTCTTCCCACAATTATCACATAATGGAAAATCCTTCTTTCCCTTTTTCCCTTTATCCATCTCTTGTTCCACCGTTCTCTTCTTCTCTTGCTTTACGTTGTTGTCATAAGACTTAGATAATTCCTTTTCTGTCTTGATAGCACATGAGACAATATCTTCATACGACGAGAAGGATTGTGAGACTAATGCTCGATGGAGAAATGGTTTTAACCCATCAAAGAAACGATCAATCTTACTCCTTGGGTTACTTATATAATCTGCAGCATGCCTTGATAACCTTGTAAAGTTAGCCTCATACTTTGCGACATTCTTATCCTCCTTCTGCCTCAGACTCAGAAATTGCCTTTCCATATCTGCTCGATGGTCATGTGGAAAGTATTTTTCTAAGAACAGATCTTTGAACTCTGTCCATTCCATACTTGACACTTCTTCATCTTCCTTTGTGTTTTGAATCAATGACCACCATTGATCGGTATCTCCAGTGAGGTGGTAAACTGCCATGATAACCTTCTCCCTTTCGCTACTCCCCAAGGCGTGGAATATTTTCTCTAAGGAATTTATCCATTGCTCAGCTACTAATGGATTTGTACCCCCCATTAAATGTTGGCGGTTTTTGCCTCATGAAGCGGTCTAACATTGATCCTCCACATTGCGGATCATGTTGCTTTATACGAGTAAGGTTATTATTCATAACCTGAGTGAGTTGTCCCAGTATAGTAATAAGTTGATCACTACCAGTTGTATCTCCAGATCCACAATAATTATCTTGAGCAGGAGGGAAATCCCTATATGGAGTTCGTGCATTGATATGGTTTCCATTCCTTCCACTAGGCTCCATTTCTAAACAATGGCATAAACTATATTAGTTTAGGAAATAAAATACATAATTCCATACTTGTAAAACACTTAACATAAATTGAACTATTTATGGATATAATCCATAATCATAAAAATGTTTTCTTTGAGGAAGTATATACTCATAACCCTTCATAGTGTTTTGTACTAAAAATGAGAATTATCTAAAGCATTTACCTCGGGAGTGTCGTAACCAAGAGTGCAGCAAGGCCCATTGTCGTGCACCAGTTCTCGTTCGAGTCTAGCTCAAAGCAGTGTTTTCAGGTTTTACCCCTAGGTACATCTGTTCCAGAGCCGCTTCTACCTGCTCGTATCCAGACAGGGATGTATTGCTTGGAAAACTCACAAAATCTCTACAATAATAAAATTCTAGGAAGTTCTTCTATACTAATCCTCAAAGTTCATCTTAGGTCTACGTGCTCTAATCAGAGTTTGTCTAAATCTTGCTTCCAAGGTTTTTACTAAACATCCTCTGATACCAAGTGTAACGCCCCGACCCTAGCTACCCAGAGTCGATGCATTACATCGTAACATTGGCATGATCACAAAAGATCAATTCTCGAAAGACCGATTAGTTTAGTAGCCTTGGAAACACTAGATACATTCATAAATGTTACATTACATCATAAAGTGAAAAACTAAAACAACAAAGTCTACATAGTCAACACTCATATCCTCTTCTGACTATCCTTGTAGGTCATTCATAAAATACTTCTTCACATCCTAGAAGATATTAAAACATTGAAAGGGGTGACCTCAGATGCTCAGTAAGGATAACAATATAGCGGAAGCTTTCATCAATAAACATAAACCTTTAAGGTAATGTATAACTAAAACAAAATCCTTTTAAACTTGAACTTCAACATAATATGGCAAAAGTAAAATGAGATAATTCCATTCACTTCTTCACATGGATATTCTACTGGTCGAATAATCACATGCAATATCAATAACCACTTCATAATGATGGAATGCATAATGCCAGACATTCTGAAACATTTTGTCAAGGCCTCGGCCAAGACGTCTAAAATGATTAAGGCCTCGACCAAAACCATAAATCAAATTGGGAAAGGGCCTCAGCCAATTCCACGTCTAGTTGTCTCATGAGACATACCGATGCATCGAGGAGCTATAGCGGGCTCCACCCGTCACTTATTAAGTCCAATGCATTCCTCATATGAATAGGTTTAAACATATCATAAACCATAACATAATCGTATCACATAAAACATGCATAAAGAAAACATAACATTTCCACATTTCAATCACAAGATATCAATACAACACATTGATATAATAAAAATGCTTTCAAAACCATTTTCAATACCAAAATAAAAGAAAGTTAAAACTTTGTATTTATTTTTCATTAAAAAAAAGTGATGGCTTGTAGAGAAATCCGAAACTAAAATAATGGTCATGGCGGCGGAGAAGTCATTGTCACCGCATATGTACGGAAAGAAAAACATTTCTTTTTTGTCGTTTAGTAAAATGCTTCGTATAAAAAAGATTCCTTTTGAATAAACGTAAAAGTCAAAGGGGTTTATACACCGTATAAAATAAAGTTGTGTATAAAACCAAATATGCCTCGATGAAAGGAGATTGAGACGAAGTCCTTAAAAAGATCATTTTTTAAAATAAAATAGATCTATTATGTGTACTCGCTATAGGTACACATAAAGAAAGTAAAAATACAAAATAATACATAAGAATATCATGACATAATTTGAAAGTAGGAGATTAACCCAATGAATGAAAGTTGGGTTAAGAAGTTCCCTTACCTCGGGTCTGACTTGACTCAACCGTTCTTTAACCTCTTGAATAATAAACTAGAGTTAATATATACCTTATTAAGAACCATTTTCAATTTCATTATCATTTTTATATCACTTATTACAGTGATATGAACATTATGTAATTATTTAAGTTAATAACGGTCGTTTTGTCGATCTTTGGTACTTGAGTCAACAATAAACTTCTTATAATTACAAGTTGTTTATGTGGTAGAATATCCATTATCTCCAGAATTATATTCATGATTTAGATGTCATATATATCATATATATCCATTATATACATTCATTTATAATATTACGTAACATTTAGAGGTAAGAAATGAAATGCACCGTTCATGGAGACGGTAAGCCGTACGTACGCATGAACGCTACTTTCATTTCTATTTCATATTTAATGGAATGAAATCATAATAATATAAATGTATAATATAATTCCAGTATAATTTATTGTATAATACCATTTACTTCATCCTTTATACATCCCACATAAGGCATTAATGATTCAAATCACTTTGAGGGGGCGGTAGTCCGCACTTCCTAATATGAAATTATCGCGTTTACCCATAATGGAAATCATAAAGTATGCCATAAATGAGAAATACAGAAGAATAAGTAAAACATAAACATATTATATATCATATATAAATATAGTTACATCTTAATGGCCACCTTTGAAGGTGTTATATGAGTGTTGAACAATCATCGTTTCGTGAGGCAGAAATTCACCATCCACAGAAAGAGTATGTTCTTTAACCATTAGATGTAGGTGTGTGTAAGTGTAGCTCGAATCCTTCTTATAAAAACATCCTAGTATATTGAGGATACTGGTGTTGTTACAAAAGAAATGAATTAAAAGAGTTTAGTGGGTTGGAGAAAAAAAACAAAACAACATTAGAGAAGACATTACCTCAAAATCGGGTAACTCTTTTTGATTTGAGCCAAAGGCTTCCTTGGAAAGAGTTCTGCCCAAAGTGAGGCTTCTAGGAGTAAGAGGGGGAATTTGGGAGAGTATTTGGGCAGATTTTGGCAGAGCCAAATGTCTTGAAAGTGTGAATGAGGTGGTAGAGGTGGGGGCCTTTTATAAGTGGAGAGGAGGGGCACTCTTGGAAAATAAGGAAATTTTACATTATTATACAATTCTTTTCAGATTCTAAAGGTCCCACACTTATATAATTCGAGGCTAAGGTGATAAAGATTCGAAATATACCCATCCAATAGTCTTTGGACAAATTTAAGCCTTGGATTTTACATTATCTCTTCATTTTATTAAAATCGTTAAATAATGAGGTCATCGCTGCATCATAATGCTGTCATAAATAATTTAATTTATTTAATGTCTAAAAAATATAAAACAAATACTATGATGTAGGAAATCTTTTTAGCTTTCCAATGACTATTTATAGTCAACAATATGACATGTATAACCCCATTTAAAAATTGTCTTAGTAAAACATTTCATGTTTGTGTCATTTTTACTTTAACATTAAATAAAAGGTATTTATGTCAGTTTCCAACTAAAGTGGCTCCATGGGGTCCCCAAGTTGACCCATGGATTGTCTTGGTCGGCCATGGAACATCCAATGATGGTAGGACATGTGTCAAGCTCATCTCATATTATTAAAACATTATTTTTACCTTAAACTACACTAATTACCTCTAATCGCGATTAATTAAACTTAAAAGTTACTATTCACCAAAAAATTATTTTTATCCCATTGAACCACATTTTACATCCTAATGACAACCATGTATGTCAGATTTTTGAAATTCAAAACACAGAAGTGGTTATATTTCATTTAACCGAAAAATTATTTATTTAACTACCACTTAGTGGTTTCACTATTCATCAAAAATTGAAGTTTTTCAGAACAATGCCAAAATTTCACCCTAAGCTATATTTGATATTCCAATTTCAAAAATGATGTCTATTTTAATAAATTCCAAACATATAAGTTTCATTAATTAATTTTATAATTAATTTCCAATGTCACAACAAATAGCGTGTTTTTAAGAAACAATATATATCAAAAGATTGACAATTGTTTATATCCAATTTCAAAGTGAAATTAATTATAATAATCACCATTGGATAAAATGGTAAAAATATATTCTAATTATACATTAAAACCACTCAATAATATAACTTATCACTATATATTATTTTGATTAAAAAAGTTGTTTTAAGTATTTTTCACTATTCATAAAAATTTGGAAGTTCTCAGAAAATTACAAAAAATTCAACATAGGATAATTTCAATATTAGGATTACAAAAATGAAGTCCATTTTGAAATATTAAAATTTATATAAATTTAAAAAGTGGTTATTACTATTCATAACGGCTACTTTGATTAGTTGCGGTGTGTTAGAACTCGAAGTTGCGTACAATGCAAGCTATTGCATTATTGAATGAGAAGCGTATCGTGGAAGCTCGGGGTGTTACATTTTTGATAAAGATACGGTGATAATGGAATCACATAGAATCATACTTTGAGTGAATCTCATAAACATGATTGGGAGTGTATTCTTCAATTACTACACTTGAGCATAATAACTTCTTACTACAATATATTGAAATTTAGTTAAAAAAGTTAAACGATGTGTTGATTCATACTAGGCATTGAGAGTAATGAATATTCTAAAAAATGATATGTTCTAAAAAAATGATCTTCTAATATATTCTACAACTTCCAAATTCAGCATCAAATTAAACTTCTAAATTAAATTCTATTTTAGATGAATAAAAGAGTATAAATTTTTATGTTCCTTTAAGGAAACACAAGATAGAATTCACCACCTTGATATGCAATTCCTTTATATTATCTTGGAATATCACACACAATTATTAAAAAAATAATTCATGATTGAATATCCACCAATTATTTTAGGCTTACTATCATATCTCTAAATAATGATTGATCTACTGGTTTCTTGGATTCATTAAACGTGTTTTTATATGAAGTGCTTATCATATTTCTAATACCTAAAGAATTTTCCTATCATTAGTTTTTATGTAAATATATTATTTTATTAAATTGAGTTTAAAAATTATTTCATTTTCTGATTTATTTGGAATCCAAGAAAATAGATAAGTTTAACCATCATGGTCATATTTAACTCACTCTACATATGTTTTGAGAAATTATTAGGGTGATTTTTAAGATTTAATCCAATGATAATTTCATTATAATAAATTCCAAAAAAAATAGTTTTCTTTAAAAAAATTATAAAAAATTGGTTTATCTTTTACTCCATTAACAAAAAATGTTTGAAGTAGGAATCTAGATTATCATCCATAGAAGACACTCAGATCATTTTTGTTTTTATATTGTTCATATAATGTCTAAATACATTTTCAAATAAATTTATAAATAAAAACCAAGTGTATTTTCTATAAAAACCTACAAATGAACATATCCATTAAATAAAACACACTTTATATTCATTCAAAATAATTTAATGATCTGGGGAATCTAAAAGGCTAGATTTATGTTTATATATTCAATCCTACCTTCTAGAGTAAAATTTTCTGTATAATAAATACACTCAACCTAGTTATAACCCAAAATGATGTCCTTTATTAATTCTATAAAATAATTACATTAAATTACACTTATTATGAAAGACCAATTTTAGTCATATAACTAGAAGATCCTTCATATGCTCAGCCAAGGTCTAAATCTTATTCTATTAAAATTGAATAAGCTCTCATTTTATCATAATTATTCAAATTTCATCACCAAAAGAACTATATTCTGTTTTAGGTTCTAATTATGTTAAGAATAAAAGATTATCACATTCATTCCTAATGAAACTTATAAATCATTTTGGTTCATCTACACCACCAATGATATCTTCACTAGGAAGATTCGTTAATATCAAACAATTTATAGGTAAAATAAAATGTTAATCATTATTTTTCAATATTTTATCCTCTATTAAGATGACTTTAAGTGGTCTATATACTATTATTTTATCCTCGAATATTCTAATTTCCAATAGATTTGAGTCACAATATAGTAGAAAAATAGTTTGTTATCAAAAACAAAATCAAAAAAAGTAACATGTCATTGTTTTAAATTCACAAAAGGATTTATTTAATTAAACATAATATTTTTTAATTTATTTATAAATTTGTGAAAATTTGTTGTAAACTTGATAAACATTCCTTGAAATGGATTTACCAGGAAAAATTCCATCATTAACATTTATATTAAATTTATTTAGATTATATTCAGTATTCAAAGTGAATACATTCCACCCAAAGACAATGAAGTAATAATTTTAATGTGTCATAACATTACTTATTTTAATGGGGACTCACCTATAGCTAAACAATGTGAAAGTAAATTTATAACATTATATGTTATACTTATGTATTACACCCAAAAATACTTAACTATCAAATATTCATAGAATTAATATTAGATAATGTTTTTATGTGTTTTGTGTCTTTTTTCAAACCCAATTTTCCATTTTGGAGTTCTTAGTTCTAATAAATTTTGAGTAATACCACTTTTATACATAATTTTTTTTACACCATAATTTCAAAAATATCAACAATTATCACTCTAGATAGTGAATACAGGTGGGTTTCAAAATTTTTAACAAGATCAACAAAACATTTGAAATAGAGAGTTTTTCTATCTTATGTTCTATAAAATAACTCCATGCTGATATACTGTAATTATAAATAGGGATATACATATAGTGTTTTCTTCTGATACATGTATTTTGTGTAGGTACAAATAGTTCCTTGTGTACTGACAGTAAATCTATGAATATTGGGACTTCACTTGTAGGTTTAAAACTATACATATATTTTTTATCATATTATATGGGGTAAAAACTATGGTTGTCTCACCCTATTGTCACTAATATTTAATTTTATTTAATTTCGGTTTATTTTAATTTTTTTCTAGTGTTTTGGTTGTAGTTGGGTGTTTTTAGGTGTTCTAAGAGATTCTAGAAATATACAGGGAAACTAAAAAAGGGAACAATGTAACCCCTATGGATACACCATGGGGTATCCCTACATTCAATACGTATTAGTTACTCCAGTTGCACTCACATAAAAACTGACTGTGTAGGGGTAAATCCATAGATCACGGTGCAGCATAGAGAGACCATGTCATGGTGGCTTCTTCCAAAGCCATTGGGTCTTCCTAACCAGGGTTCTCTGTTGTTCAATCCTTGGGATACACATTGATGGGAGTTATAAATGGGTATTAAGGGTACTATGTAAGTGTTTCATGTAGATTTAAAGTACAATTTGATATCTATGATTTCAATAGGAGGTGGAAGGGGTGAACTAATGGCCTTTTCTTTTGTGTTTTTTCTATTTAAAAAACCTATGCCTTTGGATAGTGATAATTTAAATTTTTGGAAATAATCAAACAAGCACTACTAAAAGAGGACACATACTTAAATAGTTCACTACTCAATAAATGTTTCACGTACTTGGAATAGATATGAAAATAACGAAGGCCACATATCTACTAGAAAAAAACATTTATTGTTTACAAAAATTAGGGTATTTCTATAACTTGCATAACACTATACCAATAGGATTTAGTCTTTTTTCATGGTGATTCTTTAATAATTCATAGTTTCATTCTTAAAACTCTATCTTCCTCCTCATAAAATTAATATATAGTGGTGAGAAAGAAATTATATTCATAATTTATAATGAATTTATCCATCCATTCACTTCTTGGTTAGGTAACCTCAGTCTCATACCACCTTTTCTGATGTACATTTTATATGATACCTTCTTCATCCAATATCCTGGTCTCATGCCACTTCTTTGGATTCCTGTCAAGTATCAATATATTTAACATCCTCTATCTACTATCATTGTATCCATTTCATTGTAAAAAAATATCATCCAATATTTTCAATCTACACCTGAATCCATTATCAATTCCCCTAGTTGTAACAACAACATTCTCCATGCACCTTATTCCCTTTATATAGAAATCATTTCTCTAAAAACACTTGGATTAGCACAGGCATAAAATTTAAATTTCCTCCTCAAACTATAAATATCACACATTTATCATTCATTAGTTTAAAACCTTCACACCTCTAAGTAAATAAGATTCAATAATCTTCATAATGAATGTAATTATATATTCACATGAATGATATCTTCAACATTATTGAAAAATTGTCTAAAATCATGAATTTTCCTTCATGATTATTGAATTGCTGAACATCAAACTTAGTATCATCATAGATATAGGACTCTACAAAAACATTGTAATGATCCTAAATGAATTTTATAACACAACTTAATCAAAATTTCTTCGTATTGTAATCCTCCATCTTATACCACTTAATAAGAACTCCCTAGTCTTATGGATTCATAAAATTCCACAATTTGGTAAACTTTACCAACACTTTGTTTAGTCATGTCTTCCCTATTTCTTCATTTGAAAACCTAGGTCAGATGTTATTTACTAATAATGTTCTATTTGATGACCTTACATAAAAACATCATTCTGATAGACTTGTTTCATTCATTAGTAATAACATTACAAATTCTCGTTTTCAGATTTGTAAAAGTTCATTATATAGAAATCATACATGTATTAATATTATATAACATTTCATAATAATGAAAAACTAAACTTTTTAAATGAGAACTCTTAATACTAATGATATTTGGTACTTTGGGGAATTGTAATGAATTACCTGATTTTGTTTTTCATATAACTTGTTACAATATACTTGGGAAATTTTTAAACATACCTGTCATTCTAACCATAGTCTAATCACTTAGTTTGAATGACTCTTTCCATTGGACTCCATCCAATTACATTTATTTTTTGGACTCCATTTGGTCCCCTTTTAAATAAAGGATAATCTTTTCATGTTATTTGTGTATTGAAGACAAAAAAAATTAAAAATTATTTTTATAATACTATACATCAAATCTTCTTGGTCTCAACAATCTCCACATTTATATATTTTGTCAACCAATGAAAATAATTCACTAAGACACATAAACTAAAATAACCGATCACTATCCTATAATTCTATAATTAAATGAATGAAATCGGTGTCGAAAATAGTAATCATTAATAAAAAATACAATTTTTTCCATAAAGAAGTGATTCACAATAGTTTTCAAGATTCATCCATTTCCACATCATCATAACATAAACTGACTCCAGCCTATAAGATATTGTTTTTACAACCACCTCATCAAAATGATAAAATAGTTCACATATAATGACATTATATATTATCCATTTTAAGGCCCCAAAATATATTCTCTTCCTTGATAGGAAAAAAATAATACTTGCTAGATTTATGTTACATCTTTTCTCCCCCTTTTAAAACACTATCTAAAGATAAGATGAGTGATTGGAAATACATCACATACCTTATCCTTGAAAAAAGTGAGATTGTGAAACCATAATAAAACTCTATATGTGAAACTATTCCTTTAATGACTATTTAGAGAATATATTAGTTACTTTCAACATTATAGGAAAAAACTTTAGCATTAGCACATTTCATTCTGCATGCCCTTTAATAAAGTGATATTTAATATCCATGTACCTTGATCTAGAATGTTGAAATTTATTTTCAGTGAGAATGATATTACTTCCAACATAACATTTTTATTATAAATCACTTTTAAGGTGGAATGTGAGAACCCCCACAATGACTAGTTTAAACACAAAAACATACTACCAATTTGTTGAAAAATAGTTGGATCTGATTGGAATTAATCATCTTAATCAATATCTATGGAATATAATTTACTTGATGGTCAGGGTAGACCCTTAAGGTGCCATTATATTTATGTGCCATGTTATCCCATGATTTCATATATTCCTCCATGTTAATCTTCTCCATGTTGAAGCCTCTAAAACAATGTGGTCTTGATTATCAATCCAATCGGCTTGCTCCTTAGTAGTGGTCACACAAATAGATCTTCCCATATTTTTTAATTCTTTCATATCCAAAACTTCCTAAATAATCTATTTATCTGAGTGCATGAGTAGATTCATGTGCTCCATCACTGTGGATATCTGTCTTTGAGGCTCAATAGTGGATCCTTTCACATGCTGCTGAGGATTCATCCTCACTTTACCACCACTCAAGGGAGTGGCATCAGAAACATCCTCACATCCTGCAGACACCATATTTTCAGAGTTTTCAGCCACCACATTAGATATGTTTCATCTTGATTGGAAGATAAATTCTTAGATTCTGTTGTGTTGAGTGTTACTGCTTATTTCATATTTTTGTTCTAAATCTAACAAAGTTATCCCGAAATTAATACTCTTCTAGATGTGTATCAACTATAATCGACAAAACCATCCAAATATTTATCTGTGTAACTAAATAGATCAATATTTCAGGTTCTATCTTCTTTTTACACGAAATAAATTGTGCATTAAATATTTCTAAAAATTATTTTTTGTCTATAGGATTAGACTTATTTTATTCACATTGATAACTACTATAATGTGTAACAAGATACACTAGATCTATCCAAAAAGTTAGACATAACAGGAATCCAATAAATTTCATAAATTATTTAGGAAAATCCTCCATTCCTTTCCCATATTTAGACAATTTCATTAACACTGAAATGGGTATGGAAAGAAGCATTAAATCATCCATACCAAATTTCATCAGTAGTTCTTTATCATACTTTCATTGAGAATAGAAAATATACCTTTTCATTTGAGATATTTATAAGATCAGAATATATTTCATTCTTACTAGCATAGGAATTTGAAATAACTTCTTTATATCCAAAAAAAATAATTCACACGTTACTTTAACATTTCTTGAAAATATGATATCATCTACATCAAAATAAAAATTACGGAAACCTATTAATTTTCATTGATATAGAGGTTGTTTCCAAGTAGATAATTTCTAAAATTAATCTTATTTAAGAATTCATCTATCCTAGAGTGCCTATATCTTAGATCATTTTTCAATACATCAAGGACTTATTCAACTTGAAAAAATAGGTTTTATTTTATCAATGAAATAATAAACATATTTTCTCAATATAAACATCATCTTACTATTCTTTATTGTGAAAATACGTCTTGGCACCCATATATAATTTCTTATATATTTGTTGTCGAGTAAAATAAAGAGACATTATAATTATTTCATGTCATGCTACTGGGGAACATGTCTCTCAAAATAAACTCTGTCATCCTGTGAGTAACCTTTAGAAAGAAGTATTTACATATTTCTTATCATATCACCCTTTTTAATTAACCTAATCTTGAAAACCCACCCTATTCTAATTATATTTTTATCTTATTATTTTTGTAAAAGATCCCATGTATAATTTTTCTCAATTTGATTTAATTATTTATTCATGTCACAAATATTCTCTTGAATCTCGAAATCATCTTCAACATCTCTTAGACTAGCCTCTGTATAGAAATAGATATACAAAGATGTCCTCAATTTTCAACTGATTTAGACCTATTTCCATTTATCTCCAAAGATATGTTGGACCTCCACATTATATCATTTCCTTTTATTAGATGAATGTACTTGTCTCTCATCACTTGAAATGGAAGAATCTATATATTTATGTTATAAAACATTTATATAATCACTTATTTCATAAAGTTTATCATATTTCCTGAGTATATAATGTATATATTTTCTTCCTTTTATATCGGTTGTAGACTATGAAAATTGTCTATCATAATTTTCTAGAACATTCCCATCAATATTCGAGAATATTTCTTATATCCTAATTAGAACTCATGCATCATCTACCATTAAGAGGGTTTCTAAAGAAAATACCATCAAATAATATCTGATTGAACTTTATAATATTCTCAACATTGACTATGATTGTATATAGACTACCAATAAACCTTATAAATGTCAAACTTGTTATTTCTTAGTAATACATATTACAAGGAGCCATATTATAGTTCATTCAATAGATAAAATGATTTTGAAGGTGAAATAATAATTTAATATATTTTTCTAAAATAATTGAGATGTACTATGTCAAATAAATATAGTTAGAGATATATCAACCATACTTATATTCATTCATTTAGAAACACAATCTTGTAATGGGGTGTATAGTTCACTACCTTCATGATGAATGCCAGGATATTTAATATAATCAATGAACTTGTCATTTGTTTACGTGACACCAAAAATAGTTTTAATTTTATTCACTAAATATCTATATACCTTTTTATCACATCTCCTGCAAATCATAAACATTTTTAGAGCCTTTCATTTATGTTTCAAAAACATAACACATGTAATTTGAGTCAAATCATCAATAAAGGAAATTAATTACTTATCACTATTTTTTATTTTCATTATCATGTTCCAACACATGTTATACTGTATAACATCCAAGGGATGAGTTGAATGTTTCTCAACCTTCTTATCTATTGATATGGGAATATTTCCCTTATTTCATGTCAAAAACAATAATAACTTATTCTTATAATGTTAGGAATTTTAGGAATACTTCCTCTTTTTCATATTCTTCATATTCCTCTTACACATATGTCAAAAGAAATTATTCCATATCTAATTTTCATCCATCATATTCAGTTAGCATAAACCTTGCATCTCCAATATAAAATATATTTTCCTTTGTTCATTGTCCTATTATTATAATTTTTCCATCTTGAATACATTTAATAAGATAGACACATTTTATTATAGAATTTTATTTTCCTTCATCAGATATCTATGAAACACTCAACAAGCTATGTTTCAGTGCATCACCAAAAAAGAAACTTATATATTTCCATCATTATTTTACCATGATAGTAGTTACAATGCTATTCACTCTGATTGATTCGTCAATTCCAAAAGCCAATATTATTTTTTATCATATTTTACCAAAAAATTAAATTTTTATTTGATTTTTCAAATGTCGCTTTCATGGTTTACCGTTAACCTACAGACTAAGTGAGAACCCAAAACGCAACTACATCCAAGTTAAAGATTAAAAATTAAAAAAGAACGCCACCACTGATACACACACTTGAAGATATACCACATCACCCTTCCACCATACATCATCATTCACCATCTACATCCATCATTGTGTCAACATTGTCTTCTAACCACAATGAAAACCAGGCGCCATAGATCATTGAAAACCAAACCCACCATGAAATATCTCACCACAACAAATCATCATTGTCCCTGGTGAATTAGAAAAACCCACTCCATGAATACATATATGAAGAGTACGAATAATTTGATATTTTACATTATTCAATAATTTCAAAACTACAGTCATATATATAGAAAAGAACAATCCAATCCCCAAGGCCATTCTCCTTTTGTGGCCTTGAGTGAAAATTCAACTACAAATTACTTCTTCT
Source organism: Viscum album (assembly GCA_963277665.1). Lineage (NCBI taxonomy): Eukaryota > Viridiplantae > Streptophyta > Magnoliopsida > Santalales > Viscaceae > Viscum > Viscum album. The sequence goes on along the minus strand of OY728132.1, from coordinate 1,041,086,577 downwards.
TGGATTTTTTTCATACACAAGAGGCTTTTGATATTTTTTATTATATTTTTGTTGAGATGTTATCATAAAAAGACATATATTAGCAAGATGTTTTGATTAATACCATTATTCACAAATTCTTTCAAGTGGTGAATATATTTTTTAAAATTTGAAACTGTATTTCTCATGTTTTATTTTTTGATTTGGTTGTCTCACCACTCAAACACATCCTCTAATAGGTCCATTATTCCTTGTGGTTTTGATGATTAGACAAACACATTTTCATGGAATGAACAATGCCTCTACAGTACTGACAATATCAAAAGAAATAATATTTTCCTATGTAACTTGTATTCTATCCAGAACTATATATCTGTATTCCAACATCATTTATACCACCAACCAGTGCTCATTGTTGTGAACCAATGTTTGGTTACACTCATGTTATCTTCTACTTTAGATAGAATGTCTTCTCATCCTTGATGGATTATTCTGTTTTATCATCATTAACCTAAGAGTTTGATTCCTTAGAACATCTATAATTATATAGTTTTCTTATTTTGTCTAAAAACAAAGTTCTCTCAAATTTTTTATTTTTAGGAAAATATTAAATCTTGTTGTTAATGTCTTACAATGAACATTATTTATCTTTATGTGGTTTACAATTTGTATAAATGTCACCGACTTTCACAATTGAGTTTTGGAAATTTGTAATTCGGTACTCAGTATCAACGAGTTTCTGTTAAACATGATAATACTCTTTATCCTTCACATTTATCTTTTCCTCAAGATTGATGTTGAGGTTTTTATCATCATCAAGTAACTTCTTCATATCACTAATATTTTTTAGAAACACATATTTTCATTCAATAACTTATTCATTATTGTCTTCTAAATAACATCTTTCATCATCTTCTTATTCTAATTTTCATGTTTAAAAAAATTTGAAATAAATTATCTAACTTTTATTTTATGTAGAAACTCTTTCTAAGTCTACTATTATTATTATTTATAGTTTTTTCACCACCAGTAAAATTATCATCTTTTATGTTCATAATCAAAATCATATCAGCACCATCATCACCGGAATCTTTAACTTCCACTTCACTATCATCATATATTTCACACATAGACATAAATTTTCTATTTTTGTATTTATAAAAATCCATGTACATTATTTTGAGAAATGGAATTGTCTATATGTATTTATTTTAAATATCTTATTATGTTTCCATTTTATTCATCACTTTAATGATTTTATATTATCATATTAAATCATTCCTTCAAATGTAAAATTTATCTGCAAGTAAAACAATTCAATAATTACTTTTCCATTATATTTACTTACTCTTATATTACCCTTAAAAAAAAGATGATTTCCTAATGATTTTTACATGCACCATATTCTGTGTAAGATTCACTGACTTCCGTCTTAGGAACATTCTTAGACATTCCTTTCATAAAAACATTGAAATATATTTCAAGATCAAAATTTTATTAATTCACATAAAAAATTTCTCTTATCATTCAATTTATTATGATCATACAATCAAAACCCTCTAGTGATATAGTATCAGTTCCTCTATCCTCTAATGATGATCCCTTTGACATCACAACTATTATGAATAAATCTAAAAATATAATAAACAATAGTCGAATCTTCTAACATCTCACTGAAAAATCTAATAGTGTTAACAATATCATTAACCCTTAAAAATAACTCACCAATAGATCCATGATCTCTTCCATTGAGATCAACATAATTCAGTCTTTATATTTTTAACATTTAGTTCATCACTTTCATATTACCATTATAAATATTCCTCACCTTTTCTGATATTACTTTATTTGTTCTAAATCCATTAATTATCATAAATTCACATTCAAAGAGTGAGGAATGAAATGAATTTCTATATCTTATATCAGTCTTTATATTCTTCCAATCTGAAGCTATTAAGAGAGAACCCTCAGTAGGAGGAGTGAAACCAGTTGTAGAATATTCATGAACTTTATTGGCATCAGATAATATATAGGGTAACATTTTATACATATAGATATGATACATCAACCCGTAGAAGAAAATAATCCTCATACTATTAATGAAGTCATAATCATCCATGAAAACTTTTTCTTCAAACTACACATATGAAATATTCAATGAAGGAATCTTCCTATGAATAGAACTTGAAAAGACTAATCAGGATTTGTGTCATCACTAAAAGTGGTAGGAGTGATTTTTTATCTTAATTAGTTGTTTTTAATTTAATTTAAAACAACCATTTAATTTGGTTTTTGATAATTCACTCTACTAAAATTAGAAAATAAGCATTTTTATAGGAACATAATTATTTACACAGTTTACTAATGTATAAGAGTATATAGTCCTTGGAATAGTTTTAAAAAGATCCATGAACAAAATACACTTGAAAAAAAAACATTGTGGTTTATTATAAGTAGAAAACATATATCAAACTTATAGCATTATATTCTTTTAATATTACATTTCATAATCACATAGATAATATGATTTAATAATTGAAAAATAAAAAAATGAACTTTCACCAACAGAAGTCAATCATTTATAACAGGGAAAATTAAATTCTTTTCACATTCCTTTCTGTATGTTTTTCTTCATCCTCTAAAAATTCTTGCACATTTTTGTTTAAGAACTAATATCTATAATTTTACATGACTCTTTCCATATGATAATTTATCCATCCAATAAATTGAACCTAGTACCACTTCATCTTATTCTTAGTTCATCTTATACATGCTTCGTCAGGTAACCATAGTCGAGTACCACTTAAGTTGATGCTAGTCTGATATCATTCATTAGATTCCCTCTATCCAGTGTCACTATGTATAACTCATTGAAAACAATAATCCCCCAATCTATGTAGTTGACACCTTAATTCTTCATTAATTTACCAAACATTAACAACATCCTTCTTAGCATAGGTGATTCCCTTTATATAGGTCTCAATCCTTCTAAAACTTATGGAGTAGTATGAACATCAAATTAAATATTCCCTCCCAAAGATTTGGGTATCCCACTTGAATATTTCCTCAATTTAATTCCTTCAACCCTATTATAAAATAGGACTCAATAATATTAATAAATAACTTCCTTATATATTAGGGTCAATGGACTCTTCAACCTTTTTTAGACATTGATAAGAATTATGATATTTCCTTCATGATTATTGAAGAATTGAATGCCCATATTAGCATCACCACAATTATAGGACTTTACTAATACATTATAGATGTCATAAAAGATTTACCAGATAGAAATTCAACGAAATTATGATGTTTTTTAATGATACATTTGATACCACATCATAGGAACTTTTTTTTCTAATGGATTCACAGAATTTCTTGGATTGGTATCATTCACCAACTCTCTACCTGGTTAATTCTATCTAACGTATTTATTTAAAAACCACTCTCAGATGTTCTTAACTCATAAAATTCTATCTAAACACCTCACTCGAGTGAATCTATCCAATATAATTATTGTTTTTCATTAGTCACAACACTAAAAATTCACGTCATAAACAATGAAAAAGTCCATCCAATATACATTTTACTTATCTTCATCTCATTATACTTTTTCTAATCAAGAAACCCCCATCATTAACTATGAGAACTCATAATAATCATGATGATTAGAACTTTTATAAACATTAATACATCTCTTCATTTTGTATTTCAAGAAAAATATATTTGTTATATTTTTTGAAACATTTCAACAATCCTTTGGTTATATCCTCAATTTGATCACCTAGACCAATAAAATTAATCTGTTATAATTCATCCCCTCACTTCAATCCATTATAATTATTCTGATAACATTTATAAGAAAGTAATAACTTTTTCTAGAGATTTATCTTTTTTTAAAAAATATAATTAAAACTAAACCTTCTTTTTGTTCAACCTTACATCAACACCTCTTGGTTTCAACATATGGTCAGTCGTAAATGTGAAAGGAAGTTACATAAGGGTATCAAAGATGAGCCATGATAATGAGGGGATTCCTAATCTATAGACAGTTTATAGAAGTGGCCAAAATTACATAGCATGAATGGTTAATACATTTTGTTTTTTGGGGCTTGAAAGCCTCAACCTATCCAAGGGGTGGCCTTTTATTAATTATCTTAGAGGATTCTGTCATAGGAGTTCCTAGGAGGGAACACCACACTGTAGCCAATACAACTAGACCATAAAACTACAGTGCACCATTTTCTAAAAGTTAAATTAACACTATTCTCCCACTCAATATAACTGTATTTCTTCTTCCTACATCCCTCATTTCCTACATCCAATTTACATTGGATCCCAAAAGAGATATCCCCTTAAATCCTATTTGATTTTTGGATCCCTCTTCAAATGTCAATAATTTATCTAGTTAATCATCACCTTTTATTCCCCATTATATTTTTATCTACGTCACCTTATATTTCTCCTTGTTTCATATTTCCCTATAAATTCCATTGACACTATTAATTGGGGGTTTTGGGTTTTGGATTGGTTTCAACCTCAGGGGTTGATGTATAAAGACCCACATATGGTAGATCTTACTCTAGTGGGTTTTGACTATGAAATATATTGTGTTTAAATGCATTTCAAACTATCTTGATTTAGGTTTTTATATTAATTTTTACATTATTTCAAAATATGTGGAATTCTGGAATTTTCAAAATTCTTCTTTTTTAAATTATATTTGTATAAAAAGTTTTTTAGGAATACTTTTTTTAATTAAATCATGACTTAGAATAATGTGTTTTCATATGAATTTTATTTATTTTATTGAATTAATTATTTTTATATGACAAGCGTTTGTTAAATTTTTCAAGGGGGATTTAAATGGTCTTGGAAGAACATAGAACTTGGGACATGTTTTGAATTTATAAAGAAATTCATTTTGTTTTCAAATTATGTTTTTATGTTTCAAAAGGGCGCATTGATTCTATATTTTTTCTAAATAATGTATTAAGGAGTATTTTGGGAAATAGAAACTAACATGGTGTTCAAATATAGTTCTTATGTATATTCATGTTTGGAACTTTATAAAAAAAATTAATTATGTTATGGATCCCTATTTACCCCCCCTGTTTGTTTACCTTTTATTGGTGGTGCAACATGTATGTTTTGATTGGGTGATGAATTATATGGTACTCTTTCATGTGAGGGTGTTACAGGTGAGCAGAGATTTATTTTTAATTATTATGATGAAAATTGATTGATTTTTTCTCACCTTTATGTTTTTTTCTAAGGTGAACCCGGGTTCTATGGTAGGTAAACCTAAATGGAATGAGGTCCCTCCAACACTAACTATGCTAGTAAAATAGTTTGTGTGGAACCCCAACAATCAATTGACATAGTTCTGTATCCATTCCACTAATTAAGATAATTTCCATAATTAATGATGTAGAATCAATAATTACTATATACTTAGTGACCATAGGCTATACCCATGATGTTTTCTCTTGATTAGTGTTTATAGTTATGGGATTACTATTCCTTATTAATTGTATCCACGTGTACTTGTTTTGTTAATGACACAACTTTTAATTAATTGATTTTCTTGTTTCTTTTTGAAATTAGGGTTCCCTTTTGTATTATATCATACAATTTCTTAGTGGGGTGAGCTTTTCAAATGATTTTTATCTGTATATTTTTATATCTATTTTAAAATGAATGAAAAAAATATATTTCTTCAAGTAATTTTCAAATCAAGGGAAGCAATATAAGTTTTAAATTATTTTTTAATAAAATATTGGTTTTACAAAAATTAGATTAAAATATGATGTTTTCATTATTTAGAGTGAGTGCATGAAATTTTATTCCATCTCTTCATTGTTAATAAATTAATTTTTATTTCAATATATGAACCAGGAGATATTTTTGAAATGGAATTGCATAGACACCTTGGTCAGATCCTCCAAGGATTCTTAGGCCACACCCTATATACCCCCTTCTATGTGTGTATTTAATTTTCATGTCTGGTTAATGTTTTATCGTTAGTTTCATTTGGTTTATCTAATAGTTGGCCATCGATGGGTGAGTGTGATGTGGTGAGAAACCTTGGGTTGCATGGATGTGTTCTTCTAGTGCATCATGTTTGGAATTATTTTTTTTATCTTGTATTATCACCTAAGACAGCCTCTCCTATAGTATTATTTAGTTTCTTTTAAGTTGTTTATTTATTTATTTACTTTTAATGATGTTTTCATGTTAACATAAATGTGTTAAATAATGTTTGGTGGTTATGAATCATCTTTTACCTTTCTAATTTGTATCAAATTTTTTTCATGGGTGACCAAAGCATGGACAACAAATGTTTTATTTCTAGAAAAAAATATGAAGTGTTATTAACTATGATTTAAGGGAGAAACTATTCCTAATGGTTTTTTATTTGTTTCATAGGAATTATTTACAGCCTTTTGTGATTAAGAACTCCATTTTATCCTTTCCACAAACTATTTTGGATGACTTATTAGGTTTTTGTGTATTGGTTCATGATATAATTGGATTAGATCCTAGGTTTCTGGAAGTCTTATGTTCTTGCAAATATCTCTTGTTATTTGGGTATTTCTGTTGTCTTGAGATAAGGATATCAGTATGCAAGTGGTAGGTATAGAGAGCGTCTAGTTGTGGAAACCCAAGTAATGCTAATTATAATTCAGTATCCTTAATATTCATGATTAGATTTTTTTGATTCATATTCATTAAAATATGTTTATATGTTTTTAATCAAAAAAGAAATAATAATATTATACATAATGTTTTTCCATGTATTATTTTGTTTTATTTAAAAGGTAAGTTTATTTATATTATAAACTGGAATTCAATTTTAATAAAATCATATCAAATTTTATTTTGGGTGAATATTTGGTATTTTTATAGAGAAAAATTGATTTTTTGGGTGAATAGAGAAAATTTTAGATTTTGATAAAAACTATTATTTCATTTAAGGTTATTAAAATGAACAATAATATTTTGTATTTGTTTTCATGATGTTCCAAACCAAGGTTTTTCCCAAATTTTCCCCAATCATGGTTAGCCAAATTGCCTCAAGCACATCTCCTTGAATGCAAGAGGTTTTAGACTAGTAGAAAGGGACTAGTGTGTGTCTATAGGGAGACTATGACATCATTTCCAGTATGTATCATTGTAGATAAATATGATAAAAAATAGTTTAAATAGTATAAATATATGGAACAACATAAGAAGACAGGAGTAGTGAATAATAGAAAATAGGTAACAATAATAAAAAGCTAATAATAATGTATGTCTTGTGTCTATAAATTATGAAAATAAGATTTAATGAAAAAAACAATACATTCTATACAAAAGATGAAAAAAATGAAGCCAAAACTATACTAACATCCTAAGATCTAGCTTGGTGAACTGCAATCGTGCTCCATCCTATGCAAGGAAGCAATATCATGTTTCCAATATAGGATGCATCCCTCTATCAACACCTGCATATATGTCATTTTTCTGAGTACCAATGGAGGCCCAGATAGGGTTTGAGAAAAATCTCAATAGGAAACCACCAATTATATCTATAACATCCATCCCATGTAATATAAACTGAAATAGTGTGCACAGATGAATATATTAAAGTAAATAAATACTGTAATATAAATACACAAGTAACTGCATCATCCTATGCTGCTGTCTGAAAATGTATTAATTTCATTAATTAATTAATTATCATTATATATAGTAAGTCACATAAGGTATAACGAACACTAAAAACCTGAAATTATTATAATAGTGATTGAGGATCCACGATATAACATGGAATCCATAATGATGGTCATTATGAAGTGGATATAAGGTAATAACCAAGGAATCCTTGACCTCTGAGGTCAAGACAACTCAGTAATAATATAAAGCATGGATATAGGTGTAAGATTTTAATCCAAGGGGCATAAAAAAAAGAAATCAATATTTATTTAATTCTAAATGAGTCCAAGGAGTCCATCCAAGGTAAAAGAGGATATTAATTACTAGGATCTTTGTGTATCAAAGGTTCCTCATGTCCATAGAATTTTCAATAGATCTGACGAGTGTTTCTAAAGCATAAAATAATGATAATAGAGGGATCATGTGGGGTTATACTGGGCATCCACTAGTATATAAGGATCTGGTTCTAATGTGGATATCATCATAGGAAAGAAGGATCCCAAAATCAGAATAGCATCCACGAGTGCTCATGGAACTGCCATAGGAATCCAAAAATATCTTGATTCTAAAAATTCATGCTAATATGTCATTGTCCGTATGAATTAAGAACCTTATAATAAATTCATTAAATTAATTAGTCAATGCAATACTCATGTCCTTTAGTAATTCAAAATATTTATTCCATGCCTTTCATTAGTGTGATTATAAAAAAGGGCATGAAACAAATTAGAATTAATTAATTGTGTTAATTTATTTGGTTCACTTCTTTACATTTCACTAACATGATAAGGAGTTATAAGGATGTGAAACCATATGGAATTCATTAATAAGAAACTACTCCACGTGACACCCAAAATATTATTTCCAATTAACCAATTAAAAATTTAGTAATTAATTAAAACACTTACCTTAAAGGGGTCAAGGGATAAGCATAATTGTTCTACCCAGTTACATTTATAGATTTAATTACACACTTACCTTTATAAAGGTAAATTTGAATCACAACTGAATGGTTTTACCAATAGGATTAACATGCTAATAAAATAATAATTGAGGAAAACAACCTACATGGGATGGATATCATTGACTTTGTAACCTCTAACTACATGAATATAATTTATAACAAGGGACTTAGAATGTGATTCAAATGACTATAAAGAAGGAAAAAAATTTATTAATACACACCTGATTAAATCAATGCATGCACAACTATAAAAATATATAAAATGAAAAAAAACCAATGGGATGAGTAACAGAACATCTACCTTAGGATTGTAGGACTCTACACATGCATTATCATCCTTTACTTTTTCCTAGATTCAAAGTGATATAAATAATGAATCAATAACATGAAAATAGGTCATAAGATCTTGTATCCATGTAGAATCATCAAGGGGGAAATAATGATGAACAACTAAAAAGAAATCAAGAACATATTGATGCCCCTCAAACATGATGAAAAAAGATCGAATTAGAGTTCAAAATGGTGTGATAGGATCGACAACTTTTAGAGATGTGATTGTAGGCTCAAAAAATGGGGGGTGAGAATTTTCAATCTTCTTGAGAGAAATGATAGGAAGGAGGTGGGGTTAAAACATTTCATTATGGGAGAATTTTTCATTTCACTGAAGAAATAGGTCCCATAGTTGGTCCACAATGGTGGACAAACCTTGTGCTTATCACTTCTTAAGGAGGGTACCCACAATGTTAGGTGACATGGTTAGGGAAACTGTGTGCCAACCATGTAAATCACCTCTGCTAAAAATTTAAAACATTTTCCATGAGAGTGAAATCCATGGTGCAGGATTTGTAAAAACTAGGGTCGCTGATTCATCTCACTCTACAACCCCACAAAGTTAGAATTAATCTTGTAGCCTACCACACACTGTTTCTACTAACAATGTGGCCGGACTGTTTCTCCCAAAAAGCATGGATATTGGCTCTAGACAATCCCCATACACCTCTGAGACACCCATGAACTCATTAGAAGTCTATATTAGTTCTATAATAAAGTATTATGAAGAATATAAAGGGATACATACCTGAGATATAAAGTGGTTCCTTTTCTCCCCCCTTAAAGGAACTCATCCATGCATTCACCTTTCAGTGGCAGAAAAACAGTATCTGATAACTACTCTAGCCATTGGTTGTGTACTTTGGCCTCATACTCCCTTTTCTCACTCTGACATGGTTGAACTACTATGTCACTATTACTAAATGGATAGACCAGACTTGGAGGGACTTCTTTCTCTAATCAATGATGTGTTTAGGATACACCTCAAACAAAGCATTATCATCCAACTCCACTTTCTAGGGATCAAATGTATGAGACACTTCAACATGATACTAGTGAAACTTTGAAACATGGAAGATATCCTTTATGGAATGGTATCTCTATAGTTGTAACAACCAATAATCTACCATCGCGACTCTTTATAGAATATAAAATGTCCTTGCAAAATGAGGCAACAATTTCCTTTTCCTAGGCATCCATCTATTCCCACTATTTTTTGATACATGTAAGAATACACGTTATCTAACCAAAAAAACTAGAGGTTTCACATAATAATTGGAATATGATTTATTTATTGAATGAGGAGTATTAATATGCTTTCTTATTAGTTGAGCCAACTATGAAGTCTTCATTATCAGACAAAGACCTAGTTGGAAAGCCTCACCAACCTCTAACTAGAATGTGGGTGAACAACACAACCTAGCATACAAGGCCTTAGAAGGATCTATCTAAATCATCACATACAAGAATGTTTTATAGGATTACTAGAATATAGGGATATTATTATCCCAAAAATCTTTAAAATCAAGGATTCATTCTTGGAGAATGTTCTCTAACACATTTATTATTTGTTTAGACAGGCCTTAAGTCTAGGGATGAATGGTTGTTCACAGAAGCACCTATGTACCCATAGCCATATCTAACCCATTCCAGAACCATGTCAAAAAATGAGTGTCCCTAAATGGAATTATTGTAATAGGGACCATGCGTGGTCATATGATCTCACAGACATACATTCTTCGCATAACATCAAATGATAACTTCTCCTTGATATGAAGGAAGTGAGATACTTTCATCATTCACTTAATTAAAACCCAAAATACATCGCTCCCTCAAGGAATCCTTGGCAACATGGCTACAAAGTCTACAAAAACATCTTCCCATTTCCATTCTTGGATAAGATGTGGATGGAACATCATGTAGGTCGTCGGTTCTCTACCTTCACCTGTTGATAGGTGGAACTCCTAGTGATAAATCATATTATCTGGTGTTTCATCCTATGCCACCAATATAGTAATTGAATATCTAAATACATCTTAGAGATTTCAGGATGAACTTTCCACTGAGAATTGTGAGAATAATTCCCATGTTCATCTCTAATATCTTTAGAAATCCAAACCCTTGCTTTAATAAAGATAATATCATCCCCATCGATAGACAAATGCGACTTGGGTCATCTCTAGCAATGCTCTCCCGAGGAACCAAGCCTTCATGATCTGAAATCTACCTCCTCTTCACATTATCAATGTTTAATGGGGTCGCTGTCATGGCTGAGAGATAATACTTCTTTTGACTATCTTAAAACTATAAATGTATCTCAGAAAATAGGGCCACCAATTTCTATTCATCTCTGGCTTCTTGTATGGAATGTGCTTGAGTTTTTCGACTAAGAGAATCAGCTACTACATTTCCTTTTCCAACCTTGCATACGAGCTCAAAATTCAAATAATGAACATATGAAACCCATTTTTGATGTTTGAGATTTATTTTACGCTATGTAAAGAAATATTTGAGGCTCTTGTGGTCCATATACATCAAAATCACTCACCCATCATATAGTTTCTTTGCCAACATTGGGCATGGAACACTGCTACTAGATCGAGGTAATTCATCATGTAATTTCTCTCATGAGGTTTCAACTTATGATATTTTTACATAAAACTCTACCCAACTACATTATCACTTCTCCCAGGTCAATAAATGATGAATCATAGGAAATTGAATATAATTTTCTAGGAATTGGGAAAATAAGAAAAGGTGTCAAGATAATCATTACTTTCAACTCCTAAAAGGGTTTCCCACACACTTCTGTCAACATAAACATAACACCATTATTTTTAAGACCAGTATGAGGTGAATCAAGGAATGATAAGTTCTGTATTAAACAAATGTAATATCCAACCTATAGTATGATACTTTTTATATCAAACATGTTCTTAGGATTCTACCTGGAAACCACAACACTCAACTTCTCTGGGTTAATAGATACTCTTGATTTTCAGATATTATTACCCACGAAGTGAATTATCAATATCCATAACTTGTAGTTAGAAAGAATGGAATACAGATAATTCTCTCTTAGTGTATTTGAAAAGATATCAATGTTTATAGAATGTTTACTACATGTGTGAGAACACACTAAGATTTCATCCAAAATACTATGACAAATGAATCCAGATCAGGGTGGAACACCCAATTCATCAAGACCATGAGAATAGAAGCTACAATCATAAGACCTAATGAAATAATGAAATACTCATACAAGCCATACCTTCTATGAAATGTTGTTTGAGGTATTTCTGATGTATTGAATTTCTCTCGATGATAGCCTGATCTCTGATCAATCGTTGAAAAAACCCTATCTCCTCAGTGGTGGTCAAATAGATCATTTTTTTAAGAAGTTGATATAGTTTCTTGAATATAATCTGGTTCAAACATCTATAATCCATGACGAACCTATGGATCTCATTCGACATCTTGAAAAGAAGTAATTTTAAACCCCAAGAGGAAGTTCTAGTCTATATAATACCCTTGGCATCAACACCCTTTTACTACTACTTGAACTCCTAGAACTCAGCAGGTGTCATATTTTATGAAATAATGGAATATGGATGTCCTCATGGAATAATCTCAATCGTAGACTATGCAACTCTCCAAGGAGGTAATGTCGAAAAAATGTTTGGAATGATGTACATGAAATTATCTATTATCTGTGTAAAATCTACCTATTGTACTGTCTGGTCTCCAATAATATACTAGGAATTTATGTAGTCACTCCACTTGGCCCATGATCCTCTGGTAAAACCCTCTTTACGTAGAAATACCCCACACCTTTTTGTAGATAGATGCTTCCCTCTAGTGATGTAAATGATACCCTATGGTGATAGAAGTGTATGAGGGAATGATACGGGACCAGCCAATCCATCCAAAGAAGGACATTGATTCCTATCATCTTGAGAAAAAATAGGTCCCACAAGAAAGGGTGACTGCCTTCCATATGGGGATAGTCACTGCATTGGTGTATTCCCTCTGATCATACTCCCCATGGTGTTTCTAGGTTAATCTTACCACAGTAAAACTATATTTCCTTCCCATGGATTTCCCTAATAGATAAAGAGATGAAAGCGTCTGAAGCACCTGCATCAAATAAGGAATATAAAATAGTTGAGCATTCTAGACTAGTATCTCACACTATAGATGGTCTTGTACTATGATTATCAAGTATCAGTTGTAATGCATGAAACTGATCTAATCCATTGCCTTGTGTTATAGCTGAACTACCTAGGGTATGACTATCCTATTGGTGCTAATGATATGATGTTTTGTTACCAAGTCCATGACCTCCTCCTCCTCCAATATTACTGGTGATACTCCCACTCCCCACCTGAAATGGAATAAACTAAACTACCCCTGATGGTTGAGCTGACGTGGAGCCTCTACGAGTATAAGCTGATGGAATAGTTTTAAAATATATATGAAGATGCCCCACATAATCACAACAATGACACTTCAGGGGGTCTTTACCGCACTAAGGTTTCATCTTCCCATGTCGTCCATATTGAAGGAATACAATGGTGCTACCATTTTGGTTACTCGGACCACCACTTCTCTAACATGAAACATTAAGTGAACAGTTTCTTCTTTTGGAAGAACTGCTGGCACATCTCAACACAGATCCTATGTTCTATTTACTATAACCTTCCATAAGTTTGTGCTTGACGATAAGAGCCTAATTCACTATTTAATATAACTTATGTAGGAAAAATATTTACTTATGTACGTATGGAATTCTTGAGCCCATCCTTAAAGAATCTACGAAGTCAAAGATCATTGTCTCTAGAAGTGCATCAAAGAGATATAACTCAATGAAACATGTTGAATACTCCATAAGAGACATAGAGACTTTCCATAGATGCATGAAATATATAAATAGGTGATATCTCAATGTATGATGAAATAAATTATCATAGAAGGAAGTCTGAAAATCAATCCAGACCATAGCCTGATGGTAACCAGCCAAGATAATTACATCCCACCAGTTCTTGGATGAATCACTCATAATTTATGATAAAATTATTACCCTATACTTTGGAGTTGTCTCTAGATTCTCAAAGATAGATATTGTGGCTTCTATATAAGACATAATATCTTGTGAACCGGAACCCACAGAAATGGTTGGATGATGCTGTTTTTGGGACTCACACATTAAATCATCCTTTATTGGTACAAGTCATTGATCACCTTGCATGGACTGCATTAGATGTTGGAAAATCATTGAAGCTGTGTGTGAGTTCCCAGATCATGTATAATAGGGAGTTCATTAGGCTTAACTCATTGTGGTAACAATGGAAGATTAGGGTCCAAAATATTTGGAGCATGGTTATATCCACTCTCTTTTTTCTTAACACGACAGCATCATGTAATTATTGGTCTACAAATTTGAAGTACATTCCTCCGAAAAGATATTAAACAAGTTAGATACACTGGAGGATGAAGAACATTTAAGGGATCACTATCTAAGGTATACTACCCTAACTACCCACTTTGAAGGATAGGTAATGGTATGTTCTCAATTTTAAATTTCAAGGGATCTAGTAAATTAAGGGTCGGCTATAACTTTCCTCATTATTTACTGGAACCCATTTATTTTATAAGTCTTGTTTCACATTTTTATGTTTCATTTTCTTGTAAAACCTTATCAATGTTTAATTAAAATGGATTTTTAGTACTAGTGAATCATGGCTCATACACCATATCAATGAATTCGACACCCGTTTAAGTTCAATTTTACCTCATCTAAAGTTAGTGTTGGAATGTAACAGGCTACATACGATGGTTTGACTTAATAAAAACAAATTATAACCCATGAAGTCCCATTCCCCTTATGAATTAAAATTAGAAATCAGTCAATAATATCCAAGGAATATAACATGCATGATATAACTACCATTTCATCACACAACAATCATATGAAGTCAAGTAAATGAAAGTGGTGAAATGCCACTATATGGCATGGAATATTCATGACATGTGAATTCTTGGTGCCTATAATGATGCATGTTTGATGATCCCTGCACTCATTTCATCGTTCCATGGATAAAATAAATCCCCATTAAGAATAATAATAATAATAATAACCAAAAAATCGCTTCCACGCCACCCAAAGGTGAAAGGATTTCAAAAGTAATAAGAAAAAATAATTACAACAATCATTATTTAGGAATATCAACATTTACCCAAAACATGGGTTATTGATGTCCAAGAATGGATTATAACAATGTTACAATAATTCATAATCTTCTGTCTGTTGTCAAAAAATAATAAATCAGGAAGATAAATCATATGATTCCACTTTTGGAATTCCCGAACCCGAGTTCCACTCAAAGGTTCCCTATTATTGGTTGGTGACATGGCCTGAAGGACATCTCCCTATATGCCAAAGGATGTTGAATATCTATGAGGTCCAAGTTTGTGTCTATGGTGTGACTATACACTCATTACTAGAGTGTAGTGTAGAGGATACATAAGATAATAGGTAAATAGCATAAATAATATAAACAGATGTCACAACAGAAGATGACATGAATAATGTAGAATAGAATAATTTTTAATACTACTAAAAAACTGATGAAAATATATTTCATGTATATATAAAGGGGGAAAACATGGTTACGAGGAAATATAAATTTCATACTATAAGAATGAAGAAAAAATAATATTAAAACTATCTGAGCATCCTGAACTCCAGCTTAGTCATGTGCTACCTACATACATCCTAAGCAAGCAATAAATATCAGGTGTCCAAGGTTGGAAGCTTAGCTTTGTCAAAACTTACATAAATTTAATCCTCTTAGGTACAAATGGAGTCCTATATATTGTATGAGATAAATCCCATTAGGGGACCACCAATGACATTCATAATATTCAGTCCGTGTAACATAAACTGAAACAGTGTGTAGGCATTTATATATTAATGTAAAGCAGTATAGTAATGTAAATATCCAAGAACCTATTTCAACCTCATATGGTGTCTGAACATGTAATCATTTAATAAATTAATTATGTTTGAGTTTATATATTAACTCACGTGAGGTATAACCAATACTGGAAACCTGACGTGAAAATAAGAGTGATAAAGGTTCCAAGATATAACAAGGCATCCATGATAATGATAATAGTAATGAGTATCCAAGGTAATAACCAAAGCATCCTTATGAATAGGATTTGATCTATCTTAGTAATAACATGTAGCTTTGATATAGGGGTAATATTATAATCCAAGGGGTATCACCAAATTCATTCCACAATAATTTAATTCTCACCGAGTCTATAGAATTCATCTATTTGAAAATGGGATAAGAAAGGACTAGGACCAAGGGCGCATCCATGTTGCCCCATGTCCATAGACGTCATACTAGTTCCAAGTAGTATATCCCAGGTATAATATAATAATAATGTAGGGGTCATACGATTTCATATATAGAATCCACTAGTAGAAAAGGATTGGGTTCCATGGTGGGTATCAACGAATCAGAATGGTGTCCACAAGTGCTCCATAGAATTCCATCAAGAATACAATAAAATCTAGAGTGTAACCACTCCTATAAATATGTCATGGTTTGAATGCATTAGGAACCTTATAATAAATTCCTTAAATTACTTAAGTCATGTAATTCTCATTAGGTTTAGTAAGTCCAAGGTTTAATTCAATACCTTTCATTCGTGTGACAATGTTAAATGAAATACAGCAATTTATAATTCATTAATCACATTCATTTATTAAGTTCACTCCTTGACCATTCATTAACATGAAAAGGTGGGTTATGGATGTGAAAAAATATGGAATTAATTTATTATAAACTAGTTAATGTGACATCCATAAATTTATTTCTAGGTAACCATTTAAACTATCAGTAATTATTTAGAACACAAAACTTTGAAGGGAAAAGTGATAATCATACATGTGATAACCATTTAAATTCCAATATTTAATTTAACCCTTACCATTATAAGGGTCATGTTGAAGCACACCATAATAGTGGCACATATAGGACAAACATGATACTAAAATCATAATTGCGGAAAACGCCCTACATCAGATTGATAGCATTGAGGATGTGACCACAAACGTCATGAATACCATATTTGACAAGGGTATTATATTGAGACTCAAATTACTATATGTAAGGACCAAGAATTTAATAGGCTAAACCTGATGAAATCGGTGAACATACAACTACAACCATTTATAAAATAATGAATCAAAAAAGATGAGTTGTCACACCCCGGCCTATCTTTTACTTTATTTTATAATTTTCTTTTACTTTTAAATTTTTTTGTGGTCCAGTTGAGTCCCGAACAAAAAATAATTCAGTTATTTTAAAAGAATGAGCATTTATATGTTGATTTCACTGGGCCCATGGGCAGAGCGCATTTTGAAAACCCCACACAGCTCCGCCCAAGAATCTGTACGGTCCGCCTTCCTTCAGTAAAATTAAAATGGGTAATGATTTTATTATTTTTAATAATGTTATAATTTTTATTAAAAATCATATGATAAATTATTATTTTTATTGTTATTATTATTTTGGCCGGTGTGAAAGCACCACATGGTTAGTGAAGGCCCTACGGTCAGCCCGGGAACCCGTGCGACTACATCTGGATCGGACAAAAGCTATTGCACGGTCCACACCTGAGCGCTTGAGTTGTGTGTGGGCCAGAAGGTTGCGGTATCCATTAAATAAAACTATGTAAATAAAAATGATGTAAAATTAAAATGAGGTGGATTATAATTCAATTACAAAAATTTTCTATTGCTATTATTATTATTATTAAAATTATTATTAGAATTATCATTATTATTAATAAAATCGTTATAAATAATATTATTATTGACATCATTATCATTATGTTGTAGTTTTTATTTTTATTAATATTATTATTATTATTATTGTAGAAGTTATTAATAATTATTATTATTATTATTATTATTAAGTTTAATTATTATTATTGTTTTTATTATTATAGTTTAAATTTAATATTTATTAATAATAATAATATTATTATTATTATTATGTAATGAAAAAAGAAGAAAAAAGTTATGTAAGCCTAACCTTGTACCCAGCAGTGCCCCTCCCCCCCCCCCATATTCATTCATGTTCACGCAGCAGGGGCTATGAGCCTCTCTCCTAGCTTGCACCTCCACCCTCCCTACGGACCGCCCTGGCCTCCGGCCTCTCGTCCTCGGTGCTCCAGACTACCACCTCCCAACTCAGCCCCAACCCTTGCAGCCCCCATCCGACCACTAGAAAGAACCCTTCACGCCTCCGCCTCCTACCTACAAACTTCATCAGGAGACCCACTCGATGTCGGCTTCACACAAAACAGTTGCTCGAGTCCCCCACCGGTGCACACCTCGTCCGGCCGCAACCCCTCTTACCCATGTAGCTCCTTCTCCAGCGACTAGCAGGTGTAACATCTCCTATCCAGTTTTTTTTTCTCCTCTTTATCACAACCCGCAACCCCCCCCGGCATTTCTGTTTAGCATGCACCATCCCTGACTCGCTACCTTCAGCGAGCTGCTCTTTGTCGGTGTCACCCCCTTACTGGTGTTGCCCTCTTGTAGGTGCCCTCTTCCTCTAGTGACGATATTCCCCTTTGATAAGGGTTCGTGGCACGTATGTTAATTGAAGATGGTTTAATTATTTTCTATAACCCTATGTTTCTGGGTTCAATATTGATTGCATAGGGGTTAATTATGCTTCTAGAGCATACCGTCGAGGTGCAAATGTGATTGTGCACTAGTATCGAGCATGCGTTGCCATTCCGCATTGGGTTGAGTTATGATCCCCTTTTCATGTAACCTTTAAATTTATTTTTTTCACTGAATTCATATTTTATCAGAACCCTCAGTTGTTACATAGTGATTTGGTATATTTTTTATAGTCAATCAATGTGGTATGTGGTGTTTGGATTCTATTACTTTGATCATTTGGTGTAAATTGTTATGTAGTGCAATCCCTTTTAATATAAGAATTCGCTGGTTGTTTTTGGAAGCGATTGGTATTTTTTTAAGCATGTTTTGGTCTAATAAGTATAAATGTGATCTTGAATTTGGTGTTTGAACTTCCTTGAGTGGACCTTTGGATTACGATTTCTAAAGTGGCATGTTTATGGTTTCAAAATGGATTTGGATGTGTTCTGTATTTTTATTATGTTGTGAAATTTGTTTATTTGATGGTTTAATTCATGCATTTTAGGATTGGGTATGTTGGGGATCTGTGATTGGTCATAAAAGTGGGTTATAACGGGGTTTTGAGTGTGTAAAGCTGTAAGATACTTTTTGAAAAATGTTTCATAAATATTGAAGTGTTTTAGGAAATAATTTTAATGGTGTGAAGTATGTTTTTGAAAACATGTCGAGGTTGTTTTTACACTATTTCTTCATTTTGATTATCTTATGTCAGTGGTTATGGGTTTTTAGTTGTTGTTCATTTTTTGCAGTGCATTGGCAAGGTAATTCCATGAAACTGTGGTCATCGGCTTGTGCGTGCTTGCGCGCCATTGAAAGGTGTGTCACTTCATCGTGTTCTAATTGAAAATTTAAGTAGGACCCCCACTTCACTAACCTTTAAATTTAGAATTTATTAATTTCTTGATATTTTATTAATTTCATTAAATTTGTAATAGTATTAAATAGTTAATTTTGGAATAATTTCTTGATGTAAACGAAGCTGTTTATTTTATTCACGGCAGCTGCATTATTTTCTAGATTAACTGACGCACAATAGTGAAAGAATTCGGGTTTGGCCTCTGAATATAATTCATTGATTTTAAAATTTGGTTTTAGTTTGTTGTTAAATGTTTTCTTCTGACACCTGAGCAAATGTTTTCATTTCACATAAAAATGGTGTTTCTTTTCAAAGTTTCATCAGGAATGTTTGGAAATTTGATAAAATAAATCATTTTGGAAAACATTCTTTTAAGGTGGCTAAGGGGGGATAATTTTGTGTATGTTGTTTGTGTGAGTTGTGTGTGATGTTTGTGCAACGTGACTGGTTACTTGATTGGCTTTGTTGACTCCCCCCAGTTTGTTATATGTTTTGACATGGGAACCTGGCGTAGTTAATGAATTTTTGAAAACGATTTTTGCACTAGTTTAGATTACGCACTAGCTAGTGGCCCTTAGCATGGACTATGATCTACTAGGGGATTGGGCGCCTCGATTAGAACATATAGGGAAACATCAGGCATTATGGTGTTATGACATCATTGAGTAGAGTATGCCTTCAAAATGATTCACATGTATAGTATGTTTTGGATTTTTCACGATCTCTAAGGTTTGACCCATGTCTCTTTTAGTGCTTATTTGTATGTGGCAGACTATTGGGAGGTTTTTTTGGCTTTCTGGCCCTATGTGCCACTTTTTCTTTTTCCCTTAGTGTGTTTTGTGTGTTGTGTGTGGTTTTCCTTTTGACTAATAACTAAAATTTGCAAATCAAAATTGTTCGCAAAAAAATGTATTAAATTTCAAAGCACCCATTTCTTTCAATCATTAAACTTGTTTTTAAATTAAAAAGGGAAATGAACCATTACTTGTTTTAGAAATGAAAGTGTGTGTGTGGAAACCCATATTTTATATAATTTAATTCAAGCCGAGAATTAATAAATTATTTAATTAAAGGTAGTGTTTTGGGGATAGTATGTTGGGCATGCTTGTTGAGTTTTAATACTCCCATCTATCATGTTTTCCAATTTTGATTTTGTTATTGCAAGTTTTTCTCGAGCATGGTCATCATGGGAGAGAGTTTTTTGTGGTTTGGTGAGCGACTCTTGGGGTTGTGAGGAGTTTCGGCCATGGTCAGTTTAGTTTGTTGTTGTTGGTTGTTCTTCCTTTTCATTTCCGTTATTTGTTCTGTATTGTTCTATTTTATTTCCGCTAATTATTTTTTTTATTGGGAGAAATAATTCCCATGTTATTCTATGTTGATGCCTTGACACTTTTCACCATCCCAGGAGGATCGGGAATTCCTCCCGGGCCTTGGTGCGGACTGGATCGAGGGACCAGTTCAGGGTCAACCCGGTGTGGTTTGTGACAAAATGTTATCATAGGTGGTTGGCTCTTCAGTAGACCTTGTTTCTCAGAGCGCCCAATGTTTTTTGGGGTTATCATGGTAGAAGGAGTAGGATTGTTAGGAATTGAGGTGTAGGAATGAGAAGGACATCATAACCCCTTGCCCGTTCTGAACATCGGGTTACCATGGGATGTTTGGTTTGTCGATGTATTTTGATTCATATGGTTTGTTTGGTATTGAGAAAGGGAATGGGAGCTAGGAAACTGACATCCATGTGATCGAATGGTCTGGAAAACCATGTGGAGATTGGAACGTTACCCTAGAGTGCTTGTTGTGATGGTGGTTTGACTGGCGTATGGCCTCCAACCATATGTCTGAGTCACTTATCAGTACTAGTTTCTCTTTGTGGTTCGTTTGGGTCTTCTTTACTTTTAAGAATTTTTTTTCAAGGTTTTATTTTGGAAATTGTGAAAAGATGAAATTTAAATGGAAATGACCATGTTTTGATTATGTTATTTATTTCCTTATTCTGTAGTGTTCACCCTCAGGAATGTTAGATAGATGCCCAAGGTGCAGATTTGGGTGGTGCACCCCGAGGAAATCCTCCAGTTGATCAGCCTGTGGACTATGTTCTGGAATTTCAGATGTTAAACCCTCACCTATTTTATGGTCAAGTAGATACACTTTGGGTGGAGTAGTGGTTGCGAAATATTGAGAGGAACTTCAATCTCATTGGGTTTCCAGAGCCATTGAAGTTGAAGTTGGATACCTTTATGCATGAAGGTCCAACCTAGAAATGGTGAATGTCCATTTATTGAAACAAGCCTCGAGAAGATCTCACATGGAAATTCTTCAAGTCTTCATTCATCCAACAATACTTCTCTGAGTTAATGAAGCTGAGGAAGAGGATGGAGTTGTGTTTTCTTGACCAGGGTGCTGAATTAGTACTATAATTCTATTGATGTTTCTAAGACATAGTTCCATACGAGCAATGGTTTGTTACAGAAACTCCTAGGAAGGCTCGGCAATTTGAGTCTAGAATCTGATCTGAACTATGATAGAATGTGGAAGAAGTAAACCTAACCACCTCCTCGGATATTGTGGGGAAATCCTTTCTTTCTGAAGCTAAGTTAGTAAGAGGAACTGAGGTGGCAGATCCTCACTTGACCTTGGGAATTAGTGCATAGGTTGAAAAATGGAAAAATAGGAAGTGACCTGATGTTTGTGGCTCTAATAGAGGAATAAAGGGGCCTTCAGACCTGCAATATTTTTCTTCACAGTGCAATTTCATGATCTATCACTGGTGTGGTAGGCATGGTCATAAGTGGCTGACATGTCTGAGTACTCCAAGACCCTACGACACATATGAACATTGGGGTCACTTGTAGTGATTTTTCCATGGTGTTTCCAATAAGCACGCTGAAGCTAGACCTGGATCGTCGATGGTCACCTCAGCCCATCAACAAGAGTAGGGAGATGTTTGGGGACTAATTTATGTTTTCCTCATTGTAGTGTTTCTTGGGTGTATTAATCATCTCCTGTATCATTTTGCGGTGTTTCTTTTCTTTCAGTTATAAGAATGGTTGTGGTTGAACATCTTTGAACCTTTTATTTTATTTGAAGTGTGTTTACTGAAATTATGGTTTGTGTGTTATGTTTTTGAATTTATGAAGCCTAAATATGAGGTAGGAGATTCTTCAATCATTATTGCTCCAGCCATAGGCCTCAGATTGAAGCTGACATGTTGTTAGGAGAACCCCAACGACGAAGAAGGTCCTTGGTTAAATCAAGGTATTCAGTGTGGCATAGTTTGTGTTCTTCTGTGGATGTAACATCGTTAAGGTAGTGGTGATGGTAGTTTTGATGCCCCTTTTGTGGGACCCCTCCCTCCCCCCCTCGTGGTGGGGGTTTCGGGTCCGTGTGGAATGTTTTCAAGTTCGGTTAATCTCATTTGTTATTATGGTGGGGAGACCCACAGTTGGTCTCACAAAGTTACTCCTAAATTAATTTAGAGTTAGCCAAATCCTTATGGTGGGGAGTCTGTTATGGCCTCCTCATGTCAGTATCAGAGCATCTTTTCATGTATAGTTTGGTGGTAGGTCATCTCGTGCGGAACCAGCTAATCCTAAGTTCGTCCTCTCAAGTAAATGTTGTGATTGGAGTATACCCAACAGTTTTGTTGGACTAAGATTATGGGAATAATGACCATAGGTATTTTATTTTTTCCATTGCTTTGTTGAAATAGATGGATTGGGTTCTGCTTGGTGATGATTAAGGTGATTATCTTATATAGGATGAGTTGTGTTTCATGAGTTTTTGATGTCATCTTTGATCGATCAACTGGAGGTGCTTAAACTTTTTTATGTGGGTGACACTTGATAAGTTTTATCTTTGGGTCTAGATATTGTTGTGGCTTTCTAAGGGTAGAAAGAATTATGTTGGTGAGAATTGTCACACCTTGACCTATCATTTATTTTATTTTTTAATTTTCTTTGACTTTTAAAATTTATTTGGGGTTTGGGTTGAGTCTCAGTCAAAAAACATTTGAGTAATGTCAAAAAAACGCGTGTTTATAAGTTGATGTCACTAGGCGCATGGGCAGAGTGCATTTTGAAAACCCCACGTGGCTCTACCCCAGAATCTGCTCGGTCCTCCTTCCTTCAGAAAAATTAAAATGGGTAAAGATTTTTTGGTTTTTAATAATGTTATAATTTTTAGTAAAATGGAATGATAAATTGTTATTATTATTATTATTATTCACGCCAGTGCACGGGAACCACTCGATTAGAGAAGGTCGTGCAGTCAGCCTGAGAACCCGTGCGACTCCTTCTAGATCGAATAGAAGCTACAACACGGTCTACACATGAGAACTTGAGTTGTGTCAGGCCGCAAGGTTGTGGTATACAATTAATAAGACTAAGAAAAGAAAAAATGAGGTAAATTTAAAATGAGGTGCATACTAATACTATTACTGAATTTTTCTATTTCTATTATTATTATTATTAAAAAAATTATTATCTTTATTATTATAACTAAAATCATTATAAATAATATTATTATTGATATCATTATCATTATGTTTCAGTTATTATTATTATTATTATTATTATTATTATCAACATCATTATTGTAAAAGTTATAAATTGTTATTATTCTTAAGAAGTACAATTATTATTTGTGTTGTTAATGTTATGGTTTAAATTTATTATTTTTTATTAAATGTATTATTATTATTATTATTATTATTATTATGTTCTGAAAAAAAGAAGAAAAAAAATCATGTAACCCTAACCTAGTACCAGGAGTCTCCCCTTTTCCCCCATCTTCATTCCTGTTTGCGCACAAGGGGCCACAAGCCGCCCTCCTTGCATGCTCCACCACCCTCTCTACAGACTACCATGCACTCCGGCCTTGCCTCCTCGGCGCACTAGACCGCCACCTCTGGACTGAGCCACACCCCTCTTTGACCCCGTTCAACCACCAACAACAACACTATGTGCCTACACTTTCTACCAGATACCTCCACCCAGAGACCCTCTCAGCATCTCCTTCGCACGAAACAGCTTCTCAACCCTCCCCCCCCCCCACTAGGGCACACACCATCTAGTAGTAACCCCTGTTACATGAGCCACTCCTTCTCCGGTGACCAGCAGGTGTAGCCTCCCCTGTCTGGTTGTTTTTTTCCCCTCTCCGTCACCACCTGTAACCCCTCGAAATCCATTTTTTAGCGTGCACCATCCCTAACCAGCGACCTCTAGCGAGTTTCTCTTTGTTGGCTTCACCCCCTCGCTGGTGTCACCCTCTTGTCGTCTCCCTCTCCCTCTAGCGATAGCCTGCACCTTCAGTAAGGGTTCGTGGAAAGTATGGTCTTTGAGTAGGGTTTCATTTTTTTCTAAAATCTTTTGTGTTGGGGTTCAATATTGATTGTACTTGGGTTAACTATGCTTCTAGATCATACTGTTTATGTGCGAATGTGATCGTGAACTGGTCTCGGGCTTGCATTTCCATTCAACCATGGGTTGAGGTATGATCCCCTTTGCATGTTACATTTAAATTTTTTATTTCACTAATTTCTTATTTTATCAATACCCTTAGTTGTTACATAGTGATTTGGTATATTTGTTATAGTCAATCATTGGGGTATGCGGTGTTTGGGTTATGTTTCTTTGATCATTTGACATAAATTGTTAAGTAGTACACTCCCTTTTTATTTAACAATTCACCGGTTGGTTTTACAAGCGATTTGTAATTCGTTTATTTTGAAGCATGTTTTGGTCTTAGAAGTATAAATGTGATGGTGAATTTGGTGTTTGAACTTCCTTGAGTGGAATTTTGGATTACGGGTTCTAAAGCGGTATGTGTATGGTTTCAAAATGGATTTGGACGTGTGGTGTATTTTTATTATGTTTTGAAATTAGTTAATTTGACGGTGTAAGTCATGCTTTTTCTGTTTGGGTATGTTGGGGATCTGTGATTGGCCATTAATGTGGGTTTGAAGAGGGTTTTGAGTGTTTAAAGCTGTGAGTGACTTTTTGAAAAGTGTTTCATAAATTTTAATGTGTTTTAGGAAATAATGTAAGTGGTTCAAAGTATGTTTTTGAAAACATGTCGAGGTTGTTTTCACACCATTTGTTCATTTGTATTGTCTTAAGTCAGTGGTTATGGGGTTTTAGTTATTGTGTGTTTGTTGCAGTGCATTGTCAAGGTAATTCAGTGAAACTACGGTTGTCGGCTTGTGTGTACTTACACGCCTTTGCGAGGTGTGCCACATCATCATGTTCATGCTTCAAATTGAGGTAGGTCTGCCACTGGACTTGTATTTAAATTTCGAATTTAATAATTTATTGATATTATATTAATTTCAATAAATGAGAAATTGTATTGAATAATTAAATTTGGAATAATTGAATTAATTTAACAAAGTTGTTTATTTTATACACAGCACCTTTATTATTTTTTGGATGAACTGATGCACAATAGTGAAATAATTCCCGTTTGGTCTTTGAAAATAATTCTCGGACATTCAATTGGGGTTTTGGTTTATTGGTAAATTTTTTCTTCTAACACGTGAGCAAATGTTTTGGTTTCACTTGAGAAATGGTGTTTCTTTTAAAAAGTAGCATCAGTACCATCTAGCACATTGATAAAATAAATCATTTTGGAAAACATTCTCTGAGGTGACTCAGTGGTGATCCTTTTGTGTATGTTGGTTGTGTGAGTTGTGTGAGATGTTTGTGCAACGTGACTGGTTTCGTGATTGACTTTGTTGACTCAAACCAGTTTATTATACGTGTTGACATGGGAACCTGACATAGTAAGTGAATTTTCTAAGAATGATTGTTGCACTAGAGTTGATTACGCACTGGCTAGGGGCCCTTAGTATACACTTTTCTCTGATAGGGGATTGGGCCCTTCAGTTAGGCCATATAGGGGAACACTTTTCATTAAGGAGTTATGGCTTCATTGATTAGGGAATGCCTTCAGGATGAGTTGCATGTATAGTACATTTTGGATTATTCAGGAGCTCCTAGGTTCGACCCATGTTTTTTTAGTGCTTATTTGTATGTTGTGAATGATTGAGAGGTCTAGTTTGGTTATTGGCCCCTTTGTGCCACTTTTTCCATTGCCCTTAGTGTGTGTTCTGTGTGGTTTTCCATTTGACTAACAACTAAAATTTGGATATCTAAATTTTTCACAAAAAATGTTTTAAAATGAAATGAACATGTTTCTTTCAATCATTAAATTTTTTTTAAATTAAAAAGGGAAATGGATCATTACTTGTTTTAGAAATAAACGTGTGTGTGTGGAAGCACATATTTTATATAATTTAGTTCAAACATGGATTTAGTAAAATCTTTATTTAGTGGTAGTGTTTTGGGGATAGTTTGTTAGGCACGCCTACTAAGTTTTAATACTCATGGATATAGTGTTTTCCTATTTTTAGTATCTGGTTCATGTTTTTCTTGAGCATTCTCATTGTGGGTGAGAGTTGGTTTTGGTTTGGTGAGAGGCTCTCAGGGTCGCGAGGAATTTTGGACATAGTCAGGTTAGTTTGTTGTTGTCAGTTTTTCTTTCATTTGGTTTCCTTTATTTGTTCTATATTTTTCTATTTTTTTTCAACAGTTTTATTTAAATTTATTGGGTGAAATCATTCCCCCGTTTTTCTCTATTTATTCCCTCGAGCTTGTTGCCAGCCCAGAAATATCGGGAATGCCTCTCAGGCCATGGCGTGGACCAGCT
This sequence comes from Viscum album, assembly GCA_963277665.1. Taxonomy (NCBI): domain Eukaryota; kingdom Viridiplantae; phylum Streptophyta; class Magnoliopsida; order Santalales; family Viscaceae; genus Viscum; species Viscum album. Next base: position 1,041,059,292 of record OY728132.1, on the reverse strand, counting down.
CAGGTGATCGGTCAAGGGTCAACCCGGGGTGGTTCTTGAAAAAATGGTATCAGAGGAGGTCAGCTCTTGAGAAGACCTTGTTTCTCAGAGCACCAGTTATTATTTGGGGTCATCATGGTAGAACGAGTAGGATTGTTGGGACTTGATGTGTAGGAATGATAAGGACTTCATGACCCCTTGCTCCTGCCAAACCTCAGGTTACCATGGGTTGTTTGGTTTGTCAATGTCTTTTGATTCTTACTGTTTTTTTTGGTATTGAGGAATTAAATAGAATCCAGGTAAGTGACCTCCTTGAGCTTGCATGGTCTTCAATACCATGTGGAGCTGGGGAAATTACCCTAGAGTGCTCCTTGTGATAATGGCGTGACTGGAATATGGCTGCCAACCATATTTCTGAGTCACCCATTGGCCTTAGTTTCTCCTTGTGTTCCGTTTGGGTCTTCTTTAGTTTTAAGAATTGATTTTTAAGGTTTTTTTTTGAAATTTTGAATAGTTAAAATTGAAATGGAAATGACCATGTTTTGATTATGTTATTTGTTTCCCTTTTCCTTAGTGTTCACCCCCACGAAGGTTTGATGGATGCCTAAGGTGCAACTTTGGGTGGTGCACCCCAATGAAATACTCCAGTTGATTAGCCTATAGACTATGTTCTAGAATTCAGGAAGTTGAACCCTCCCATGTTCTATGGTCAAGCAGATCCACTTGGGGAAGAGGAGTTGTTGCAGAAGATTTAGAGGAACTTTAATCTCATTGGGCTACCTGAGCCATTGAAGGTGAAGTTGGCTACCTTTATGCTTGAAGGTCCGACCTAGAAATGGTGGAAGTCTGTGTCTTGAAAAAAGCCTTGACAAGATCTCACTTGGGGATTCTTCATGTCTTCGATCATCCAACAATACGTCTCTGAGTTGATGAAGTTGAAGAAGAAGATAGAGTTGTGTTGTCTTGAGCAGGGTACTAAATTAGTACTATAATTATATCGACATTTCTCAGACCTAATTCCATTCGACCAATGGTATATTGCAATCAATCCTGGAAAGGCTCGAAAATTTGAGTCTGGACTCTGATCTGAACTACGATCAAAAGTGGAAGAGCTCAACCTAACCATCTTCTCAGATGTTATGGGGGAAATCCTTTCTTTCTGAAGCTATGTTAGTAGGAGGACCTGAGGTGGAGAATCCCCCCTCGACCATGGGAACCAGTGCAGAGGATGCTAATAGGAAGAATGGGAATCAACCTAATGTTGGTGGCTCTAAAAAATGTATCAAGAGGCCTTCAGACCTTCAGTATTCTTATTCATGGTGAAATTTCTTGATCTATAACTAGTGTCTTACACAGGGTCATAAGAGGCCTACAAGTCCGAGTTCTCAAAGACCCTACCACACCTGTGGATGTTGGGGTCACTTGCAGCGATTCTCCTGTGGTGTTTCCAAGAAGAGCACTGAAGCTAGACATGGCTCGTTGAAGGTAACCTGATCCCGTCAATAAGAGTAGGGTGATTTTTGGGGACTAGTTTGAGGTTTTCTCTTTGTAGTGTTTCTTTGGTGTACTAATCGTCTCCTGTAGCGTTTTTCTGTTTTTCTATTCCTTTAGTTGTAATAATGGTCGTGGTTGAACCACTTTGACACTTTTACATTATTAGAAGTGTGTTTGGTGAAATTCAGGTTTTGTGTTATGTTTGTGAATTTTTGAAGCCTAACAAAGTGGAAAGACATTCTTCAATCATTGGTGCTCTAGCCATAGGCCCCGGAGTGAAGCTGGCACATAGTCAGGAGAACCCCAACGGTGATGAAGGGCCTTGGTTTATTCTATGTATTTAGTGTGGTGTGGTTTTTGTTCTTCCGTGGATGTAACGTCGTTAAGGTAGCGGTGATGGTAGTTTCGATTATCCATTTGTTAGACTCTTCGCTCCCCCCCCTTGTGGTGGGAGTTTTTGGTCCATGTGGAATGTTTTCACATTCGGTAAATCTCGTCGGTTCTTATGGTGGGGAGACCCACAATGGGTCTCACAAAGTTACACCTGATGTAATTTATAGTTAGCCCAATCCATATGTGGGGAGTCCATTCGGGCATCCTCATGTAAGTATTAGAGTATGATTTCATGTATAGTTTGGTGGTATGTGGTCTCATAAGGAACCACATAATCTAGAGTTCGTCATCTATAGTAAATGTTGATATTGGAGTACACCCAACAGTTGTGATGGACTAAGATTATGGGAATAAGTGTTTGAGGTAGTTTAAGTTCGTTCATTCATTGGTTGAAATAGATGTTTTGGGTTTCTCTTGGTGATGATTAAGGTGATTGTCTTTTAAAGGATGATTAGTGTGTCATGGGTTTTTAGTGTCAGCTTGGAACGATCAACTGGAGGCACATAAACTTTTGTAGGTGGGTGACACTTGTTATGTTTTATTTTTGGTTCTAGATCTTGTTGGGGGTTTCCGAGGGCGGTAAACATTATGGTGGGGATAATTGTCACACCCTGACCTATCTTTTATTTTATTTTATAATTTTCTTAGAATTTTAAAATATTGTTGGGGACTCGGTTGTGTCCCGGATGAAAAAAAATTGAGTTATGTCAAAAAAACCCACATTTCGGAGTTGATGTCCCTGGGCACATGAGCATAGCACATCTTTAAAACCCCACGCGGCTTCTCCCAGGCATCTTTATGGTCCTCCTGCCTTCAGAAAAAATAAAATGGGTAAAGATATTATTATTGTTAATAATGTTATGATTTGTATTAAAAATGAAATGATAAATTATTATCGTTATTATTATTGTTATTATTATTATTACTATTATGGAAAGTGCGCTGGAACCGCATGGTTAGCGAAGGTCGTGTGGTCAGCACGAGAACCCATGCGGCGGCTTCTTGATCGAACAGAAGCTACTGCACATGAGCGCATGAGTTGTACGCGGGCCACGTGGTTGAATTATCTAAATAATAAGACTATGTAATGAAAAATGAAGTAAAATTATAATGAGGTGGATAATAATACTATTACTGAATTTTTCTATAGTTATTATTATTAAAATTATTATTATCCTTATTATTGTAACTAAAATCATTATAAATATTATTATTAATGATATCTTTATCTTTAGGTTGTAGTTATCATCATCATCATCATTATTATTATTATTATTGTCATTATTGTAAAAGTTATTAATTATTATTATTATTATGAAGTTTAATTATTATTAGTGTTATTATAATTATAGTTTAATTTTTTCATTATTTTATTATTATTATTATGTGATAAAAAAAGAAGAATAAAATTCATGTAAACCTAACCTTGTACCTGGTGGCACCCCTTTCCCCCCTCTTCATTCATGTTCACGCACCAGGGGATACTAGCCGCCCTCCTTGCTTGCGCCTCTGCCCTCCCTATGGACCACCCTGCCATCGAGCCTTGCCACCTTGACACACTAGACCGCCGTTGCCCGACTCAGCCACACCCCTCGCCGACCCCGTCTGATTGCCAACAACAACACTTCACGCCTCCACTTTTTACCTACGACCTCCATACAGAGACTCACTCAGCATCACCTTCTCATGGAATAGCTTCTTAAGCACCCCACCAGTGCACACATCATCTAGCCACAACACCTCATTCCCACGACGCTCCATATTCGGCGACTAGCAGGTGTAACCTCCCCTGTTCGGTTATTTTTTCCCTCTTCAGCACAACCCGCAACCACCCAGCTTCCCCTATTTAGAGTGCACCATCCTTGAACTGTGACCTTCGGCAAGCTTCTCTTTGCCTGTGTCTCCCCATCGTCTGTGTTACCCTATTTTCGGCCTCCTCTCCCTCCAGCCACGACCATCCCCTTAAATAATGGTTCGTGGAAAATATTATCTTTGAAGAGGGTTTAATTTTTTGCAAAAACACTATGTGTTGGGGTTCAATATTGATTGTTCAGGGGATAATTATGCTTCTAGAGAAAACCATTGAGGTGAGAATGTGATTTCACACTGGTCTTGGTCGTGTGTTTCCATTCCTTCTTGGGTTTATGTATGATCCCATTTGCGTGTTACATTTAAATTTAATATTTCACTAAATTATTATTTTATCACTACCCTTAGTTGTTGATTAGTGATTTGGTATATTTTTTATAGTCAATCATTGTATGTATGCGGTGTTTGGGTTCTGTTGCATTGATCATTTGGCGTAAATTGTTATGTAGTTCACTCCCTTTTTATCTAAGAATTTGCTGGTTGGTTTTGCAAGATATTGTTAATTCTTATTTATTTGGAAGCATGTTTTGGTCTTAGAAGTATAAATGTCAGGTTGAATTTGGGGTTTTAACTTCCTCGAGTGGTCTTTTGGATTACAGTTTCTAAAGTGCCATGTGTATGGTTTCAAAATGGATTATCATGTGTGGTGTATTTTTATTATGTTGTGCAATTAGTTTATTCGATGGTGTAAGTCATGCATTTCAATTTGGGTATGTTGGGGATCTGTGATTGGTCATAAAAGATGGTTTGAAGGGGCTTTTGAGTGTGTAAAGATGTGAGATACATTTTTAAAATTGTTTCATAAATTTTAAAGATTTTTAATAAATAATGTAAATGGTGTGAAGTGTGTTTCGAAAACATATATAGGTGGTTTTTAAACTGTTTGATCATTTGGATTTTATTAAGTCAGTGGTTATGGGTTTCTAGTTGTTGTGCGTTTGTTGCAGTACATTGGCAAGGAAATTCTGCGAAACTGTGGTCATTGGATTTTGCGTTCTTGCGTGCCTTTGTGAGGCATGTCATGTCGTCGTGTTCGAGCTGCAAATTGTGGCAGGTCCCCCACTAAAATCTCCTTTAAATTTAGAATTTATTAGTTTCTTGATATTTTATTAATTTCAATTAATGATAAATAATATTAAATAATTCATTTTGGAATTATTTCATGATGTAAACAAATATGTTTATTTTATACACGGCACCTGCATTATTTTCTGGATGAACTGACGCATAATAGTGAAAGAATTCCCATTTTGACTTTGAATATAATTCATGGATTTTCAATTGTGGTTTTTGGTTTATTGGTAAATGCTTTATTATGACACATGATCTAATGGTTTGGTTTCTCTTGAGAAATGGTGTTTCTTTTAAAAGTTGCATAAGGCTCATTTGGAACTTTGATAAAATGAATCATTTTGGAAAACTATCTTTGAGATGACTTAGGGGTGATCCTTTTGGGTATGTTAGTAGCGTGAGTTGTGTGTGATTTTTTTTCAATGTGAGTGGTTACTTGATTGACTTTTTTGACTCACCCCTATTTATTATACGTGCTGACATGGGAACCTACCATAGTAAGTGAATTTCATGAGAATGATTGTTGCACTTGTTTAGATTATGCACTGGCTAGTGGCCCTTACTATGGACTTTACTCTTCTAGGGGATTGGTCCCATCAGTTAGGCCATGTAGGGGAAGACTGTGCAATAGGGAATTATGACATCATTGAGTAGGAAATGCCTTTCGGATTTGTCACATTTATTGTATGTTCTGTATTGTTCACAATCTCCTAGGTTCGACTCATGTTTCTTTTAGTTCTTATTTGTATGTGGAAGATGATTGAGATGTCTAGTTCAGTTTCTATCCCCTGAGTACAACTTTTTACATTTCATTTAGTATTTTTTGTGTGTTGTGTGTGGTTTTCCTTTTGGATAACAACTAAAATTTGGATTTCAAAATTGTTCAAAACGTGATTTAAAATTGAAATTCATCTTTTTCTTTTAATCATTAAACTTATTTTTCTAAAAAAGGTAAATGGTCCATTACTTGTTTTTTAAATGAATGTGTGTGTGTGGAAACCCATATTTTATATAATTTTTATAAAACATATAGTTAGTAAATTCATTATTTAAATGTATTGTTTTGGGGATAGTTTGTTGGGAACTGCTACTGTGTTTTAGTACTCAAGCCTATAGTGTTTTCCTATTTTTAGTTTATGTTTTAGGTTTTTCTCAAGCTTGGTCATCATGGGAGAGAGTTTGTTGTGGTTTAGTGAGAAACTCTCGGGGTAACGAGGAGTTTTGGCCATGGTCAGGTTAGTTTGTTGTTGGTTTTTCTTCCTTTTTTGTCCTTTATATGTTCTGTATTATTCTATTTTCTTTCCGTTGATTTATTTATTTGTATTGGGTGAAATCGTTCCCCTGTTGTTCTCTATTGATGCCCTGGTGCTTGCCACCATCTCGAGAGGATTGAAAAAGCCTCTCGGCCAATGGAGCAGACCGGCTCCAGTGACTGGTTCAGGGTCGACCCGAGTTGGTTCATAATATGAGTTATAGACCACCCAACAAAGGCTGACATGACTCTCCACATCATGTATCAACATTTAGTTTGTCCTAGATTTGAAGAGATCTAAGCAATGGAACAACACCCATAAAATAGGTCATATGATCCTGCATCTAAATAGCATCATTGAAGGGAATAATAATACAGAAACATTAAAATGTAATTTATAACATACCAATATGCATTCAACATGAGAAATATGTATTGAATGGTTATTCATTTAAAAAGATGGGATAAAAATACCAATGATGGGTTTGAGAGTTCCAAATAAGGTATATGATCCTTTTACTTCCAATGGAAGGAAATGAGATTAATAATATTTGTTAAAAAATTTCATTAATGAAGATTTTTTCATTTCACCCAAAATATATGGGTTGCATTGTTTCAATGCATGGTAGGAAAAACCAAGTATGAATTGTGAACCTACAACTTCTTAATGAGATAACCTTCATGATGAGGTCAGTTAGTTAGGGATTTTGTGTTCTATGTGTGTGAATCACCTATACTAAAAATTGATGATAGTTCTTAGGGGAGTATGGACCCTGGCGCACGGTTAGTGAAAATGGTGCGCCCTGCTTCACCCCATTGTCCACCCTCACATGGTTAGTAGTAACCACGCAGCCTACCCTATACGATTTCTACTAACTATGTGGGAAACCATTATTTCTCAAAAATATGGTTTCGAGACCTAGAACAAGCCTTGAACTCCCAAAAGACACTCGTGGACTCATTAGGAAATCGTATTAGGTCAAAAAATAAATAAATAAACCGAATTTAAAAGGATCCATAATTAATATAAAAACATGGTTCGTAATATTTTAAATTAAAATTAGGCCCAATTTAATATATATAATCAAATTAAATCTATAAGAATTAACATTATTCTTTATTTTTTTGGACAAAATAATTTTTAGGATTAAAAAATTATTATTTATTAAACCATTTTTCATTGGATTTTTTGATCTTATACTTAAATTAATTTATATGACTTCTAATTGTTCAATCATGAAATTTTTATTTAATATTAGAAATAATGTGGTTCAAATTTTATAATTAGTTTAATTTTATTTTTATCGATGATGAAAAGTAATCATGGTAAATTATTATAAACTCTGTAAAGTGTGGTATGAGTTAATTTGGGTTACAATTTTGTGGTAAGATAAAATAACTATTTATTTATTTGGTTTTAAGATTTATAAATATATAATATTATCTTCTAAATTTAGTTGGTTTAGTTCCACATTACCATGATTAAGACACTTATAATATTTTAATGTTAAGAAAAATTACAAGTAAGCCACTCCTGTCACTTATAAAATGGAACCATCTCTTCTCCCTTATTCACACCACCTGGCACTTAAGCTCAGCAAAGATCTACAAAATTTCCCCCCAAATTTCCAAACAATGTACTAAATGATATTCTCTAATAAAATACCAATCCTATAAGGCTTACGTTGAATGAAATAAAAGGTTTTCCAAAGATGAGGTATAACTCTTAAATGAGTTCTTTCATGGATATTTATTATTATGCCTCCATAAAAAATATAGTAAATATTATTATATAATAAAATAAGTATAAAAAATATAATTAATTTTTTTATTTTACAACCCTTTTTTAAATCTTTTTAAATCCTATGGGAAATTAAAACATCACTTATATATGTCTGTGGATTACCACTTTCACTAGGAAATGTGTTTTCTTTTTCAACAATGCCTCACATGGATTGTTATTATAGTGAATTTAATTATTATATATGATATTTATGACAAAATTATTATTATTGAATGGTAATAAATTACTTAACTTCCTATACTTCCATCAATTGAAAGACAATAAAATCATTCATGGGTAAATATCGACAACCAACTCCATTATATGATGTGATTTGTTTTTACTTTATGACATTCATTGATAGTTATAAAATATTAATATTAAAAAAATTATAATTATTTCATTATTAATATTTTGGAGATAATTTATCAATGTATCCTTTTACCATTGTCAATCTACTGATGTTGTTTTTGATTACTAACCTAATGTCTTCAGAATGTCTGAAATAAACTTAATCGATTTAGTAATTATATAATACATGGTGATAAATGAAATAAAAAGTATTATTATGATGGAATATACCTCAAATAGGTTCCTCAAAAAGTAAAAAATATATAAAATAATATTAAAAAGTAGTAAAAAAAATTAACATTGTGAGTGAGACTTGTGATAAGACATTTTTCTTTAAAACCTTATTTCAAATGTTTTAAAGTATTTCATTTAATTTACCTTCATATACATAGTACTTAATATGACTTAAGAGTGATATTTTTATAAATAAATTTATGTTTAAATTTCATATTTATCCACGTTTTAATTTCATAATGATGCTTTTAAAGGAATTTTTTTTAATGTTTTTCAAAAGGGTTATTTTAGACATGTTTACATAAGTTTTCAAAGGGATCATTTTTTAGGTTTACAAACATGATCAGATTATTATGAGATCATGACCAATGTTATTTAATAATATTCTTATACATGTATTTTGAATTTTTCATATATAATATCATTCCACATTTATCCATGGTTTTTTTGTTTTATGAGTTTTCTATGAAAATATATGTGTACCATTATTTTTACATGAAGCCTGAATGTGCATATGCATATGCATTAAATTGAATAATTTATGAGATTATATGATAAAAGTAAAATATTTCAATTGTTTTATATATTTTTTGGTCCTTTTACACTATTCATTATGATTTATGAGCCTGATATAGAACTCAAATGATTTGGGTAATGAATTTTTCTTCGAGGAATATATAATGAAAATAACCGAGTAGGTTCTTCCAATAGTATGAGTTCTTGTAAGAGATATATAAAGAAAATTCCCCATGGGTACTTACGTAACATTTCTATTATTGAAATATTTTTCATGTAATTATTATTATATCAAAAGTTAATCTAATGAGATTTGGGTTAATGGAATGTTTATTCCCCTTTAAGGATGAAAATTATGTTTTTCAAGAAAATGTTTTCAGGAGTACTCACTTTTGTAAGAATATCTCATTATTATGATTTATCATTTAAGATTTATAAAGATATTTTTAAATAATTTTTTAAAAATTCAATTTCATATCTTGTGTGTGTCAGTTATTATTTTGAGAAAAAGGTTATTTATATAAAGGGAAAAGTTTCTATGGGATTTCATGATTTTCATAATGGGCTAATGAGTTTCATTCATTTTTCATCGCATAATGATATTTCTATTATCATAATATATTTTAAAATGTTTTCCATAGGGATTAAGTATTAGTATGAACTATATAAAGTTTTACATTTCTACAATAGAGATTCATCTTAATAGAAATTAACATGTTTTTAATGAAATAAGAGTTTTAATTTAAGAACATTTTTTGTGTGGAAAAATATATATTGATTGTAAGTGTCCACATTTTGTTGTGACTGATTTATATGTATGAGTTATTTTTAATCATATAAGTTTATAAACATAAAATATCATGGGAATATAATAAAATTCAATCATTTTTATTAAACTCGTAAATATGGGTCATTAAAGGTGTGATCCATGAATGGTGAAATCATAGAAGGGTTTATATTACTTTAGAGGTTAGGATGTTCTTATGAAAATACATTCAAGTAATATAAATATATGGATTTTATTAACCTGAGAAATATTATAGTACTTCTATATTTCTTCACCTAATATTTATCTTTCTCATAATGTTTTTCCATAGAGTAAACAGGGTGAATTAAGTACAAATGAACCAATAAGATAATATCCTTGTAATTTATACACCCAAAATGGTTATAATTGGAATAATGTAGTTTTTAGGTATATTAAATTTGTTTTCATATGATATTAATAGTTTTACCCATATAAATAGTGACCTAAATATATATAGGGGAACATTTCTATTGTTTCTAATTATTTAAAATAACACCCTTTTATATTTTATGAAACCATAGATCATATTATAGATGTATGATGGATCAATTCTCTAGAAAAGTAATTTAAATTATTGGGTTGTTCTGAAAATCATAAGGTAATTCTTTCTCTTAATAATTTTGAAGGAGAAGACAATCAGTGCTGGTAATTGGTTAACAATACTAAGGGTAAAATGATATTAATTCCATGTAGTGGATGGTATTAAAGTAATTTTTCCTTAAGGAATATTTCTTAATGTATTTCTGTATGGATGGAAAAGGAATTTTTGGAAATTAAGAAAAAATAGGAGAAATTCATTACCATCTATGAATCCAATTTTACAAATTTTTACAACTATGTTCTGAATTTTATTAATGTCCATGATAGTAAAATTGAAATTTTATAATCTAGATTGATACCATATTTTCAAAGATAATTGGACTCTTATGAATTTAAAATCTATGAGAATATTTTTAAAAGTGATGTTAATATGGGGATGGGGTTTTTATGATTTTAAAACCACAAAACAAGAAGTTTTTCTTTTTGAAATATCCTGGGAATCATCCATCGAAGAAATTCAGTGGTAATATGTATAAATATCCATATTGTGGTAAGTGTGGTAAGAAACGTCATGGGGAGTGTCTTATGAAATATGGAAAAGGAGATAGATGTGGTATTCTAAGACATATGGCTCGTGATTATAAGGAAAATAATAATGGTAATGGTTAGACAAAATATTATACTAGGTTGTATGTTGTTTTAAATGTAATGACATGGGCCATTATGTTCATTCATGTCTGGAGAAAATAATTCTTGATGGGAATCATCAATATGGTAACCATAATGGTGCGTAAAATTCATTTTCAAGTACCTCATGAAAATAAGGACCATAAAATAAAGATTTGGTAGGTATATAACAAGTTTACATTGATTATTACAAAGTCATTCTTGATTTTGGGTCTATACATTTTTTTTATTTCAGGGAATTTGTTTTGTTATAATAGATATATTTCCATAAGAAATGGAGAAATAAATTTTAGCATAAAATCATGGTTGAATTATTAAATAAAATATACCTATAAGAATCTTCCTATGATAATTTGTAGAATTATTTTCTTATAAACCCTTTTTATATTTACCATAGTTTCTTTTTTGATTTTTCTTGGAAATGGATTGGATTTTATTTTATCATTCAAATAATGAATATTGAGTTAAGGATTTATATTAAATTTTCAATGTGAGTTATAGTTTTTATATAATAATGAGTACATACCTATGATAACTTATCATAAAGCTGAGAAAATTATTAATGATGTAAGACAGTTAAATATTTCTCATATTTTCAAATAGAGAAAACATGTATATATTAGTGTTGTTTTAGTGGTAAATGAATTTATGGATGTCTTTCTTGATGACACTCATTATCTTATTACATATCATATGGTTGAATTCATTATCTAAGTAGTTCTACATGCTAGGATAATTTCAAAGAAAACCCCTTATTGGATTTCTCCGTTAGAGTTATTTTAATTGAAAACATAATTACTAGATTATCTTTAAAGGGGTTTTATTCATCATATAACATTGCCTTGGGGTTATCCTATTTTTTTGCTACAAATAATGATGGTTCTATGAGTATTATCATTGATTAAAGATAACCCAAAAAAATTAATATTATGAATTAGTATACATTTACTCATATCTATCTCTTTCTTGATTAGCTTCTGGGAGATTAGTATTTTTCAACGATTAATCTCAGTTATTGATGTAATTAGTTTAAAGTGATGGGGGATAATATAAAGATATAATTTCATATTATATATTTGAATTGTGAGTTGTTTTTATTCTTTTTTAGTTGATTGATGAAACCATTTTATTATTGGATCTTATGAATAGAGTTTTGTTTGATTATTCGGAAAAATAGTTACTTTTATTATTCATTTCATTCTGTTTAATTTTAAAAGTTATTAAGAGCATGATAAAATCCTAATTATTGTTCTCAATACATTAGAATAGAATAATCTTTATGTAAAATGTAGTAAACAAGAATTTTGGTAACAACATATTCCTTTCCATGGAATATTGTTTCTAAATATGCTATAAATGTAGTTCCTATTAAAACTATTGTGTGGAATAGTGTTCAAGACATAAAAATTTCACTAGGTTTTAATGTTTTCATGGATTAGTGGGTTGTTACTAATTTTTTATTGAAAAACTTTCTTCTTTTTCTATTACGCTAACTATGTTAACATGAAAAGGTTTCAAATTAATATTCAAAAAGGAATGTGATTACTGTTTTTAGGAATTAAAAATAAAACTATTTGTTGGTTATTTATTTTCAATATCATCTATAAATTAATTTTTTTATAGGGATGATTTTTAGGGGACATTGTTGTTCCTTGATGTATGATGATTATGTAATTTAATAAGCATCATTATAATTAAAACCTCATGAAAAAAACAATTGTACATATGATCTTGAATGACTATAGTAGTTTTTTCTTATAAAATATAGGTCTGACTTTTATATGGGGTAAAATATGAAATATATTTTGATCATAAATTATAAAGTATATATTCACTCAAAAAAGATGAACATGGGGTATAAAAGATGGATGGAACTGATTAAAGATTATAATTTCATGATTCAATATAATCTAGGAAAATATAACATGGCAGCTAGGGCCTTGAGTTGAAAATAAAATGCATCATTAGCTATTCTCTGTTTCGAATACATTGGTTAATTATTTAATGAATATTATCCAATAAATTTTAATCACTATAACTCCTATTATTTTGGTTTAGGTGTCAGTGCAGTCATCTTTGTCAGACTAAATTAAGCATTATAAAAAAGAAGATTGTGTTTTTCAATAATGTGTAGAGTTAGTTACATAGTGTATGTTAACTAAATTTAAAATTCACAAAGTATGTGTTATATTATTTGGGAAGATGTCATGTTTTCTAAATGATATCAAGTTCAAGAGGAATTTTTTGTGTAAATCCTATAGTTCCCGATTTTTTATTTATCTCAGTAATACAAAGATGTATATAAGCCTTCTAGAATATTATTTATGAGAAGGAACAAATAAGGTTGTTTTGTATTTTTCCATAAATTTATTAACTTTTAAACAGTTTTAAGAAAATAAATAACTACATAGTGTAATATTCAGCCTTTTCCAATTCCAAAATTTAATTTCAAAAATATATATGGACTTCATAGTGGTATTATCCATCCAACATTATGATTTTTATTCCAGAAGTACTCAACTACAAACAAACAACGAGAGCCCCCCTATGGTGGACGAAAATAATGCAACCCAAGGGAATATCCCCTAATCAAATTAACCCCCTTGGGTATAATAGGAGACACATTATCAACCCAGACCATAGTATCCTTAGAGACTACAAGAGATGAAAAATAATCCGCTACTTTATTCCCTTCCCGCCAAGTGTGAGTTACCCTGACGTTGTTCCCCATAATGGCCTTGCATTTTCTAATAGTGTAGGAAATCATCCACGGAGTCGTACCTCACCCATGAAACGCATCATGAACAATCTTCAAGTTTGTTTCAACCTACACCACATCAAGCCCTCTATCAATACACAGTGACATCCCTGAGAGAACTGCCAAGGCCTCTGCCTGCACCAAGTACCCCCTCCCGTAATGGGTAGAGAAAGCCATCATCACACTACCACGACAATCACGAAGAACCCCCCATCCTCTCATGATGTCCCCAGTACATGCTCCATCAACGTTCATCTTATTACCTTACACTGGAGGGATCCAGTGGACCCAACTCCCCCGCTCCCTGGAGCTCCTCTTCCTAACCACCAACCCATGGGACTTCAACACCCGTATAGATGGAACATCCTCTCCAAAGCCCACAATTCCCACCATCTCAATCAACATACAGCTTATTCTCCCCACCACCGCTCTCCTAGTGGTCGTTGTTCCCTCGAACCTGGCGTGATTCCTCACTTCCCTTAAGACCCAACAGCCTGCATTATAAAACAAATCCTAGGCCTCTATCTCCTTCTTGTTGCCATCACACCCCTGAATCCATTGAACCAAAAATTTTTCGTAGGTGTCAGCATCTGAAGATTACCCTGTGTTCGTTCCCAAGACGCTCGACACCACAAGAGCCCAGTCCCTCTCAAAGAAAATATGCTCTATAAATTCCTCCCACCTCCGTTTACAACACTAATAACTAGACGCCAGGCTAATACCCAGACTTTTGATGTTCTCATCCGAAGGGATAACATTATACTTGATCTGCCATGTCAGAATGTTCATTTTGGTAGGAACACTTCTGCTCCACTCCGATCTATTTCTCAACTCCTAAAGCTGTTGTTCATAGAAACTCCTACGAAAGTCTTTCAAATTGAACCTACACGACACCGAAGGCGTGTATACACAGCTATCCTTCTCCTAGTTGATCATAACCGAATCAAATACCCTCTGATAATTCGCATCCAACACCGCTCTACAGAATAAGGGATGTAACTTGGCATCCCTAAAGGAAATAAGGGGGGCTAGACACCCCGGGAATGCATGCACCCGACCTGACCAGTTGTGATCCCAAAACCGGATCCTCCCCTCCCCAATAATCCACTGAGAATAGGGTTGCAGCGTCAGGATGAGATTACTCACCTCGATCCACATGGAAAAACCTCTGGCCGAGAGGTCAGTTATTCCAGCCTCATACATATTCAGCATGCACCTTCCCAACAATGTCTCTCCCTCAACAATTTCACATGAAATCTTTGCACGTAATACATGCACCGTATCTTCCATATTCCTGACGTTGATCCCTCCTTCATTGATTGATTGATTCACTAAATCTATGAATTTTATTCCTACTCAAGAGTGTATGTATTTTGATCATCCTTCTAGACTATACCTTAAAGGGGTAGTCAGATTACATGGATTCCCTCTCAATTATTTATGATCGTCATTATAGATTTACCTATAAATTTTAAAAAGGACATCAAATGTCATTTGGTAGTGAATTGACTTTCAGTAGAGATTTTTATCCTCAATATAATAGAAACTAAAAGAGAATTATTTAGAATTTGGAAGATATGTTTAATTCCTGCTCATTTTATTATCAAGGAAATTGCTATAATTATAATCCATTAGATGAATTTTCATATAATAACAATTTTCATTCATATATTTAGATGACACATGTTGAGGTATTACAAAAAAAGGGTTTAGAATCCATCACATTTAGATTATGTCAGTGATAGGAGGTTGTTGGGACCATAACTAGTATAATAAATGCCTCATAAGGTAAATCTGATTTAGTAATATATTAGTCAAACTCCATGCAGGTAGTAGAGTTATATAAATAAGTAGAGGAAAGATATTTTGTGTTAAGTGGTAAATCGTGCATCTCTTAAAATATCTCATGGGGAAGGTGTAATGTATTTTAGAATTAAAGGAACAATAATCCCATGGTTTATTACTCCATAGTAAATTCTAGAAAGTTTTTATTTGTTTATTATCGAGTATCCTTGCCTCTATTTTTATCTTGGTTACATGACGTGTTCCATGTTTTGTAGTTAATGAAACATTTACCTAATGTATTTTAGGGTTTAATCTCTATGGTGTTATAATTGGATGAGAATATTTCAAATCATGAAAATACAATATAGATTCTAGATGTTAGAGAGAATGTGTTATGGTATAAATAACATACTTGGTTAGATTTTTGTGGAAGAACCACATGATTGTGGAAGCAACACAAGAACATAAATGGGGAATGATAGAAATATATCTCTCACTTTTTA
Organism: Viscum album; assembly: GCA_963277665.1. Taxonomy (NCBI): domain Eukaryota; kingdom Viridiplantae; phylum Streptophyta; class Magnoliopsida; order Santalales; family Viscaceae; genus Viscum; species Viscum album. The sequence continues at coordinate 1,041,043,269 of OY728132.1, read as the reverse complement.
TGTTATGAATAACATTTTTAGGGAATAATTTATTTATGGTTTAAGAATATTAAAACATTGATAATGTTAATAAAAAATAAATTTAATTAATATTATTTATTGGACTTTTTGTACTCACATTCATTAAAATAATTTTATATTATTTATCAAATCATAAAAGGAATGTTTTATTCTATCTAAAGTGTTTCCCATGTATTATATTATTTTATTTAAAAGCTATATATCTAAATATTAGAAATTGGAATTCATTTTTATATCTACATATCAAATTTATCTTCGGGATAATTTTTGGGATATTTCTAAAAAAATATTTTGGGTGAATACTTGAAATTATTATTTTTATAAAAACTATTGTTTCTTTTCAAGTATTTAAAAAGTAAAATTAAATGTTGTATTTTTTTAAAGTAAAATTAATTTAATTTGAATAAAAATAATTCAATCAATTATATAAAGATAATTATTATACTATATTTTGTTATAAATTAAATTTTAGGCTTGAAAATTTGTTTCTGAAAATAATCTATTTTTTGTTACCTTTTTCATGCTTATAATAAAATAAATTTATATGGGTTATACAAATTATATATTAGATGATTTCTATTATATTTGGAATCATGATGTTTAATTTTAATAATGATTTTAATTTTATCTTTGATGAAAATTAATAGTGACCACGAAAAAAAGTATGTCCTTAGTAAATAGAAAAACATGTTAATTGGGGTTACAATTTTTTTATAAGGTCATAAAATATAATAATATTTATTATTAAAAGAAATTATTTATACCATAATCACCTTATATTATAAATTTAGTAGTTTTAGTGGAACTTTACCCAGATAAATACACTTGTATTATTTAAAAGTGATGAATAATTACAAGTGTGCCACTCCTCTAACTTATAAAAGGAAACCTCTTCCACTCACTTCTACACACCACTTGAGTACATTATTTCCATTAATATTTGTAACAATCCCTCACAAATATTCCTCTACACATCCTATTTGTTTTTTTTCTCTCCAAAATACCATCCAATAAGGATTATGGTGTATGCTGATAGATGGTTTCAAAATAAGTTGTATAAATCTTAACCATGTTCTTTAATGTTTATATTTTATTCTACCACCTTACAAAAATACAAAACAATCTGATATAATAACATATGTATTTATAATATATTTAATTTTCATTATGATTATGTAATAACCCTTTTCCATTCCTTTTCCATCCAATGTGAAATGGAAGAATCGCTTCTGCATAAATGTGAATTACCACCTCCACAAAGAGATGTGTTTTGTTTTTCATCACTACCTATTATAAATGGTCATTATGATGGACTTATTGAATATATATGATGTTTATAAAATTATTATTATCCTTTAAAAATAATATATTACTAACCTTATTACCTTACCATACATTGGAAAATTCTAACATTATTCATGTGGATACGTGGACTACCACCTCTACAAAGTGAAGTAATTCTTTTTTCATTTTTACATTTCATGGATGGTTCTAAATTTTTTTATTTAATTTATAAAAATTTAAATTACATAATAATTAAATTTTTTGAGATTATGTAATCATTACCCATTCTACAATGTTCAACTCATCAAAGTAGTTTTGGGATTTTGAATTGAACGTCCTCAACACATCTGGTACGGACATAATTGATTTGGTAAAAATTTAAGGTATTGTAATAAATGAAATTAAAGGTATGCTAATATGTTAATAAAAGAATTTTTTTGTAAAATTAAATAATTAATAAAATATATTTATTTATGATTTAATGAATATGAATTATGATTCAAACTCATGGTCAAACATTTTTCTTAAAAACCATATTAAAATGTTATTATGTTTTTATTATATTTTTAATCAATTTTCATATTAATTAAAATCATTAAATAATTTTATTAATATATTAAAATATATTTTCAATGTTATTTTCAACCAGGCTTTATATTTTCTATGATGGTTTTAAAATATATCTTATTTATTTTGTCTGAATAGGTTATTTTTAGACATTTTTCAAAACAGAGAGAGGAGTCTTGTTTTATGTTTATAACATGATTCTTTTTTCCCACTATTGTGCATTTTATACTACAAAAATATTACTCAAAATGTTTTCATGGTCATTCAAATTAAATATTATTCAACTTTATTCTGGAAAATTTTCATTTAGTAGTTTTTAAATAAAAATTTCTTTTGGTCATCAATTTTACTTGAAGCCCAAAAGTGATCATGCATACGTGTTAAATGGAATAATTATGGCGTTTTGTAATTTAAAATAAATATTTCATTATTTTTATGTATTTTATTATCCTTGGATATAATTACGGATAATTGGTGAGCCTAATATAGCTCTATGATTCATTTGGTAAAGATTTTATTCACTGGGGAATATATATTGTAATTAACCAAGTAGGTTACTCTATTTGTAATATTACTTAATATAATGGTTGTAAGAGTCATATAATAATGATTATGTACGGTACCAACATGAATTTTATTGGATTGAAAATAATTTTACATGGAATTATTTTTATTTTATAATGTAAACAATTGATTTTTATGTTTAATAGAATTTTTATGCCCCTTTTAAGGTTCAAATATATGTTTTGCAAGAAAATGTTTTCGTGAGTGCTCATGTTTTCTATGAAATACTTGGGGTTAAGATTTTTCCTTTAAGATTTATTATGATGTGTTTTATTGAAATATTTTGGGAAGTCAATTTTATTTCTATAGTATGTAATTAATTATTTTAAGATCAAGGTTAACTATATAAAGTGAAAATTTTCTATGATATTTTATAATTTTAAAAATCAACAATGGGTTTCATTATTTTTATATCCCTTACTAGTCTTTTTGTTCACATCCCATATTTTTAAATATTTTTCTTTGGGGTTAATTTTGAGTATGAACTATAGAATGGTATAACTTTTGGTTCTGAAGATTTATATTAAAATAAGATATTATGTTTTAATTGAAACATGAATTAAAATTTAGGAATCCTATTTTTGTGGAAAAATAGATATTGAGTAAAAGTGTAAAATTTTTTTTATATGAGCTTGATATGTAATATTTTTTCCTAATTCTCTTAAAATATATACATAAAATATAATTAGAATATAATAAAATTTAATCCTGGATATTAAAGAAATAAATATGGGTTGGTATGTTTATAATAATTTGTATTAGCTTTCTCTTTCTTGTTTAGAACCTTCAGTTTCATGGGGTAGTTAGGACTTGAGTCTTGAATTTTGAATCCCTTAATGACTTTTTTCATTGTATTTCGTTATGATAAGATGGTATTTGAGTCCCAATTAGTTATTAATGTTCTTTTGGGGGTGGTATTTGGGTTCTTAGAGGAGAAAGAGAAGAATCACTAGGGCTTCCTATTTATATCACATAATATTATAAATAATGAATATCATATCCAAGAAATTTAAAATAATTAATAGAGATTAATCATGGCTGTACCATGTTAAATTACACTAACCAGTTAAACCATGCACATCACTATCTCCTTTTTTATTTTTTTGATTCAAATTATTTGGGTTTAGGACTACATCAAAAGTTTTTTCTTATTTAAGAGATGGAGTTAACAAGGTTTTAATTTTGTTAAAGTATATTATATCATAATATGTGATATATTTTATTCATTTTTTCATGATGTTTCAAAGGGTACTTTTGGGTGTGAAATCATAATTTCAGAAATTGTTTTATTTAAAAACACATTTGGGTGGGTTGTTTGAAAATGAACTTCTTTGAAAAGTTATTATCTTATTTTTCTTAAGGTATTTCATAAATCTTTTTTATTTGTGAAAATTTTATTTCATGGAGAGTGTTTTTCGTATGAAATAATGTCTTAGGTTTTTTCATAAAGTGTATTTTTTTGAAAAATTTCATTGGAAATAGTTACTTTATTTTTGAAATTCAGAAAACATTTTTGTTTCAAAATTATTTACAGATGCATTCAAAAACGAATTTAGCTATTTTGGGATTACCTTTCAAGAAGGATTAGTTTTATAATGTAAATTGGATATATTTTAATTCAATATTTGGTTTCATGTGATGTTTAATTTTTTTAATTTAACAAGTTTTTTTATAATTAGTTTAGAGAACCTTCATATGGGGGTCGTGGGTTGAAAAAGAATTTTTCAAAAGTGTTTTATTATGTTAGTGAACTATGTATTTGGATTTTTTGAAAAATTAGTAATAGTATGATAGTATTTAAATTGTGAGGAATTATATGTTTTAGTTATTTCTTGGTTATATTTAAAATATCCCCCTGAATATGTCATGATAGAATTAAGAAGTCTTGCCTTTGAGGATGATCCTAAGGTAAATCCTCTCATCGCTTGGAGATGATATTTTAGTTATGGACTCTACCCAGACCTTGAATCTGGTGGAAGAGATACAATACAATATTCTATCAAATCCAATATAATAATTCTTGAATCATTGTCATTTTTTGTAACCCTTATCTTGAGATATTTGATTATGATTCTTTAGAGACATATTTGTAGGTAATGGTTCTCTGGTGTATTTGACAATGTGTCCTCACTGTATCTTTTGAGACAATCTCTATGAATATTATAAGTGGGGTTATTGGAAGAGATATCAAGTGTAATTGTTTTATGGGAAGAAATAAAATTTTTAGAACCCTTTTCTGGTTCTGAATCTGATTAAAAGTTTATATGGTGATGCCTGTTGTATTTTAGATGTCTCATTATTGTTTCTTATGGATACATGTTATTGATTTTAGAATTTTTTGGTGTAATTTTGGTTATTTTAATATTGTTTTGTGGTTTTGGATACATTGAGTGTTAATTGATGGTAGATTAGATGGGAGACCTTGGTTCCAACATTTGGTAACTAAGATTGGTATTTATTTCTAATAATCACATTAGGGTGCTAGGTTTGATTCATGGGTTCACCATATGGTGGTGTTACATGGTTAAGGTTCTAGTTTATCTGTATGGAGTGACTACCAAAAGATGATACCGTGTTTTTGCATTATAATTCCTAGTTTTGGTTATTTCCTAGACCATTTTGAGATCTGATGGTTTCAGTGAGATTCTTTTGATGAAGTTTGGATGATCTCTCAGGTTTAATCTCTTTGGAATTTTGATTGAGATTCATTATGATGGTTATTTTAAGTTAGTTGAGAGGGATTTACTTTAGTGATGATCTTATTTTAATTGTTTTACCTTTTGGTTAACTATTTTTGATAAGTTATAAATGGTGTGTGGACCTAAAAAGATCCTTATCCTCTTAAGGTTTTGGTTTTATGGTTGAGGTTTGGTTGTGATCACAAATGTAGGTTTTTCTTGAGTTTCAGGATATATTAGTTTGGGGATCTCAGTTAAGTGATTTTTCTCTTAATATGGCCATTTATTATTCTTCCACAACCCAGACATCTATTGTTATGTGTTTTTGAGGATTCATTTTTTCCATTAAATTCTATTTTTTACCATTTAAATTCAAGGGGAATAATGTGGAATGGTAGATAGAAATAAGGTTTACTGGTATTACCCTTATGCTATATAAGGTTGATTGGTATTAACCTTATGTATGTTCCAAATGCATAGGGAAACCCCCACAAATTATTTCATAGCCTAGGGAGGCCATGTTATAATAGATTTCCCCAAATCCCTTGAGTCTACCTAACAATGGTGCTCCATGATGTTAGACATAGGCTATTTCTTGGTGGGATTTTCTTATGGGTACTATGAGTTCCACTTAACGTGTCTTTATTAAGAAAAATCTTAAAATTAAAATCATATTTCATAAGTATATGGTGGATGGGCCATGACATATAGTAGATGGTTGGGTCATGAATAATATCTAGTGGAGGCCCCTATTCCATAGTGTGGAAGGTTATGCCGTAATATCCTGGGGGATCAAAAGTCTTGATCCTTCCCCTAAGTGGTCCTCTACATAGGATCCTAGAGTTTTACAAAATAGGAGTGTCTGGGAGGGAACACTTCACTATATCTAGAAGGCATACAGTATGATGCAGTGATAGCCAAATTTTTAAAAAAGTGGAATCACCTCATTTCACCACTCATTTTAACGTGATTTATCATCCCAACATACCTCATTACATGCATCTGATTACCCATAGACCCCTAAAGATATCTCCCATTTTATCATCATTGATTCTTGGTTTCCCTCTTTGGATTTGAATCATTCTTCCACACGATCATCACCTTTTATTCCTTAATTCTTATTTTCTATCCTTTATCTTCCATTTATCCTAGGTCCATCATTCTCTTAAGAAACCTAGCTCACTATGCAAGGTAGTTGAGGGTTTCATGTTTTTTGAAACCTAGGTAATTATAATTTAGGTCCCATAGATAGTGTTCCTTTCTTGATTTTGTGTTCGATGTAGAAGGGGGTGCATTCGGATTCAATTGCAGTTATCGTGAGGTAGGTGTTTCTATGAATTTAAATTATATTGAAATTAATAGAATGATTGGATTTTAGAAAATCAATTTTAGGTAAATTATAATTTTATGTGAAATTTTAATAGAATATGAAAATTTTATCTATGGAAATCACGACATTTAATAAAAGGGTTTGATAATGATATTAAATATTTCATTGAATTAAAATCATCATATATTATATGTGATTATAAAAATTACTTGTGGGATCATTTAAATGGTTTTCAAAAAAAATTTCATTGGACCTTTTTTTAATTTTAAAGATTGTTTTTTCATTTTCAAATGATGTTTCAGTTTTAAAATGTTTAAATTTATTCTAAATATTTCCCAATGGATGTTTTAATGTGGTTTTAAGAAATGGAAAATCAAATAGCATTGCATATTAACTTTTATGTAAAGTATTATTTGGATATTTATTGATATATGTTTTTTTTGAATTGTGAGTAACTCCTTGTGCCACTTGTTCTTTTCCAAATTGAAGGTGGTGCATCATATATGTTGTGATTGGGAGAAGAATTATAAGGCAATATTTTTTAAAAGAGTTTTAGAGGTGAGTTAAGAGTTATTTTTTATTCTTATGATGTCTATTACTATATTATTTCTCACTTCCATGATTTTTTTGGAATGGGAACCTATAAGATATGGTAGATTGAGCAATATAGGATGAGGCCTCTCTATCACTATCCATGAAAGTGATGTAGTTTATGGAGGGCCTCCATTATCCCGTGATGTAGTTCAATATCCATTCCAATAGTTGCAGGAACTACTGTAATTAGTGATGCAGTATCTCTCCAAAATTTAGTAAGAGGACTGCATAGCCCGTTTCATATGCTCATTATTTATGGTTTTATTTATGGGATTCCTATTCCTTATTAATTTTATCCCCTTATTTTTTGTTGGTTAATGAATCCACTTTTAAATGTTTATTTCCCTGTTTCCCATTAAAATTGGGGTTCCCTTTTATATTTCATAATATTCTTTTATTGTGTAGTGATTTTTTAGGATGTATTTTAAGAGTGTTTTGGGGAAGATTTTTAGAATGAAATTAAATTGTTTTTAATCATGGATAGTTTCAAATCAATGACCCCCCATTTTGGATTTAAATTATTTTTCTTGAAATTAGAGGATTTATATAATTTTGATTAAAATTGGATGCTTTTATTATATAAAGTGAGGGAATGTGATTTGATTTCATTACCCTCATGTAAAATATTTACTATATTTTATATTATATTTCAAACTATAATTCATGCATGTTTTAGTAACGAAACTGCATATGCCCCTTGGTGAGACCCTGCTAGTTCTATTATCTCACACCGTACAATCACACTCATGTGCGTCTACGTGTATCTTATGTCATATAAAATATATAGGTTTGAATTTTATTTGGTTATATTTTATTTATTATTTTATGGGTGAGATGGATGTTGTGAGAAATAATAGGTCATATTGTTGTGTTCTTATGGTGGATCGAGGTTTTGTTTATTTTTTCGTATGTTTCTCTATTAGACAAGACAACATCTCTTGTGGATGTATTCAGTTGATTTTTTATGTATTTATTTTTAATGATGTATTCATGTTATTATGAATATGTTAAATCATTTTTCTTTGGTTATGACACATTTTTTAACATTCTTATCTATTTCTATGTCATTTTTTCATGGGTATCTAATGTATAGAAAACTCATGCTAGATTTTTTTTAAACTATATATTGTGTTATTAACTCTTATTTGAGGGTGAAACCATTCGCAAATATATTTCCCATGATTACTAGGAACTAGTATCTATCCAATGGGGATCATGATTTACTTTTAAGCCTTGTCATTGACTGGTTTGAGTGACATTTCGTGTCATCCCGGATAGTTTTATGACACAGATAGAGTTAGATTTATGTTTTGGGAGATCTATCACTGGTCCTATCCTAGAATGTTTTATTATATTCTGAATGTTGAAGTATTATAAAATTTTATTCAAATTATAATAATAATATTATACAATAAAAATACAATGTAGGTTATGATTTAAAATTTCTTCCAAGTTAATATAGTAACCATTCTCAAAATTATCGGTACGTAAAACATGTACTCTACTTAATATTTTAATGCTTAATTTTTTATTTACAATGTTTATAGAGTAATCTTAATCACATTATTTTATAATGGAAATGAGGTTGTGCTTAAGTCCTAAAATAAAAGGTAAATTATATATTAAATATATACCTTTAAAAATAACATCACAAATGATTATAATATCACATTGTGAATTGTCTCAAAAAGAGAGTTGTACACCATATACTTTTTGTTAGTTACTTAAATAATACTTTTCTCTAGTAATATATTGAGAATAACCATGGTTTATGTACTATATGTTCTTGATGTGGCTACTTAACCTATCTTCTAAAAAAATCAAATCTAAAATATTTGTACATAGACTTTCTTATGCCTATTAATGTTACAAAACAAAAAATTAAGAACACACATTTAATAAACTCTCTGATATTATACAATTACGATATCTTTAGAAATATAATCCTATTATTTTATAGAGATTAAAATCTATTAAATGGATAATGATATCCCTAATTTCCTCCTCTATGATACAAAGTACCAAAGTACCATTTAATGAGAAAAAAATTTATTTAAATGAATAATTTTTTATTGTAAGACATTTTTTGGAAGATTTTTTGAATTTTTCAACTATGGAAAAAGGTTTTCGAAATTTTCTTTGAGGGAATTAAATTTACATATAAGATTATTTATACTATTAATTCTAAAATTAATTTATTAAAAAACTTCACTTATTATGAGTTGAATTATGTTTAGAGTAAGAATATTTCTTGGAATTAATCTTGGAAATTTTTTATGTGAATATATAAATCATATCATTCAATTTATCTAGGTCCGCCTTAGTTGTGACAATATATTTATTTATTTTATTATTCTTCTTTTCCAAGAAAGTCATATGAATATCAATTTCTTCTAATAATGGAATATCATCCAAGTTTTTCAATGAATTTAAATATATAACATCATCCAAATTAATATACACATTAGTTTTAATATATATTTATACAATCTAGTTATGATTATCCATTTCTATTATTTTTATATTATCCCAAGTAATATTCTTATAGAATCTGGTGATCTTTAAACCATCATAAATTTATAAATCCTAAATTCTCTTAGATGATGGATCATCACTATAACTCTATGCATCATTGGTAAAATTAAATTATTTCCTTTCCTTTCTCTTCAAATATTTCCTATAATTAATTTTCATTTTCATCCAAAGACAATATGGAATGATATGATATTTTTTTATACATTCATAACACACAAATTTTGATTCATATTTCATCTCATTTTTATACTTTTATATTATGATAATCATACCTAAGGTTTTTATTCAGTACAATCCAGTTCATATTATTTTAAAATGAGTGAGCTCTCTTTCACTACCTTTAATAGTACAAACACCCAATTTATGTTTTATCCAATTAAGATAGTGATAGTGTACTTTTATATCTGAATATCAAAAGTTATAGAACTATAATTTGAAGTGAAAGCTATAAAATCATTTATATCATTATCCAAATTTCACTAAATGAGACTCCCATATAGTATAAGATTCCCAATATGACCATAAAGAAAAAGATTTTCTAGATTATTAGTATCTTATATTTCCATTCATTATTTTTCCCATTCATTCATATGAATATCAATCATCTGATTCATTGTATGTTCATCTTGATAATAAATATAAACCATACCTATTTGAGTCTTGACAACATTGTGATAGACCCTATACCACCCTTAGAGGGGGTGAATCAGGGTGTCAAATTCTTCTCTTCTTTTCTAGATCTTGTTCATAAGTTGGTAGTAACTTGTTTAAACCTATATGATTGACATGTGCATTAATTAAAAACACTTAGAAGGACAACACACCACTTTTTACTTGGTTCACCACTAAGGGCTACGTCTAAGGATCATACACCGGCAGGTTTTCGGTCATACCAAATTCTACTAATCTTCACTAGTTGTGGATTACAATGGTTTGAGAATAGTTACTCCATCCCAGGATCATTGCCTTTAAAAAGGTTCAGGGATAGCTGACTACGTCACTTAGTTCACTCCCATTGACTCCCCCTAGATCACTACCTTGGGTAAATTCACACTCAATTTATAGACCTGAAAGACTCTTCAATATATTTGCATTATGTCTTTGTCTATATTCATCATGAGACACTACATGCATCGAAGTCTTGGATTGATGCACATGACAGCACAGAACACAAAAACAAGATACTCTAAGCATCACCACAATTTTATAGCCCTGAATAATTCACAATATTCATTTGGGAAGACTATCTTCTTATCCTTCTTCTCTTCCTTTAATTCCTAATACCAACACCTATGTTTATTGGTAAACATTCTTCTTTCTGTGCATATCTAAGTATAATTGCACGTATTGTTCTTCTTCTCTTCGCAAAGCACAACGAGGGTGTTAAACACCAGTCATGTGTGTTCGGTACTACTGTAACATCCCAGGTAAATAAATAATAAGACATTTTCCATAATTATTCTTATTTGTGAATTAAACATTAACTTTACTTTAAAGGGGTTGATATTCTTGATGGCATACCCGATACACAACAACAGGTTTCTTTGAAATCTTTCGTTGCACACTAATAATATAATAATATTATTTTAATTTGTAGTTAACAACTAGTCGTTGTATTTTTTGGAATGAATAGAACTAAGTACTATATGATTATAAATGTTTTTTAAATGTTTTTACATTTATCCAATAAAAGTTATAGGATTAAAATGTGATTTAAACTAATTTTAAGCATAAATACTCTAATATACTTTAAAAGGTCGATTTGCCACCTTTTAATGGAGAACCCTCTTTAAATATAGTTTTGGTTACTTTTATATTTTCTATTTGAAAAAATAAAATTCTTCTTTATAATCATAACTTCAAATTTACTATGGGTAAATTTTTTGTATTTTTCTGATAAAATTTATTTTTTATGAATAGTGAAAAATACTGTATTTTAATTCAAAAGTGACTTTTAATCTAATTTACTTATATTTTTATATTTTTTTTAATTTATTTTAAAGTGTAATAATAACATTTTTTTACCATTTAATCCAATCTTGGTCATTGTAATTAATTTCTCTTTGAAATTGGACATAAACAAGTATCAGTCTTTTGATAGTTATTATTTCATAAAAACACGTTGTTTGTTTTGATAATGGTAATTAATTTTAAATTAATTTATGAAACTTATATGTTTTGAATTTGGTAAAATAGACAACATTTTTGAATTTGGAATATCAAATATATCTTTGGCTGAATTTTTGGAAGATTTCTGAAAAACATCATTTTTTGATGAATAGTGAAACCACTAAGTGTTAGTTAAAAAATAAAATTTTCATTTAAATGAAATATTACCACTTCTGTGGATTGAATTTAAAAAATATTACGTACATTTTTGTTATTATTATGTAAAATTTGGTTCATTAAGATGAAAATAATTTTTGGTGAATAGTAACTTTTGACTTTTATTTACCATAGTTAAAGGTAAATAGGGTAATTCAAGGTAAAAAGAATATTATAATAATACAAAATTACCATGATAGTTTTTCTTAACCTTATTGGTCGAGTCATTTTTGACCATGGACATCTTTGGGGCGATTTTGGGACCCCATGGAGCCACATGGAAGTGAAAATGACACTTTATTTTAATTAACTTAAAGGCAAAAATGACATAAGCAAATATCTTTTAGTAAATTAATTTTTACATAGGCTTATATAAGTTTTCATTTTGACTATAAATATTAATTGTAAATAGAAATATATTTCATATATTATGGTATTTATTTTTTAATTTTTAGACATCAGATAAATTAAATTATTTATGACATAATAATGATGCAGTCTTTACCTCATTAATAAATGATTTAAATAAATAAGATTATAAATTTCAAAAAAAATATACAAAACTTTTTCTATTATTATTGTATGATTTTATTTCGAAATTTTTTCATCTTATATTCATATTTAATGGGTTTTGGATCTTTAGAAACTGAAGATAAGTTTATAATAAAATAATATTTGCAAACTTTCCTAAAGAGCCCCTCCTCCCCCTTATAAAAAGATCACATTTCTAACCCATTCCACACTCCTCTAAATCCTCTTGTATCGTCCAAACCATGCGAAAATAAGTTCTAAAGATCCATATCCTCCTCCTACAAGACTTACCTTATGCAGAAGCCACTTCAAGAAGTCCTTTTGGTTCAAACCAAAGAGAGTTATCCAAATTAAAGGTAACAGTTTCTCTTAACTTATTTTGTTTTATTTTACTTCTAAAACAACTTAAATGTTTTTATTCCATTATTTCATAACAAACCCAATATTTTCAATATACTAGGATGTTATTATGATATGTATTCGAACTACACTTACACAGACCACCATCTAATTGGTAAAGAACCTACACTTTCTGTGAATGGAAAACTAACGCCTAATGAAATAATGATTGTTTGATTATCTCATACCACCTATCATTGTGGACATTAAGATGAAATTGAATTTATATATGATATATATTATGTTTATGTTTTCTTTATTTTTCTGTATTTTTCTTTTATAACATACCTTTATGGTTTCCATTATGGGTAAATGTGATAATTTCATTTGAGGATGTGTGGACTACTGTCCCTTCAAAGTGATATGACTCGTTAATGCCATATATGGGATGTATAAAGGATGGAGTTAATGATATAATATATGATATTATACTGGAATTATAATATACCTATGTATCATTTTGTTTTAATTCCATTAAAATAATAAATATAAATGAAAGTAGTGTTCATGCGTACGTACGGCTTACCGTCTCCATGAACGGTGCATTTCATTTAATACCTCCAAATGTTATGTACTATTATAAATACATTTATATATTGGATATATATGATATATATGATATCTAAATCATGAAAATAATTCTGGATATAATGAACATTTAACCATGTGATCAACTTGTAATTATAAAATGTCCATTTTTGACTCAAGTGCCAAATATCGACAAAACAAACGTTATTAAGTTAAATGATTACATAATATTTATAACATGGTAATAAGTGATATAAAAGGAATAATAAGCTTAAAAAAGGTTCATAAGAATGTATAAATTAATATTAGTTTATTATTCAGGTGATTAAAGAATGAACGAGTCAAGTCAGATACTAGGTAAGGGACTTCATCTCAATCTCCTTTCATTGAGGAATATTTTGTTTTATTACACAATTTTCTTTTATACACTATATAAACACCTTTACACTTTACTTTCATTCAAAAGTAATATTTTTTCAAAATAGAGTTTTACTAAATGACATAAAATAATTTTTCTTTTTAGCGTACATGGTGACAACGAGCTTTCCGCCGCCGCGAGTATTATTTGATCTTTGGCTTCCTTAACAAGTCATAATGTTTTTTGAAAGGAAAATAAATACCATATACTTTTTTACATATATTATTATTGAAAATGGTTTTGATAATATATTTGTTATGTTAATGTATTTAAATTATATATTGTGATTGAAATGTGGAAATGTTATCTTTCCTTTATGTTTGTTTTATGTGTTATGAATATGTTATGGTTCTTGGGCATTGTTTACGTATACGGGTAGTTCCATGATAAACCTAGGGCGGGTGAGCCCGAGATAGCTCTCCAATGAATTGGGTAATGTTTTGTAGGTAAACTTAAATGTTTCTCCTAAGATATTTAGGGAATATACTGTGATCAGTATTCCAAATGTAACTCCCTATGTAGTTGTGATAGCTACAATGTAAGTATGATATGAATGCCACAAGTTACCATTATGATTTATGCTTTCTATGTGTTATTCATAAATCTTATGATTTCTTGAGGTAAATTAAATAGATTATGTTATGTTTGAAATGATGAACTAATGTATTCATTCATTGTTTTATAACCCTTACTAATATTTTTATTCCCATCCCATGTTTTGAAATGTTTTTCACAAGACCTAAAGATGAATAGGGTCAAGGATGGGATCAATGAAAATTGATGTTGTCTAAAACAAGTGACTAGACATGACCCTTTATTCAAGGGTTTTTATTTTATAAAAAAATGGAAACTAAGTAGAAGATTATAACTTGTAAATTTTGAGATGAAATATAATAGTTATGGCCTTATTCTTTAAAACTCTAAACCTGAAAAGATCCTCAATGTGAATTATTCATTTAATTCAAAATTATGTAATGTTTATGGCCGGGTCCTTATATTTGGTATCAAAGGCAGGTTTAGATAACTTTATGAGTTAGGGTATTGTTAAATTAACATCTATAAACTAACTTATGTTAATATTGAAATGATATAGCATTTAAATATTACCATGCTGCTTCGCCTAAGATATTTCAGTGTTCAAAATGGTTTTCCACAGAGGAAATAGGGAATCTATGTTGGGATGACATTAGGAGGAACACAACCTTGTAAAGCAGCAACCTAAGATGGTCCAAATCAGAATTTAATAGTTTTTTTCAGTGATGGCATAGCTGATTTTGGCTATAAATGGTGGTGTTATCCATGCATGAGATCATCCAGATCAATAAAAGCGGAACATGTTAGTAGTGGAGCATTCCATGAGGCAACATCCACCATCATTGAGAGGATCATCCGACCCTGTTCTAGAAGAACGGTGGATTAAAGCACTGGGGAAAATTTTTTATGTCATGGGGTGTTCAGAACATCAAAAGGTCAGTATTTCTATTTACCATTTTGAACGTGAAGCTGATCAGTGGTGGTTGATGGTGAAAAATATTAGGGATAGTGAGGAGATTTATTCTATTGATTGGGATGAATTCAAATGTATGTTTCTTGAGATATATTTTCCTAAGGTGGTTTGTCTTAGTATGGAAAAACAATTCATAGAATTGAGATAGAATGATGAATCAATGGTTATTTATGAAGCAAAATTCACTCGACTTGAAATGTAAACTTCAAATTTCATAAGATATCTTGATAGAAAAATAAACACTTTTAATTCAGGATTAAAGCAAAAGTATCGAAGGGCTTTAGCTTTTCATGAGTTCAAATGTTATGAAAAACATAGTTGTTGTGCAGAGATGGTGGAAATGGAGTTTGTCTTAGATCAAGTGTTCTTTGAAAAAACAACAGAATAATAGGTCGAGGTGGAAGATGAAAGGGAAGAACTTTTCAAAAGAGTATGATGGTAAGAAACATAAGTATACAGTTTGTGAAAATTGTGGTAAAAAGTATGTTGGGAAAGTTCTTTTGAATTCTGGTGAGTTCTACCAAGGTGGTAAAATGGGACATAAGGCTCATAATTCCACTGAATAAGATCAAGGTAATTATAAGACAGAATATGATTTACAGTCAGCAAAATGTTTTAAGTGTAATGAAATGGGTCATTATGAAAATGAGTGTCCAACAAAGAACTCAACTGAGGGAAAGTAGCTGGACCACAAGCATAAAGGGGTGGTGAAGTCCTTTGCAACTACTTCAGATGATTTTGGGCCATCAAATGAAGTAGTATCAGGTACACTATTTTTTTGTTCAAATTATGCCATTATGTTTTTTGATTCAGGGTCTACACATTCTTTCATTTCTGAGAAGTTTTCTAGTAAATTGGAAATTCCATCCCAAGATATAAATACATAACTTATGGTAAAAACACCTGGAAAAAATGTTGGGTCAAAAAGAAATTATAAGAACCTTCATGACCTTGTATGCAGAAACAATCTACTTGCAAACCTTATTATTTTTCCTGAAGTAGAGTTTGATGTTATTTTGGTATGTATTAGCTTTCTATTTATCATGCTAAGATTGACTACAGAGCTGAAGAGTTTTCTTTTTAGATGTTTTTCATTTTGTGTACAAGTATAAACCCTTCATTTTGATAACATATCAGGATGCTGAGAAACTAGTAAAAGATGGAAATGAATGTTACCTTGCACATATTGTTGAAGATAAATGAATTATTGAAATTAATGATGTGACAGTGCTAAATGAGTTCATTGAGGTTTTTCTTGATGAATTCTATGGTATTATAACAGATCGGGAAGTTAAATTTACTCTTTACATAGTTATTGATGCCAAGCCAATTTCAAAAACCCCTTATTGAATGGTTCAAATTGAACTTTTAGAGTTAAAGAAGCATTTGCAGGAGTTATTAGATAAAGGTTTCATTTGACCTAGTACTTCACCATGGGGTGATCCTGTCTTAATTATTAAAAATAAACATGGTTCAATGAGACTTCGCATTTATTATAGAGAATTGAATAACATCACAGTTAAGAACAGGTATCCTTTACCTCATATCGATTATTTATTTGATCAGCTCCAAAGAGCTCAGTATTTTTCGATGATTGATTTGAGGTCGGGGAACCATCAGTTTAAAGTAAAGGAATCATACATTCCAAAGACTGTGTTTTATACTAATTATGACCATTATGAATTTTTAGTTATTCTTTTTGGTTTAACCAATGTAGCTGTCGTATTTATGGATCTTATGAATAGAATTTTCCATGAGTTCTTGGATAATTTTTTGGTTCTATTCATTGATGACATTTTAGTTTATTCAAAAAGTAAAGAGGGCCAAGAAATTCATTTAAGGGTTGTCTTTAAAACCTTAAAAGAAAAGCAATTGTATGGGAAATTCAATAAGTGTGTGTTTTGGTTACAGATTTTTTTCATTGGTCACATTATTTCAAAACATTTCATAACTATTTATCATGATAAAACTAATGTTTTTAAAGAATGGCCAAGAACCACAAATATAACTGATATCCATAGTTTTCTTGGTTTTGCATGTTATTACCAGAGGTTTGTTAAAGATTTTTCACGGTTATCTAGTTCATTGACTAAGTTAACTTGAAATGGTGTTAACTTCATTTGGACAAAAGAATGTAATGATTGTTTTCAGGAATTGAAAAGAGTATTTGGAAATGATATGGTTTTGGAACTACCTTCCATAAATGGTGAGTTTGTTATTAACAGTGATGCTTTGTTGAAAGGACTTGGTTATGTCCTTATGCAGAATGATTATTTAATTTTTTATGCTTCACTTCAGTTGAATTTGCCTGAGTTAAATTACCCTACACATGATTTGGAATTAACTGCTGTTGTTTTCGCATTACTAATTTGTAGGAATCATTTGTATGGAGTAAAATGTGAAATATATACTAACCACAAAAGTTTGAAGTATATATTCACTAAGAAATAATTGAACATGACACAGAGGAGATGTTTGAAATTAATTAAGGATTATGATTGCATTATCCTTTACCATCTAGATAAATAAAATAAAGTGGCTGATGATTTGAGTCAAAAAAGTATTAATTCATTAATCGTGCTACGTTTGGAATGAGATCCTTTGGTTTTTGATTTGATAAACATTGGAATAGAAGTTATTGGTGAAAGAAATTCTTTTTTTTCTTTTGTGTCATTGAAATCATCTTTATCAGCCAGAATTCAGCAAGCACAGAAGAAAGATAGTAAGTTATAGAAAAAGTTTGAGTTGGTTCAGAATGGTAAGTTTCTTGAATTTAACATTGATAATGAATTTATTTTTAGGTTTGTTAAGATATTATATATGCCTTGAGATTTATAGTTGAGGAATGAGTTGTTATGTGAAGCTCATAGTTCTTCGTTTTCAGTTCATCCCGACAATACTAAGATTTACAAAGATCTTTGTGAGTATTACGGGTGGGATAGAATGAAAGAGATATTTCTGATTTTACTGTGAAGTGTTTGACATGTCAACAGGTTAATGCAGAGTGGTAGTTACCAAAAGGGATGTTTCAGTCTTTACCAGTGCCAGAGTGGAAATGGGAAAATATATCCATGGACTTCATTGTGGGATTACTGAAAACATCTCGAGGTTATAATGGAATCTTGGTTATTATTGATTGGTTGACTAAATCTGGTCATTTCCTTCCTATTCGAGATACTTTGTCTCAAGATCAACTTTCTCGATTGTATGTTTAAGAGATTGACAGGTTGCATGTTGTTACCATCTTTAGTGTATCTGATTATAATCCAAAGATTAATTATAACTTTCGGAAAGGCCTTAAAGAGTCATTGGGTATTGAATTAAATTTTAGTATAACTTTTTATCCACAATCAGATGGGCAGTCAGAACGAACAATTCAGAACATGGAGGATATGCTATGTTCTTGTTCCCTAGATTACCAGGGAAGTTTGGACCAACATATTTCTTTGGATGAATTTTCTTATAATAACAATTGTCATTCTTGTATAAAGATGGATCCATTTGAATCCTTATATGGAAAGTGATGTCGAACTCCAGCTTTTTGGGATGAAGTAGGTGAATGGAAGCTGATGGGACCAGAATTGTTAAAAGAGACATTAGAAATAGTTTATTTGATTCAAAAGCACATTAAAATAGCTCAGAGATGGTAGAAATGTTATCCAAATAATTGGAAGAAGGGTCTTTCTTTTGAGGTAGTTGATCATGTCTTTCACAAAGTTTCTCCATGGAGAAGTGTGATTCCTTTTGGTAATAAGGGAAAGTTGAGTTTGATGTTCATTTGAACTTATGAAGTCCTAGAAAAATTTGGATCAATTTCATAGAGAGTGGATTTACCACCATGTTTATCCCTATTACGTTGTTTTTTTCATGTTTCAATGTTGAGAATGTATATACTAGATCCATCTCATGCTTTAAGTCCAGAGGTAGGTCAGTTGGAAAAGAATCTCTCTTATGAGGAATAACCAGTCCAAATTCTTGACCATAGAGAACAAGTGTTGTGGAATTAGGTAATTGGCCAGGTAAAGGTTTTGTGTAAAAACTATATGGTTTAAGAAGTAGCGTGGGAATATGATAATTATATGAGAGATAAATACCCACACTTATTTTATATGTGAATGAAATTATGGGGACGCAATTACCAAAAAGAGGGGAAGGTTGTAACATCCTAGGTAAATAAAGAATAAGAAATTTTCCACAATTATTCATATTTTTGAATTAAATATTAAATTTACTTTAAAGGGGTTGATATGCTTGATGGCGTACGTGATACACAACAAAAAGTTTTTTTGAAATCTTTCATTGCACACTAATGATATAATAATATTATTTTATATTTTAGTGAACACCTAGACATTGTATTGGTGGGAATGAATAGAACTAACTATAACATGATTACACATGTTTGTTAAATGTTTTTACATTTATCCAATAAAATTTAGAGGCTTAAAATGTGAATTAATCTAATTTTAATCATAAATACTCTAATATTCTTTAAAAGGTTGATTTAACACATTTTGATGGTGAACCCTATTAAATCTGGTTTTGGTCACTTTTAAATTTTCTCTGTGACAAAATAAAATTCTTCTTTAGAATCAAAACATCAAAATTAACTTTAGGTAAATTTTTGGTATTTTTTGGATAAAATTCATTTTTTATGAATAGTGAAAAATATTTTATTTTATTTCAAAAGTGAATTTTAATATAATTTATTTATATGGATAGATTATCTTTTTAAGTTTTTTAATGTTTAATTATATTATGTTTTTACCATTTAATCTAATTTTTGTTTTTGGAATTAATTTCAATTTGAAATTGTACATAAACAAGTATCAATTTATTCGTAGTTATTGTTTCTTTAAAACACGCTATTTGTTTGGATAATGGGAATTATTTTTAAACTAATTAATGAATCTTCTATGTTTTGAATTTCGTAAAATAGAAAAAAAAAATTGAATTCAGATTATCAAATATATCTTTGGTTGAATTTTTGGTAGTTTTTTGAAAAAATTCAATTTTTGATGAATAGTGCAACCACTAAGTCGTACTTAAAAACTATAATTTTCATTTAAATGAAATTTTAATTCTTATGTGGATTGAATTTAAAGAATCTGACATACATGGTTGTTATTAGTATGTAAAATGTGGTTCAATAAGATGAAAATAATATTTGGTGATTAGTAACTTTTGACTTTTATTTATCGCGGTTAATGGTAAATAGGGTAATTCAAGGTCAAAAGAATATTATAATAATACAAAATTACATTATAACTTTTCGTAACCTTATTTTTTGAGTCAATTTAGACAATGGGCATCTTTGGGTCGATTTTGGGACCCCATGGAGCCACTTGAAAGTGATAATGACACTTTATTTTAATTAACTTAAAATAAAGGAAAAATGACATAAACAAATATCTTTTAGTAAATTGATTTTTAAATAGGGTTATATAAGTTATCATTTAGACTATAAATACTCATCGGAAAGATAATACTATTTCCTAAATTATGTTATTTATTATATAATATTTAGACATCAGATAAATTAAATTATTTATGACACAATAATGATGTCGTATTTACCTCATTAATAAATGATTTAAATAAATAAGATTATAAATATTAAAATAATATCCAAAACATGTAAAATTAGTATTGGATGATTTTATTTCAAACGTTTGTCATCTTATATTGGTCTTTAATGAGTTTTTGATCTTTATAAACTGAATATATGTTTATAATAAAAGAATATTTGCAAACCATCCTAAAGAGCCCCTCCTCCCCCTTATAAAAATACCTCACTTCTAATCCATTACTTACACCTCTAAAGACCATTGGCTTGTCCATACTCTACCCAAATAATCTCCCAAGATCATTTTCCTCCTCATATAATCCTTACATTAGGCATAAGGCACTTCAAGAAGTCTTTTGGTTCAAACTAAAGGGAGTTACCCAAATTAAAGGTAACCGTTTCTCATAACTTTTTTTATTTTATTTTACTTCTAAAAACCCTAAACTATTTTTATTCCTTTCTTTTATAACAAAACCAGTATACTCAATATACTAGGATGTTGTTATGAGAAGCATTCAAACTACACTTACACACACCTCCATGTAATGGGTGAAGAACATATTGTTGCTGTGAATGGCAAACTAACACCTCACGAAACGATTATAGTTCGATTATCTCCTACGTCCTCTCATGGGGGCCATTAATATGAAACTATATTTATATATGATATATATTATGTTTATATTTTATTTATTATTCTTTATTTTTATTTTATATCATACCTTTAGGGATTCCATTGTGGGTAAACGCGATAATTTCATTTGAGGAAGTGCAGACTACCACCCCCTCAAAGTGATATGACTCATTAATGTCATATGTGGGACGTATAAAGGATGTAGTTAATGATATTATATATATGATATTATACAATAAATATAATTTCCATTTTTATCATTGTGTTTTAATTCCATTAAAATAAGAAATAGAAATGAAATTAGCATTCATGCATACGTACGGCTTACCGTCTCCATAAATGGTGAATTTCATTTCTTACCTCCAAATGTTATGTACTATTATAAATACATGTATATACAAGATATATATGATATATATGATATATAAATCATGAATATCAGTCTAGATATAATGAAATTTTGACCATGTGAACAGCATGTAATTATAAGAAGTCCATTTTTGACTCAATTACCAAATATCGACAAAACAAACTTTATTAACATAAAAGATTACATAATGTCTGTAACATGGTAATAATTGATATAAAATAAATAATAACCTTGATAGGTCCACTAGGAAAGATACCCTGAGATGGGGGTGAATTAGGATATGACATATTTGAACAACTGGTCCTTTTTATCTTGATTTTCTATTAGACAAAACCCTCTTTTCTCTCCTTCCCGATGTAGAGTATGAATAAACCTTAAAGAATACACAGGACACAATGATTTTTACTTGGTTCACAGTCACTGGGCTACGTCCAAAGAGCATACACCAGAAGTGTTCCGATGTACAAATTCCATTATAAGCACACTTCTGTTTACAAGTTCGAAGAGGTCTCACTATCCCTCCTAGTTTACAACCACTCACAATTTGAGAACTCACTGCTCTCTCAACTGAAGTGAGCCCCCTACTTCTTCAAAAGATCCACAAATAGTTTAAAGACCTTTAGGTCTCTTCATTACCACTTATTAATGCATCCTCTAATATATGTAGATGCTCTATTGATGCCCAAGATTCATCCACTTATGAATACCCATTTTCCCCTAAACACTGAGCAACAACCTTTGGAATGTACCATTACAAAGAACCCAACTTCATGGGGATCCCAATTTCGCAAAGATCAAACAAGCCTTCATGAAGCTCCATACATTTGATGAATCACTCTCACGAAGCTCAAGTCATCATAGAGTGACTTCCCTCATGATGCCCACTGAGCCAATGTGGCGCTTGCAACTTTCACGGAGCTTTATTAGATGTCGTGAAGCTCTTCTATCACGAAGCACACTACCTTTGAGAACCACCTTCGCGAGCTAAGAGAAAAAGATTTTCTTTGAAAACTCTCTACTTATCGTGAGGAGGGTGAGGAATATTTATTGGTGATTCCTCCAACCCTCGAACCATCCACGCAAAGTCAACACCAAGTAATCATAAATCGCGAAGCTTCGTTGTTCTAGCTGAAATTCTCTAAAAATCGTGTAGCACCACGGCAATTTTTTGATCGCAGAGATCATCGTAATCACGGAGTATTCTGTCAATTACATCGCGCTACAACCATTAAGCTCCCTCACATTTCCATTCAACATTTTCACCCATGAAGATCATTGTACTTTTTTACATTTTTTGGTATTGAAAATGGTTTTGATAAAGGATTTGTTATGTCAATATATTTAAATAATATATTGTGATTGAAAAGTGTAAATATTATCATTTTTTGTGTTTTTTTATGTGTTATAAATATTTTATTGTTCTTGGTCATTGTTTACATATACAGGTGGTTCCATGATAAACCTTGGGCGGGTGAGCTCGAGACAGCTCTTCAATGCATTGAGTAACCTGACGGAGGTAAATGTGAATGTTTCTCCTAATATATTTAGGGGATATACTATGATGGGTATTCCAAATGTAACTATATACATAGCTGGGATAGCTACAATGTAAGTATGATATCAATGACACAATTTCACATGATGATTTATTTTTTCTATGTGTCATTCATAAATATTATGATTTCATGAGGCATGTTAAAGAGCTTATGTATGTCTAAAATGATGAACTAACGTTTTGTTTATTTGTTTTATAACCCTCACTAATATTTTTATACTAATCCCATGTTTTGAAATTTTCTTCATAGGACCCAATGATGAATAGGGTTAAGGATGGGATCAATGAAAAGACATGATGTCTAAAACATGGGACTAGACATGACTCTTTTTTCAAGAGTTTTTATTTTATGAAAAAAATGTAAAATGAGTAGAAGTGTCTACCTTGTAAATTGTGAGATGTAATGTCATAGTTATGGCCTAATTCTCTAAAACATTAAACCTGCAAAATATCCCCAATGTGAATTATTCATTTAATTCAAAATCATGTAATGTTTAAAGTTAGGTCCTTATAACTACTTCTCTTCTTAGAACTGAATGGATCATGATACTTCCTTCTTCGCAAAGCCGCTTTGAGAGTGATAATCACCTGTCAAAATCCTATGGGACCCCCAATTTTTTTTATGTGCACCCTTTTATGTGTCCTGCATGCAACTTTGATACTACTCATGCAAGATTTGAATTTTTCCATGAAACACCTCTTAGGTGAAACTTCAATCTTGCGCGCAACTTTATTCATCCATGCAACTTATCCTTATTTCACGCAACTCTATTTAATTGGTGAAATACCCTTTTCATAAAATACTTTCATGCCTTAGATTTTGGGATTTCACTAATTGTTGAGTTTCTTAATATTGGGGGGGGGGGGGGTCACAACTTATTTATAGACCTCGTCGACCCCCGCATGCAGAAACCCCAATGTGTCGTGAATGATCCTGAAGCATCACGCAAAACACCATTTGATGTCGCATTGGGCGTGTGAGCCTCATCTGTTCCAACCTCATCCTTCATGAACTTCTTGAATCCTTCACGCACTTCATGCCTTTTCCATTTTTCGATGTTATGACCAGGAATCATCCATTTAGCGCAACATTACAAACTCCCTTCAATCATTCCTACAAAAACCAATCTTTCGCACAAGATTACTAGTTATAACATCGACTATCATGATATGTATCCTTTGATCGAACAAAGTTAGCATCGCCAGAGATTCAACAGGAAGTAATGAAACTTCCCTATCTTCCATCAGCATCATTCTTTCCAATTAAAACTAAATATGACTAGAATAATCTTTAATCCCCCTTTCCTTCATAGGGCTTGCATCACAATTTCTCCAAACTTATGATATTTGGGAAATACAAATCCGCAAAGCATTGACTCATTTAACTACATTGTGAAATGCATGGCCATCTCAGAATGCCAAGCCCTTTCAGACCACCTCTTCTTCTTCAACCGTAATTCTCTACTTCATGAAAATCATAAGATTCTATTATTCAAGTATGATCTTTCAGGGTTCTCATGTAGTCATAAAGAACTACATGGCCTTATTTGGAACCTCATTCTTCTTCAATCATCTTCAGATGGATGATACCTCACCATTCCTCCATTTTATTGGGGTTCTTCTTGATCTCCTTAATTTTGATCTTCATTAACAGCTGTTGAAAACAAATTCAACCTTATACAGAAAGTGGTACCAAAATATTGGATGTCCAGAAATGATGGATCTATATCCTTTTCTATAGTTTATTTATTGCTTTACATGATCTAATATGACTATACATATTATGAGTCATCATAAAAAGGAATATATTCTAGACATTGTAACTGAGTTGATACTCTGTGTTATCTTCATGAGTAATCATAGATAATTCCATCTCGATAATTTTATAATTTCTAATCATCATAAGAAATTTATCACCACCCATGTTGATAAAAAATTTATCCAATCTATCATGATAATATTCATAGGCTACAACATCAGATATCAATACTAAATATGATTCAGATTTTTATTCATTCCTACTAGAAGTATAACCATATTAATTCAAAAAATATATATACTCCCTTCTCCATGTATGGTGTAAGGTAAATGGAAAATAGTTATTATTCCAAAATCAATAGTAAATTATGATTAAACTAAAACAATGAAGAGTATAATTTGATTAAAACCTTTGTTCTATAGGGTGGGAAATATAGATGGTAAAAGTGTTTGAGTAAATATAATCCTAAAACTAAAATATTATTTTTCTCCAACTTGATTTTATCAATTGATCATAAAATATTACTTCTAATCAACTTAGAGTAAAATTATGTTTACATGGTGAAAATTTAAAAAACAATCACTATTTGATTTGAATAATAATGAAGTGGAAAATAAAATTAAATAGTTAAAAACTATGAAAATATTTTAAAATAGGGATAGAAATGAGTACCTGACACTTATCAATGTGAAAAAATAAAATCTGGGTATTTCCTAAATAGGTCCATGCTCTAGGATACTCATGTGATTAATTATTATGTAGGGTTTTAGTTTTTATTCCTGGATAACCCAAACCTAGAACCATATTTTTTAATTTTTATTGGTTATAAATTTTTTATTATAATATTTTATAATGATATAAAGGTAATAGCGGGTGAAACACATCAATGAGGTGGTGGAGAATTGGAGGTGAAGGGGATATTCTAAATGTTTCGATTGATTGAAGAGATTAAAAAATGGAATAATAAACCCTTGTTTCCAACATTGTGTTTTGGAGGTGGTAATATGAATATTATAGTATAAAAACTCCCACATTGAATAATCAAAGTATATTCCATAGGTTTATTACACCATGCACACCCTCTATACTAAACTAAAACTAGTCGGAGTAGGTGTGTTGTGCCATCATGAACCTCTCTAATTTTCCCACTAGAGACTAAAACCTATGTGTTCTCATTAAATAGCCCAACATACATATTTGATTACATAGGTAATATCTAAAATTTTAAAAATAAATAAAAAATAAAAATAAATGATAGATTTATTAAATATAATTTTAATTAAAATTAAAATTCAAAATAATCAACTTCATGTATTAATGGGTATTGGGTAGAAGTTCAGGATAGGATTAAAATATAAAATAATTAGGGATAATCAGGATCAGTTAGGGTATCAGAAGGTCTTTACTTAAATGGATTCAGGGTTGTGTACCCCCAAAATTAGTGGGCACCCATCCCATTTCCATATTAATTATCGACTAACAATTCGAATTCTACTAAAGAATATTATTTCCAAATGATTATAATTGAATGAACCATTTTTGTTCACACAAAGTGGTAGAAGGATGTATAAAACTAATTATAGGTATCCCGGTTCTACATCCCAAACATCCCTAATAGTCATAATTAGAAGAAAAATAAGTTTCCATAGTATCATATTTAAAATGACACTAAAAAATATGAAGCTCTATCCCTGAGCTTGTAACACAAAAAACATTTATAAATAATTTTATTTTTAGAAAATATACATTTTAATTTTAATGATATAAAACACACAATAAAAGAATGGAAATAATTTATTATTAATTTGGAAAATTATGAAATAATTATGCCCATACTATGACTGTTGGGATTTAGGACCACAATTAATATATTGGTTATAAAGTGATCATTAGAATTACGGAATATTAATTGTAATAATATGATATAATTGATTGATAAGGGAGAAATTATGTAATCAACTAGTAGGATCATGAATTTTGAATCTCATTTATTTGATCACAGGAGGGTGGTAGCGTCACTATAGGGTTCTCCATTTAATCAAGACCAAGTTAAACATCAAAAAGTGAGGTTTGAGAAAACTATTCATTGAGATATGTTCAAGTTGGTCGAAATACCCACCAAATAAATTCGGCTCAATCCTCTCCACAGAAGTACAAAAATTTCACACCATACTGTAAAGGATTATACTGGTAAGATAAGGTGATATATGTATCTAGGGGATTACTAGTATTGATTTGTAAATTCTTTTTGGAAATGATATAGTGTTTACTTTGATTCCATATTGTTAAAAATATTTACGGGTGAAATTAGATAAGGGTGAAGTTTGGTATTTTTGGGTCTCTTAATTAATAAAAATAGATTTAATTTTTATCATAATACAACAAAATAAAAGATTTATATTTGAAAAAAATAAATGCTTAAAAAACGTAAAACCCAATTCTTTTTTGGACAAATATAAATGATTTATTTTCATTAGAATAATTTTTTTATGATAGAGACAAAATTTAATATAAAATTTTATGTTTAAAAAAAATAATGAGAAAATATGTATTTTCATAAATATGATATTATAATTTTAGGAAGCCATTAGTGATTTTTAAAGGTGTCAGAAGTCTAATCATATCCTAAAGATAATTTTTCCCAGAAAATAATTATTTTATTTAAATATTAAATTTTAAAAAAATTATAATTATTTTTTTCATAAAATAATTTTTTTTATTCTATACATTTAAAAATTGATTGGGTAATTTTTTTATTTTTCAAAAAAAAATTATAGATGTGAAATAGTAAAATATCCTATAAGAATTGTATAAGAACAATATTTTGTATAGTATATAATGGTTAATATTTCAAGGCTTAAAAGTTAGATGGATATTTTATTTTTAATTTTACTATATAATCTGAATATCATTAAAAATAAGTGAATAAATGGGTTTCTTTTTATGAAATAGTATTTTATTTTAGTATTTTATTCTGAAACAATTTTCCAATCCCTCTATAAATGCCACCCTCATCTAACCATTTATCCTCACATTAAAAAACATTTCATCACTAAACCTCTACCCATATCAATCCCCAACCCTCTTACCATGTCCTAGAAACCTTGGTCTCACAAAAATACCATGTTATGGAGACATAAGTTGTAGCTTAAGAGTAAAAATCCAATTAATGATTTAATATTCTCAACAGAATTATTATATGATATTTTACTCCAATACCTATTCAAATATATTCTATCCATACAATTATAAATATATCAGTATAAATAATATACTAAACATATATTATATTAATTTAATATCAATTTTCTAATCTCCACTTATTCTAATCTAAAATGGAAACGTTATTCATATTGTGGTGACTTCATCACCTCCAAGAACATCATATTTCACATCTCACCATCACCCTCATTGATAACTGAAATTCAAATATTATGATAAAAAATGAAGTAAAATTTTATATATTTTTTTATATTTAGAAATGGATAAATTTATATAAATATAAATGAAACCAATTAAGTGTTCCATTGATAGAAAAAACTCTAGATTAACAAAATGTATAATTATGACATTTATACTAAAAACCATTGATATGTAAAAGAAACTTATGGATATTTGGAATCATTTATACTCTTGGAATAATATGTAAAAAATTTATTCAAACTTAGTGAGTTAATGGAATATTTTTTGATAACATACATAGTTATCTAAAAACTAATGATACCTTGGAACCATGACATGAACGATGTCAGGATAGTGAATATAAAAACAATATCTACATAAAATTAATATAAACTAACATGAATGAGTAGTAATAAATGAAATATATATGAAAATAGTTTTTAATTATGTTTTTAATAATGATAATCTTATTATTCAATAAGTTGGAAAAAGTATTTAATGAATCAAGGACCCCATTTAAGGGGTCTTCTAAAACACCCACATTAATTTTGGGTGGGGAATTTTATTTATTTTTTTCCATTCACCTATATCCTATTCTCATATAATTCTCATAAATTATATATACTTTCCTTTCTTACAATCCTTGTTTTCATGCCATTGTTTGTTGGGAATAATACATTTTTTCTATTATTTAATTCTTTCTTTTATGAAAACTCATTTAAAGGGAATATATTGATTTTTTATCCTTCATACGCTACAAAAAATAATGTATTTAAACATATAGGGTCTTTAAAAACACTCATTTTTAGGTAAAACCATTTGGGATATTTTTTTATATTAATAAAATTATTATTCTCTTACACCCATAATAAAATATTTACCCATTTTCATAAAACCCTACTTAAGAGATTAATTTCCAAACACACTAATCGACTATTTTTTGTGACACAACTTCAAATAATCTCAATTTTCATAAACTATGATTCGTTATTCATGCCTAAATGTAAAATAATTATTTAATCTCTTCTTTCATGGAAATCATTATGATATTCCATTTTTTATTCTCTAAGACAAGATTATGAAACACATTTTCTTTTCATAGGTTTTTCTTATGCTTATTCCCTATGCATGATTCTTTATGAAGAAAAAATATGAATATATATGTTTTGAATTCAATGTATGTTCCCATATTTATTCATCCCACCAATATGTTGAGTATTTTTTCATCTAATGAGATACCATGTATGGTGTACCTGTAGTGAGCCTCGCGCACTTTTTTATGTTCTCTTAGTACTAAGCCTTTACTTAATCTTTTGGAATCATATTTTATGTTGTTGAAATATTCCTATGATTCTATAATCCTATGATATCATCTTCTTTATTCCATAATTTCATGTGAACACATATGATCTATCTTTTTTTTGTAATTATGATATGCCTCATATCTCATATTTTTTACGTGTCAACAAATATTACTTTGATTATTCCATTAATATGATTTAACTATAACCTTTTTCCATTAAATATTTATACATTGTATATTATGTAGTAGTATAATATAAATGGTTAACTTTATGGATAATTAAATAATGATATTGTGTTTTGTGTTTAAGTTGATGTTTTATGTATCTAATCTTCCAAAGTCACTAAACCTCTAGATTTTTGGGGCGCATCTTATTGAATGTTATGTTAAAAATTGTGAAATAAAATGTATGAGGGAGTTGGGATGTAATAAATATCCTCATAGATCACTCTATGAACAACATTTTCACACCAGGACTTCATTAAGTATAAACATGTTAGATGGAATAATAGCTTCATATCCTCAGAATCTCATTGCTCTCCTTGATCTGACAAAGAAGTTGTTCCAAGGCCAGAACCTCCTTGATTTCATAGGATAGAATAATAAACAAATATAGGGGAATGTATATATATATGTAAAACATCACAATGATATATATATATATATATACGCAAATAACATGAAAAAAAAACAATTAGAAGTCTTAAATGATATTGATATGTTGCACGACATCAATATGAGTATAGAGATCCTATAATGTTCAAAAAACATACACATCTTCCATTCAAAAAATAATCCTTTTATATTTATAGATAGGGATATAAAAACTCCAAAATTAGGATTTCAAATTCATTGGATGTGATTGAAACTACATATAATGCATATTCTCCATATTATGAAATAATTTTCTTTAGATTTTATCATTTGTTTAGTTCTTCTTCACTCACCATCACAATGAAAGAATGTTTTGATATATATAAATTTTAGTTTATTTCATCATGGCATATGATCAGAAAAAAATCTTGAAAAAAACTCAAACAATGAACCATAAGTTAAATTAAAAATATTAACAAACACTATTATGACTTTTCAAAACTAAAGATTAGAAGAATGTATATTGATTCAATAGTCTATGATACATCCTTTCCCTCTTACATAGGATATTCGACACATAGCTTTATCTATAAATCACCTCTTCAAAAAGGAATTCCATGCATAGATTTCTCTATAAAACACATATTACTTTGGTTATTATGTACATAGAGTTCCCTAGCCACCCACTCTTACCAACGTAACACCACACATAGAGTTCCTTGGTCATTCATTCACACATAGTCGAACCCAAAATTAATTTTCGATGATCATCCCATTTTACTCAGTGTATAATGTACATATTCAATATTAAAAATTCACATAACATTCAATATAAATGATAAGGAAAAAAGAAACCCTATTCCTCAGGATTCTCCCATACCAACCTCTCATGGATTCTTATGTATCCACATTCATACACCCAACACCCAGATAAATAATTATGATCCTTATGAATTCCCAATGACCACTCTAATAGGTCACTCCAACCTCAACTGAGCTTGAATAACTCAACTTTGGCCAAATTAACCTAGTAGATAGCCCTACCACTACCCATGGGACAAGGTGGGTTTCCACCCTATCAACTATTTTATTATGACTCCACCTCTAAGGTGTTAAAAATATCATCCAAGACCTAATCAATAAAATTGATTACAAAAATAAATCCTCATATGGATATAAATTCACCCTCTACTAAACCAATCCTTAATATTTATATAAAATCCATATCAAGGTAAGGGATTCTTACCTCAATATTAAGAGAGTGTATCACTAAAAAGTATCCTCCAATTCTTAAAAAATCACCGAAAACCTAAAATCAACCAAAAAACTCCATACTTCTGATTTTTAGTGGGTAACTAATGGAAAATGTAATAATAGAACATATAGGGCTTAAATGGTCTTAGAATTAACAAAAACACAATCTACAATTAAAGTTGTTTCAGATGATCAAGAACAGAGGTGGAGAGAGATCAAATTTCTATATAGAAGCTCTAAAATCCATCTAAACTCATGTCAAGATTAGAGGAGAATTTGAATATGGGTTAAAGGGGTAAAATTAGAAGTTACCAAACCAACTATTTTAAAAAATAACCCATAAGAATCATGGCCATGAAATGATTCATGTTTTTAAGAGAAGTGTCGCATCATCGCCCCTTTTGGTCATACTGTTATTTCCCTTAGATAGAGATTCTAACCCCATATCAAATCACCACCAATAGGTGACTAGGTTGATAATATTGTGATATCCCATACCATAGGATCCCCTAATTATGGATCCCTACTTCCAATCCATGGATCCCCACCTTCACCCCATCCTCTATGTCAGGTGTCATACCATGGAACCCTTTTAACATCATGAACACTATTTCACCATTAATAATGACACTATTATAAATTCATTTACTTAATTCTACATATACATGAATCATTCCATAGCATCCCATTTACATGTCATGAGATCCTTCTTTACACAAAACATCACATGGCCATACGTCAAGGCTATACCATGACATCCATTTTTTCTAGAAATCATTCTATAGAACCCTAATGTATAGGTTATTCTCTTTAGATTAGCTGTCAATCATGATGGTAACTAATTCATCATGTTTTAATGACCCACAAACAATAGAATTATAAGTCCAAATAGTTCTGAACCACCAAATCTTAATCACAGTTCACCACTAACACCCCTAAAATAAATTTTTTTCCAGATTCATAAAATTTAAATAAAATTTAAAACATAACACACCATAAAATTCATGGGATGGTTCTAAAACCCAATGTTCATTTCTGGTATATTTTATTATTTCTAATAAATAATTCTATCATGATGATAATAAGTTCCCAATTTGTGTTAGAGAATAGTGGATGTGATTATGATTTTCTTCCACTATATATGGAAATGAAGAATAAATAATTTGGAAGTATTTCACTATGAACCAGTGAAGACATATTTGAGTATCCATTACATGTGACAATTCTTGTCTTTTTCTTCAAGTAATTTATATATTCAATGATGATATTGATATCCATAAAAATTTACATAATGGGAGACCATTGATGGATTTTGGGGATAATGAAGAGAAAATATTATGTAATCCAAAGTAAGATTCATAGATGGTGAATCTATATAAATTATTTTTGAAAAGAAAAGATTCTATAAAGATATGATTTAGACCCCTTGGATTATCTTTCATTATGTTTTAATTCTGTTCATAAATTCCAAAGATGGGAGGGGTTATCTAGGATTAAAAATTATTTAATTCTTAAATTTTAAGAAATATATGGAAATAAGTTGTGTTCTACGTATATAGATTTCTTATTATGCATAATATTTTGAAAGAGATCATTAAAATTTGGGAATATGAATTCTATAAGACTTATTTGAATCCATGCGTTGAGAAAAATCATTTATACTAGCATATAAATCTTGTGTAATACTTTTAATTCCATGTAAGTCCTTTTTTATTAGTATAACTTCAACAATTGATGAAAATTTGAGTTAATGAGATATCCACATTTTTGTTTTTTAATTTTTTTTCACAATAAAATAACATTATGTAATGGAAAAATTCTCTATAGATTTTTCATTATAATTAATCTGTTAAATTTTGGTGAAATCAAATATTAAAATTGATCATCTAAATAAGGAACTAGTACTTGGAGATTATTAGTGACCATGCCAAATAAGAGAAGACCAAGAATGTGAAATTATAAAGATAATGTTTTCCCCACCATAGAAAATTTCATGGTCATAATAAACTGGAAAGAAGATACACACCATGTTGTGAGTATTAGTGTTTCAAATGAGTTACATCATGGTTAGAAATATGAGACTCATCCAGGTTGTCATGTTTGAAAATGGGTTGTTACATATAAACATTCTATAATGGTAACTATAGTGAGATTTCTATTTACCTATAGGAAACAACTAGATAGTCTATGTGATGAATCTAGTCATGGTTTCTATTTAGGAAGCCAAAATTCCAATGACCACTTCATTTTCTATAATTAGTGACTATTTTAATTTCCTTCATCATAGGATGTTTTATGAGATGCGGTATGGGGAGATCTATGTGGTGCCACACTTAGTGTTTCTTCATGATTCATATAATGGTGGAATAAAATTAAATTCTCCAAGATTAACAGTGAAGATAAATGCATTATAATTAAATTACCATTTTAGTTCCCTGATTATATATTTAGTATTTATTAAAGATGGATTTACCTATGATTTTAATGATATTGAAGTTCGATACTCTCATAGAAGTGAAAAAAATCATGGGAATGATTTTATGTGGAACATGATATTATAAATACAAGAATATAGACATTAAAAAAATGTAAGGAAAAAGTGAGAAATTGATACTTCTTTAATTATATATTTATTCAATGTTAGAGAAAAATGACAGATGATGATATTTAGGAACACATGTATATTGAATAGTGAGAATAAAAATAAGCTGATAATATACTTTAGTTTATGTGAATTGAAGAAGAGTAGTGAGAGGTTGAATATAATTCTACATTAAGCAAGGACAAGTGATATAATTAACAATAAGGAAACTATACATGTGTAATTGAAGAAAACAAGGTTGATGCACCACTATATAATAAGACATAGGGGTCAATGAACTATTCAAAGGATGATTGTGAAAGGATCCATCTGAAAGGCTATGTGATTAAATCACATTACAGTCCTGAGGAATGAGCTGTGTGAAATAATAATAAAAACTATAGGGAGGATGGTAACTATGAAATTTTGTATAATGATCCATTATTAAGAGACTGTATCACATGATGGGATGTCATGTAAGAATTATGTGAAACTATTTAATTGGAAAAACTTTTATTATTTGTAGATGAATATTTAGTTAAGGAACATAATCTATTGAAAAAATGAATACTTCTTCAATGGAAAAACATTTAAATTGTTTTTTCTTATTCATTTTATTTATTTTATATATATATGAGGATGATAGACATAGAGAAGATGGAAATG
The DNA here is from genome assembly GCA_963277665.1 of Viscum album. Classification (NCBI taxonomy): domain Eukaryota; kingdom Viridiplantae; phylum Streptophyta; class Magnoliopsida; order Santalales; family Viscaceae; genus Viscum; species Viscum album. The sequence goes on along the minus strand of OY728132.1, from coordinate 1,041,008,304 downwards.
AGGATTTAAACAACCATAAATGTTGAATTAAAAAAGGAATTCATGACAAATGAGTCAATGATCAACCCCTCCCCCTCTTAGTGATCTCATTATATCTAGGAGAAAAAATGGTATTATATCTAGGTTCCCTTATGAAGGACTAAAACAATTTTTCAAGGATCAGGGAGAATGTAAATTCCATTAATAATGATGGTGTATATATTTTTTATGGGAAAATTTTTTGTGGATAATGAATTTAAATTATTCCATATCAATTTTCAAAAATATTATCAATAGGTGATTCTATAAATATTTGATTCACTCTTCTTGGAAGATATACTCCCATGAATTAAACTAGTAAGAGGTATATTGAAATGTTTAATAAATCTATACGTGATATTATTCCACCTCATTATTAATATGTCTATACCAATGTAAATATAAATAAAACATCCAAATAGATATGGGAGAATCTTGTGAATATATATGTGAGTAATTTGATGGCCATGGAAAAAAAATAAAATTTAGATATAGAAGTTCAAATACATCTAAATGGATGATGATCCAAATATAGATGATTTCATATCCCAAATAAATTATATTGTAATCCAAATATGAGGTTTTTTGGGTACATAAAAGGATGGAAATGTTGTGAAGAAGTTGATGAGGAATTTCCTAGATAGATTTCTTCTAAATATTTCTCCCCATAATGAAAATATAGATCTATCTATTGATGAGACAAATTTAACACTTCGTAATTACAATTTAAGGAAATACATAGTTTTCTAGAAGAATGATAAAGTAAGATTGTATTTTAAATCCATTATAAAATTTATGGTTATAGATAAAGAATGTGAGAACTCCAGTGATTATGAAAAAAAAGAAGATAAATTTTTCAAGATAGTTATAACCCATATTTCAACGATGTTTAAAAGTTATTAAAGTAGGAATATGGGAAAATAATAATTGAGGTGTTATAAATGTTAGGTTTTTGGGAAAAGCATTTAAATCTATCTATAGAAAAATGATTAATATATTATAGAAGAAAAAGGTTATAAAACCACTAGTAGTGAGGACCCCTAGAGTAGATTATTAAAAAAATATAAAATTGTGACTCTAAAAGAAAGAACTAATTTTCAAGAAATACTATGAAAAACTTGGGGATAAAAGAAGTATATGAAGACTCATTTGATTAGAGTGAATTTAATGACTAATGTATATCTCATTAATATAAACCCTTTATTTATCATATTAGAAATCATAAATATACTTCAAGTAGTGTTAAGGGAGGAGAAAATTTTTACAATGAATTCATGATTAGGTGTAAAATTTAAGTTTCACATGATAAAAATATAAAACTATATAATAAAATATAATTTATAGAGAATAGATCGTATCATGAAAGATAAAAATTTCTTGGAAGGATAAAATTTTGACATGACTCAATGAAAATTTGAATGTAAAGGACTATGAACTGAATGTTTTACAATATTATTTCATTAAATTTGATGGAACCTTGGAAAATATTAGATAATATTATAATAATGAAAAATTTATTCAAGATGATTCATCAAAAGAAACTTAGAAGACTGGCCCAAAGAGAATGATATGTATGAATTTTACTTTTAAGTGACACTAAATTTATTTTCATTGTTAGTATAGATTCATAAAGAAATATAGGTTTTTTGGATGATGAAATATATGAGAAGGTCACATCAACATCAAAGAATATTTGGGTTTAGGTAAGGAAGAAGCTATCCCCAATGATATAGCTATATATGATTTTCATGATATCTATATAGAAATTAAATTTTCTTGGTTAGATTCAAAAGTATATTGAACGATCAATATTGAGGGGGTAATATCAATGCTCTGATGATTTTGGGCACAAATCTTTTAATTGTTGGAAAAACATTTTATTACAATGGAACATCAATGAATATAGGGGTGTTGGTTAAATTAAATGATTAAGAATTTTTTTAGAAATAGAAAAAAATCATTTAATTCATAATTATTAAAAATAAATGTATGTGAAGAATAATACACATAGTGATAAACTTTATAATGATAAAAAATAAGTATAAAATGTAATAAAACTGGTAACAAACAATGTGATGAGTTGGTGAAAGAAAAAATATTCATTATTAATAAAGAAAACATGAAATAATTGAATATTTCTAAGAGAATATATAAGGGATATTAAAATTCATTTCCCTTATTGTAAATGATTGTATTAAAGTTCTACATGGACAAAAATAAAATCTAAATAAAATAAAGAACTATCATATAAAAAGGTGTATACGGTTTATATCAAAATATAAAGAACCCACACAAATAAATATTTTGAGAGGAATGTGAACACTATGATGTCTTTGAAGGATTGTGATATGAAATTTAGAAGTGAAGATATAAAGATCTCTTCAAGTGAAAAAATAATGAAATTGGAGGATATTGGTTTAGATTCCACTCTCAACCATGATATTATTTAGGAAAAGTATAGAATAATTCCTACTTATTCCTTTTATTTTATTATGTGTAATAAAATGTAGGGAATTAAAGGAAAAGAACATAATGGTGGAGTTAAATGAGGTTTTAACATTTGGATAACAAATGGGACTTGCTCTCATAGAGTTTTCTAATAACTATGAAGAAGAAAAATTGAGTTCACCCCTTTTGGGGGAGTAAAAATGATGTGGTGGATTTCAAACCATGTCGTTCCTGAAATTCATGAATTTCAATGTATTTATATCTTCTAAAAATAAATTAAATGTTTATAATAGGGGTATTTCAATATCAAATTTTTTAATTTTTTATTATGATAAATATTTTATCAAAGGGGGTATTAGATAATGTTTTTGATAAGAGAAGTAGAGAGATAAATCAACATTGGGTCTAAAATGTTATGATGAATTCGTTGAGTTGATTGTAGGATATCATTATCAATAAAATCTATTATAAAACCCCTAAAAGTGAATTATTAATAATTGTTTAACTTGGATAGAAATTTATGGATAGTCTTATTGTCTTAGATTAGATAACCTAAAGGCTCTTGGATATGTTTTTTGTGGTTCCATCCCTCCATCACAAGTGAATTAAGTTATAATTCCAATATTAATAGGGAGAATATTTTATGAGGAATCAAAACTTTTATTAATAATAATTAGGGGAATGTTGGTAGTGATTAACCCCTATGTAACCTTTGAATTTATTATCAATAATGGTGAGATAAAAAATGAATAAAAACATATTGACATAAAATGTTTTAAAGGTATTGCAAACACAATAGAGGATATTAATGTTTTTATGTGTTGGAATGTATTTTTATCATTAATATTGTTTTTCATGATTATTTGAGGAAATTAATATGTATTTGAGAAGAGTACATGTGATTATTATTTTCTACCACAATGCACAGAAATAAATAATATAAACGTTGAAATATTTGTTGAAGAACATGTAAATATATATTAAATAGATATTTAATTATGATGATTGATTTTTTTAATATTATTTACTAGTTCTTAACTAATAGTATTATCCCCAAAAATTTACAAAAGGGGGAGAAGATAGATGGATTGTGGTGAGATTGAAGAAATTATATTAATAAGTCAAAAATAATACTATAAGTGGAGAATCCATCCAAATTATGTTAAAATGAAAAGAATTGATTAAAAATGATTAAAATCCCTTTGATGATGTTTAAGGATGTTTTTAAGTAGTCGAGAAAGTTTTATTAAGGACCAGAGTGGCTATGATTAAAAATTGGTGTATTTTGTAATTTGGAGATAGAGGTTAGAATACGGAAAGTCCCTAGTGTGTTTCTTTTCTATCATGTGTAACAATTAAAAGGATATCATATATCCTTTCATGTATTTCTTTTATAAATGCATAAAACTGAATTAACATTGGTTTCTGAGTGTAAGAATTCATATCCATGTATGAATCTGGTGTAAGACATTAAATTTCATAGTTTACATTGAATATATGTGTATTAATTTAACACTTTTTAAAAATTGAGTTTTTGATACATCATGATTTATCATTTCTAGTGTATTTAGAAAAATAAAATTAGTTAATAAAATAGAGATATTATTCATGGATTTAACATCATTATTAATTTTTTAAACTATGATTCAATGCACTATTAAAATATACTACTCAAATCGGGGACTAGTGTATTGGGAAGATGACAGACCGTGTAAAAAAAGAAATCTACGACTTTGAAAATGGTAAAACAGAAATGTACATGCCATAGTCAGGCTATAATCATTGTATGATGGGATGAAAATGCTCACCATGTTGTAATGTTGATAATTTTAGGTTATATTCATCACAACGAGGAATAAAGATACTTGTTCATGTTTCCATATTTGAAAAATAGAGAGATATAAACAAGCATGCCACAATGGAGAACATGGTGAAATTATAATTTACCTAAAAAAGAAAACTATCTAGTATACATCATAGAGTTGTTCATAGTGAATATTTGGGAATAGAAAATTGTAGGCATCATGTTGTGGTATATAATTGGGGACCATTTTTATATTCCTTCATCATTGGATGTTTTCCAAGATCCATCGTGGTGTTCTTTTTATTGTGGAAAACATCATATTGTGGGATGATTAATACAGATGTGGAATAAGCTCAAATGTTTTATGATTTGTGGGGATGAAAATGATATGTTATTTAAAATTCCACTTGGATATTCTTGACTAATTCTTGAAAATCATTTAAAGATTCATGTATATATGATTTAAATGATATTTTATATTGATACTCCAAAAGAATTTAATGTGCTAAAAACCCTGGAAATTATTTCCAACAGATCCTAAGATTAAAAAGAGAAGAAAGTGGATAATCAAAAATATTTATAGGAAAAATATAGGCATTATGGTGACATTGGAATTAAACACGTATGAATTCAAGGTTCATAACAAACCATTCCAAAAAAAATAAAATTGAATGACTTGAAGGTATATTGAATTTGGAAGATTATGAATAAAACTATATCAATATAAACATAAAAAATATTTTTTTTAGAAACACCATATATTTCTCCCAATATCCATGGATCTTTTAAGAAACTATAGGATATCTTGGGGAAAATACATAAGGAAAAGGGTGAGCAAGAAATCACAGTAAAGTAATAAACATAAAATGAAATTATAAAATGAGATTAAACAGGAATAAAATGATATAATAAAGAAGTTGATCATAATAATAAACACATTTCACAAGGAAATTATTTCAAAAATCATAAACATGTCCAAAAAATATAAAACATTATATCATAAACAAAATTCAAGGTTCACTCCCAATACCATCGTTATAAAGTGGAAAACGTCCTAGGGTGGATTAAAATCACTCTATAATACCTTACATAATGTCTCATGAGATATAAATCTTTACCTAATGCATTGGAGCGATATAATAGACCCAATAATCTCAGGTTTATAACATAATCACTTTTCCTAGGTTTATAATGCAACCACCCACCCTTAGTTTGTAACATAACCACCAATCCTTGGTTTATAATGAAACCGTCCATACGTGGTTTATAATAGAACCACCCATTACTTATCCACATATATATATTCCATAAAAATGAAATCATTCATCATATCATAAATATCCCAGGGTAGTAAAATGGGTTTCATTCAACAAGTCAGCTAAATCTCTTGGTAAATAACATTCAATCAAGATAGTAAAACATATAGTATTTAAACCTTTTAGAAAAAGGGTATACGGTTAAGAAAATAATTCATCCTAATAAATCTATATAAGGAATCTAATTGAAAAAATATCAATAAAAGGAATCAATAATAGGTTATTCAAAAAGGAAAGGAATTAAAAGAAAAATTATTGTTATACACTATAAATCATTCTAGGAAGGGAAATGGAATGATGGATCATTAATTTGATAGAATATATCAGTGCATAATCTATATACATAAAGTTTTTGGATGGAATCATTCGATAAATATCTTTAATAAATCATAATATATATAATGGGATTTGACATAGATGAATTTTTTATGAGTTTTAGAAAAAAACACTCTTAGGAAATAAGAAATAACATTGATCTTGGGAAATAGTTTTTTAAGAAATATTTTATATAACTAGGAGAAAATAATTTCATTTATAAATATTAAAACTATAAAAAAAGAATATTTTTGTCAAAAATGACCCACACAAAAAATATTAATTTATATTCAACTATTTTTTTTGGAAAGTAACATCAAGGTAGTCAAAAATTATCTTATTTATTTTTTGAAATATATAAATTGGTTTTCAAAAAACAGGGTTTCTTATAATAAAATAAGTCACCTTCAAAAACACTTTTATTGAAAACAACATCACACGGAAAGATTAAAACACTTCTAGTTTAAAACATGATAAAGAGCAGAAAATTTTTTACAAGGATATCTGAAGGAGAATTAAATGATTTTTATCTTATAATGAATGTATAAAAAAATTTCCCAGATGGGTTATCATATTTGAGAGGTCTCAATTTTAAAATGATGTCTGAAATAGAAACCATATGACTTGAGTAACATTAAAATAAAAAACCTTCAAGGATAGATGTCGTGAAATTAAAACATATTTATCATGAATAAATGTAATTAATTATACTAAATGTAAAATTGGCCAAATAAACACCCAATAAATGAAATTAGGTTCATAACATAAAATATATATCAAAGAAGTAGATTTTAGGACAATATCCTTAGAGTTTTAATAATTTTTTAATCAAATGTCATTGGAATCCTGAAAGTCATGTGCCTTTTTAAATACCATGAATTAAAAAAACAACTTTCAAAATTCAATCTTGTGTAGTATATACAGCATATAAATATGAAATTTGTGCATAACATTAAAACAATTATCATTGAAGTGGAATTAAGTTTGAACCCTTACCATGTTCATTCTAAGCATGCATATAGAATTAGTAATAATTAAAATAATTTCATTAGATAATCCCTTAATAACCTTATCCAAATATAAATAATGTTACAATATCCATTAACTATCATATGTTATTTATTTATAACATATTTTTCTTTCCAAAATTCGTCACATGAGGTTGTTTTGTAAATTTCTCTATAAATCTATATGTATATTCCTATTATACTGGGAATTGTAAAATATTTTCATAATATCCCTAATATTAATAGTGTTATGTATGTATTGTTTATATATGAAATATTTTTTTATATCTAACCATGATCGGTGGTGATGAAAAATGAAACTCATTTCTTGTAGAGTGTAAGTTCACATGCACGCATGATTAATGTTTCAATTTATCAAAGATGAGAGGGAAATATAGTATATTATCATTTTAAATTTAAGAATATTATTTGTGTTATATAACATATTTATTCAACTATTTGTATCCTCTATTATTATAGGTGATGAAAAATTAAATACATCACCGTGTGGAGGTGTTAGTCCCTGCAACACACTAACATCACTATTGTTTTCTTAGAGGATTAAGGGGAAAAAATAATGGATATTAAATTAATATAATAATGTCATTATATAATAACGAAGCTTATTTAATATATATTTTTGTTTATAATATACATGGAAGAGAAAGAAGAAGTGAAATGTTATAAATAAGGTGACACTTACTTTGGAGACCTTATTTTCTCTTACATCCATCCATCCAATGGTCTGGAGGCCTTCAATTTTTTTAATATTTAAAATAGAAACCCACTTTTGAGGGAATAAGTGGGAACCCTATAGACATCTTAAAATTAAGAGAAAAACATTTCATGATGGTCTAGTGAGACAAACCAAACTGATACATGGAGCTACCCCACCCCAATATATCAACATTAAAAAGCACTCCATCATTGCAAATCTAAACAGCAAGAAAGTGTCCTGTATCCAAGCACAGACCCGATCTAATGGCTGACACCATACCCTTTAAAACATCAAAATTCGAAAAGCACTGCAATGATGAAGGAAAACATTGGAACCTCATCTAGGGCCTCATCCACTAGTCGAGTCTGAATATATCACCATACCAATAGAAATCACAAAAGAAACCTTTCAACCTTTCTAAATCACCAATCCAAATGCCTCCATCAATGATCATTCTGGACCAACATCGAGATCCTCCTCAAACACCCATGTCACTGAAGTTACATAAACCCTGAAGAAAATCCAAAGGGTGTGAGATCAGGACATCATCTCCTTGTATTGGGTGGCCCGACCCCACACTAAGGGAGTATCACCAATGAGGGGATCAAGGTCATCATGAAACAACGGTTCCACTCTGGGAATGAGTCTACAGCGATTAAAACCATGGATGCACCCTCATCAGGTTCTAAAATCTCATAGAAATGAGAAATTGGAAGGGCCAGATAAGAACCAACCAGGTTGAATCAGAACACCAAAACTGAATCCAACCAGATGAAACAAACCACTGAAAAAATAGAATCCAACTAGAACAAACAGACCAAAAAAACAGAATTAAACCCGTAATGCCAACAGAATCTGCAACCCATACCTACTCGCTCCAAAAACCATATATCTGACCAGAAAACTACACCTGGTTGAGCCAGATGAGCTGAGAATCCCCGGATTCTCCCACGACACTGGATGAGCAGGTCTTCGGATCCGCACCTAAAATACCGAAGGAGTCCAAGCACACTGCCTAACTTTAGAGCCTCACCAAATTTCAACGGACGAGGCGAAGCACACTGCCCCAAACTCACACTGAGCCTCATATTCAACGATATGGTGAGCCAATCTAGGATGAGAATCGATGTTCTGCCAATAAGGATGCGCCGACCCTAGCCGCTCCACCGAAGTTGAAAGCAGATCTGCACCAAGATTCGTCGACTATGAGAGGAAGGGAACCACACCGAGCCGTCCCTTAGAGACGTGATCACACCGGTTGGGACCCGGCACAAAATCCAGAAACAGAACCAGTTTAGAGTTGGAGGGGATTCCATGACTAGAAGAAACCCTAGTCACTATGGATTGGGAGAAACATGCTGCTTAGAGTCCTCTTCTTATCTTCTTTTACATATTTCCTTGCAAGTGAAGTTGTATGTTAAGTTCTAGAGGCTAGGAGAGTAAGGAGAAATCATATAATTATTGGATTGGTATTTATTCTGATATTAAAGGTACATTTGAATGTAAAGTGTAATAATGGAGGGGTGGATGTGATCACCATTTATAATTGAAGAAAATGGAACTTTTTGGAACACCTTTTGTACTTCAATGATATCAACACACTATTTCTTGGTCAAATGCTCCAAAGTATTTAAATAATAGTGAGTGGGGTTTATATGGTTCTATAAAAACTCAAATAATTATTTCCACCCATTTTATATACATCTTAATGGTGTTACCATTATGTATTTTCATTTTACTCTTTTACATTTTAAAACATGTAACTCGTTTTAAAATAAGAGATTTTATAATTTATTAAAAGTATAACATAACCAAACTATAAATATTTGGGTGTTATGGAACAAAAAAACCTCTATTTAATTTAATTTTATTTCTAAATATTATAATATCATCTTTTAAATTAAAATAGATAATGTGTAGAAAAACTCTTTTAACAGAAAAATGACATTTTGAAAATTATGGGTTATTAATATTATTTGGTATGGAATAAAAATTAAATAAGTGGTAATATAATTATTTATGTGTTTATAAAATATATATTATTCACTATTATAATTAACTTAATTTAATTTGATTGTTATAAATTCTTGGATATTAAAAAAATAATTATGTAAAAATAATTATTTCACTATTATCTTGGTAGTTAGAATTAATCTTCGTGATATTATCACCATTCCAAAAAATTAAAATAAAATATTTATATAATATTTAAATATTGAGATTAAATAGAAAATATCTTTCTTATATTTAATTTCTAAAAGTTATAAAGTCTAATTTTTATTATAAGCATATAAAAGTGGGGCTTTCTACGAAATTTTACATGAGTTTTCATGAATGTTAAACATGTGTTTTATAAATAAAATATAATATTTTGAAATGATATATATTACATATTACATATTTATATTTTATATATATAAATTGATTTTTATCATTTAGTACAATATTTTATAAATGCGATAGTTTTTATTAAAATCGGTATTTTTACTATTCACCAAAAAATAAATTATTTTAGAAAAAAACCCAAAAATTATCTTTACATAATGTTGATTTAAAAAATTGAAAATTGATTTTAGTGTCTACATATTAAAATTCTATAATTTAAAAATTTAATTTTTGAATCAAATCAAAAAAATTACTGAAAAGAATTTTTAATGAAAAATGCCAATTTTAAATATTAACTTTTATTATTATTATTTCTTATTATTTTCCACATAAATCAGTTTTTACCAATTTTTAATATCGAACATAATTTATCATCATTAGTGATACAATTTTTCAAAAAAATCATATTTCATAAAAAGGAAATTTTTATAAAAATTAATTTTCTATATAATAAATGAACTAATTCGTCACTACAGGTAAAAAATTGAATTTAATTCATATTAAATATAGAAATTATTTTCATTCTACAAGTATTTCATAAATTGGTTACTGTTATTCATTCTTTTTAATTCAAAGGCTAGGTTTTAATGACTATAGGTAAATATTTATATATTATCTAAATATATCACATTTACATTTATGTTTAATGTTGTGTGTGGAGAAAGATATTGAATGAATTGAATTAATTAGAGGGAAAAAATATTCAAATCTTATGTTGTTACATTCACTCATCCTAAATTAATTATATCCTCACAATATTAATTATTACCTACAAATGAAAATAGATAATTTTTTCTTATAGATAGCCATGAATAAATATATAATTTATATAACAATATCAACCATAAAAAATTTGGAAACATATCTTTATCCTTATTATATGATTATCCCTAATATTGAGTTTTTATATAACAGTGTGATCTATGAGTCTATCATTATTTGGTATCAAGAATCACATCGTAATGGGTGATCATAATCATCCATTAATAGACTATTATTGGTTGATATAAAATATGACTACCTTATTCAAAATAACTTTTCCAATATGTAGAGAGAACCAATCCATTTGTAGAATCACATTAACTTTCTCAAGGATAGATAATAAAATGTTCATTGGAAAATTTCCCACTAACTTAAACTTTGGATTGAATAACCAAATAAAAATTATTTTTTTATTAATAATTCAAAATCTGGACATTGAGGTGAAAATTTTTTATTCTTATCAAACATTCTAAGTAAAAAAGAGCGGGTTAATCAATATATAAATATAATACTCATAGTTCTTACATTGATGATTGGTGTTCCTCACACCATATCATTTTCAGAACACACTTATGTAGGTTTTATTACATAATATTTTTATTATTCTCTAAGATGTTGAATTTCATAACAATTATCATCCATATTAGCCTTTTGAATTAAGGAATTATCCAACATATTTCCATTTTGTCTATAATTAATGAATTATACCATTTATGGTTTTTTGGACACACACTTTCTACTAACATTGTACTAACCAACATATTAATATTCTTACACTATTTTGATGATAGATAAACCCTATTATATAGTTAAATAATTTTCCAATCCCCTTATGGTAATTAAAATAGTGCCTCTTTCAAGTTTTTGACATATAGTTGGTTGAATATCTCTTCTTTGATCATCTTCATTTCTTGAATTTTTATGAGCCTCTATTATTATCTTATTTAGTCTATTCTAGTATTCTGCTATGGTAATAGTTTTTGTCATGATTCATGATTTCTAGTTATAAAGAATCACCATATTTTATAGTCCATTTCCCACATCAATGGGAGGATCATTTAAAAAAACATTACCTAGTTCCTCACACCTATGGTTAACTCTGTTACGTTTGGTTACAATAATTACTAAAACCAAAATGGGTTAACATGATTGAGGTAAAATTATCATCACAAGAGAAGTATCCTAGATAACCAAAGTGAAATTTAACCACAAGATGTATCCCCTTTATAATACCCCCATGTTAGACTATAATTCTCTTTTTTGTAGTTGTATCAAAAAAATTTAACCTATATCATTCATATTTTAACCTATATCATTCTAAGATCAACTTATATCATCTTTGGTTAAAACTAAATATTTCATGATTCATTATAGTTTACCTTAAGTTGGGCTCTCTTATAATTATCAACCTATTCCCTCAAAGTAACTATGAAATAATTTCCCCATGAAAGTTCATAAAATAAATATGATCAACTATATCATACCCCTAGAAGTGACTAGCCATGTTTTAAGTCATAGTCCCACTCATCACACATTATAGTGATGATTTATTCATTACTCAACTAACCCTATTCAGGGTGATTACCCCTAGGTAAATTTCTGCCACAACTCTATCAAGATTTTAGTATCTAGACAAGGATTTCATTACAAAGAAAACCCCATGATCTCTAATTTTCTATAATTTTTGGATATTCTTATATATGTAGGATTATCCCTTGGACTTCTCCTTGGGGTTTTCACTATGATTATTTCATCATAGTCTCCAAAAATGACTAGACATTCCATTTGTACCAACTGTGGTGACTTATGCCTTATAAACATATTATTTCATAATTATTAATAAAATTTTCCAAAAAAATAAAATCCAAGTATCTAGAGGTCTGGTTTCTTTATAAGATTAGGAATAAAATTAAATAAATATAAATAAAAAACCTTTTATTTTAAACTCTATGTAGTATTTATAACATACATTGAACATGTAAAACTATATAAGATATCTTAGGGAAAATAAATAATGAAATGGGTGAGTTGAACCACCCATTTAGGGAATACACATATCAAAAAATCATTACATGAGAGTAAATATGAATAACATGATATCATAAAGTGGTTGACCATAAACATAGAGGTATAACCTAAGTTAATAATTTCATAAGATCATATAAATTTTAAAAAAAATATAAAATATGATATTATAAAAATAAGTCAAGGGACACTCCTAAATCCATCATCATAAAGTGTAATAATTTATATAAGAGATTAGGATCACTCCAAAATCCCATACCTAAATTTTCATGATATATAAAGATTTAACCAATGCATTTGAGGGAAATAAAGGACCCACCTATATCAGGTTTAGAATATAACCACCAATTCTTGGTTTATAAGGGAACCACCCATCCATGGTTTTTAATAGAACCACTCATCATTGGTTTATCATAAAACCACATTTCACTTATCTATACATGTGTTATAAATAAGAAAATAGTCACTAATAATATCATAAATAACACATGGGGAAAATATAAATCCTTCAAATCATCTAGTGACTCAATTGGTAAGTTCTATTCAATAAAGATTGTAAAGAATGTGGTATTTACATCATATTGATAATGGGTACATGTTTAAGATGTAAATTATCCCCAATTAGGTTATGTATGGAATCAATGTGACCTCTCATCAATCAAATGAATCAATAATAGAATATTCAAAGATTAAATGCATCAGAAACTAAGATTCTTATACACCAAAAATGATTAGGCAAGACAAATATAGTGATAGATCGATCCATTGATTAAAGAGGCCAATGAATTATCCATCTTGATCAATCATGTGGATGTTTTAATTCAATGAATTTACCCAATAAATCATAAGATATATCAAGGGATTGTGACTTAGATAAAAAACATGTTTTATGAATTTTGAGAAAAAAAACTGAATTTGAAAATAAGAAATACCCTGGATATTTTAAAGAAAAATTTGAAGAAAAATTTGATTAAATAATTATAAAATATATTTTTCTAAATAAAAAAATCATCGATAGGACGCTTCATATAATGAGATAAATATGGTGGAAGATTCATTTACAAAAAACATCAAAAGAGATTATTTTATATCCCAAATGACCCATGTGAAATGAATTAAGGTATTTTAATTTATTTTTATTAGAAAATTAGATCATGGTAGTTTAAAATGACCCTTTTCAATTTTTGAAATTGATAAAAGTCAAGTCTAAAAATATTTGACTTTAGTATAAATGAAATTATCTTTTAAAAAAGGATTTTTTTGAAAACCACGTTGATGTAAAAGATTATAATAATTCTGGATTGAAACAAAGTAAAGAGAAGAAAAATTTCACCAAGGATAACTATAAAAGAATAAAATTATTTTGGTATTATAATTAAATCCTAAACAAATTTTTTTTATGGATTATTATATTTAATAGATTTTATTTTTTAAAGAACGTTTGAAATATAAACCTTACGTCTTGAGTGACCTTCAAATCCAAGACCTTTAGGGAGATATTTCCTAAAATTATACTTAAAATATAATATATAAATATAATTCGTGGTATTATATATCCAATTTATTTTATAAACATCCTATTAATGAAATTAGGTTTATAAATTAAAATATGTCTCAAAAAAAATTCTTGATACAAACCCCTTTCATATTTACTAATTTTTTAATTAGATATCATTGAATGATTAAAAATTATATGGTTTTATAAATACATTAAATTAAATCATTGAATATTAAAAAATCATATGAATTATATACTACATATAAATAATAAATTGGTCCATAATAATAAAACATTCCTTAATTAAGAGGATTCGAGATGGAACCCATACCTTGTTCCAGATTTGTCCCACACATGTGCCTAAATTCATGAATAATTATATTAATTCCATGAGATATTTATATAATAACATTATTGAAATATATTAAATATTATTATATCCTTTAAATATCTTATATTTTTTATTTATGATATATTTTCATTGCCTATATTGGTTACATGAAGTTGTTGGTCAATTTTTTCATAACTCCTTCTCTATGTTGACCAAAGTAGAAAGTGTTGTGAAATTGTTTCAAAATGACCATAACATTAATATAGTTATTTATATTAGTTTTATATATTAATTATATTTTTAAATCCCACCATGATTGGTTTTGATGAAAAATGGAACTCATTGCTCATGGAGGAGATAGTTTGAACGTACGTGTAACAGCCCGAGATTTTATGAAAAGTATTCTTTTTTTATTTTACTAATGTCTTGTGTTATACGCTACACCAAAAGGAGCTTGCACAACATGCATCCTTGACTTGCCTAGCATTACACGTAATCGCAACCTTCCTCGATAGCGTGTGTGGTACGTAATCCTGAGTTTCATGAAACAATGATATGCTATTAAAATATTATTAAAACTAGCCGTTATGAATAGTAATAACCACTTTTTAAATTTTAGAAATTTTAACTCTCAAAATGAACTTCATTTTTGGATTCGGAGTATCGAATTTAGCCTAAGGTGAAATTTTGGTACTTTTCGGATAACTTTCATATTCTGATGAATAGTGAAAATTACCAAATTATAATTAAAAACAACTTTTTTAATCGAAATAATTAATAGTGATAAATCATTAATTTGAGTGGTTTTAAAGTATATTTAGAATATATTTTTACAATTTAATACAATGTTGGTCATTGGATGTAATTTCACATTTAAACTAGACATAAACAAGTGTCAATCTTTTGATAGATATTGTTTCTTAAAAACACGCTATTTGTTTTAACAGCGGGATTTAATTATAAAATTAATTAATGCAACTTTTATGTTATGAATTTGGTAAAATAGACTTCATTTTTGAATTCGGAATATGAAATATAGCTTGGGATGAAATTTTGGCATTGTTATGAAAAACATCAATTTTTGATGAATAGTGAAACTACTAAGTGGTAGGTTAAAAACTGAATTTTGCATAAAACTTAATTTTACCGCTTATGTGAATGGAATTTCAAAAATCCGAGAGACATGGTTAATATCAAGGACTAAAATGTGGTTCAATGAGATGAAAATAATTTTTTGGTGAATAGTAACTTTTTACTTTTTTTTACCACGGTTAATAGTAAATAGGGTATCTAAGGGTAAATATGATATTAATATTACCCTAACACATGTCCTAATTCTATTGGACAAGTGTAATTCGACCAAAAACAAACTTAGGAATAAAATATGACCATTTAGGCCCACTTGGATTAGATTAGGACATTTATTATTAATTTATTTAAAGAAGGGTTAAAATAGTTAAAATCAAAGTTTAATAAGTAAATCATTTTTAATATGGGGTTATACATAAGATAAATTCGACTATAAATATTAATTAGAAAGATAAAAATATTTCCTACATGATGGTATTTTATTTGTAATTTTTAGACATCAAATAATTTAATTTATTTATGACACAACGATGATGCAGTAATTATCTTATTAATGAAATATTGACATAATTGATGTTATAAACACCAAAATAAATGTAATTTGAAAATTTTTATGAATTCCACTAATTTTCTAGGTTACTATGATATATTAATGTTTATTTAATAAACTTGGTTCGAACATTTAATTCTGTTATGACTTTCACAAAAATCATATATCAAATAGTGTCAAAATTGACACAAAATAGTTTTTAAATCAAATATTATATTATTAATTGTTATTTTATTCCTAAAAATCTAAGGTTCGGCCAAATGACTAAGATAAGGATATATATATTAATAATAAACAATTTGGGGTTCGTTTGGCATGTTATAGTAAGTGTATTAACCATATAGTGAAAGAAAACAAAAAGACATGGTAAAAGTTAAATTATTTAACTTAGAGTTAAATCTAATTGATAAGGTTAAAATAATATCCTAAACTTGTCTAAATTCTATTGGTTGATAGGATTTCGACCCATCCCCACTTTAGCTTCGAAATAAGACCCTTTGGAACCATTATAAACCGATTTTGACTCTAATATAAAATAATATTTTGAGATATTCCTAAGGTGCCCCTCTCCTCCCCTATAAAAGGACACCTCCTCCCCCTCCTCCTGACACCAATTTGAGCACTCAAGCTCGGCCAACCCCTGCCAAAATCTCTTCTCCACTTCCCTATCAACATCCTAGTGGTTCTGGTCTTCCTCAAAGACCAATTCTAGTGCCCTAAGAGGAGGTCTCAAAGAGGCACTTCAAAGAAGAGGTAATTACCGTTACCAATTCTTTCATCTTTATTTCTTCTTCCACTTCTTCTTCTTAGGTTGTTTCATTATGAAGTAATAACATCAGTATCACTCATATACTGATATGTTATTATAAGTATGAAACAACCCTATTTCACCATCTATCCATCCTACGGAAAAAGAAATCACCGCGCGTGCGTACGTACGGAATACCGTCTCCACGCCGTGGTGTAATCTATTTTCCACCACCACCTTACATGGATGGGTATAATGGTGTAAAGAATAACTATACATAGTTATTACAACATCATATTGATTCTGATATATTGTATAATCCACTCCAATTCAATTCAATAATTATAGGAATGATATCATCGCTCGTGCGTACGTACGGACTACCGTCTCCACGACGCGATGAGATTCATTCTCCATGTTAACCATTTAAGAATGATTATAATGTATATATAAGAAATAATAATGAAATATATGACATTATAAAGCTACTGGATTTATGTATATATATACATATGTATGTCATCTACTTACTTCCATTTCAAGACAATAAGGAAAGAAAAACAGCGTTCATGCGTACGTACGGACTACCGTCTCCATGAACGGTGTTTTTCATTTTATTTATCTATCTATTATATATATATACTGAATATATATGATATATAAATCATATTTTATATTCTGGAAGTAAGTAAATCATGATATAAGTAATAATGATGTCAAGAACAACAAGTCAAAACACCTACGATAAATGAAACGATTTTACCCAAAACGCTTCTTTAACATGGAATTTACAATAGAACGGGTAATATAATGTCATAAGTGAACCATATATGATATCATAACAATGAATATGATTCTGTAATAAGTCAATGACATTATTTAAATCATTATACAGGAGGTTCGGACACATACGAAGCAAATTGGACCTAAGGTAAGGGAAATATCACAATCTCATTTTATTCGAGATTGTTTATTCGTAAGTATTTACTGGGGTGTATTTTATCATCCACATCCATGTTTCATCAATATGTAATATTATTTTCATCCACCTACAATTGTTTAAATCCATTTTTACCCTTCGGTGAGTTTTTAGTAAAAGAAATAAAAGGAATCTTTTGTCGTTTTTCGTACGAGGTACTTTTTGACTTTTCCGACAAAAGTACGAAGAATGTTTTTTTAACTTATACGGCATGAATGGATTTTAAAACATTATTTCCAAGAAGCTTCCTTTACAAGTTTTCAAGTTTATTTTTAATCAAATTCTTTTATTTTAATGTTTTATGACATGTTATGAAAGGAAAAATGTTTTTGAAGTAGAAAGGATATTTTCCTCAAGAATGGAGTTCAAGTGTTTTATCAAAATTATTTTCCATCTAAGATAATAAAAGGGTTCTGTTTTTATCCCTATTATTACATGGATTTGATTATGTTGTGATGGAAACATTTTTATGAATTCCTTTATCTTATATGAATTGATTTATGATGTCATGATGTTTCAAGAATCCCATTTTTGTTACATGTGTTATGCGATGATGTATGTTTTATGATTATGTGGCACACATAAGAAAGGATTCATTATAAGATGGGTGGGACCTATATCTCCCTCCAATGCATTGGGTAAAGATTTTATATCTCATGAGATAGACATGGCTGAAATGGTAGGTTATACCGGTTCAGTGAAACAGGACTGAAACGAGGGTTACTCGATTCAGAAAGGGACTTTGTCCACTAAGATAGTCTTGGCATTGAGTCTTGACTAACAAGAAATGATTCTCTATGATTATGTGTGTATGCCACAAAGTTTCATGTTTTATGTTATGATTATTGGGATTACATTTCACTTCTATGATTTATCCCATGTTATGATATTATGAGCTTTTTTGCAGGTTAAGATTTCCAAAAGCTATGTTCTTATATATATGATGTGATTGATATTTCTTTTGTTTACCCTTACTGAGCATTTGAGCTCACCCTTTTATGTTATCTTTTCCCCAGGATATAAAGAAAGGTTTTAGGTAAAAAAAAAGGGATGACCTTTATGGGAGATATTGAAGATCTTTCACCACGATTAGAAGATTACGTTCCGAGTTTCCAAAGACACTAAACTATTACGATCCTTGTGTGTGTGTTTTTGTTATGTACTAAGTATTCCGCAAAAGTAATGTAATGTCCATGTACGTCAAGCTTAGGGTCTCTACAGTTGGTATCAGAGGAAAGGTTTAGTCAACCTTTGGAAACTAGGATGCGAAAACGTTAGTGAGATCCCTAGAGATATTTCTAAGGTATGTCTAGGGATGCCCCTAAGGATAAGTATACGTATAGGATATAGTTCTAGAACTATGGTAACGATATTAGATTAAACCAAAGATGATAGATATTTAAGTTACTCCCCCTTTATTATGATTTTTGACTCTCACACTATTCTTTTTGGGTTTTAGAAAACGGCTGGAATCAAGATGATTCACGATAATGGAGGATATGATGGACAATGGAATGATATTCTTCATAATGAAATGGGATTTGGAAGTCCAAACATCATTATTATGCCGAATCAGCAATCTCATAATATGATCAATAAAGTAAAATTTGGTAAGTTTCCTGACTCGATTAATAAGAGAAAGATGGAGTTCCATGATGATCATAGAGGAAAGAAAGTTCAATTTCCCCTATGTAAATCATGTGGGAAGAGGCATCAAGGAGAATGTTTCAAGGGAACTGGAAGATGCTTTGGGTGTGGAAAAGAAGGACACAAAGCAAGTAAGTGCAAAGGAAAAGGGTCGGTTAACACCATGGATGAGGATAATGGTATTGCTACGACATCAAAAATGGTTAAGTGTTTTAAATGTGGAATGTATGGGCATTATGAAAACAAATGCCCTAAGGGAAAGACTCATGAAGAGAATCAGTATGGTCATATGGGTAGTATTTATGTGGATGATGATGAAGAGACTACAAATGATATGTGAGATGAAATAATTTTTGAAGCTCGGTCAATGGTTTGAGAATGTAGTGGAATGATTACATGTTTATCATGTGTAATTTTGGAATAAAGAGACATCTATGGATTGTTACACTGTTGTCTTTCCTTGTGTTTTGAAAGTGTATGATTAATGTTACCAGTATCCATGAAAGGTTATTCAGATATTTTTGGAATGTAGATGATATGCGCATAATGAAGGGATAAGGAGAAAATTAAATGTTTGATAGTATTCATGAGCTCATGATTGATATAAGGACTAAGTGATATCATGGTTTGAGTATATTGAATTTTGAGGATTTTGGTATGTGGAAAGTGTTAACTTTTAACTGCACTCATGTTTTCACTAAGGTATTCAAGAGAATACACGATTAAGGACTTTGAATGTTTGGAATGTGACCAACAAGACATATCTTATGATATGTGGGGATCAACGACAGTATTAAATCTCTGGTAATCGATGTCACTATATTATGAGAGTGGACTGCAGTATTATGTATAAGCCTAAAGATTAGACTGGATTATGTTGGACATAAGTTAGTATTGTTTAAGGATAGAAGATGAGATGTTATAGTAACGTAGTTTTAGAAAAAGGGACAACCTACAGGACGGGCGACAGCCCATCGCTTCGGACAAGGCTGTAGGAATCGAACCCACAACCGAAGTGCGACTGGCCTTTATCGCCTACCACTGGCCTACAGGAAGTCCCTGTTTAGTAGAAACTAGTTTTATTATATTAAGCAGCATGATATATGAAGTATAAGTCCATTTTAGGAACCATATATGATTAATCTCACTATAGAATGACTTATGTATATTTAATAACTTTTGCTAACCTTTTGTTTGAGACAGATGGAATGAACAGTCATTCTATCACATGATCTGCTAACACTTCACAAATAACAAATTCAACTTCATTTATTTAAGAGATGAAGTAGAAATTGATCAAGGCACGAACAAAAGTGAGATTGTACCAAAATAAATTAAGTATTTATTCTAAGCAAATTTTCAACTTTAGGGAAATGATCTTGAAAACCAAAAATGTTGTCCTAGTGATCTTATACCTGATGAATCAGATGGTACCTTATATCATCACAAATCTATGGATTTGTGATTACTGGCTTTTCCATAGCCATGTTCTCTACCACTCTCCATCAGAACATGATGGTTAGATTTCTCTTCCATATCCATATTTTCACCTATGTGGAAACCCAGTGATTAGTTTATTTGGGTAATCGTTACATTTCATACTTTAGTTTTTAAAGCCAAGTTTTGGTATTCCCTTTTACGATGTGGGTTTCTATTAAAGAAACTTTCGAATAGTAAACCATTTATAACCACGACGAATTTCGAGGGCGAAATTCATTTTAAGGGGGGTAGAATGTAACAGCCCGAGATTTTATGAAAAGTATTCTTTTTTTATTTTACTAATGTCTTGTGTTATACGCTACACCAAAAGGAGCTTGCACAACATGCATCCTTGACTTGCCTAGCATTACACGTAATCGCAACCTTCCTCGATAGCGTGTGTGGTACGTAATCCTGAGTTTCATGAAACAATGATATGCTATTAAAATATTATTAAAACTAGCCGTTATGAATAGTAATAACCACTTTTTAAATTTTAGAAATTTTAACTCTCAAAATGAACTTCATTTTTGGATTCGGAGTATCGAATTTAGCCTAAGGTGAAATTTTGGTACTTTTCGGATAACTTTCATATTCTGATGAATAGTGAAAATTACCAAATTATAATTAAAAACAACTTTTTTAATCGAAATAATTAATAGTGATAAATCATTAATTTGAGTGGTTTTAAAGTATATTTAGAATATATTTTTACAATTTAATACAATGTTGGTCATTGGATGTAATTTCACATTTAAACTAGACATAAACAAGTGTCAATCTTTTGATAGATATTGTTTCTTAAAAACACGCTATTTGTTTTAACAGCGGGATTTAATTATAAAATTAATTAATGCAACTTTTATGTTATGAATTTGGTAAAATAGACTTCATTTTTGAATTCGGAATATGAAATATAGCTTGGGATGAAATTTTGGCATTGTTATGAAAAACATCAATTTTTGATGAATAGTGAAACTACTAAGTGGTAGGTTAAAAACTGAATTTTGCATAAAACTTAATTTTACCGCTTATGTGAATGGAATTTCGAAAATCCGAGAGACATGGTTAGTATCAAGGACTAAAATGTGGTTCAATGAGATGAAAATAATTTTTTGGTGAATAGTAACTTTTTACTTTTTTTTACCACGGTTAATAGTAAATAGGGTATCTAAGGGTAAATATGATATTAATATTACCCTAACACATGTCCTAATTCTATTGGACAAGTGTAATTCGACCAAAAACAAACTTAGGAATAAAATATGACCATTTAGGCCCACTTGGATTAGATTAGGACATTTATTATTAATTTATTTAAAGAAGGGTTAAAATAGTTAAAATCAAAGTTTAATAAGTAAATCATTTTTAATATGGGGTTATACATAAGATAAATTCGACTATATATATTCATTAGAAAGATAAAAATATTTCCTACATGATGGTATTTTATTTGTAATTTTTAGACATCAAATAATTTAATTTATTTATGACACAACGATGATGCAGTAATTATCTTATTAATGAAATATTGACATAATTGATGTTATAAACACCAAAATAAATGTAATTTGAAAATTTTTATGAATTCCACTAATTTTATAGGTTACTATGATATATTAATGTTGATTTAATAAACTTGGTTCGAACATTTAATTCTGTTATGACTTTCACAAAAATCATATATCAAATAGTGTCAAAATTGACACAAAATAGTTTTTAAATCAAATATTATATTATTAATTGTTATTTTATTCCTAAAAATCTAAGGTTCGGCCAAATGACTAAGATAAGGATATATATATTATTAATAAACAATTTGGGGTTCGTTTGGCATGTTATAGTAAGTGTATTAACCATATAGTGAAAGAAAACAAAAAGACATGGTAAAAGTTAAATTATTTAACTTAGAGTTAAATCTAATTGATAAGGTTAAAATAATATCCTAAACTTGTCTAAATTCTATTGGTTGATAGGATTTCGACCCATCCCCACTTTAGCTTCGAAATAAGACCCTTTGGAACCATTATAAACCGATTTTGACTCTAATATAAAATAATATTTTGAGATATTCCTAAGGTGCCCCTCTCCTCCCCTATAAAAGGACACCTCCTCCCCCTCCTCCTCAAACCAATTTGAGCACTCAAGCTCGGCCAACCCCTGCCAAAATCTCTTCTCCACTTCCCTAGCAACATCCTAGTGGTTCTGGTCTTCCTCAAAGACCAATTCTAGTGCCCTAAGAGGAGGTCTCAAAGAGGCACTTCAAAGAAGAGGTAATTACCGTTACCAATTCTTTCATCTTTATTTCTTCTTCCACTTCTTCTTCTTAGGTTGTTTCATTATGAAGTAATAACATCAGTATCACTCATATACTGATATGTTATTATAAGTATGAAACAACCCTATTTCACCATCTATCCATCCTACGGAAAAAGAAATCACCGCGCGTGCGTACGTACGGAATACCGTCTCCACGCCGTGGTGTAATCTATTTTCCACCACCACCTTACATGGATGGGTATAATGGTGTAAAGAATAACTATACATAGTTATTACAACATCATATTGATTCTGATATATTGTATAATCCACTCCAATTCAATTCAATAATTATAGGAATGATATCATCGCTCGTGCGTACGTACGGACTACCGTCTCCACGACGCGATGAGATTCATTCTCCATGTTAACCATTTAAGAATGATTATAATGTATATATAAGAAATAATAATGAAATATATGACATTATAAAGCTACTGGGTTTATGTATATATATACATATGTATGTCATCTACTTACTTCCATTTCAAGACAATAAGGAAAGAAAAACAGCGTTCATGCGTACGTACGGACTACCGTCTCCATGAACGGTGTTTTTCATTTTATTTATCTATCTATTATATATATATACTGAATATATATGATATATAAATCATATTTTATATTCTGGAAGTAAGTAAATCATGATATAAGTAATAATGATGTCAAGAACAACAAGTCAAAACACCTACGATAAATGAAACGATTTTACCCAAAACGCTTCTTTAACATGGAATTTACAATAGAACGGGTAATATAATGTCATAAGTGAACCATATATGATATCATAACAATGAATATGATTCTGTAATAAGTCAATGACATTATTTAAATCATTATACAGGAGGTTCGGACACATACGAAGCAAATTGGACCTAAGGTAAGGGAAATATCACAATCTCATTTTATTCGAGATTGTTTATTCGTAAGTATTTACTGGGGTGTATTTTATCATCCACATCCATGTTTCATCAATATGTAATATTATTTTCATCCACCTACAATTGTTTAAATCCATTTTTACCCTTTGGTGAGTTTTTAGTAAAAGAAATAAAAGGAATCTTTTGTCGTTTTTCGTACGAGGTACTTTTTGACTTTTCCGACAAAAGTACGAAGAATGTTTTTTTAACTTATACGACATGAATGGATTTTAAAACATTATTTCCAAGAAGCTTCCTTTACAAGTTTTCAAGTTTATTTTTAATCAAATTCTTTTATTTTAATGTTTTATGACATGTTATGAAAGGAAAAATGTTTTTGAAGTAGAAAGGATATTTTCCTCAAGAATGGAGTTCAAGTGTTTTATCAAAATTATTTTCCATCTAAGATAATAAAAGGGTTCTGTTTTTATCCCTATTATTACATGGATTTGATTATGTTGTGATGGAAACATTTTTATGAATTCTTTTATCTTATATGAATTGATTTATGATGTCATGATGTTTCAAGAATCCCATTTTTGTTACATGTGTTATGCGATGATGTATGTTTTATGATTATGTGGCACACATAAGAAAGGATTCATTATAAGATGGGTGGGACCTATATCTCCCTCCAATGCATTGGGTAAAGATTTTATATCTCATGAGATAGACATGGCTGAAATGGTAGGTTATACCGGTTCAGTGAAACAGGACTGAAACGAGGGTTACTCGATTCAGAAAGGGACTTTGTCCACTAAGATAGTCTTGGCATTGAGTCTTGACTAACAAGAAATGATTCTCTATGATTATGTGTGTATGCCACAAAGTTTCATGTTTTATGTTATGATTATTGGGATTACATTTCACTTCTATGATTTATCCCATGTTATGATATTATGAGCTTTTTTGCAGGTTAAGATTTCCAAAAGCTATGTCCTTATATATATGATGTGATTGATATTTCTTTTGTTTACCCTTACTGAGCATTTGAGCTCACCCTTTTATGTTATCTTTTCCCCAGGATATAAAGAAAGGTTTTAGGTAAAAAAAAGGGACGACCTTTATGGGAGATATTGAAGATCTTTCACCACGATTAGAAGATTACGTTCCGAGTTTCCAAAGACACTAAACTATTACGATCCTTGTGTGTGTGTTTTTGTTATGTACTAAGTATTCCGCAAAAGTAATGTAATGTCCATGTACGTCAAGCTTAGGGTCTCTACAGTACGCAGGGTCAATGTTTCCATTTCTCAAAGATTAAGAGGGAAACAATGCATATGATAATTTTAAATTTATATTAATTGTAATATTGTTGACATAATATTTATTTATCCATTACATTATCCTATCATTAATGGGTTGTTGTGAGGATAAATGGAATTTTTCTCCTTGTGGAGGCAGTAGCTCACACAATGCACTAATGAAGATTTTTTTTTCTTTCTGGATATATAAGAATGAATAATTTCTATTAAATTAAAATAATAACATAATAGTAAAATAATGATACTTGTTTCATTATATTTTAACATATATAATATATTTGGAAGTGTATGAATATGAAAAAAAAAATGTAACAAAGAAGGTAATACTCACATTGGCGAAATGATCTTCTCTTAAATATTTACTTAGGAGTGAAGGCCTTAGGCCGACTTCTAGAGACCATAGTCTTAAGGATGAGGAATATAGTTAAATAACAGGTTTTTGAGGATATTTTTGTGTCATATTCTAAACTAAAGTGAAACCATGTTGGGGGGGAGGTGATCTTCATTTAAAAGTGATTAAAACTGAAATTTTGGGAACAGCCTTTACACAACCATCATTTCAACCCATTATTACTTGGTAAAAGGATCCAAAAATTAAAAATAATGGATTTTGGGGTGTATTTTTGTCTCTAAATACTCAAAATATTACTTATAAACAAGTTATAGGGGTTTTACCATTTTAGTTTTACATTTTACTATTTTACTTTTAAAATAGGTAACTAATTTTTATCCAAGTGATTTTATTTTATTTTTAATATAACATAACACATATAAAAAACTCAAGATTTATGGAAATAAATTAAACCTATAATTGATAAATATAAAATTCTTAGAATATTAAATTAACTTTTAAATTAAAATTGATAAGTTGTAAAGAAATTATTTTTGAAGAAAATGAAATTTTGATTATTATAGATTATTAAAATTATTTAGTATTTATTACCAATTAAATGATTATTAATAAATTTATTTCTTATAAAATTAATTATATTCATTATTAAAATTATTTCAGTTTAATTGATTCGATATAATTTTTTTGATATGAATAAAATAATTATTCTAAAATAAATATTTTACCTTTATCGTGGTATTAACATTAATCTTGCTAAAATTATATGTATGCATTAAAAACTATGGTTTATTTATTATATAATATTAAAAGGTTGGAATCATATTGGAAATACCATTTTTATATTTAATTTCTAAAAGTGGTAGAATATTTTTTTATTATAAGGGTTTAAAAACTTTTTTTTAGAGTAAACCCCTGACACATCTAGATCAGAGCCGGTGCATTAATTGATACATTTTCATGGTTAGAAGGAATGAACTCCAAAAGGAACAATAATTTTAGTAGTCATAATGAAGATAGATATATAGATATAACAAAAATTACATTGGGAAAGGTTACAAAATACAATACATAACAAAAACTAAAAACTACACCCACAAAATCTCAGTAAATGATCTCCTCTTCATAACCTGTTTAAGGTAAAAAATGAAATTTGTGAGCTCAAATTATTATTAAGGGTTACAAATATAGGAATCATGAATTCAATAATAATTGAATCATAAAAAATTTGACATAATCGATATGGCATGGTGAATAAATGGAAAAAACACTCTATTAATAAACTGAGTATAAAATTGTATCCATAGATTTATTTCATATTGAAAACCTCATGGATAATAATAACTTAAAATGAATAAAGATATATTCTTATTAATTAGACTTTGTGTATTTGTAACATGATACCATAATACCATGGAACCATTTTAAGTCTGTGGGTAGAAACCAGTCCGATTTTTAGAAACAAACTCGAAGGGCTTGTCACCAACTGATTTGTCTCCTCAGACCTATCGATGCATCGAAGAGATATAGTGGGACCCACCCACCACTGAATGTTTAAATAATTCCTTATACATAGATTTTATACAATTAAAGTCTTCCTTCTCAATATCCATATAGTGTTGATGATACAGATTTATTAATATTTCCATAGTTAAAAAAACATTTCAAATAAACACCGCATGTAAAAGGGTAACAGCTTAATGCATTACTCATATACATGATTCCAGAATATGTATATATATAATATATTTACAATTAAAAATAAAAATTACCTCAAATTTTTATTGGATACACCACATAAGAAATATTAGGTTCACAATACCGAGTAACTAACAATGAAATGGACTTTGAGACTATGTCCCTTACCCTATTGTAGTCAATCAAGTCGTATGACCGAAAAGTAATAACCACCTAATGAATCATAAAACACCATGAATATAAATATAACAATGATAATATATATCAAAATTCAGTACACAATACACCACATGCAATAAATAAGTTGCGAATAATGGAAATCTCATGGAAATGAATGTGAGATGAGAAACCCCTTACATTATGATCAATTGTGTTATTAATTTATATTAATGATCTGAATAATAAAATTTATCTTCACTAATTAATAATTCCATAACCTCATATCCATTTAAATCATTTATTATAAACTTATTAAGTTTATTCATGGCCCTTTTAATGGGTTTCAGAGGTTGAATTTTATTGTTTTGGAAGCATTTTCCCCCTTCATTTTCATGATCAGTTTATTTTTATTCATGAATGGAAATTCTTATGATGTGGGGCTAAACAGTGATAATTGATAATATATCTTATTAATTAAATTAGAGAGATATAAATGATCATATAATTACTTTGGGTTATATACCCTGATGATGATTCATAAGTTAAAAGTTAATTACAAATGTTTGGATTAACATGGCGGTTTTGTTCAGAATGAACTTGTTTTTTATAATTATATTATATTAATGTTGTGTAAGGATTAGAGACAATTTAATGATGTTAAATACATATATTATGATCTGATAAAATCATTAAAAAGGTTTTACGAACAGCCTTTAATATATTAATTGAAATTGATAACCCGCCATCATTGACTGTGATAAATTAACACATCTCGGACGACGTTTTCATTTTTAGTATAAGAGGAGAGGGAAAGGGTGAGGATGATGAAATATTCAATTAGCATAATAAAATTAAAGTAAATTTAAGGTACTATAATTATCATAGAAATTGGATGAGGGGATATAAGGAAATAAGTAGAATATAAAAAAACTCTAAATAGAAGAAAATTGAGAAAACTCTCTCTAAAATTCAGTAGCCTAACGACGTCACATAAAATTTCATAAAAGAGTTTGATGATAGAAAGGGGTAACTCATCTATCAAACATAATATGGGATGTAAGGGGGATATATAATGACATATCCCAACATAATATAATGTAAATTTAAAAATAATAACATAAAATGAATAAAAAGAAAGAAAACTGAAGAGGATGTTTACCTCTTGATATCTTCTCCTTGATATCCTTCTTAAGGCCTTTGGTTATGGAATTTTGGTGAGACCATTAGATATTGGATGTTGGGAATAGTCTTTGGAGGATTATTGAGTAGAAATTAGGTAAGGCTCAAGGGTTGATAGGTGTGGTAGGAAGAGGGTAATGAGTGTGGTATTTATAATAGAGGAGAGGAGGTATTTTTCATTATTTTAAACATTATTACAATATTTTTGCTCAAGACTATGAATAATATTAATTAATGTGACCCCAAATAGTAATAATAGAATTTTATTTCGAACCAAGTGGTCTTAAATCACTTATGATGTCATAAATTGTGTATTTTACTAATAATTTGAATATACAGTATTTTACCATATTTCACTATTCATCAAATATTCTAGAGTTTCAGAAAAATACCAAAAACCCACCCTAACCATTTTTGGACGTATTGAATTACAAAATGAACACAATTTTTGAAAAATAATTTTCTAAATTTTATTAATTTATACTTTAAATAAAATCATAGTTAATTCGAAATATAATAATTTTAAAGGTATTATTAGTTTTATATCACATTGAAAAATTAATTAAAATCTCATTATCTTATTACCTCATGAAACTAAAATATTATCATTATTTAATATTAATAATCATCATATTACTATAAATATTACTATTAATAAGGGTATATTACTATTCATCAAAAATCTATTTGTTTTTATCAGACTCCAAATGACTTACTGGTCACAACTCTAGATGCCCGTTTTTCTATATTCAAAACCTAAAAGTGGAAAAATTATGTTTAATGGCTAGTTTATGACTATCTCCTAAATAAACATGTTTTGTTTCAAAGGAACACAATTCTTTATGAAATGTAGGCTATGAATAGAATGTAATTAAGGGAAGCATACCATAAAATTTTTGGGGTGTTATATTATTCCCTCCTTCAGAAATTTTATCCTCTGAAGTTTTTGTATAAAGACCTATAAAAAGATGTGGGTGGTTTATATTCATAACATTCTCAAGTTTCCATGTTGTTTCCCTATCATAGGTTTCTTCTAAAGAACCTTTACCAGATGATTCATCCGATTTCATTATACTTATTCTCTAGTATCAAGAGTCTTCATAGGCTCTTCACAATAAGACAGATCATGTACACGTTCTATTTCTTCATAGGTGAGTACATGTGTTAGGTTTGGCATGTATTTCATTATCATTGATATGTGGAACACATTGCGACCTATAGAGAGACTTTGGGGAATTTCCAAACATTAATCTACGGCTCCAATTCGATACAAAATTTCAAAAGGTCCGATATACCTGGGACTTAATATACCATTCATACTGAATCATATAACAATCTTCCATGGAGATATGTTTATGAAAACATGGTCTCCTTCTCAAAATTCCAAATCCTTCCTTCAGTTATCATTGTAGTAATTTTTTCTACTTTGATCTATTTTGATATGTATTGGAATAAAATTCAGATTTTCCATTGTTTCCTCAATATGTTCTGGTCCTACGAGATTTTACTCACCAACATCATCCCAGCATGTTGGTGTATGGAATCTCCTTCTTTATAATTCTTCATATGGTGTCATATGAATACTTGAATGGAATCTATTGTTATAGTAAAATTACATGAGATATAAATAATAATCCCACATACCCTTAAAGTCATGTGAACAAGACCTCAACATGTCTTCCAAAGATTGAATAGTTCATTCTGATTGTCCATTAGTTTTTGGTTGGTAGGCAATGCTCAAACAAATATCAGTTTATTGGGCCTTATGAGGAATTTACCACATTTGTGATGTAAAATGGGGGTCATGATCGAAATTATTTAAAAGGGTACACCCTGAAGTCATAAAACTTCATTAATATATGGTATTTCTAAAATTTTAAGTGTTAAATCTTTTTTTATTTCCATAAAATGTGCTGATTTTGTAAGACCGTCAACAATGACCCATATCGCATCATTTGTTCTTGGAGTCTTTGGTATCCCTATCACAAATTACATCAGAATATCATCCCATTTTCACATAGGTATAGGAAGGGGTTTTATGACTACCCCATGTTGTTTTCTTCCAATCATCACCTCTTGACAAACCAAATATCTCAACACATAATAAATATTTTCCCACTTCATGTTATCCCACCAAAAATATTCCTTTACATCTCCATACATATTTTTGCTACCAGGGTGTGTAGAAAAATTATAGCTGTGAGAATCATCCAATAGTTCCCTCTTTAGCTCAGAAATATTGGGAACACAAATTCTCTTTCCAAATTTCAAAATGCAACCTTCATATATGAATTCAATCAACATCCCATCATTTACAGATTTAATTTTCGTTTAAAACACCTCCTCATATGTCTGAGAACATTTTATCCTTAATATTAGAGAAAGTTTGGAATCCATTTGAAAAAGTAGTGATATTTTACCTTCCATGATAATTACCATATTCATCTTTATTAGATCCATGAACATATGATCCCTTTCAGCTCTCATCTTCTTCACAATTCCATGGTATTTCCTACTCAAAGCATCTGCCACCTTATTTTACTTTCAGGGGTGGAAGTGTATTGAACAATCATAATCTTTAAGAAACTGGAGCCAACTCTTTTAAGTCATATTGAGTTCAATTTGTGTAAAATTGTATTTCAAACTCTTGTGATCTGTGTTTATCTCAGATTCTTCATCTTAAAGATAATGTCTCCATATTTTTCGGTAAAATATTACGGTTACTAACTCAAGATCATGAGTCAGTTAATTTTTCTCATGAGTCTTCAACTGCCTTGATACATAAGCAATAACTTTATCATTTTACATAAGGATTCAACCTGGTCCATTATTTAATGCATCATTATATATCAAAAATCCATCATTTATTGATGGAAGAGTCAAAATGAGGGCATTGACCAGTCATCATTCCAATTCATCAATGAAATATGTATATTCTTTTGTCTATAAAAACGGAACCCCTTTGTGTTTGAGCTTGGTTAGTGGGTTAGCTAGTCAAGAAAAATTCTGAACTAAACACCGATAGTAACCTACTATGCCAATAAAAATGTGTTCCTTAGTTATGTTTTTTGGAATGGGCCAATCGTGGATTGCCTTTTTCTTAGAAGAATCGACTATGATTCCATCCATAGAGACAATATAGCCAAAAAAGTAATCTAATTTAATCCATAATTCATAATTACTAAATGTCCCGTATAATTCATTTCTTTTAAGAGTTTTCATAATAATCCGTATGTGATTGTAACACCCCAAGCTTCTTTGGTACGCTTCTCTTTGAATAATGTGATAGCGTGTGTTGTACGCAACACCGAGTTCTAACACACACCACAACTAATTAAACTAGCCGTTGTGAATAGTAATACCTACTTTTTGAAATTATATATATTTTATATTTCAAAATGGACTTCATTTTTGGATTCGGAATATCAAAATTAGCCTAGGGTGAAATTTTGGTACATTTCGGATAACTTTCATATTTTGATGAATAGTGAAAATTACTAAATTTTAATTAAAAACAACTTTTTTAATCAAAATAATTAATAGTGATAAATTATGAATTGGAGTGGTTTTAAAGTATATTTAGAATATATTTTTACATTTTAATATAATGTTGGTCATTGGACATAATTTTACAATTAAACTGAACATAAACAAGTGTCAATCTTTTGATAGTTATTATCCCTTAAAAACACGCTTTTTGTTTTGACAGCGGGAATTAATTTTAAATTAATTTCTGCCACTTCTGTGTTTTGAATTTAGAAAAATGGATTCCATATTTGGAATCAGGATGTTCAAATTGTGTAAATAGGTAACTTTTATTTTTAGACATTTTGAATAATTACTGCGGTAAATATTTTATTTACCATGGTTAAGGGTAAATCCGGTAAATAAGGGTTAAAAAAAATAATATTATAATAATACCAAATTACCCTAAAACGTGTCTCAACCCTATTGGTTGATACATGGTCGACCATAGGCATCTTTGGGTCTATTTTGAGACCCCATGGATCCACTTGTAAGTGATAATGACACATTATATTAATAAAGTTAAAATAAAAATAAAAATGGCATAAGCTTACATCTTTTAGAAGAACAATTTTTACATAGGGTTATACATGTTGGATTTTCGATTATAAATATTCATTAGAAAGCTAAAAAGATTTCCTACATAATGATATTTTATTTATAATTTTTAGACATTAAATAATTTATTTTATTTATGACACAATGATGATGCAGTAATTACTAAAATAGTGAAAAATAAAAATAATTGATCTTATAAATACCCAAATAATTATAATATGAAACTTTTAATGAATTAAACTAATTTTCTATGATAATATGATATATTAGGATTGATTTAATTGACTTTGTTCGAAGTAATCAATCTGTTAGGAGTTTCACAAAAATCAACTATTGAATAGTGTCAAAATTGACATAAAAGAGTTCTTAAAACAAATATTATATTATTAATTGATATTAAATTCCTAAAAATCTAAGGTTCGGCCAAGAGACTTATATTATGATAGGTTCCTCATTAATGGACCACTTGGGGGTCGCTTGGATGTATATAGTAAGTTTATTAACCATATTATATAAAAATACAAAGAGACATTGTAAAAGTGAAACTAATTAACTTAGAGTTAATACTTAAAGATAAGGTTAATATAAGTACCCAAACCTGTCTAAATTCTATTGGATGAGTTGTTTTCGACCTATCCCCACCTCATCCTTTGAATAGTCAACTTTGGAGCCATTAGAAACCGAATATGAATTTATTATAAATTAATATTTCTAGCTTTTCCAAAGGTGCCCCTCACCCCTCTTATAAAAGGGCACTCCTCCTTCTCATTTCTTCACACCTTCAAAGCCTTTTGGTTCGGCCAAACTCTGCCCAAATACTCTCCCAACATCCCTCACTACAACCTAGAGGCCTTAGTTTGATCAGAAAGCCAACCTAAGGAGCCCTTTTGATCAAATCAAAAGGAAGAACCCGAAGAAGAGGTAATGATCTCACCACCATTTCCTAAGTTCATTTCTTCTTCCACTTCTTCTTCCTTTGTTCTTACCATTCTGAAATAATAACTCCAGTATCTCACATATACTGTGATGTTATTATAAATATGGTACAATCATATTCAGTATTCTATCCACCCTTTGAATAACATGTCACCATACGTGCGTACGTACGGCTTACCATCTCCACGTCGTGGTGTAATTGTTATTCAATATAATATTATTTGGATGGGTATAATAATGATGTGTAACTCATGTAAATAATAAATATAACATGTTAATGATTCTGTATATATGATATACCATCCATTTATATATTATTTTAATATCAAAAGAATGATATTGTCGCTCGTGCGTACGTACGGACTACCGTCTCCACGAACGCGATGAGATTCATTCTCCATCGTATCCATTCAAGTATAATTATCATTTGATGATTTAAAAATGATGTTTAAGGACTGTATATCATTCTGGATATGAATAAGATACAACAACCATGGCTTATGTAACAAAACATATAAAAGAAAATGAGTAAGTTAACTCCCGAAACGACGATAATTCTAAGATATTATTAACAAATCAATGTTAAAAGATCATATATGATATCATATTAATATATATGATTCTTGTATAATTTAATAACAACTATTTCACCATTATACAGGAGGTTAACCTACCCCAACCAAGGAAAAGTACAAGGTAAGGGTTATTTCACAATCTCTTCATTATCCGAGGTTGTATTATACGTAATAATCTACTGGGATCTCTTTATCATCCACATCCATGTTTCTTCGAAATGTATTTCAAAACATTTTTACTATTTACAAGAATATGGGTTAAAGTCATTTATACCCTTATTTGACTTTTTATAAGAGGTTAATAAAGGAATCTTTCCGTCGTTTTCAAAACAAGGTCCTTTTTAACCTTTTCGACAGAATTGAGGTAAGAATGTTTTAACTTATACGGCGGGTGCGGTTATTTTCCGCTGTTATAAAATCGTCGAAGTTTTCCTTACAAGCTTATAAGAATATTTTCAAAGAAAATGTTTTATTTTATATGGATCTTAAATGATTTCAAAATAAAAGGAGATATTTCTTTAAAAAGAATTTTGATTTCATCTATGTCAACATCCTTTGATGGATTTTAAGATTATTTGAAGTTGATTTATTATGATACAAAACTTCTATATTGTATTGAAGGTTTTGTGATATGTTTGACTGTGGATGTGCTATTTTTATACCATTCATAGTTTATTGTGAAAGTATTGACATTTCGTATGCTAGTTTTAATACGAATGTTTATGTTATGTTTAAACCTTTTCATATGGGAATGCATTGGACTTAATAAGTGACGGGTGGAGCCCGCTATAGCTCCTCGATGCATCGGTAGGTCTCATGAGACAAACTAGTGTCTTGGCACAAGGCCTTGACAAAATCTTATTTGTAGCCTTGGCACGAGGCCTTGGCTATGTGGTTATGATAGTCTGGCATTATGCATTCCAACATTATGAAAGTGGTTATTGATTTTTGCATGTGATTATTCGATTAGTAGAATATCCATGTGAATAAGTAAATGGCATTATTTCATTTTACTTTTGCCATACCATGTTGAAGTTCAATTTTAAAAGGCTTTTGTTTTAGTAATGCATTGCCTTAAATGTTTATTCTTATTTATGTAAGTTTCCGCTATATTGTTATCCTTACTGGGCATTTGAGCTCACCCCTTTTCTATGTTTTATTTTTCCCCAGGATGTGAAGAAGTAAATTATGAATGATCTGCAGGGATATTATGAGGGGATAGTAGTGTGGATTATGGAGACATTATGTTGTTGTAGTAGTTTTTCATTTTATGATGTAATGTAAAACTTATGAATATATCTAGTGTTTCCAAGGCTACTAAACAAATCGGTCTTTCGAGATTTGATCTTTCTTGTGATCATGCCAATGTTATGTAATTAATGCACCGACTCTGGGTAGCTGGGGTCGGGGCGTTACAGTTGGTATCAGAGGAAGTTTAGTACAAACCTTGGAAGCTAGATTTAGATAAACTCTGATTAGAGCACGTAGACCTAAGATGAACTTTGAGGATTAGTATAGAAGAACTTCCTATAATTTTGGTATTGTAGAGATTTTGTGAGTTTTCCGAGAAATACATCCCTGTCTGGATACGAGCAGGTAGAGGCGGCTCTGGCACATATGTACCTAGGGGTAAAACCCGAAAACACCGCTTTGAGCTAGACTCGAACGGGAACTGGTGCACGACAACGGGCCTTGCTGCACTCTTGGTTACGACACTCCCGGGGGATATGCTTAGGATAACTCTCACTATCTTTACAAATCATTATGAAGGGTTTATGAGTATATACTTCCTCAAAGAAAACATTTTTATGATTATGGATTATATCCATAAATAGTTCAATTTATGTTAAGTGTTTTATAAGTATGGGATTATGTATTTTGATTCATAAACTGATCTAGTTTATGCCATTGTTTAGAAATGGCGCCTAGTGGAAGAAATGGAAACCGTATCAATGCACGCACTCCATGTAGGGATTGCCCTCCTGCTCAAGATAATTATAGTGGGGCTGGTGATGCAACTGGTGCTGATCAGCTAATCACCGTACTGGGACAACTTACTCAGGTTATGAATAATAACCTTACCCGTATGGAGCACCCTGATCCGCAGCGTGGAGGATCAATGTTAGATCGATTCATGAGACAACAACCACCAACGTTCAATGGGAGTACAAATCCCTTAGTAGCTGAGCAATGGATATTTTCCCTAGAGAAAATATTTCAGGCTTTGGGGAGTAGTGAAAGGGAAAAAGTTATCATGGCAGTTTACCGCCTCACTGGAGATGCTGATCAATGGTGGTCATTGATTCAAAACATGAAGGAAGATGATGAAGTATCAAACATGGAATGGAGGGAGTTTAAAGATCTGTTTTTAGAAAAATACTTTCCTCGCGACCATCGAGCAGATATGGAAAGACAATTTCTGAGTCTAAGACAAAAGGAGGATGAGAATGTCACAAAGTATGAGGCTAACTTTACAAGGTTAGCGAGGTACGCTGGTGATTATATTCGCAACCCAAGAAGTAAGATTGATCGTTTCTTTGATGGGTTAAAACCATTTCTCCGTCGAGCATTAGTCTCACAATCCTTTTCATCGTACGAAGACATTGTCTCATGTGCTATCAAGACCGAAAAGGAATTCTCTAAGTCTTATGACTTTAAAGCAAAGCAAGAGAAGAAGAGACCTGCTGATCAATCTGGGAATGGAAATAAGGGGAAGAAGGGAAAGGTTGAATATCCATCTTGTGGTAAGTGCGGGAAGAAACACCCCGGTGCTTGCCTGAAGGGAATGGGAGTCTGTTACAAGTGTGGTGAAAAAGGCCACCAAGCTCATGATTGCAAGGGGAAGAAGGAAGCTACCAACGTTCAATGCTACAATTGCAGGGAGATGGGGCATTATGCAAATGCATGTCCTAAGCGTCAGGAGGACTTACCTCAGAAAAGGCCAAGGGATCAAGGCAAGGCTTATGCTATCACTACTGCTGAGGTAGAAGCTCCGAAAGATGTGGTGGCAGGTAATTTAATGGTTTCCTCAAGTTTAGAAAATGCATTATTTGATTCTGGATCATCGCATTGTTTCATATCTTCCCAGTTTGCTAAGAAAATTAGATATTTCCAATTTGATTTAATAAGGGAGTTGTCAGTTAAAACTCCTAAGGGAAGTATCGTTGCAACAAAGTTTTGTGAATCAGTCCCCATTAGAGCACATAAATTTTCTTTATCTGCTGATTTCATCGTCATACCTATGATTGAGTTTGATATAATCCTCGGTATGGACTGGCTTTCAGACTATGATGCGAAGATTTATTGTAAGAAGAAAGATGTTACGATTCATGATGATAATGATAAGGAGCACCTTATTTTTAGAGCAGAATCATCACCACCTAATTCTTATTTAGACCCACCCCCAGTAGCTCAACTTAATTCAATTATTGGGGAGGAAGAGAATGAAGTAACTATCGGTGAGGAAAGGAATGTTCAAATAGAGGATGTACCTGTTGTGAAAGAATTTGTAGATGTATTTCCAGAAGATTTACCTGGACATCCTCCAGAACGAGAAGTTGAGTTTTCTATTGATTTGATTCCTGGATCAAGGCCTATATCGAAGACCCCTTATAGAATGGCCACTGTAGAGCTAGTCGAACTAAAGAAACAACTAGAGGAATTGAGTAATAAGGGATTTATTCGCCCTAGTGTTTCTCCATGGGGAGCCCCTGTTCTTTTTGTTAAAAAGAAAGATGGATCTATGAGGTTATGTATCGACTACAGGGAGATCAATGCTATAACGATAAAGAACAAGTATCCCCTACCTCGTATTGATGATTTATTTGACCAACTGCATGGAGCTCAATACTTTTCAAAGATTGACCTTCGATCTGGATACCATCAGTTGTGTGTGAAGAAGGAAGACATTCCGAAGACAGCATTTCGAACCAGGTACGGGCATTACGAGTTTACTGTAATGCCATTTGGATTGACTAATGCACCCTCTGTATTCATGGATCTGATGAATAGAGTTTTCAAGGAGTATCTCGATGAATTTGTGGTGGTATTTATTGATGATATCTTGGTATACTCCAAAACCTACGAAGATCATGAAAATCACTTGCGCATTATCTTGAAGACTCTGAGGAGGCATGAATTATATGGAAAGTTTAGCAAGTGTGAATTCTGGCTTCAGGAGATTTCTTTTCTTGGCCATATTGTCTCTAAAGATGGAATCTCTGTTGATCCTTCTAAGACCAAAGCAATCCAAGAATGGCCCGCACCTACGAGTATAACTGAGGTACGTAGTTTTATTGGCTTGGCAGGTTATTATCGACGTTTCGTCCAGAATTTTGCCCGATTGGCTAACCCATTAACGAAGCTCACACGTAAAGGGGTTAAATTTGTTTGGACAAAAGAGTGTGAAGAATGTTTCGAAGAACTGAAGAGAAGATTAGTCAATGCTCCTATATTGACTCTACCATCGGGGAATGATGGGTTCGTTATTTATAGTGATGCATCGAAGAAAGGACTTGGCTGTGTCCTTATGCAGAATGATAGAGTTATTGCCTATGCATCACGACAGTTGAAAATTCATGAACAAAACTATCCTACTCATGATCTTGAGTTAGCAGCTGTGATCTTTGCTTTGAAGATATGGAGGCACTACCTCTATGGTGAAAAATGTGAGATTTATACTGATCACAAGAGTTTGAAGTATATTTTCTCACAAAAAGAACTCAACATGAGGCAAAGGAGATGGCTTGAATTACTCAAGGATTATGATTGTACGATACACTACCACCCGGGGAAGGCAAACAAGGTGGCAGATGCTTTGAGCAGAAAAGACCATGGAGTTCTGAACATGATGAGAATTGAAAGGGATCCAATTTTCATGGATCTAGAGAAGATGGACATGGGAATAACCAGGGAAGGTGAAACATCAATGCTTTTTCAAATGGTTGCCAAACCATCTTTACTAGAAAGGATTAAGAGTTCTCAGACCGATGATGAAGAATTTCAGAAAAAGATTAAAGCTGTGAATGATGGGAGATTGAGAGACTTTGTATATGAAGATGGGATTTGAAATTCGGGAAGAGACTTTGTGTTCCCAATATACCTGATCTAAAAAGGGAATTGCTGGATGATGCTCATAGTTCCAATTTCTCTATACACCCTGGGAGCACCAAAATGTATAGAGATTTGAAGGAACATTTTTGGTGGGACAACATGAAGAGGGAGATTGCTGATTTTGTGTCAAGATGTATGGTTTGTCAACAAGTGAAAGCTGGAAGGCAACAGCCTGGAGGAGTCATGCAACCTCTTCCCATACCGGAGTGGAAATGGGACAATATTACAATGGACTTTGTCATGGGGCTACCAAAGACTCCTAGAAGGAACGATGCAATATGGGTTATTGTTGATCGTCTTACCAAGTCAGCACATTTTCTTGCTATAAGAGAAGATCTACCCCTGGAACGTCTAGCAAGACTATACATTAATGAAGTTGTGAGACTTCATGGAGTACCCTTATCAATTGTTTCTGATCGTGATCCCCGTTTTACTTCAAGATTTTGGAAAAGTCTTCAGAAATCCCTGGATACTGAACTTCATTTGAGCACTGCTTACCACCCTCAAACAGACGGACAATCAGAACGGACTATTCAGACCTTAGAAGACATGTTGAGATCTTGCTCACTTGATTTTTAGGGTATGTGGGATCAATATTTACCACTAGTAGAATTTTCCTATAACAATAGCTTCCATTCGAGTATTCAGATGGCACCATATGAAGCGTTATACGGAAAGAGATGTCGTACACCAACCTGTTGGGATGACGTTGGTGAAAGAAAACTTGTAGGCCCAGAACTGGTGGAGGAAACGGTGGAAAAGGTGAAGGTAATCCAAAATCACATTAAAGCAGCTCAAAGTAGGCA
Source organism: Viscum album (assembly GCA_963277665.1). Taxonomy (NCBI): domain Eukaryota; kingdom Viridiplantae; phylum Streptophyta; class Magnoliopsida; order Santalales; family Viscaceae; genus Viscum; species Viscum album. Next base: position 1,040,967,784 of record OY728132.1, on the reverse strand, counting down.
GAAGAGCTATGCCGATAATCGAAGGAAGGATTTGGAATTTCAAGTCGGTGATCATGTTTTTCTGAAGGTATCTCCGTGGAAGGGAGTCATACGTTTTGGTAAGAAAGGTAAATTGAGTCCCAGGTACATCGGACCTTTCGAAGTTCTAGAACGAATTGGGGCTGTAGCTTACCGATTGGCAATGCCGCCAAGTCTCTCCAAAGTTCACGATGTGTTCCACGTATCTCTGTTGAGAAAATACATGCCTGACCCAACGCATGTACTCACCTATGAGGAATTAGAACTGGAACCCGATCTTTCCTATTGTGAAGAGCCCGTCAGGATTCTTGATACAAGAGAACAAGTACTGAGAAACCGGACGACGCGTCTGGTAAAAGTTTTGTGGAGGAATCATAAGATGGAAGAGGCAACGTGGGAACCCGAGGAACTTATGATGAAGAACCACCCGAGTCTTTTTATGCAGTAATACCCTAGAAATTGCGAGGACGCAATTATTTGAAGGAGGGGAGAATGTAACACCCCAAGCTTCTTTGGTACGCTTCTCTTTGAATAATGTGATAGCGTGTGTTGTACGCAACACCGAGTTCTAACACACACCACAACTAATCAAACTAGCCGTTGTGAATAGTAATACATACTTTTTGAAATTATATATATTTTATATTTCAAAATGGACTTCATTTTTGGATTCGGAATATCAAAATTAGCCTAGGGTGAAATTTTGGTACATTTCAGATAACTTTCATATTTTGATGAATAGTGAAAATTACTAAATTTTAATTAAAAACAACTTTTTTAATCAAAATAATTAATAGTGATAAATTATGAATTGGAGTGGTTTTAAAGTATATTTAGAATATATTTTTACATTTTAATATAATGTTGGTCATTGGACATAATTTTACAATTAAACTGAACATAAACAAGTGTCAATCTTTTGATAGTTATTATCCCTTAAAAACACGCTTTTTGTTTTGACAGCGGGAATTAATTTTAAATTAATTTCTGCCACTTCTGTGTTTTGAATTTAGAAAAATGGATTCCATATTTGGAATCAGGATGTTCAAATTGTGTAAATAGGTAACTTTTATTTTTAGACATTTTGAATAATTACTGCGGTAAATATTTTATTTACCATGGTTAAGGGTAAATCCGGTAAATAAGGGTTAAAAAAAATTATATTATAATAATACTAAATTACCCTAAAACGTGTCTCAACCCTATTGGTTGATACATGGTCGACCATAGGCATCTTTGGGTCTATTTTGAGACCCCATGGATCCACTTGTAAGTGATAATGACACATTATATTAATAAAGTTAAAATAAAAATAAAAATGGCATAAGCTTACATCTTTTAGAAGAACAATTTTTACATAGGGTTATAAATGTTGGATTTTCGATTATAAATATTCATTAGAAAGCTAAAAAGATTTCCTACATAATGATATTTTATTTATAATTTTTAGACATTAAATAATTTATTTTATTTATGACACAATGATGATGCAGTAATTACTAAAATAGTGAAAAATAAAAATAATTGATCTTATAAATACCCAAATAATTATAATATGAAACTTTTAATGAATTAAACTAATTTTCTATGATAATATGATATATTAGGATTGATTTAATTGACTTTGTTCGAAGTAATCAATCTGTTAGGAGTTTCACAAAAATCAACTATTGAATAGTGTCAAAATTGACATAAAAGAGTTCTTAAAACAAATATTATATTATTAATTGATATTAAATTCCTAAAAATCTAAGGTTCGGCCAAGAGACTTGTATTATGATAGGTTCCTCATTAATGGACCACTTGGGGGTCGCTTGGATGTATATAGTAAGTTTATTAACCATATTATATAAAAATACAAAGAGACATTGTAAAAGTGAAACTAATTAACTTAGAGTTAATACTTAAAGATAAGGTTAATATAAGTACCCAAACCTGTCTAAATTCTATTGGATGAGTTGTTTTCGACCTATCCCCACCTCATCCTTTGAATAGTCAACTTTGGAGCCATTAGAAACCGAATATGAATTTATTATAAATTAATATTTCTAGCTTTTCCAAAGGTGCCCCTCACCCCTCTTATAAAAGGGCACTCCTCCTTCTCATTTCTTCACACCTTCAAAGCCTTTTGGTTCGGCCAAACTCTGCCCAAATACTCTCCCAACATCCCTCACTACAACCTAGAGGCCTTAGTTTCATCAGAAAGCCAACCTAAGGAGCCCTTTTGATCAAATCAAAAGGAAGAACCCGAAGAAGAGGTAATGATCTCACCACCATTTCCTAAGTTCATTTCTTCTTCCACTTCTTCTTCCTTTGTTCTTACCATTCTGAAATAATAACTCCAGTATCTCACATATACTGTGATGTTATTATAAATATGGTACAATCATATTCAGTATTCTATCCACCCTTTGAATAACATGTCACCATACGTGCGTACGTACGGCTTACCGTCTCCACGTCGTGGTGTAATTGTTATTCAATATAATATTATTTGGATGGGTATAATAATGATGTGTAACTCATGTAAATAATAAATATAACATGTTAATGATTCTGTATATATGATATACCATCCATTTATATATTATTTTAATATCAAAAGAATGATATTGTCGCTCGTGCGTACGTACGGACTACCGTCTCCACGAACGCGATGAGATTCATTCTCCATCGTATCCATTCAAGTATAATTATCATTTGATGATTTAAAAATGATGTTTAAGGACTGTATATCATTCTGGATATGAATAAGATACAACAACCATGGCTTATGTAACAAAACATATAAAAGAAAATGAGTAAGTTAACTCCCGAAACGACGATAATTCTAAGATATTATTAACAAATCAATGTTAAAAGATCATATATGATATCATATTAATATATATGATTCTTGTATAATTTAATAACAACTATTTCACCATTATACAGGAGGTTAACCTACCCCAACCAAGGAAAAGTACAAGGTAAGGGTTATTTCACAATCTCTTCATTATCCGAGGTTGTATTATACGTAATAATCTACTGGGATCTCTTTATCATCCACATCCATGTTTCTTCGAAATGTATTTCAAAACATTTTTACTATTTACAAGAATATGGGTTAAAGTCATTTATACCCTTATTTGACTTTTTATAAGAGGTTAATAAAGGAATCTTTCCGTCGTTTTCAAAACAAGGTCCTTTTTAACCTTTTCGACAGAATTGAGGTAAGAATGTTTTAACTTATACGGCGGGTGCGGTTATTTTCCGCCGTTATAAAATCGTCGAAGTTTTCCTTACAAGCTTATAAGAATATTTTCAAAGAAAATGTTTTATTTTATATGGATCTTAAATGATTTCAAAATAAAAGGAGATATTTCTTTAAAAAGAATTTTGATTTCATCTATGTCAACATCCTTTGATGGATTTTAAGATTATTTGAAGTTGATTTATTATGATACAAAACTTCTATATTGTATTGAAGGTTTTGTGATATGTTTGACTGTGGATGTGCTATTTTTATACCATTCATAGTTTATTGTGAAAGTATTGACATTTCGTATGCTAGTTTTAATACGAATGTTTATGTTATGTTTAAACCTTTTCATATGGGAATGCATTGGACTTAATAAGTGACGGGTGGAGCCCGCTATAGCTCCTCGATGCATCGGTAGGTCTCATGAGACAAACTAGTGTCTTGGCACAAGGCCTTGACAAAATCTTATTTGTAGCCTTGGCATGAGGCCTTGGCTATGTGGTTATGATAGTCTGGCATTATGCATTCCAACATTATGAAAGTGGTTATTGATTTTTGCATGTGATTATTCGATTAGTAGAATATCCATGTGAATAAGTAAATGGCATTATTTCATTTTACTTTTGCCATACCATGTTGAAGTTCAATTTTAAAAGGCTTTTGTTTTAGTAATGCATTGCCTTAAATGTTTATTCTTATTTATGTAAGTTTCCGCTATATTGTTATCCTTACTGGGCATTTGAGCTCACCCCTTTTCTATGTTTTATTTTTCCCCAGGATGTGAAGAAGTAAATTATGAATGATCTGCAGGGATATTATGAGGGGATAGTAGTGTGGATTATGGAGACATTATGTTGTTGTAGTAGTTTTTCATTTTATGATGTAATGTAAAACTTATGAATATATCTAGTGTTTCCAAGGCTACTAAACAAATCGGTCTTTCGAGATTTGATCTTTCTTGTGATCATGCCAATATTATGTAATTAATGCACCGACTCTGGGTAGCTGGGGTCGGGGCGTTACAGTGATTATCATGGTTTTAATTTATTTTGGAGTATATCAGGATATCATTGATAAATACTACAAAAAATTCATCAATATATTCTTTTAAAACTTTATTCATTATATCCATGAAAACATAGGGTACATTTTTCAGTCCAAAAGGCATCACTGTAAACACATAATGCCCATGCCTAGTTCGAAACGTTGTCTTTGAAATATCTTCCTTCCTTACACAAAGCTGAGGAAATCTAGGTCAAAGTTCAATCCTCAAAAAATATTGTGCACCATGAATTTGATTAAATAAATCATCAATTCATAGAAGAGGATACATATTATTTATTGTAATAGTATTGATTTCAATGTAATCAATGCATATCCTCATGGATCTTTCATTCTGCTTGACAAAGAGGATAGGGGCTCCCCATGGATAAACACTAGGTCGGATAAATCCGTTTTCACTCAATTACTCTAGTTTATTCATTAGATCCACTAATTTCATAGTGCACATTCTATTGATAGTCTTTGATATAGGTCTTCCACCAAGAATTAAATCAATAGAGGACTCAACTACCAGCTCTGGAAGATGTCCAGGTAAATCCACTCTAAATACATCAATGTATTATTCCACTATATGCACATCATCAATTTGGAGATTTCATTCCTTATACATACATATTTGGTTCTCTTCTTATCCAATAATTTCATTCAATAGATCCTCTCTAGGTGGATCTAGATAAGAATCATATGGAAAGGTTTTTGATCTATAGATAAAATATTCTACCCCATTTCCAAAATATGTAACTTCTTTTTTTTCAATATATCTTTGCATCGTAATTGAATATAAAATTCATACTAATAATTAAATCAATGTAAATAATTGGTATGATGATATGGTTAGCAACTAAATCATGTTTATGTGTCATGACGGGTACTAATAGACATGCATTTGTTGCAATGATACATCCACTAGGAGTATAGATTGATATCCCCTTTATTAAATCAAGTTGGACATATCTAATTTTCTTACCAAACTAGGAAGATATAAATTAATGCAATGATCCAGAATCAAATAATGCATTTTCTACATATGAGGAAATAATTAGAGTACCTTCCACCACATCATTAAGAACTTCAACTGCTGTAGTTGTAATTTCATAATATTTCCCTTCCTCTTGTAGAATTCTCTGAGTCATGTTTCTTTGGTGTTTAGAATACTCATATGAATATTTCCCCATCCCTCTACAATTGTATCATTGAACATCATCAACTTGTTTCTTCCCCTTTCATTCATTAGATCGATGGCCCTTTTATCTACACTTTTAGTTGACTCCCATTCTTTTCATGAATTTCCTAGGATGATTCTTTCCACAGTTCTCAGATAATGGGAATTGCTTCATTCCCCTTTTATTCTTTGGTGCTTCACCTTTTCCTTGGTTATCAGAGTACCACTTCTTATCTTGGTTTCCATTGAACAAATTTTATCTACAAAATTACTTTTCTATTTTGACGACACATGATACAATTTCATCATATGATGAAAATGTTTGAGAATATAGTGCCCTTCGAAGACTTTTCTTAATACCTTCATAGAAAAGATCAATCTTTTCTTCTGAGTCTTGTATGTAATCTATGGAATACCTAGCTAGCCTTGTGAAGGTAGCCTCATACTCTACAACACTATCTTCTTCCTTTGGCTTTAAGCTAAGTAATTTCCTCTTCATTTCAGTTTGTTTCTCAGGAGGTAAATGTTTTTTGAAGAATATTTCCTTAAATTTTCTCCAATCCATATTCGATATTTCTTCTTCCTCAGTGGTATTTTGGATCAAGGACTACCATTAAGCAACTTCACCCTTGAGACAATATACTGCCACCACTACCTTTTCATTTTCATTTCATCATAATTCCTTGAATATCTTTTCAAGGGGCTTGATCCACTGCTCAGAAACCACTGGATTATTAGTCCCACTAAAACATAGGGGCTTATACTATGTGAAACGATCCAACACAAGTGTGATGTGGTTAATCAACACAACCTGAGTAATTTTCCCCAATATGGCCATGATCTGAACTTCTCCAACATTGGCTGTGTTGACTTGCTCAGTAGGGAGATCCCCACATTTCCCATGAGTATTGATTCCCCTTCATCCATTAGGTTCCATTTATAAAAAAATGGAATACACTAGATTAGTTTATGAATATCAAATAGAAAATAACTTAACATATATTGAAATTCTATTCATAAATAATCTCATAATCATGGTTTCTCTAAAGAAAAAATTAATTTAAAATCCTTCATAATGGCTTGTAAATAAATTGTGAATTATCCTAAGAATATCCCTCAGGAGTCTCATTATCAAGAGTGTTTCAAGGCCTATTGTCATGTACCAGGATACCCCAGGTCAACCCTAAAACTCCTTGTTCGAGATTTCACTCCTAGGTACATCTATTCCAAAGCCACCTCTACCTATTTGTTTCCAGACATGGATGTATTTTCTAGAAATATCCACATAATCTATTTCTTACCAAAATTACTAGAAATTTTTATATTTTTATCCCAAATACAACATTAAGAATTTTTTTCATAATAAATATTTTCTAATCTAGTTTTCGTGTTTGGTACTAAACGTCCTCTGATACCAACTATAACACCTTGACCCCTCTAGAACGGAGTCAGTGCATTACCTGGTACATTGGAATAGTTAGAAAGAATGAAATAAAAAATGAACTATCAGTTTAGTAGCCTTCAAGAATCTATATACATATATGTAACTCAAATTACAATGGAAAAAGTTACAAAATTAAATACATAGCAAAAACAAAAAATTTGCATCTGTAGAAACTCAATAAATGACCCCCTCTTAATAACCTGTTGAAGGTAAACAAATGAAATGGGAGATATAAAATTCTTAATGTGGGTTACAAATATCGAAAGAATGAATTTTATAATAAGTGAATCATAAAAAATTTTACATGATCAATATGGTGTGGTGAATAAATAGAAAACACATGCCATTAATAAACTGAGTATAAAACTGCATCTATATATTTTGTCATAGTGAAAACCTCATGGATAGTAATAACTAAAAATTAATAAAGATATACTCTTATTAATTGTATTTCCTGTATATAGAACATGATACAACAATACCTTCTAAATGGTTTATTTTTGTCGGTAGAAACCAGTCAGATTTTTGGAATCAAACTCGAAGGGTATGTCGCCAACTGATTTGTCTCATGGGATCTATCAATGAATTAATGGAATATAGAGGGATAAAAATGAAAATTCATGTCCAAATAATTATTTATAAATATATTTAATACTATTATGATCTACTTTCTCAATATCCTTATAGATTAAAGGATACATATTCATCAATATTTCCATAGTAAAAACAACATTCCAAATAAACACCGCATGTAAAAGGGTTTACGGTAAAGACAATACTCACATCCTTGAAACCAGAATATGGATATATAATATATTTACAATTAAAAATGAGAAATTATCTCAAATCGGAAGTGGACACACCACCTAAGAAATATTAGGTGCACAATACCTAGTAACTGACAAAGAAGTTGAATTAGAGAGAAAGTTTCTTACCCCATTGTAATCAATCGAGTCGTATGACCAAAAATAATAACCACAAAATGAATCACAAAATAAAATGAATATAAATATAATAATGATAATATATATTAAAATTAAGTACAAAATACACCACATGCAATAAATAAGTGGCGAACAATGGAAATCTCATGGAAATGAAAGTGATATGAGAAACCCCTTACATTATGCTCGAGTTTGTTATTCATTTGTTTTAATGACCTGAATAATAAAATATATATTAAATAATTAATAATTTCCTAACCTCATTTACATTCAATTTATTTATTATCACCTTATTATGTTCATTCATTTACCTTTTATGATTTTAATATGTTCAATTATATTGTTTTGGAAGCATTTTCTCCCTTGGTTTACCCGATCCGTTTATTTATATTCATGAATAGAAGTTCATTTGATGTGTGGTTAAACATATAAATTGTTAATATATTTTATTAATTAAATAATATATATATATATATGATCTTATAATTTTTTGGGGTTTCATACCATGGTGATGATTCATTAGTTAAATTTTAGTTATAAATGTTTGGATTAACTTGGCGGTTTTGTTCAAAATGAACTTGTTTTGTATTATTATTTTATTTTATGAGTGTGTAAGTATTAAAAAAACTTTAATAAAGTAAAATAAATATATTATTATTTTTTTCAACCATTAAAAATTTATCATGTATAGTATTCAAGATATTAACAGAAATTGGGAACTCGTCATCCTTGAATGTGATAAATTAACACATCTCGGACGATGTTTTCATTTTTAGTATAAGAGTAGGGGAAAAGAGAGATGATGATGAAATATTCCATTAGAATAATAAAATTAAATTAAATTTAAGGTAATATTATTATTATATAATTTTGATGATGGTAGATGAGGAAATAAGTATAATACAAATGAACTCAAAATATAAGAAAATTGGGAAATCTCCCATGAAAATTTGGGAGCCTAACAACGTCACATAAAATTTCATAAAATAGTTTGATGAGATAAAAGGGGTATATAATCTATATTACATAATATTGGAAGTAATAGGGATATGTAATGAAATATCTCAACATAATCCAAAGAAAATTTTAAAATAATAAAATAAAATGAAAGAAAAGAAAGAAAATTGAAGAGGATGATTACCTCTTGATCTCTTCTCCTTGAGATCCTTCTAAAGGCCATTGGTTTTGGTCTTTTGGAGAGACCAGAATCTATAGGACATAGGGAATATTCTTGGGTGAAGTATTGGGCAGAAAATAGGTAAGGCTCAAGGCATGAGAGTTGTGGGAGGAAGAGGGGGATGAGTGTGGTATTTATAATAGAGGAGAAAAGGTATTTTTCATTATTTTTATCATTATTATAATCTTTTTTCTTCAAGACTATAGATAATCTTAATTAACGTGACCCAAAATATTAATAATGGCATGTGATTTAGAACCAAATGATATTACATTACTTATAATGTCATAAACATTGCATTTTACTGATAATTTGAATATACGGTATTTTACCGTATATCACTATTCATCGAAAATTCTAAAATTTCAGATAAATCCAAAAAATTTACCATAACCATTTTTTGATGTTTAAAATTTAAAAAATGAACTCCCTTTATCAAAAATATTTTTCTATATATTATTAATTTAAATTTAAAAAAATCATATTTAATTTTAAAAATAATAATTTTAAAGGTATAATTAGTTTTATATCACATTAAAATTTTAATTAAGATCTCATTATCTTATTATATTAAAAAAATAAATAAATGTAATTATTTACTTTTCATAAGGATCATATTAATATTACTATTACTATTCATAAGTGTATGTTACTATTCATCAAAAATCAAGTTGGTTCTATCAGACTCTAAATGACTTACTAGTCACAACTCTAGATGATCGTTTATTTGAAATTAAAAATATAGAAGCGGAAAATTTATATTTAATAGATAGGTTATTACTATCTCCTAAATAAAAAATATTTTTTAAAAGAAACATAATGCTTTATGAAATATAGTCTACGAATATAATGTATTTAAGATAACCATACCATAAAACGTTTGGGGTATTATATTTAGTATGAAATATTAATGTGTTTTTCAATAATTTTAAACATTTTTTTTATAAATTAAACATAGTATTTTGAAATTATCTATATTAGGTATAAAATATATATATTTTATATTTAAAAATGGTTTCTTAAAATTCCAATTCATTATTATAAATAAATTATAGCTTTTAGAAAGATTGATATTTTTATAATTCGCCTGAAAATCAATTATTTTTTAATAAACCCAAAATTTAATCTCAATGTAATGTAGAAATACTATATCCAAAGATAATTTTATCTTTTCAAAATTAGAATTCTAAAACCTCTAAATTCAATTTTTGAATCAAATCATAAATTATAATGAAAAATAAAATTTTTTGTAAAATGAAAATTTCAAATATTATTATTATTATTCTTATTCAAAAATATTTACCCACTAAATTATTGTTAAACAATTATTAATATCAAACTAAATTTATTATAATTAATTATACATTTCAAAAAATATAAAATCATATTGAATAAAAAGTAAATTGCTAGAAAAAGTACTTTTCTTAATTAAAAATGGTCCTATAGTCATTTTTTGTAAACTAATTTTACTTCATTCATATTTGAATTATCCTTTATTTTCATTCAATAATTATGTGATAAAGTGGTTAAAAATATTAATTCCAACTAATCCAAATGCTAGGATTTATTTTCTATATATATATATTATGTAAATATATCATATTTCATTTATGTTTGTTATTTCCTGTGGATCAGACAATCACTCAAATTTATTAAATTAGAGGGAAAAATATAAAAATATAGGTTATTACACTAAGAACCTAAAAATTCTACTATAAAATGTTTTCAATTTATCAATTAGATAATAAAGATGATTATATTTATGAACACCATTATGTTGAAGAAGTTGAAGAAAAATATTTTGATAGCATGTAGGGGTTCCTCAAAGTTGAAGAAGAGTAGTCAGAGGAAGAGTATCATAACACATTGATAAATGACAAATGATCCAATCTAAAATAATACAGATTCACATTTTTACTTGAAGATAAGAAGAATTTTAAACTACATAAGGATACCACATAATCAGAAATATTTTTATGGATGTTCAAAGAATGATCCATTTTAAAGACTATGCATACATTCTAGTTATGAGGAATGGTCTATTTAAGGTAACAAGAAGAACTAGTGTAAAGGTAGTAACTATGTGATCAATTATAATGATCCATTGGTGGGATTTCAATGAAAATAATGGGATATCATGTAATCATCATGTGAGACTATGTCTTTGTAAAAACTTATCTTAATAGTGAAGGAATACATAATCGTGGAACATAACTGATTACAGTAAAGAATAGGATTTCAAAGATGAACTGTGTGGACCGTTTGATCTTATACCTTTTACATACTTCATATTTGGTTATGTATAATAGAAAATGTGAAGAGTGTATGGAGGCTCTAACTAAATATAAAGTATTAAATAAATGATAAATTTATAAAAATTAAAATGGATCACTGATTTACCACTCCTCATTTAATGGATCACACCAGATATAGGAATTACATTCCATTTAAGGGATTTATGTACTTGAGAAGTATCCGAAAAAGTACTTTCCAAAATATTTGACCACTTTGTACTTGTATATTATTCATGAAAAAAAGTATCCTATTGGGTACTATTGAAATTATATTATAGTTAGATGAGAGGCCTTGTCTTCTCATACTTTACCTTCTCACTCCAGTCTACTATACACACAAAACATTCTTCAAATGATGCATCCACCTCTATCTTGAAATTATCACTGTCAATAACATGCTTGGGGTCGAACGCATAGCTTTAGATATGTATAATAGTTAATTAACACTTCATTCATGAATCCATTTCCAAGAGTAAGATCCAACTAATAAGACACTACTCCAATCCACTCCTCAAACATGAACAAACCATCTAACTATTTCATAAGCATTCCAAACATCCACAAACACCAATACCCAACCACGATGATATGGGAAAAATAACTTACCACCCATTAAACAATCCAATGGTCTATGAAACCAGATTAAAAATGAGTGGTTCTTACTCTGAGTGGTAATAAAATGATTCAGAATCAATAAAACCCACTCAGTGGTTTCTTGAAGTAATCTTATCACAATCATTGTCGCCTCAGAAACCTCTAATAAGCACAATGGTGCATGATATATTCTTCCTTAAAGAGCCTAAAAGAGATCCATTCAGATAAAATCATGAATGAAATTAATGTATAAAAATATACCAAATCAATATAATTATCCAATGCTACACAAATATTAATTATCCATGCCCTGATATAATACTCTACTATCTAGATAATCCTATCTGACTACCCATCTGTTAGTTGGCGATACATTATAATAGGATTTATATAATCTTCCATGTCCTTCTGTAATCCTAAATATAATAATATCATTAAACAAACATCCTAATATGACACTATTCTTGTAGGTACCCAATGAATTCTTACGTTCTCTCACAAACAAATCTTTGAAAACACATCTACTGACAGAGTGTCTAGAATAGGAAATAAGTGCACAACCTTTATCATCTGATCAACCATCACCCAAACTACTTCATGAATATATGGGTTCTTTGTTAGTCCTATTTTGAATTATATGGTCACCTAATACCACTTTTATATTTGGATTGGAATAGGTTTAAGTAGCCCACAAATTAATTGGTGATTCACCTTTATCCTCAAACATAGAAGGCATCTGAAAATAATTTTCATTATATCCTTCCACATACATGGTCACTAAAACTCTTCTTTATATAATGATAAATCTTTTTAAAATAAGGATATACCAACCATCATAATGTATTAAAATCCCTCATTATCTCCCCCTCATGGAAATAGGGACCTCCACCTTGCCATGGATGTGCCACACCTCCTCCTCATCCAAAGACGATCCTGATACTGGATCACCTTCCATTATCCATTTCCATATCACGATATAAAGATAATTCCTATCTTGGTTAGCCTTCACTAAATAAAATATTGATCAGATGTCTTGAATCTCTAATATTGTTTCTTTTACCAAAGGGAATATGTGATAAACCCCCTTTCTCAGGGTTTATGGTATCATATAATTAATTTTCTGAAGGTTTTCAACAAAATGCATTTATTTTAGCTGAAAGAACCACTGTGAGAATGAGTAAAAACTCTTCTATTCCATTTATAAAATTAATCATTCATTAAATAGATTATTCTTCCAATACTTCAAATAATTAACCATGGAAACTATCTCATAATCATGGGTAGGGTAGTGTTACTCCTGGGGTCCTAGGTTATTAGACCTAGAAGTTACCACTAAATATCTCTATAGTAAAATAGATCCTAACACAACCCATGAGTTATCACAATAAATGATACCCAGATTAGGGAGAATCTAAATTAGAGTTTCTTTCAACCTCATCATTAACACTGGGAATGCCTCCTCACATAGACATGTATACTTGAACATTACTGGTTTTTTTGAAAACCAAGTCATGGGAACTGAAAATAGGGAGAAGCCTTAAATGAATAGTCTATAATACATATCCACCCCATGAAAAATCTTAATCTTTAACATGCCCTTGGGTGGTTCCCAATAAGACACTATCTCTAATTTATCTGGATCAACTGAGAACCCGACCTCTGAGATCACATTCCTATGAAACCACACCACTTGAATATAAAATTGAATATTCTAGTTCATAGAATAATGATGATGTGATCAAAGCAAACTCAATACAATCTCTACGTGCTCAAGATAAATTTCATAGATCAATAAATACACAATATTTCATCCATAAACACCATGGTAATGGATTCTAGGTAGGGACAGAAAATTAGGTTCATCATATCCATGAACACCTATAAGTCGTTTTCCAAACTGAATGACGTCAAAAGGAACTTATGTAACCCATATATGCTCCTAAACTCTATATTTGGAATGTTCTCATCCTTTAACTATAACTGATCATAATTACATTATATGTAGATCTTGGATAACCATCGACATCACCTTAATTAATCAAATAGGATACATATCCTTAATAATATAGACCATTTATTTATTTTTTCTTGATAAAATTATATTATCCCACATATAATTTTGTTCCACCATTTTCCTTTATATGGAATATAACTAGATAATCTAAATTGAGGTAATTAAGTTAATGAAATTCTTCACCTCAAGGTCCTTGAGCTTTGTCTTAAATCCTATCATCTCATCTAGTTCTATATTATAAGGTGTAATTGATATAGGATCTGCAACTAACAGTAAAAAAATAAAAACTCAATCTCCCTCTTTGGAGGTAGTACTAAGAAATCGTCGATAAATTTAATCTGTAATCTTTCAACCACTAAAGAAAGAGTAGTTAACACAATCACCTGATCCATGTTAATAACCACACCTAAAACCTATATTGAAATGGTTCATATCTGATGAAAGTAAACTCTTACACTACTTTACACCATATCCCATTCTCCCAAAAAATGCTCCTCTCCCCGAAGGAAGATAAATGAAACCTACCTTTAGAAGTAATAAATGTCATCTGATAAGCACAACATAAATTCCATCATAAAAATGATTTTGAATCTATTAATATAATTAACTATTAAGTCCTAAAATAATTTTATTCTCTAACTTCTATTATATAATAAATCCTATTTCAAAGAGGTGTATCAAGTTTCTATGTCCTTGGGGAAAACACCATAGCCAACCCCAATCAAGACATGACTTGAGAATAATTAAATTTATGGGATACCCATGTATTGAGGAATAGAGAAAAAATAATCAAAGAAATAAATAATGTTCCTATGATGATCAATGGAACCACCATTCGATACAATAATAATTGGTCCAAATAATATACTCTATTCACATTAGGGAGGATACCATGACCATGTGACCCCTATATTGCATGAGGAATTAGATCTTAAGTTGTATGTGGATGTTTTTTATCTATATAACCTTGGTTATATCTATGATTTAAACCACCAAACCTAACCTCATTGTCTATTTAATCTCCCTTTTACCAAGATTGTAAAGCCTATGACTCAGATTTCACTAAATCTAGATGAAAAAATGGTTTATTTCACGATTTAAAACTTGTAAAACTAGTAAGAAGTGATTCAGTCCATATTGAAGGACAGATGAAAATGTGTTTGATTGAGAAGAATAAAAAAAATATAACTCAATAAATCAATGAAAAATTTGTGATGAAGTTATGGTGATTATGAGATTATCAAGGTACAGGTGATAGAAGAGAATGCAAAATGTTGAATCAAGTGAACTAACAAGCAGGACAAGAAACATTTGCGAGAAATCCATTGAATAGATAGTGTAATTTGATTAACCAGTTTTATATATGTTTTTCATTATTCATAAAATTCAATTAGGCACACTAAAACTGAGTTGTATAAGGCTAACCAATATTTTAGATTAGACAAGCATTGAGGGAATGAATCATGGGGTTATTTAAACTCAACATTAACTCATCACTCAGTGATGAAATCTGTTTCTACTAAGTGAATGTTTTTGTTATTGAAGTCATATTTCTCTTCTCAAGATGTTTTTGCTTTCTATTATGAAACTAATATGGTTAAATAGATTGAATATGAGTTCATACAAGAATAAATTTCAATATTAATCAATGTTTTCATAACTAAATTGACTAATTTCAGTGATGGGAGTGACATCCAGCTGAATTATTTCACAAATGAATTAAAATTAATCACCAACATGATATCAATACACATTGAAAAAATATCCCACGGTTATGTTTGTAAAATCAAAATGTATCAATGAATCGATCAAATGAATTAGTAAAATAATATAAAGAGGTTGGGATATATAGTAATATTCTTTATCAAATAACTTGAAGTGCTTCATGGGCCCCACTAATGTTTTTTCTTGATCCTTGCCTGATTGTCTCCAGTCGTATAATATGATTCTACTTTTATGTCCCTTTATATTATTAATAATATTATTTATTTCAATCATCACCTTGAGTTTATAGTCACAACTCTAAGCATATCTCTTTAGCTTTAACATAGCACATTCACTGCAGACTATCTCCCTTAAATGTGTTACTAGTTGAGCCTCCTCAACCAAATAAACTCCCACACACATCACTACAAGAATTTAGAGTTTTCCCAATGGTATTATACCATCGGTTTAAAGAAACCGTTTGTATAGTGTATAGAAGGTACCCTTTGCTAACGGTTTGAACAAACTGTTGTCAATGTGTAAACTAATTTCATATTTACCAACGGTTTTCCAAAACCATTGGAAAATCATGATTTTATTTAACATAAACCAACGGTTTTGTTAAACCATTTGTAAAGATTGTCTTTCCCAATAGTTTTTAATAACCATTGGGAAATATTTCCCCCAAATAAAGAACATCTGAGCCCCCACTCCGCCCGATTGTAGACATACCCTAATCGAGCTCCTCCTGAATTCTTCTCAGCCACGAGACTCCTTACAACTAATATCAATATTCAATCAAACAATATTTTCTTTCACACTTCATATTAGTAATTTTTACCTTAGTTTTAGCGTTATTCCTCTTTTTTTGGTGTTTGATGTTTTACTTTTGGCTAAATTAGGGTTGCTTTCTACAAAACCCTTGGATTTGTTTTCTGTTTTTTTTTTCTACACTTCAAACATGGTGTAGGGTATGTTTAGTGGGGTGATATAGTACTTTTGGTGGAATTTAGTTTAGGTGAAAATTTAATTTTGATTTTGATGAATTTCTGTTTAAATTTGGGGTGGGGGAGGGTGTGCATATGGGGTGGGGGGATGTTGAGGGCTATCCAAGTGGTGTGTGGAGTGAGGAGTTGGTAGGGGTTAATGGAATAGAGGGAGGGTGCAGGTGGGGTGAAAGGGGGTGGGGCATGTGGGTGTGCAGCGTGTAGGGCGGGGTGTGAAAGGGGTTTTTCTTTGAGGATGGAGAAGGGGTGAAAAGGGAAAGAGGAGGGGTGCAAGAGGCAGGGGAAGGGAAGGGGGTTAGGGGTGTGCAGGGATAGAGTTATGGGGGTTGTGTAGGGGGTAGTGTGAGGGGGGGTTCAAGTGGGGTGTGCTGTGAGGAGGGGTAAGGGGTGTCAAGGGAAGAGGGAAGGTGCAAGGGGGTGGGGTAGGTGGGTGTGTAGGGGGCAAGGTAGGGTGGGGTTGTGCAAGGGGTTAGGCAGTGAGGAGGGGAAGGGGTGAAATGGGTTGGGGGAGGGGTTCAAGAGGTAGGGGAGGGTCCAGATTGGGTTCAAGGTGGAAGGGTGGGGTAGGAGGGCGGTTAATGGGGGGAGGGGCAGAGGTGTCTAGGGGGAAGGAGCATGGGGACGGGGTGCAAGTGGGTGTGCAGTCGGGGGGGGGGGGCAAAGAATTGGTGCAAGTGGGGTAGGGGGTGTGCATGAGTAGGGGGTGGGGTATTGGTGCAGGGTGGGGGGATGTGGGTAGTGGAGGGGGCAAGTACAAAGGTCTGTGTGCGGTGAGTCTAGGGTTGAATTACATGTTTGAGGTGGTTTAACCATTGGGTATTTCATTTCACTACTAGAATATTTCCCTATACCCATGGTTTGAATCCATTGGTATAGCACATCAAATTGTGGGTATAGGCTATACCCATGATTTGATGAACCGTGGGCTCCATAGGCGTCAGTATTTCCTTATACCCATTATTTTGTAGAAACAATGGGTATAGCCCCTTGAAATTACAAATTAATTATAGTTATGGTAAACTGTGGGTATACATTTTTATAGAAAAAATTATATACCCATGGTTACGAAAACCATGTGTATAAAAATGTTTCTTCATACGACACATACCCACAGTTCAAAAAATTGTGAGTACAGATAGTTCTGCAGCAGCATATACACCTACGATTTTTCAAATCGTGGGTATTGATGGTTTTCCTAGAAACAGTAGTTGCCCACATGGGATTCAACTCAATTCTTCAAATCATAAATAAATCCATTGTGAAACCACACCACCCCCCCCCCCCCCTTGCACAACCCACTCTCCCCAAGACACCCCCTAAAGCCCCACCCTACCCCCTGAACAGACCCCCCAGCACACCCCCTCCCCCACTTGAACACCCCCACTTTCCCCATGGACACCCCATGCAGTCCCTCCCCTACCCCTTCGGTCATATGTGATGTGTACGAGTCAACCCTGCCTTAATCCGTAGCATGGTGTGACCGGAACCACTCAAAGTGTCTCATTTTTTTTAAAAATGAACAACATTTTAAGTGAAAACAACAACTGACATACAGAAAACTGACCAAACTCATTATGAATGTGTTGATTATTTAGGAAAATGATACATGGGTAATATGGGATGTGAAAAAGTCAACACCGCCTCAATATGGGGTGCGTTGTGGTTGGCACCACTCAAAGTGTCTCTCTTTTGTTTAACATGGACATCATTTTAAGTGAAAAAAAACAACTGATATACAAAAAGCTGACCAAACGCATTCAAATTACATTGAAACATTAGGACAATGATCCATGGGTCATATGTGATGTTTACGAGTCAACCCCGCCAAAATCTGGGGCACAATGTGGCCATCACAACTCGAACTGTCACAGTTTTAGTTGAAATGGACAACATTTTATGTGAAGAGTACAACTGGCACACGGAAAACTGACCAAACGCATTCATATTTTATTGAAACCTTAGGACAACGTTCCATGGGTCATATTTGATGTGTACGAGTCAACCTAGTCTTTGTTTGAGGCATTGTGTGGCCGGAACTACTCAATGATTCTCTCTTTTGTTTCAAAAGGGCATCATTTTAAGTGAAAACAACAACTGACATACGGATAACAAATGAAATGCATTCAGATTTCGTTGAAACTTTAGGAAAATGATCCATGAGTCATATGTGACATTTAATAGTCAACCTCGACTCAATCTGAGGCCCAGTGTAGCTAGCACCATTCAAAGTGTCTCATGTTTATTTGAAATTGACAACATTTTAAATGAAGACGGCTACTGGCACACAGAAAACTGACCAAATGCATTTTGAATGTGTTGAAACATTATCACAATGATCAATGAGTCATATGTAATGTGTAAGAGTCAACCCTACCTTAATCTGAGTCATGGTGTGACTGAAACCACTTGAAATGTGTCATTTTTTTAAATAAACAACATTTTAAGTGATAACAACAACTAACATACGGAAAATTGACCAAACGCATTCTCAATGTGTTGATGCTTTTGTAAAACAATACATGGGTCATATGTGACATGTAAGAGTCAACCACACCTCAATCTGAGATGTGGTGTGGCCGGAACCACTCAAAGTCTCGCTCTATTGTTTAAAATGGACATCATTTTGAGTGAAAACAACAACTGATATACGGAAAACCAACAAAACGCATTTAGATTCCATTGAAACAATAGGAAAAAACTCCTTTGGTCATATGTGATGTTTATGAGTCAACCCCGCCTAAATCTATGGTGCATTGTGGCCGTCATAACTCAAAGTGTCTCAGTTTTATTTGAAATGGACAGCATTTTAAGTGAAAAGTACATCTGGCATACGGAAAACTGACCCAAAGCATTCATATTCTTTTGAAACGTTATGAAAACTATCCATGGGTAATATTTAATGTGTAAAAGTCAACCTTGTCTCAATCTGAGGCATGGTGTGGCTGGAACCACTCAAAGTGTCTCTCTTTTGTTTCAAAAGGACATCATTTTAAGTGAAAACAAAAACTGATATACAGAAAACCGACGAAACACATTCATATTCCATTGCAACTTTAGTAAAATGATCCATGAGTCATATATGACATGTAAGAGTCAGCTCTACCTCAATCTGAGGCCCAGTGTTTCCGAAACCTCTCAAAGTGTCTCACGTTTATTTGAAATGGACAAAATTTTAATTGAAAACAACTACTGGCATACGGAAAACTAACCAAATTCTTTCTAAATTTGTTGAAACATTAGTAAAATTATTAATGAGTCAAATGTGACATGTACGAGTCAACCTTGCCTTAATCTGAGGCATGGTGTGACCGAAATGACTCAATGTGTCTCATTTGTTTAAATAAACAACATTTTAAGTGAAAACAACAACCGACATATAGAAAACTGACCAAATGCATTCTAAATGTGTTGATTCTTTAGTAAAATGATACATGGGTCATATGTGAAGTGTACATGTCAACCCCACCTCAATCCGAGGTGCGGTGTGGTCGGCACCACTCAAAGTGTCTCTCTTTTGTTTAAAATGGACATCATTTTGAGTGAAAACAACAACTGTTATATGGAAAACTGACCAAACGCATTCGGATTCCAATGAAATATTAGGAAAACGATCCATGGGTCATATGTGATGTTTAAAAGTCAACCCCACTTAAATCTGGGGCAGATTGTGGCCATCACAACTTGAAGTGTTTGAGTTTTATTTCCAATGGACAACATTTTAAGTGAAAAGTACAACTGGCATACGGAAAACTGATCAAACGCATTTGTATTCTATTGAAACTTAAGGATAACGATCCATGGGTCATATGTGATGTTTATGAATCAACCTCACATCAATATGAGGCACGGTGTGGCTGGAACCACTCAAAGTGTCTCTCTTTTGTTTCAAAAGGGAATCATTTTAAGTGAAAACAACAACTGACATACAAAAAACTGACGAAACGCATTCAGATACCATTGGAACATTAGGAAAACGATCCATATGTCATATGAGATGTGTATGAGTCAACCTCACCTCAATCCAAGGCTCGGTATGGCTAGAACCACTCAAAGTATCTCACATTTATTTGAAATGGATAACATTTAAATTGAAAACAAATACTGGCATACAGAAAACAGACCAAACACATTCTGAATTTGTTAAACTTTATAAAAACAATAAATGAGTCATATGTGATGTGTATGAGTTATCCCCGCCTGAATCTGAGGCATGGTGTGGACGGAACCTCTCAAAGTGTCTCATTTTTTTGGAAATGAACAACATTTTAAGTGAAAAAAATAACTGGCATATGGAAAACTGACCACATGCTTTCAGAATATGTTGATACTTTAGGAAAACGATCCATGGGTCATACGTAATATGTACGAGTCAACCTCGCCTAAATTCGAAGCACAGTATGGCCAGTATCACTCCAAGTGTATGTATTTTGTTTAAAATAGACATAATTTTTAGTAAAAACAGCTGGTATACGAAAAACCAAACAAACGTATTCGGATTCTGTTAAAACTTTAGAAAAATGATCCATCGGACATTTGTGATGTGTACAGATCAACCCGCATCAATACGAATCACGGTGTGGCTGGTAGCACCCTAAATGTGTCTCTTTTGTTTAAAATGGATGGGATTTTAGGTTAAAGGAACAACTGACAAACGAAAAACCGACCAAATGCATTAGTAATGTGTTTATGCTATAGGAAAATGATCAATGGGTCATATGTGATGTGTACGAGTCAACCCCGCCTCAATAAGAGGCCCGGTGTGGCCGGCACCACTCAAAGTGTCTCTCTTTTGTTTCAAAAGGACATCATTTTAAGTGAAAACAACAACTGACATACGGAAAACTGACCAAACACATTTGGATTCCGTTGAAACTTTAGTAAAATGATCCATGGGTCATTTGTGACGTGTACGAGTCAACACAACATCAATATGAGCCACAGGGTGGCCGGTAGCACCCTAACTATGTCTCTTTTGTTTAAAGTGGATGGGATTTTAAGTGAAAAGAACAACTAACATACGGAAAACTGACCAAATGAATTTTGAATGTGTTTATGATATAGGAAAATGATCCATGGGCAATATTTGACGTGTATGAGTCAACCTCACATCAATCCGAGTCCCAGTGTGGACAGCACCACTCAAAGTGTCTCTCTTTTGTTTCAGAAGGACATCATTTTAAGTGAAAACAACAGCTGACATACGGAAAACTGACCAAACGCATTCAGATTCTATTGAATCTTTATTAAAATGATCCATGGGACATTTTTTATGTGTACGAGTCAACCCCACATCAATCTGAGGCATTGTGTGTCTGGTATCACCCTAACGGTGTCTCTTTTGTTTAAAATGGATGGGATTTTAAGTGAAAAGAACAACTGAAATATGGAAAACCGACCAAACGCATTTAGAATGTGTTGATGTTGTAGGAAAACAATCCATGGGTCATATGTGATGTGTACGAGTCAACCCCGCCTCAATACGAGGCCCGGTGTGGTCGACACCACTCAAAGTGTCTATCTTTTGTTTCAGAAGGACATCATTTTATATGTAAACAACAACGGATATACATAAATCCAACCAAACACATTATTATTCTTTTGAAACTTTATCACAATGATCCATGGGACATTTTTGACGTGTAGGAGTCAACCCCGTATCAATCTGAGGCACGGTGTGGACAGTAGCACCCTAATTGTGTCTCTTTTGTTTAAAATGGATGGGATTTTAAGTAAAAAGAACAACATACATATAGAAAACCGACCAAATGCATTCTAAATGTGTTCATGCTCTAGTAAAATGATGCATTGGTCATATTGGACGTGTACGAGTCAACCCTGTATCAATCTGAGGCCTGGTGTGGCTGACACCACTCAAACTGTCTCTCTTTTGATTCAAAAGGACATCATTTTAAGTGAAAACAACAGCTGACATACGTAAAACTAACCAAATGCTTTCAGATTCTGTTGAAACATTAAGAAAATTATCCATGGGTCATATGTGATGTGTACGAGTCAAACCTGCCTCAATTTGAGGCATGGTGTGCCCAACACCACTCTAAGTATCTCTCTTTTGTTTAAAATGGATATCATTTTAAGTGAAAACAAAAACTCCCAAACAGAAATCCAACAAAAAACATTCAGATTCTATTGAATATTTAAGAAAATGATCCATGGCTCATTTTTTATGATTCGGAGTCAACCCCGCCTCAATCTGGGGGGTGTTTTTTCCGTCACCACTCAAAGTGTCTCTCTTTTGTTTAAAATGGACATCATATTAAGTGAAACCAATAAATGACAAATGAAAAACCGACCAAACGCATTATTATTCCATTGAAACTGTAGTACAATGATCCACGAGTCATATGTGACGTGTGTGAGTAAAACCTAACTATATATGAGGCGCGGTGTGGCTGACACAACTCGATGTGTCTCAATTTTATTTGAAATTGACAACATTTTAAGTGAAAAGTACAGTTGGCATATAGAAAACTAACCAAACGCATTCAGATTATGTTGAAACTTTTGGACAACAATCTATGGGTCATGTGTGACATGTACGATTCAATCCTGCCTCAATCTAAGTCGTTGAGTGGCCGGCACCACTCAATGTGTCTCTCTTTTGTGACCGACCAAACTCTTTCGGTATATGTTGATACGTTAGGACAACTATCCATGGGTCATATGTGATGTGTACGAGTGAACCCCGCCACAATTCGAGACTCGTTGTGGCTAGTATCACTCAAAGTGTATGTATAATGTATAAAATGGACATCATTTTTAGTAAAAACCACTTGTATGTATTCTAAATTGTGTATAACATATATAATTACTTATTCAGTTTTTTATGTATTTTATTGATAATTGATAATTAAATTATGTATGTATTCAATTATGAATTGAATTCTGGATTCGATATATAATTTTCATCTAAGTTTTAAATTGAATTCTAAATCAATTATGAATGTCTATAATTATGTTATGAATTATGATTTAATTCTGAATGTGTATAGTTCAAGGGTGCAATGTTAAATGTGTATGCATTATATATTAAATAATTGGAAAGGAGGGGGAATGGAGAATTACAGCACAATGGACAGAATTACAGCATGCAGGAATGGGATTGCAGACTCTGGTATGAAAATTGTAGGCTACTGTGCAATTTGCATAGCGTACCCTATGCCAACAGTTTCAAACCGTTGGAATAAATTTTGTATGATGTTTTTACCAACTGTTCACATAGAATCGTTGGTAAAAACCCTTTCCCAACGTCTTATTAATAGTTGGAAAAGGTTCCTAGAAGAGGTTTCACCAACAGTTTGGTTGAACCATTGGCAAAACATATACCAACGGTTCAACCAAACCATTGGTATTGGTTAATGTCACTAACCTATCCCAACGATTCTACAAAAACCATT
The DNA here is from genome assembly GCA_963277665.1 of Viscum album. Lineage (NCBI taxonomy): Eukaryota > Viridiplantae > Streptophyta > Magnoliopsida > Santalales > Viscaceae > Viscum > Viscum album. The sequence goes on along the minus strand of OY728132.1, from coordinate 1,040,943,708 downwards.
GGGAAATCTTTTTCCCAATGGCTTACTTCCCTATGGTTGGCAGAACCATTGGTATAAGATATACCAATGGTTCTACAGCCTATCCCAACAGTTCTGAACCGTTAGGAAATATAATATTTCTAGTAGCGTATGAATATGTCTAAAAACATCAATAATCTCTAGAATCCTCTCATCCTCATCACCATAATTTAATATTTTTCAAGATGGATTCCCACTTTGACATCACAATATGTCGATTTGGGTTCACTGAATAATAGTTAGAGAGATAGTCCTTGACAGGCTGATCCATCAGGTCTTCAATATTATGCCTGATTCTCTACATGGTTCTGGCACTAGCTATATTCCATATTCTCATTTCTTTATATTCTAAATTACATCACATATTGACTTGTTTAAAAATAGATTAAATTTTTAATTGAATTCTCTAATTAAATAATTGCATCACATTAAGGATCAAACCAGTCTACTCTCTAAACATAAAGATTATCTAAGGATATTCAACCTCTTCTTAACTCAACAGTAGTATTGAAGTTGACTTGTATATAACCTAACTTCCTCATGGAATAAAATTAAATAAATAACAACACTAGATTACACATGACTAATACCTCTTAGTAGATCATAAGAAAATATTAAATCTATATTGTGTCACAACTCAGGTTCATCATTTAGACATTTCTATGAATATATTGCATGTAATAAGTTGCTAACTTTCAATTGTTACATTTGGATTCTTATTTAAACCAATAATATTACTCAAAATATTTTTACAATCAACCAAAAAGAAAAAATAATTTAATTAATTTAATTAAACTGGTATTAATCAGTCATCCTGACCATTGATTCAATAATCATATATAAACACCAACCCCTGTATCATTCAATAATTATTTCTGGATTAATATTTATCCTTTAACATTAATAATTTATTAATAGATGTATATATTCTATTTATTCAGCATGATGTTAGATCATCTTCTACTGATCTTGAATGCCATTATATACAAATAATCAATCATGGGTTGTTTTGTAGTGGTGTGGCCTAAATCAAGTTTCTCATTCTATTTGACTTTTAATCGTGGATTCATATTTGGTGGAAAAAAATTGGGCATTCAATTTTTTATTAGGTAGTATGATAATGGATGAATCCCCATGCAATCTTTGTTGGGGATTATCATTTATTATTGGGGAGATACATGGTCAAATTCACCATAGAATGTTGGGAACAGAATATCTTTTATATATACATAGGATTTCACTCTAATGGAATATTATCCAAGATTAGAAGAAAAATGCCTTCTTAGGGTATCATTCACTTGATCGTATCGTCACTCAATTTCATCATGTGTTCGCTTGTATTCATCATATTTTTGAGGATACGTGTATGATAGATTTAAATTTCCTATTGCTGTTGATTTTTTAGTTTACCAAACTTTTCAGAAATAGTAGGTCATCTGAGTGTGAAAACATCATTTTAGAAGGTTGACATATCTATTTTCAAAGTTTAAGTGACTGAAAATTAATTTTATTTAATAATATATCCAACCATTACATCCAGAAATCACATAAAATTAAATTTAGTTATATCCATCATTTCTAAATTCCAATTATAACATCCAAAATAAAATTTATAATGAAATCCTTAACAAACAAATTCCAAAAATGTTTGAAATAAACTATATAGAATTAATAAAATAATTAATTTCATGAAATTCATAAATCATTATTTTCACTTAAAAACAACTATTAAAAAATAAGAAAAAAACTATAAAAAAATCAAAAAAAATTAATGTTTACAACATTGTCCATTTTATCAAAAAAAAAACATTTTTATCAATAAATTCATAAATCTGTATATTTCCTCATGGACTAGAAAATATTCCATGATCAATAATCTAAATCCAAATTTTACAATAAAACTCATATATAACTAAAAAAATTTATGTGGTTGAATGAATAAAAAATATGAAAAATAAATTTACATCAAACATAGAAATTTATTTTTCCTAAAACAATCCATGATTTCACATTATAAACATAACAAAAGAATTCACAAATAATCTCACACTATAGATTTATAAATAATAGATTTAGATAATAAAATGAACATTATATTGGTTAAATAATTCAAAAAAATCATATAGTTCTTTGATAGATTTAAATACACACAAAAAAATCAAGGAAGAATATATTAATCCATCATTGAAATTTACACTCCTCCTATTTGAAAACCACGCATTTCCCTACTTCAATTCGAATTCTTGTTCTATTTTTGGGAGTATATAAATGTAATATTTATGTCAATTTAAAACTATCACCAAAATAATATTCATTTTTCACACTTCCTTTATTTCACACAAACCAAATATCCTTTTTACACATCATTTATATAATTCAAATGAGTTCTTTTAAAGTTAATTCTTCCCTTATATATTTGGGTTCAAAATTAACCTCACATTATTGGATTAATTTGTTTACAATTATAAAATTTATTATATTTTTCTCATATGTGAATATGAAAACGTACTTATCAAAATTTTAAGGTATTTTTTTGTTTACACATACCCCTTATTCCTATTGTATCAGAGATTCAATATGTGCACCCAACATCCCATTTCACTCCAGTTTCAATGGACCTATATAACTATCTTTTATGTTGGCTCACTTGGTTGGTTTTTTCTAAAAGGATGAGTTACCTGGTTTATGCCAAAAAATGTGGTTTCCTCAGGGTCTAATACAAATTACAATAGAATCATTACTATTATAATTAATTTCCAACATCTGAAATAGAATTTACATAAAAAAGGTTATAAGATCAATCAAAAATAAGGAAAGTAAATTAAATTTATAATTAATGTAACCATAATAACCAGAATAGAATTATTCACAATGTAGGAAATCATTTTGAAATATATTAAAGGAATATGACCTTATATTTTTGATAATTTTTGGAAAATTAGATGTCTTTTGTGATAGGTATAATTTATTAAATAAAAATTAAGTATAATGAGAGACCCATATTCCCCACACATAAAACGCATCATTGTCCACAATGTTGAATCCAATGTTGGGATAACATATTTTTTTGATGTTAGATTTTGAATATAGCAGTTCAATTTAATTTATAATGGTTCGTAGTAACATTAAAAATATGTTTCCTCACCAACAATAAAATCTAGAAAATATTTCATAATTTTATTATTTATTTATTGTAAACCGACACACACAATCAAAATTTATCTTAAAAAAAGAATTATGAACAATGATTACTCAAAAAGAATCATATTGAATCCAAAATAATTTTAAAGGGTTGTACCCATCTATATTGGAGTCTTTGTGTGAAGTCATGTAATACTACAAAGATATATAAAACATAACTGAACACCCTTTCCTATATCTAGAAAATGTATTTTTCAAATTTACATGATCTCTGTGATTGAAATTTTATCTTTTCCATTAATTTGTGGGTGATATTTTGTTCCAATCCTATGATCGAACCCATAATTCTCCATTAATTCATCGAACATTTAATTCTTGAAATGAGGTCCATTATCCGTGATTGATTACTTGGGTACTCTATATATTAAAAATATTTTTTTTAGTTTAACAACACTAGTGGTATGATTTTTATAATTGAAGCATCCTTAACATGATGAGATACATAATTCACATCAAAAATTATATATTCATTACCATTTTAATGTAGGAAATCCATAAGGAAATCCAGGCCCCACACATCAAATATTTCAACATCAAGAATCCATTTTTTGGGAATCGCATGTTTCATAAGTCATTTCCAAGCCTTTTAATCATGCTAAAAACATATACAAAACTCTTAGAATCATTAAACATAGTGTGATAGTAAAACCCATAATACAAATGTTTTGGTTAGTTTTCTCTATCTTCTGCGTTTTGTTTCACATGTTGTAAAATGCAAGCTATTAGGCATGGGAATAATCTCCCGTTTTTTCCCGCATATCTTTAGTATACCATTAGAATATCTCTTAAAAATAACGGTATCCGCCCAAAAATAATATTTCAATATATAAATGTACTTTATCATTTGTTTATGTGATGAATAATTGGATATAACACCTATTTCTTTGAAGTTGGAAAAATTCCCACACCAAGAACATTGCATCACTAAAGAAAAAAAAGTTATTCATCGGGAAATGTTGTTTTTTTATTATTTTTCTAAATAATGGATATAAGGTAACTTAGATAAGTAGTTGAAATCCATATTATTATCTCCATTATTATCCTCAATTTCAAGAACAAACCCTTGTAACTTAAGGATCAATCTTGTAAGCCTAGGTTTTGATTATTTAATAAATAGTATATACATTAGAGTTGAATGGAGATTGAAAATAATGACCTAAAAAGAAATTAAATACTACATAAACTTATAAATTAAAAACATAAAAAAATCATTTTTAGTAGTATTGTAATTATTATAGGAATTTTCTAATTGCTTACTAGCTTAGTAAATCGCATGAACCCTCTTCCCCTTTTACCAAAAATAGCTCACATTGATACAACACTACAATCACACATCATTTGAAAGTGTAGATTCTAATCTGGAGAGGTGATAACAGGTGATTACGCGTGTTTACCCTTAATGTGGTTATATGATTATAGTCACTTCTCATCAATGTCAAATAGCGTGTCCTTAAATTTCTGTTAATATAAAGGCATTCTTATTATAGAAAATTCATTGATTAATATTCTATAAAAACTAGAATGGTCTAAGAAAATCTTGATTACTTTATCATTTCAGGGGGGAAAATTTTGGATCCCCTAGATTTTATAATTATCTACTTTAATCCACATCTTTTAAACTTTGTGACCTAATACAATTCCTTTTATGATTATGAATTGAAACTTTACCTATTTTAAAACCTTGTTTATTTCGAGATAACTCTCCAAAATAGAATCTATATTTTTAATATGGTTTTCAAAATAACATCCAAAACTTGATAAATTATCCATGAAAACATAATTAATCCATTGAATCATAGAAGAGAAAACTCCCTTCACAAATCACATAAATGTGTCTAGAGCACCAAAATATCCAAAGGACATTCAACTTTAGAAAAATATACCATATGGAAAAGTTAAATTAGTGTTATACTAGTATTAATGAGCTATGGAAATCTAGTTTTAAATAGAATAACCATCATGAAAACTAAATTTTTCATTTCCTTCCAACATATCATGAATTTAATCTTGAAATGGAATTAATAAATGATTTTCCTAGGGGTATAATTACACTTACTATAATTATTTTATGTTATTCACTTGTTTTCTCCCTAATTTGAACATATTCTTTATTCTCATTTGTAACAACAATCACTCCACAATTTTTATGGACAACTTATACAACACAAATTTAAGGGCTATCATAAATGGGGGGAAATGATCCTAAAATCAAGAAATATTATACTTCCTCCTTGAACACATATTTCTTGTTTTTATTAAGTATCATATGGTCCTAAATTCATATTTTATTGTCAGGATCCATTGGTATTTTATGCATTCACAATGACAGACTTAGGCCCCCTATATCGGAAATAGACCAACCAATAATATATTGAAACATTCTAAAGACAATCAATAAATTTTATTCTTAGTTCACCTAAAAATTAGATAATATGATGATAGGTAATGTAGAGAAATAACATATGAAAGAACATTTTAGATGAGATTGTATGATTTTGAGATCCAAATCATGTACGTTTTGAGTTGAGGGAAGGGACTTGGGACTAAGGGTTCCAAGTTCCTCAAGATGAAACATAAATAATGATTTGTAATAGATTAATCTTCATTAATAGTGTCCCCCAAAAAGTTTTCTCTTGGATTAGAATTATTATTTTTGTTCAGATTATTTTCATTGAAAAACTCAACAAAATTTTCAAACAGTTCTCTAAAATTTTAATCTATTGGTTCTTACACCTTTCTAGAGAATATTATCATGTAAGTCTTCAAAATCATTGATCAGCTATTGATATCATATTTAATCCAAAGAATCTATTCTTTTTCTTCAACTATAAATTTCTATAATTATAAAGACTAAACTCTTGAGTAGGATTATCTTTTTGTAGGATCATTATGTATTATCAAAATGTTGAATTCAACTTATTTCTTTCCAATTTTGAATAGAGCATTACTCTTAGTCCCATCAATTACTTTACCTCATGTAGAATGTAATGGACTATAAAGGATGATGGGAAGTTCTTGGTCACACTCTATATCTTAGATAATAAATTATATATGTAGAAATATCTTACCTTCTCTAACTAAAAATTCATCAACTATCCCAATTTTGTGGTTAATGGAAGTATCAATTAACAATAAAACACATTTTTGGGATATATAACTTCTAATCACATGTTATAGAAAAAAATAGAATCATATTTATACTATTATCAAGATCACAAAAGTAGTTAAATAAGTTTATCTCTCCAAATATTCAAGGTATGAAAGAACTCCCTGGATCTTGATATTTGGAACGTATCCTATTCTACAGAATAACATTACAATCCTTTGTGATATTATAAGTTGGAAACTTTTCCAATGTTTTTTTAAAGAAATATTTTTTAGTGATTTAATATATACTGGGACTTGAATTAATGCCTCAAAGAACTGTATCTTGATACTATGTTTCATGATAAGAGTAAAAAAATTAGGAAGCATAATTTCCTTGTTATTATTCATTATATTCTCAAGAAATGGAATATTAGTGTTAAATTATTCATTACGGTTTAAATTAACTTAACATTTTCATGAATTTTAGTATTCCATTAATTTTATTTATTTTAAAACTCTTTTTATTTTGGATTTTCAGTTAGAGAGTCATGTTTTAAAAAGTTTTAAATGATTCTATCCAAATTTCTTAATTATGTAATTTCAATATTTTGATTCCCATTTTCATCAATATTTTCATATAAAGAGGGTTGAGGAGCATTTTAATATTTATTTTGGGAATTAAGATCACTTATAGTTGTGATATCCATTATATTATCTATATTATTGGTTCAATTTGTGCTTTTTATCTTCCTTATATCTCTTGAATTAACTCCACTAGTTATTTTTCCCATTTTCTATTCAATATCTATCATTTTAGAATTTGATTAGACCTTATGAAAATTTTTTTGTTCTCTTTTATCATGTTTTCCTTTCAACATTTCATATTAGGAATCCATTTTAATAAATATTTGATGTTGAAGTCCTTTTGTATTACCTATTGAGTTATAAGATATATCTTTAGGTTGGTTTTTTAATTGGTTCCTAGGGTGCTATTGAAAGCTAGGGGAGAAGTATGTTAAATCACCCCTATTTTTCTAGCATAAATTTTAATGGAATATATACCACTTTTGGAAGGTATTAGATAAATTTTCATCCCTCAAATACATACATGGTAGTTACCCTACATAATTGGAGTTTTCTTATGGTTGGATTTTCATATAAATATTTGGGAAGCAACATTGTGAGTTTCCAGACAGGCCATAGTGGTGGAATTTCTCTCTAAGTGTATTCTGACTATTTTCATCATATTATCTAGAATATTTAACTTCAACATGATGATAATAATTGGTTTCTTTTATAACAATAATTATCCTCCTAGGAAAATTATTTTGGGAATTTGTTTTAGTGAGTAGTAAGTTAATTTCAATTTTTAATCAGTTTTATCAAAACCATCCCTTTCAAGAAGAGTAATAAAATAGTGATTTATGATATTGAGTGAGGTTATTAAATAATGGGAACATGAGATACTATTATGTACATTGGATATTCATAAATTGATTGAGAAAACCCCTATATATCTTCAAATCCTCAGGAAACTGGTCATGCTCATATTGAATAAATCTAGTTATTTTTATGTCTTATTTAAGTGTTTATTCTCCATAAAAAACATTAATGAAAAATTAATCATAAAATTGATCCCATGAATCAAATATTTCCTCATCCTCTTATTAGAACCCACTCCTATCATTTTCCTTGAGATAAATGGGAAAAGTGTAATTTTCTATTTCTCTTCACTCATCCCTCTAACTAGAAATTGATGGACCACACAATAGAATCTTCTTATGTAGGAAAGGGAGTCATAACTAGGTAATCAATTATATTATTGTATCAAGAAAAAATGAGATTATTTAATTTCATATCTACATAAACTAGGGGTATTCCTCATGTGGGATGGGTTTCTGGAAGTCATACACACATGAAATCCTAATACCAAATTTTCTCTATTAGCTCATTTGTTGATAGAGGGAGATTTATGTCATCATATTATTAATTATTTTTATTCTACCTAGGTTCTTCAATTTTTTTATTTTTCTGAGCAAGGATTTTTTTTCAATTTATTGGTAAAAATGGATCTAAATTTCAACTAGAAGACCTTATTTTCAATCACCATCTGATTTATTATGTCCATTTTTTTTTTTTGAATTTTATACCATTTTTTGTTTTTAAAAAATGGTTTTTATGTTTTATGTTTTTAATAATTTTATGATATATATTTTTTATCTTCTTAATCACGTGTTGATTCACCAAAAATGATGATGAAATATGAACTGAATATCACTAAATGAAGGTAGATTATTTCTTAATTTCACCATTAAAAACATGTCTAGTTAGTTAGTAAAGATTGAATCCATATGTATTAACTGATGAAAATTTAACTTATAAGAATAATAAAAAATTCATACAAAACAAAGAAATAAAATTAACCATAATGTAGTATTGGTTTTGATGAAATTATGTGAGTGAAAGTGATTGGAGAGAATGGAAAATGTCGAATATGGTGAACTATCACGAATGTAAAGAAATAATTTGTAAAATTAGTTGATGAGATAAGTGAAATAAATTGTATAGTTTTATATATGGTTTAAATAAATAATTAATTTTAATTAAAAATAATGAAACTGAGTTGAAGGAGTTTGACTAGTTTTTTCGAATGACAAACCTATAAGTCAATTTATCATGGGGTTATTTAACCTTACCTCTTACTCAATCACACAATGATGAAATTTTTTCAATAAGTTGATGTTTTTAAATTGATCTTAGTGTGAAACTATCACAATATTTTTACATTTCAATATGAGACTCATGTGGTTATTTTTTTGAATATCAATTCATTTGAGAAAATTTTTTACCAGACCTTAATTTTTTGGGAATTAAATTCTCTAGTTTGATTATTAGAGTAACATACATCTAAAAAATTTCACAAATTAAGTAAAATTTATTACTAGTGAAATGTCATTCCCCATAGAAAACTAAGTTGATTATTATATTTTTAATATTATAATATATTAGTAAATACATTATAAGAATTTGTATAATCTGATAAAGGTGTAGGGAGAGATGAAAATCATATTTTTTAATGAACTCCATGTGCTTTTCATGATCTGGTAATGAATAGTTGTTTGACTCTTATCCAATTATCTTCAGTAGTCACCTTTAATACTCCTTCTATCTCCCTATTTACTGTATTATGATTATCCTATTCATAAAATTTTCTGTTCTAATTCATTCTTTGATCTTATAGTCACGTCTTTGAGAATGTATCCTTACCTTCCACATGGCCCTTTCACTATAGACCATCACCACCGTAGGTGAAAGTAGTTTAACATTATCAATTGAATGCATTCCCCGACACATGGTTAGGCCACCGAATGTTTAATAATCTATTTAATCTTCTCACCCTCATCTATTTGAATTAATTTTTTCAGTGATAGGTTTCCCCTTTTCCTTCAGAATATACAGAATCAGGTTTATGGAATATGGGATAGAGAGATGGGAGTTGATGGGATGGTATGTCTGGTCTTCAATATTAGGATATGTCCAAGACTTTCTCTTGGGTATATCTATCATCCATGTTGTCGATTTTTATCATTGGAATCTACCTCCAACATTGAATTGTTTTAGTACTAAATTAGTTTCAAATAGTAAACACCAATTATATCACTAAAACACTTTAAGGATTTAACTACTAACGTATCCAGACATGACCATGAACCAAGTGTCTTCAACATAATCCCAAAATATCCTCAGTGTGGAAATTGAGTCTTCTACAACCCTACATCCTTGATAACAACAATGTTTTAATCAATGGAAGAACCTACATGGATATAAAATATTATCCTTATAATATCAAAAAAATACAAATCGCCCTTCTATAATAACTCAATAACATAATTGAGACATTAATATGAGTATCTGGTGTGAATTAAACTAGAACCTCCTAGTAATAGCATTCAGATACTCGAGAACCCCATATTCATTCTAAAATCATTCTTTTAATCAACTAAAAGAAACCAAAAGATCATAATTATTTAATGATATTGGTCTGAATATCGCATTATGACCACTAATTTGAGAAGGTTTTATGAATTTCTAACCCAATATCATTCCATAATTTAGTCTTGATCGAGCCTTATCGTTCATGATAACAAATTTATTAGTGAATTTTTTTCTTTCTATTAATGTGGAATCAAGCCAGATTATCCTTAACAGAGCACGAATCTAACTATCTATAAATAATCAATATTGGGTTGATTTTTAATGTTTTGGTTTAAATCAAGGTTACTACTTAATTTTAGTTTCAATCACGGTATCATATTTGGTAGAAAATAAGACTATTAATTTAACTTCTTTTCATGGAATACAAGCATAGATTAATCCCTATGAAAACAAGGTTTGGATGCAACACTAATGATTGGTCAGCTGTACAGCCAAATTCCCCATGTAAGGTTGGGAATGAATGACTTTCTATGGATGCATGGGATTTCAATATCATGGAAGTTTATCTGATAATAAAATTGTACTTTCCTTCTCATTATGGCATTGTGTTGACCTAACAGTATATTAATTTAGACATGAAGTCACTTTGATTCACTATATATTCGTAGAAACACACATGGTAGCCAAATATTTTCTCCTCTAGTAGCTTCAGTACATTTCTAAAATTTTCATGTATGGTAGGTCAACTGATTAGGGAATATTTCTTATGGAAGGTTGACTTCTTTATTATGGTCAAATAAGTATTCAAATATTCATTTTATTTAATGACAAATATATTTTACATCTAAAATACATTGATAATTAGAAATATTTAAGGTCGTCAATTCAAAATATCGGTTAAAACTCACAAAACAAAATTAATAATGAATTACATAAAAATTAATTCCACAAAAAAATGTTTAAATTAGAAAATATGGAATTAATGAAATAATTAATTTTATGAAACCCATAGATCATAAATATTACTCAAGAACAATTTTTAACTGAAAAATACTATAATATGTTATTATAAAATTAATTAGAAATCTTAAAACTCCTAACACTGATCATTTTATCACCTAAAAACAACGTTTTCATCAATAAATTTTCAATGCTAAACATTGCACCATATATTAACAAATATTCAATAATCTATTAATTAAATCATAGTTTAAAATTAAAAAAATGAGAAATTACATAGAAATTAGATGAGTCCAAATGAATCAAAAATGGTCTGGGTCAACCTACCCCTACACTGTACCTCTACCAATACCCAAATAACTCATTCTATTATAGAAATGCATGATATTCCTCATCACATCATAAGGTTGGTAGTCCTTCAGTGGACTCGCACACATACTATAAAAATGTCTTACCAACCCACACTAATAACATTCATGGAAAAAAATCCATTGAAGGGGTTGAATAACCACTTATCTTACCATATTTTCTCTCACTAGCCTAGTGCATCCCAACTAATATCCTCTTTCTAGCACTTGAAAAGGCTCTAAAAACTCAACTGGGAATGATTATACTTAGTCTATTTGAAGTTATCCAGTATAAATCCCATCTCAAGGGTGAGTTCCTTAATAAGTACATTTGAGAGAAACATTAAGTCAAGAACCAATACCAAGATCCTCTCCTTATCTTGAATATATATCTTAAACTAGTATACTTTTTTTGGCCTTGTTACCTCCTATAAATAGGGAAATTTATATCAAATACCCAAAATGAGTCTCATAGTCTGCCATTTTCATCATATCCTGCTAAATATATATAAAATAAAATAATTGATCTATAATTTGAATCATAAGAAGGAAATACTAAAAGAAGAGGCCCTTTATGTCTTCCTAAGATAGACCCTCAAACATCCAAACATGAATTATCATACCCCACTATTGGGGCAGCAACGACTTCACTTCCTAAAAAAAACTAGGTAGCAGTATGATTGTTCTTGTCCCCATGCTCCAATATATCTCTAAGGACAACTAAAAACATTCTACCTCAAGAACACAATAAGAACGATACCTGGGTGGTTCCACGATACATAGTTGAGGAGGTATTTCAATTAAATGTAAAAAATAAAAATATAAGAATTATTTAAATGAATTATATCTGAAAAAATATGAGATTAATTATTACACTTGCACAAAACAACTTTTAAAGACATTCCCTAAGGGTATACCCATAACCACTAGGCCTAATCAACTAGTACTCACCAAAGGCCTGATCGCATACAATTATAACCTTCAGATTAGTCAAAATAATATCAATGATAATTATATACATTCCTATATTAACATAATTAGATGTCACTGGTAATGTATTTTGGAAAATAACAAATATATTATGCCTCAAATTTAACAAACGTAAACCTATATCAATCACATTCAATTAAGCACATGACATGTGGACCGACATTTCTATCCACAATGCATGAACTCACCCATTATATCCATTTAGGGTGAGTATAGCATTTCAAAATAAAAAATAACACAATATAATGTAACAAAAAATAGTGTCAAATAATAACAATGAAACCATAAATGAAATCCCACTACACTGGAAATTAGAACAACCACTATACAGGTGTTGTTTAGGCATAATCAAATCTCCCCACTTGAGTTATAAACATCTTGTTTATATTCTACCAAGTATCAAATGATAAACAAATTAAAAAGTATATAATACCATTTTTGATTCCCTAACCCAAATCTTTAGGTCTTGTCTATATTTCCTTGTGACTACATATATGCCTCCCCTTATGTAATAGGTTTCCAACTAGTGATTAGGACCTAGGTTATATAATGGAGATAACATAACCTCGATGTTAGGTAAAAATCTATAACAAACATAGCATAATAAATAAGAAATAAATTTTTAGTAGAAATTAATACAATAAGATCAAACAGATACTACCATCAAATGAAATATCAATACAATACACAACTAATCATATATCCCAGAAAAAAAGGACCCCATATATAGAGAATAAGTATATAGAATAAAAAATAAGGGAAGAATAATATAGGAATTGTATAAAAATCATGGATCATGTCTCACTATAACATAAATCCCATCAAACTCCACATTCTCAGTATCTCAATATTGTTCCCTTTTCCTTCGTTTCATCCCTAATAAAAATATTTCATGTGCACTAGGGTGTCTATACAGGGTGTTTGTAATAAAGTCCAGTAGGAAACTACCCACACATCCTAATCATAAGTTTAATATAGATATAAAGTTATATTCATATGACACCCCTCAAATGAAACAACCTAAATTACATGATATAAAGAAAATATTTCATTACATATATTTAGAAGACCATTAGGTTTATAGTTTTCGTGAATTAAGAAAAAAATTCCTTAAAGACCCATGTCTTTTTTAACTTAATGGAATTATCACCACTATATAAGAAACCACATAATCAATAACATGTCATCATCATCTCCCACTAATAATCTTCCTATGATACTCTTCTAGACTTTTTCTACATATCTTATCTTCATATCTTGGGAAAATAGAAACATAATAATGTGGTGATCTTAGTTTTTCAATATGGGTAAACATAAGTGATAAAAATCAAAGATCATAAGTGATAATAAGATGAGAATATGGGTATAATCATGATATATAAATGATTTATATCCAATAAGTAATTGATCACTAGTCATGGAATAATTCATGGAATAATATTATAATTCATCATGAAAATAATTCATATCATAAAAGCAATTCATACTCATAGAATTATGGCATAACCATAGGTATATGGAAACATCACCTTTGGGAGTCACACAATTTCACCCAAAATTTCAATAAATCTTTTTGTACCAATTTATACATAACCTGTATGAGCCCTACACTTGCACCCACAGATTCAAACAAATAGATTCTTACTACATATAAATTTATCAGGAGATTTGAACTTTTAACCAATACATTAGTGGTTGACAGACGATCCAAGTTATCATAATTAATTTATACGTGTTTCATCAGTTATTAATAATTTTAATGTAGCATGAAAACCCATGTGAATAAAATAGGTTTAATATAATTATCCAATGAAATCACATAAATAAATTATTAATATTCTATGAATAATGATAACATGATATAACCATTGAAAACAAATGGGTATCCAGAGATATTAAATTACTTTATAGGTAAATACCCTAAAATAACTATAATAAAGAATATGGTATTTACACTATTTAAACAAAGGGTATATAGTTATGTCAATAGTTTCCCCAATCCATCAATGTATGTAATCTTGGTAAACACTAATCAATGAAATAAATGGATATAATTTTATTTATAAAGGAAATGTTTTGAAATAAAATTTATTCCTATTCACAAATGATGGTTATGAAAGATAATGGAAATGATAGATCATATCATTGATTAAAAATAACATCCCATCATCCATCCATAGAAATAAGTTGTATGGAAACATTTAAATAACAACCTTTATTATGTATATCACAAGTCAATGATAAATTACTTATGTGAAAAAACCCTTTTTATGATATTTTGAAAAATATCTTTGTAAATTTGAATTATCCATGATATTTTGAATTTATTTTAAAATAAATATTTTTTAATCTATGATAAAATTAATTTCTTTTAGTTACCTTGACAAATATAGAGAAATTTTCATATAAATTGAAAAAAGAGGCAGAAATATACACACAAAAAAATGTTAAAAATTATTATTTTTCAAATAAATCATTAAAAAATGTAAAAATAATTTTATTTAAAAATAATTGAAAATTTATTCAAGTTAGTTTAAAATTAACATTTTCAACATATAAATTAAATATAGATATATCCAAAATATTTAGAATACAATGTAAAATACATGCATAATAATTAATTCCATTTTTATAAATTTATAATACAGTTGTTAAAAATGCATCACACTAAAAGATTATAAAATTTACCTTTTAAATAAATATAAAGATAAAAAAATCTCACTATGGAAACAATAGTGGAATAAAATGAATGAGATATTAGAAATAAATACTATAAAAATTCTCTAGATGGGTTATCACATTTGATAAATTTAAAATTTAAAATGAATATAGTGATATACACAAAATGTAGAATAAAAGGTAAAACAAATGCATACAAATAAATTATATTTTTATATTTTAATAATACATTCTTTAAAACCCACATAACATTATAAGATTATACAAAATTCCATTTTAAATAAAGATATAGGGAAAAAATATCAAAAATGATAACCATAAGAGAAAAAAATTATTGTGATATTAGAAATTAATACTATAAAAATTCTATAAATGGGTTATCAAATTTTAAAAATATCATTTTTAAAATGAAGTTGGGAAAAGAAAAATTAAACTTTGAGTACATTAAAATAAAAGTCCTTTATAGAAGAAGATCGTGAAAAAAAACATAAATACCATAAATGAAAGATGTTTCATGATAAAATATAATGCATTGGAAGTATATACATAATATAAACTTAATTTGGTGTATAAAAATAAGTATCTCTTAAGTAATATGAATTGATACCAAGAAATCCTTTCAAATGACATAATATTTTTCATAATAATCAATTGATAAGGATTTTTTAAAGAAGAATTATAAAACCATTAAAAACATAGAATAAAAAATAAAAATTATTAATTAGGGGGAATAAATAAAACTTTAAACCATATATTTTAATAATAATTTTTTTAGCTCAAGTTAACATTATTGAGTTAACACAAACCCTTATCCCTTTTTAGAATTTTATGAGCCAAAACCACATGATAGAAAGAAAATAGAATTGAACATTTAATATGATAAAGTATAATAGAATCATGAAATAAAGTAGTAATGGTTTAGTAGACACACAATTAAAAATAAAACAAGGTTTCAAATAAAAAATATGCCTCATGGGGTAAACAAAGAAACCCTTATTGTGGCCCATATTCACTAAGTGAATTCTCTTAACTTCATGAATAATAAAATTAAATTTATTATATAACTTATTAAGAACTTATTTATATATATTTAATTTAATAAGACCTCTTTGGAATCATAATATATTCATTTATTGTGTAATTTTATACTTTTAATTTTATTTAATGTGAAAACTGAATATTAGTATTTGATTACCCACATTCATCCATGATATATCTTTTTATAATCATTCATATAGGTGGCGAAAGATACCAAAATGAGAAGACGCTATAACATGATGGGTGAGCACATTTATGGAAGTGTAAAATATCATCACAAAAAATGAATAATGATTTTATTTATATATTTTTTAATAATATTTTATGTGTCTTGAATAAATGATTAAAAAAATATGAAAAATGAAAAATTTTACTTCAAAGAGGCGGTACACAATACACAATTAACATTTTCATTTCAAGATGAATAAGAGGGAATGAAGGTGGATTATAATTTCTCTCTTAATAATATCAAATATATCATATATGTTACTTTATTCAACTATTTAATCCTTAAAACTATTTAATATAATTGGTGGTTAAACACACAAGATGTTGTTTTATGGAGGTGGTAGTCCGTACAAAGCTCAATCGACATTATTTTGTTGTTATAAGGGGATGATATTGAATAAACGATGGTTTTTACATTAATATAATGAAAATAAAGTATAATTATTATAATTAATTCAATTTAATACTGTTTTAGGGTAGGGTTTGAAGATAAATATATATATATATAAGAAAAGGTAAGGAGTAAGTAATATTTTACGTCTGGACCTTGAACTTCTTCTTGACAAACTACTAATAATTGAAGGACTACTCAAACATATATTAGCCAAGTGATTTTAAAAATTTTATGGAATTTTAGTATATGAAAATTTTGTATGTTTTAAAGTATATATTTTTTGGGAAAGTGTAGAATTTAAGGTTATAAGTGATCCCCTATTATAAGTAATGAAAAAAGAAACTTTATGAATACCCTTCGCTTTTCAATGATGTCATTAAACGATTCTAGGGTCAGTGACTATAAAAGTTATAAATAATAGATTTTTGGGTAATATTGGGTCAAAAATTTATTAAACATGTTTTTCACACATGTTTTAAATAGGTTTGGTGTCATTTAGAGATATATTTTTACGTTTTCTTTTTTTATCGGGGTAAGTAATTTTTACCCAAGAAAATTATATTTCAATGAACATATAAAATATCCCATAATTCAAAATTTTTGTATTTTAAACATTAATTTAATCTCTATTTCATCTGATTAAAATAATAAATATTATAAATTTAACATTATGTTAATATCATATATATATATATATAGAGAAAAAAACTAATTTTTGTAGTCAATTGATGTTTTAACCACTAAGTGTTCTTAAACATATTTATAGATTATTAAAAATTAAATTAATTATAATATAATTATATATATGTTTAAAGATAAAATTATATTAATTATTAAAAATTGAAAATTTTAATTGATTAGTTAAAAATTATATAATGTTTTTTAAGAAATTATTTAAAAATAAAAGTTTCATCATTACCAGGTTAATAAACCTTAATAATATTATTCACACTTTTATTACTATAAATAAAGTAGAAAAAAATTAAATAACATTTCTATTTTTTAAATAAAAAATTGAAATCCATATTTTAGTTTCAATTTCTGTAAGTGATGGAAACTAATTTTTAATATAAGAAATTAAAAATTGTTTTTAGAGTAAAAATTTTCATAAGTTTACAAAACATTAAACCTGGTTTTTATAAATTCAATATAGTTTTGTAAGTGATTTATTTTAATTTATATATATAGATAGGTAATAGGATTCAAAATATTTTATTTCATAAAATTTATAATATTAGAAAAATTGTTATATTTTTCACTATTAAAAGATAAATAAATTATTTGATAAATATATAGAAAATTCAACCTAAGCTAGTTTTGACCTAATTAATTCAAAAATTAATTCCATTTTACCAAATTAGTATTATAATATTTATAATTTTATCTTTTAAATGAAATTAAAATATAAATATATAAACAACAATTATTGAGGAATTCCCTTTTAATACTTTATTTTTTCTTAATAATATTTTTTAAGAATATCTATTTCAATACTATCTTATTATGTACCACATATTTTATTTTTGTTTTAATTTAATTATATAATATTTCATAGATATTTTAAGTGTTTTTATATCAATATATCAATAAACGATTTGTTAATGGGAAATAAATAGTGATGTTTCAAGTTGTTACAATGAACTGAAAGAATATAAATACAATAACTGTGAAAATAAATCAATTTCATCATGAACTAAAGAGGATACCACAAACCACAATCATAACAAATTTTGATCCACATTGTACTTAAGTTTCATAAAAAGCTATAACGATTACCAAACCAACCCCTCTATCCTAAGAGAGATTGCACGTAGGTACCCAGGACATCCCCTATTTTATAGTGTATATCAAACATATGGTTCCATTACCATCCAATATTATGTATAAGATAATGTAGATATAGTTAGTCGGTATATCTCTCTAACTCATGGAATTCATCAAATAGATTTCCTTGTTTATCCACTCTTACTCAAGGAATATCACACATAGAGTTCCCTAGATTTCATATCTTACTCAGGGAATATCATACATGGATTTCAATGGTAATACACTATTGCTTATATAATTCCTCATAAAATGATTCATATACATCCACTCTTACACAAGGGATTATACACATGGTCAATCTCAACAAGTCACATAGATGCAATAGAAATGATAAACAAGTAACTAACACTATCACATAGGATGCTCCCATTAAAACCTCTCAAGGTATACCATGTATCCAAATTCATTCACCCCACAATAACACATATTAAGGTACTCGTCATATATAACCAATCACCATTCTACTAGGCCACTCTATCCTCAACCACGCAATAACAACTCTCTTCGAGTCCAATTTCCCAAGTTGAAATTTGACCTCTACCTACAAAAAGATTTGTATTGACACTCATTCTAAACCATTTTACCATAACACACCCTCTAAGGTTTCAACTATATTAACATTGAACTATTCAATTTTTTTATGAGAAGTGTCTCATGGGGATACACATAAACACATAAATAATCCAAACAATAAAAATCAATAAAAAATCCATACATATGTCAATAACTTCCTACCTCATTATTAGTAGAGTGTACTCACCAATCTATTCCCTCTAATTATTTAGAAATAAACCATAACATTAAAATCATACCTAAACCTTTATAGTTGTTTTTTAAGAAGTGGTAAATGAGTAATAGAGGAAGAACTGAGAATAGAATTCTTATATGGGATTATGCTAATAAAAAAACTACATACAATGAATGTTGATTTAAAGAGGAGGGGATGCTATTCATATAAACACAATGAAGAACCTCTAAAATCAATCCAAACACACATAGGAATTGTTTTATAATTTAAAGAAAGGTTAAATTGTTTCAAGAGGAAGTTACCAAACTATCCCTTAAAACATATCTAAGGTATTTGGTTATAGTGTGGATCCTCATGGTTTCACTTGATTAGCTCAAGTAAAAGGATCTAACCACTTATCATGTCACCACTATAGAATAACCAATGTGGTAACCCCATTATGAATATTAATATATGTTCATCTAATTGTTATCCCTACTTCGAATCCTTGGATCATTGCTTTCTCCAATGCCTATACTTTAGTAAACACACCATAACACCCTCTATACAATGTGAACTCTTTTCACCCTTAATAATGTATATTATATATAATAATTCTCTAAATTAATGATCAATAGGTATAATTACATAGAACCCCACCCTCATTCCATATCCTCCCCCTTTACATGAACCATTGAATTATGGTTCCCCATGGCTATGGTGTGACCTCCCACTTCTTCATCTTCCATGGCATGGAACCTCTATGGACATGATTTGATCTATGGATCAAATGCGTTTAATGTTCTTACACCCATTAATAAAACTGTTATATCCTACTTAATAAATAAATATTAGCTCCATAAAATCATCAAACCTATATATCTCAATCCCAGGCCGCCACATTTACCTCAAACAACCTAAATTCATTAAAATGTATAAATTTTATAAAACATTTAAGACATAAAATAACATGAAATTTTAGGTTCATTACATAGATATGGTTTATAGAAGGAATTATCATGTGATTTTGGTTCAAGAGGTGAATTAGGATTCAATAATTGATTATTGATGGTCTATCCATGGAATAATTATTATTAAATTAAGATATTGTATGAGATTCAATGATAGAGTTTTATAAAGTTTAAGGGTTTTATGACTGATAATAAGTCAAGTAAGTGGGTTTAGTATCATGATATTTTCTTTGGATTGATTCAAGTGAGGAAAAAGTATTTGATTCCCTTAACTATCATGTTGTTGTGGGATGAAACTCGATAGTGATAGCTTCTATTTCTTGGTGATCAATCTGAGTTTGGGGTGATGAGGGATAAGTTCAAGAGTCTGTTATGGGGTATGTTATTATCTTTTATGTTGAAATTATCATGGTGGAATGAGTTCTTAAATCTCTAATAAAGGATCATAACTAAGAAAGAGTTCAATTTCGGTTTATTATTCACTTATACAGTGATATTAATCTTATTCCACATGAGAGGTGAGCGAATTCCATTTTGATGAGGTTTTATGTCTAGAGATATAGGGTAAAGTAACCCCTTACAATATTTGGTTATATCATAAGGAACTAATGAAGGTTTATGTGATCTATAAGATATTGGAATATTTTTTTCATATTAATAGAGACTTCATCAAAATATCTTTAGGAATAGATATTTGGATTAAGGTACTTGTTTATCTATGTTTTTTTTGTCTGAATGAGAATGGATTAAATCTCACTCTTACTTCTCTCATTTCTCTAGAGTTGGTATCTCTCAAACTTATAATGAGATATTTTTTGTGTTCTTTTATGGTTGGTTCAAACATCAATAGTTTTAGTAATGAATCATTTTCATTATTAAACATAGATATAGTATCTAGTTTAATATATTAAATTATAATAAATTTCATTGAGGCTTTATCAATATTAGTATAGATCCCTACATTTTTTAATTGATACGGGAGATTCAGTAGGGAGTGGTCAGCTCCATGATATTCTCCATAATCAAATAGCTAGTTAGAGTTAATCATGTCACACATATAAACACACAATGCTATAATTGGAAGGAATTTTTTATCTTTATATGTTATATTGAACTCATTAAGAGGTGGGTTTCTTTCATTGATGTATAATCTTATCATGTAGTGTTCTTTAGTGAGAAGGATTATCAGATAGATTATATATGTTTGGATCCTATTAAATATCATATCATATTTAATGGTGAGTTTATTTAAAGTGATAGTTAAATGGTTTCTAATATTTTTTAATAAGTTTCTAATTTTTTCATGAAGAGGTTGTAATGTTACCCCATTAATGTGACACTGAGATTAGGAATGAGTTTCAACATGGAATATCTATAATTTATATGTAACCTTGAATTAAAGATTCTTAAAATTAGTTAGAGTTGTGGATTTAAATCAATGATCTATTTTAGAAAGGTTCAATCTAGTCTATTGTGTCTCCTTATGGTGTTCGCGTATTGTTGGTAAAAAATGTGAATTGTTGTTTTCAAATCTATTTTTCATATCATCAATTTAACCAAGTGATGGAAAAGAACCACTATTATTTTATTATAATTGAGTATTTATTGGGTTAGTTAATGGTAGATATCTAGTTCTTGATGATTTTTTTTCATGGGTACCATCAAACAAGGGTGATGGAAGAAGATGTCCCAAAACTACTTTCTAGAGGGAGGAGACGTTGGGATTCGCGAAGGCTCGTGTCTCGAGGGCGACGCGGATAAGACAGAAGAGCGTCTGAAGGTGACGCAGTATTTGATGGTCCTCGGTTTTCGAGGCCGGCGCGTGAGCGGCGTGTCGGGACTCGTGTGATGGTGGTGGAGCGGTTAATTGAAATTTGAATTTGAATTTGATGTACAAGGGAACCAGCTACCCTCAAACTGGCTTTTAGAAAATCAAAAAAATGCTTTGTAGTAGTGTTTTTTATAGAATCCATGTGTATTAATTGTCAAAGGAATAACACTTTGAGTATTTAATGGTTGTTTTGGAAGTCCTTTTCCAGCATCATATGTATGGTAATTCATCCATTTGTGATTTTTTATGTGTGAGTATAATTACTTTATAATTTCATAAATATGAGGGGTTTAGTGGTTTCTACTTTGATGATAATGGAAAATTTTGTATGTTTATCCCTCAAGAATATTGTATATATGTGTAGTTTCCTTGGTTTGAAGTATATTAGAATAAGTTCATTTATGATTTCTCATAGATCATAACTCCTTCAATATATTTCACTAGACAATGTCATTCTTTTATGTGGAATAATTATGGACGATTATTATTTGATTACCTGAAGTAGAAGATGATCAATTCTCTTATCATTTTTTTCAAATGAGGTTTTTATGATCGAGGTATATTTTTATTCTTCTTATGTTGGTCTAGGTTATCTTAATATAGTATTAAGAAGTGAGATCTTAGTGGTCTCAACAATGTTCTCCTCATGAATATGACATGAAACCTATGAATTCAATCTTGTAAAGGTGGTATTCTCTTTTTAGTAATAATGAAATTACCATATTAGAGAGTTATTTTTTGTCTTCATAGATCATAAAAGCCTATAATATTTATTCTCTAGTAGATATCTAAATTTTATCAATGGTTGTGGAATATTTTATTACAGTATTATAAAACTGAGGTCTATTACACTCCATGTAAAGTAAATTTGGTGGTCGATAAATAGTCATGGAAGTCTCACGTTGATTCTACTCAAGAGGCTAGAGATGAGTGATGGATGATACAGGAGAATACAACCTTTCGTCTCAACATGGTGGAAGAAGGAAATGATGTTTTCATGTATGATATGAAAAATCGCTATTTTTTATTCCACCAGGTAGAAAAATCCTATCAATGATATCCTAAGATAAAGGTGTAGAGAGATTATTTTTTTATGAGAATATTCTCTTGAGGGATTGTTAGAGGATTATCATTATCAAGTGTTGTTTTATTGGATTTTATTCATCCCATTAGTAATGTGAGCTGTGGTGTTGTGTGAATTTCATATCTTGCATCAAGTAGTGTATCCTAGTATATCCAATATATTTCTTTCCTTGAAGGATTACATTCATTTTCTAAGGATGAAGAGGTCGGTGGTTGATTTTGTGTCTTTTTGTTCATTATGTCTCTACATGAAAACATAAAATAGAGTTCTAGTTATACTTCTACCACGATTAATTATCATTATTAGAAATGGGAGTATGTAATGATAAATTTTATTTTTTTCCTTGATCATTGGGTTGATGTGATTATATCTATCTGATTATGGTTTTATTTATGAAATTAGATCATTTCATAATTATCAAGTATTCAATTGTAGTGGATTCTTTGTAGATGAAGGATTTGGGTGATGTCATTCAAATTCATGGGGTTATTTGGTGGATAATAGTTAAGTGACATCCTAGTTTTACATCAACAATATGGATGAGTTTGTGATATTATTTTTCTAATATATAGCTATATACTACTATTCATCCTTAGATAGATTGGTATCCAATGTTGTTGATCTAGATGATAGATTAATAGTTTCACATCTTTTTTCAAGATTTTTTAGTTTCAGGGTAAAAACATTTTCCCATGGTAAAGTATTTTGATAACCATAGCTATAAATCTTCCATTGTTATGAATAAGTTTTATGAATGATATGGGAATACATACAAATTTCTATTATTCATGATTGTGGTTAGAGTCTTATCAATTCTTGGAATAAATTTTATATATACAATTATAGGGAATTTACTACTAATTTTTGAGATGATGAATGCTACTTAAAATTATGAAACTAATTATACTCATATAAGAATGTGGTATCTACAGTTTAAGGTGGGAAATCATAAGTTTTTAAAATTTTATCCCTATTATAAAAAGTGGATTTTTGGTAAAGGTAATAATATATCTTCATGGGGTTTTAAACCTTTCTAGGCATTATAGAGAGATTTATTATTAGTGTATTAGTTAGATATTCCTACTAAAATAGATAAAATTCATGATGTATTCCTTGTTTCGAAACATCATAGGTATCATCCTAATGATTCTTATATTATTGGTTTGGATGAGTTAAATATTGAGTATTTTGAAATGATTTTATATTCTTTATTGATTTTGGGATTAATACTTGAAGTTTTTTATATGATTTATCATTTCCATGTTAATAAATTATATAATGCTGTTGTGTTATTATAATGTACATGGGAGTTAGATTCACATATTTAGGTTTAGTATCTAGAATATTTTTTAAAAAATTTCATATAGGGATGTTGAATTTTGATTTATGATGATATGGATGAGGTTGTTCCCATTATTTTTTTCTACATTTTTATTTTCCTATATGTGGGGTATCTCAAGAGGTATTATTGTTTTTGAAGTTGTTTTGTTCTTCTTATGTTTTCTTGTATTCTTTTGGATAAGAATTATCTGAGTGGAATCTAGTACATAGTTCTAAATTTCCCTATTACTTTACATTGTGGTTTTGGGGTGTTGAATGAGACAATAGTGAGTTTTGAGGTTGGTTGTGGAAGATATGTTTATCTTGAGTTTAAATTTTAATAGGTATAAAAATAATATGGTAATATGTTGGAATTGTGTCATGATTTTTTACTCAATAATGTGCATAACAGACGGTTTCCTATGGATGTAATGAATTGATAGTTGTGTCAAAGATCATATAATTACAACATGATGAGTTTTAATACACTGTAATTTCATGAGTCATCATATAATTAATTTTATATTGTAATTGATGGCTGAGTGTGTTGTGTCTTGAATATTTATCCTTCTTCCATTATATTTTTAGGAGACGTCAAAATGAAGTGAGAAGGTGGTAATAATATTAGGGAACCATAAATATTGATCTTTGAATGTTGGATGTCCAGATTTTGTTGAATTCCATATAGAATTATAGTTTAATTTTACAAGATCATATAAAAAGTTAATGGTTTTTCAAAAAATTATGGGGAAGTGAATGGGTTTTTTGAGTCATGGTTTTTGAATGTAAGTTTGACCAACCACTATTGTGCCGCAACATAGGGAATTACACTATGATTTTGAGGATGAATTTTTAATTTTAAATTCCTGTGGTTTTATGAGGTCCAATCAATTTCATTTACACTCTCTTGGATATTGAAATGTGTAGGGGATTTATTGATACCTAAGAACATTCATCCCCTGGAATTTTATTACTTAATCTCTAAGTGATTGAATTCAAATCGTTGAGGTAATTATCCACTTGGTCATTCTATTCTTCTTATTCTAATTCAAATTATTTATCTCCATCAATTATAACATTATGAGTTGATTAATTCATTCATGTAATTTCACAATTAATGATGATTAATGTTCTATTTGTTTTGTGGGAGATCCTAATGCATTTATCAACATTTTATCATCAATTTATTTCTTTTCAAAGTGTTATGTTTTTTGAGATTCATTAGATGCAGTTGTATAAAAATTTCTCTATATTAGTATTTTGATAGTGTAGTTTGATCATGATTTTATTTGGGTAAGGAGTTGATATTGGTATAATAAAGATAATATATTTGATTAAATGAAAAGGAATGTGGTTTTGAATCATATATATTTTACATGATTTAGTTGTTCTTCATATGTTGTTTTTTGACTGATTATAATATTTGAATGTTTTATTTATTTAATAATTATTTTATTATTATAATAAATCATGTCTGGAAATGATTAAATAATATTATGATATGGTAATGAATTCTAGGTAATGGAAAAATGAATTTGTTTTTAATTGTATTCTTATGTTATGCATGAATAGATAATTGGATAAGAAGTGGTGAGGAAATTGAGTTGTTGTTTGTTTCCTGTGATGATAGCATTATGTTGATAATAGTATTGTGGTTATCTTACAGGTGTTTTGTGGGGGTTTCAATGGGGTTTTATTTGGTATCTTTATAAGGTTTAAATGGATGGAATATTTTATTTTCTTAATCTATTAAGTTAAACGAATAATGAAATGGAATCTGTGGGAATTAATTAATGAATTGAATAAAGTTGAATGAGGATATGACTATGAAAATATGAATGCATTAAATTATTGAATTAAAAATACAATTTTGTAATTAGAATATAAATGATTTGAAAAAGGAATTGTGGTTTCTGAAATTATAATCGATAAAGAATAAATGTAGTTAAAAATACTGAAAGATGAATTGGTAAAGATATATGTTGTCAGAAGAATTTATATATTTTTCATACAGTTACAATGGTGTTAGAATGATGTGTCTAGATGTGGATGTTGATGACGATATGTTGAGGTGATGATATAGTTATTCTATATGGTTTTAATAGTTTTTAATATGGGGTTAGCCTAGAGTTGGGAAAGACTGGTTAATATATATATATATATATATTCCTTCAATTTTTTTTAAATATTATACGTATCCCCACCTAATTGAGGTAATCCTACAAATACCAAAATGATGTTCTTGGTTCCATGTGTACCATCAATATCTACGATTTGTGTGATTTGGATGGATAACTAATTCCTATCTCCTTATCTCTTCTAGAAGTATTTTGGTTATGTGGTGATGTCATTTTGTAGTTATTTGGCATGTTGGTGTGGTATGTATTGGGTCATTGTATCATATTGTATATGGTTCTAGTTAGTGATATGTGGTTGTGGTAGTGTGGTTTTGGTTGTGATTTGGTATAAGCTTGTATTTCATGGACATAACATCTCGATTAATGGTATGTTTCATTTAATGATTAAGAGGTTGTTTTTCTCGTCTCGAGGTCTTTAAGGGGTTCTAGGAAATTTCTATAATACCAGGACTAGGAAATACCTACAGGGCGCATTCACATTATGAAATTTATTTATAATGTGAATATGTATCTCAGAAGATCCCATGAATTTTGTTTAGAGTTCAAAAATGGTTCATCCTGTAAAACATGTTCACACCGTGAAATGTCAGATCATGTTTTTATTCAACCCATGGTGACACATTATTCATCGTACATGGAACTCATGGGATTCACACCATGAATAGAGGATTCACAAAATGAATCACTCACAAGATGTAGGTTTTTAAGAACTACAGTCCTAAATCTAATGTCATTATCTATTTTTATTACTTACCTTGAACCCTAGGCTCTTAAAGAAGTTTTTAGTTATCTCCTCTAATTCTGGGTCACTTCCATCGACACATGATATCCATGGCAGTCGTGTTGCAGCTATCTCAGTAGGTCACATTTTTTCTTCTTCATTTCCATTGGTTTTGGTAAGAGCATTGTGCAGAATTAATGGATTCATCAACCTTGTGGTCACATTTTTTTGATCCATTATAGATCCCTTATAATATATTTTCCTTGTGGTCAACCCCCATGCTGGTTGTGGTTGTGTGGATGTGTTTATCAAGGTATTGTTTTATCTAACCACTATTTAGACTATTTTTTATATAATTAAATTTTAATATATGGGAATTGAATTTAGGGCCTCATTTTTTATATTTTATTTTCTTCTATTGAGGTTGGATCTCTTAGTGGGTAGTGTTCAACCCTCATTGAGGTAGGTGGTTGTTCCTTTAGCCTTTGTTATATGAAACATAATTTCACCAATTATATAAATTTATTATTAAATAAAAGGAAATTTTTGATCTGTGGGCATAAATTAATTTTATTTAAAATATGGTTCTT
The DNA here is from genome assembly GCA_963277665.1 of Viscum album. Classification (NCBI taxonomy): domain Eukaryota; kingdom Viridiplantae; phylum Streptophyta; class Magnoliopsida; order Santalales; family Viscaceae; genus Viscum; species Viscum album. The sequence goes on along the minus strand of OY728132.1, from coordinate 1,040,915,621 downwards.
ACCTTCGTGTTCAGTAAAAAAATAGTGTTTTCAATGCATTGTGAAATGAACCATGGAGATGGTTTTAAAATTTTGTCCTATAGAGGAAAATGGTTGTATGAAATTGATTGTGAAAACACATTTCTAAATGATTTGAGAAATGCAACACATGGGGAGCCTTGGGTACTTAGGTGGAAGGTGTAGCATAGGTACATCGCCCCTTTTACGATCTATGGGTTCACTCATGGGGTGTTCTTATACTACCAAGGGCTATTATACTAGAGACTTGATATTGACATCATTGGGGGGTCACTCATGGGGTGTTATTATGCTCCCTATGAATATTGTTCTGATGGATTGAGTGCATAATAGTCTTTAATTGTGGAATTAGTAGTCTTCTAGCATGACCTATTGTGATCCTTTATTTTTTATTACCATTTTCCATTATCTTTTTATTATTATGGATCGATATAAATTCTTTGACCTAGATAACTATTTATGTAAATTAATCTTTAAAATATTTTACCTAATTTATTTTGGATCTATGGAAAAGATTAATTTTTGTCACTCTTTTCATATAAAATATTTTTTCATTTCTCATTCCATGTTTTCCTTAGAATGACTATATTTGGATTTTTTTTATATAGACACTGAATAGGGAATAGTTTTGTGGGATCTTACATGGTTTTTTTAGATCACACCTTCCACATCCCTTGATTGCTGTGTAGACATAGCCATGTATTTGATGTAGGAAAAGGAAAGTAAACATAGTGAGATGGCGGGGTTTATGTCAGTTAGGTATAGGTAGATGGTGTCCATATGGTAGGACATTGAACAAATTATAACACAGAGTAGTTTTCTTTATTTTAATTTTCCTTTTTTGATGGACTTGTGCATTAAGTTTTGTTATGTCTGTTATGAGTTTTATCACTTCATCTATTTTATTTATATTGTGAAATATATTTATTTTACATATAGTTCCTATATTCCTTACTGTTATGTTCATATATATATATATATGATCCATTTCATGTGATTCAGGTTGGGTGAAATCATTCCCTCTAGTTTTTTTGATGCTCTAGTTCTAGTCTTGATCCTGTATGTATTTGGAACATGCTTTGGGTATGTGGAAAATCGGGTCAAGTACCATTTTTTAAAAGTATCCTAGGACAGGTCACTTTAAATTGGTATCAGTGGTGGTTTTTTGTCATGATTCCTTGTTGTGTGACATTTGGTATACAAGATATAGGATTGTCAAAACATGAGATGTATGATTTAGTGAGTCCTTACCTGCTATTGTCATGAAAATACTCATGTTACTATAAGCGGTTGAGTTGTGTGACTTATGTGTTGAGTTCTTGATCAAAATTGCAGTTTGTTCTTATGAACTTTCTATTTCAACTGAGGTTATCCTAATGCCTTATAATTTCATTAATATTTTGTGTGCAGTGACATAACTTTGAGACATCTTCCATGGGTTTTATAAGAGTCTCTTGTTGATGCTCTTCAATGGAATCAGCCTTTGGATTAGAAATTTATAGAGGCAATCATGTGAGTAGTTTCTATCATAGACTAGAATGTACCAAAATTCTAAAACCTGATTTTGAGGTATAATCAGGAGCTTTAGCAGATAGGGATTGATCTCAAGAATTCATACATGATAAGTGTAGTGTCCGGTCCTGAGTTCCACTGAACTGAGCCTCGTGATGGTGGATCATAAGACCTCAAGTGCATTTACCCAAATGATATAGGCTACCAACTAGAAGTTAGGGATTTGGGGTGTATTTGGGGAGATAATTCCCTAGTAGGATAAGGTATAACATAGGGGTAAACAATATACAATATGTATAAGAAGCATAAGATAAAAAAATAGTATCAGAAGTAGATAAATGACCCAAACTGAATAAATAATAACTTTGGAAGCTGAACAGTCATAACAAATACCATGATGATGCTAATGTAAGATACTATGAAAATACGAGTACAGGGGTATGGGGGTATAATCATGTACTGTATTCTAAAAAATTTACAAAATATGAAAAACATCTACACATTATCTCAATCATAGGCTCAGTCCTCTACCACAGATCTCCATCCTAAACAATAAAGAAATTAGGCATCAGAAGTGGAAAACCTCCCTTTATCCATACCTACGGGAAAAAAGTCTACCCGAGTACCAAAAATCTCGTGAGAAATGTGTGAGATATAATCTCAAGCATCACTCCCATTACATCGTAGTATAACCAACCATGCACAAGAGTCAATATGGAACCCATGTTCTCACCCTTCCTGTTTCATGTGATTCAAATAGCCATACACATCACAAGAAAAAAAATCAATATATCAGAGAAATAATTAATAATTTCATTCCATTTAAATAACCATCAAATTCAATAAAATTTTAACTCATTGAAAATAGAACATTTAATATTGAAAGGAAATAACATCCGTCATAAACAAGTCATGATCATTAATCATGGAATTTAAACAATTTCATGTAATCACATCCAATTTAATAGTGCATGGTAACAAGATTACCAAAAATATTTATCTCAGTTCACGCCATTTTAATGGCTCAAGAAAATATCACTAATAAGGCAAGACATATGGAATAATATAAGGCAAGAAAATTTTACATGGTATAAATCAAATGAAAAAACACCAACACAAAAAAGAAAAACATGCATTTAGTCCCTAATCATAATTTTTTTAGCTTAGAAGACTACTCAACTATTTTAGAGGGGTTTGTTTATAAACATGTGACCTTATTTATCAATAATTTATTTAATAGTATTTAATATTTATTCTCAAATAATAATTCAGCACCAATTAAAATGAAAACCCAAGAATATTCTATTGCACACTCTTCTTATACAAGGAAATTACAACCTACAAGAGGAATTATAAACACATAATTTTATATGGAATGATCATAAGATATATAATTCTGTTCTACAAAAGGGATCACCATATGAAACATGAATAAGTATAATAAAAAGTGATCCATATCATTTTTCGACACCCTCACATAATTTATTTTATCAACTAAAACACTAATCCAAGGTGATACACGCAACCAAAATAATTTCCATATTTGGAAAAGGGGGGAAAGTATTCCAAAATGGATGGCATACCCAAAGGGGTGGCTGGCAGTAAAGAGAACATCCCATGAATGAGTTAATCCATAAATGGGTGTCACTACGGACAGAGAAAAGTATTCCAATTAATTTAATACATGATATCGAGCTTTGTTAGAATCTTCCTATCTGTGGCACAATGGTGTGATTCTTAAAACATGAAAAATGATGGGAAAAAGAAGTAAGAACCCAACCTCAACTTCATAGAACTATCTATATCTGGAAAAACTCCTTAAGTTATCCTAAAATGGGAAAAATATAATGAATTATAAAACCCCCAAAATAGGGAAAAACCATCGCACAATGATAACATAGTGAACGATGGAGGAAACTTGAAATATATGGGTGAGAGAGAGAGAGAGCGTATTGAGAGATTTCCAGTACATCTGAAGATGAAAAAAATAAATCCAAAATTGTTGTACAACATCCAAAACCCCCAATTTTAGGGGAGGAGATGAAGAAAATTCCAATATTAGAGGGAGTCCATGTGTGGAAGATGAAAAATTTTCGAGGAAGAAAAAAATAAAGGTTTATAATGTAATGAAAAATAAAATAAAATAAAAATAAAATAATATGGAAAACTCCTATTTTATTTTTCCGTACACATAACACTATGAATAGGATAAGTGAATGTTTTAAATAACCATGTCCAAACAGTGTGTTTTCCCACTTGTTGGAACCACTAATGGGAAGCACATGAATACGCCTGAGGTTGTAGGGTACCGAACAACCACATGGCCCAATCTTCCTTCTACGTTTTCGGTGCGTCGGACATTAATTGATCCCCGAACACACAAGGGATATCTTTTATCACCATAAATTTTATTAAAGGGAATTTATAAGGTGTCAAAATAAATGTTTTAAATGGTTTTCACTAAGGATAAATTCTAGGTGTTACCAAAATACCCCATTCATTAAGGGTATGAATATTCCTTAATAGGTGTAGAATTGACTTGAAAAGATCAATCTAATCATCGAATTACACGATACATATATGAATATCTGGGTGATGTCTATAGATGTCAATATTGAGTGTCCTAGAAAGTGATTGTTGGAGTCTATGGTACATGTGGAAAGGTAGGTGGGATTTAACTTGAAGGGTTTCAATACCCTCCACTTCGAACATTTCTATCCAAATTCTCTGATGATGGAAAAGTTTATGTAGTTCCTCTATTTGTCGTAGGGATATCATTAGATGTTAGAGTACACCAACAGGTTTGTGAAGTTGGTTTTTGTCTCTCTATAGGTAGTGTAGAATTATTAGATGAAATATCATAAGTACCCATAGGGTGTGTGAATTGATATCATATTATACTTATTTATGCAGAGTCATTCTACATATATGGTGACAATATTTTGAGATATGATGGAATAAATGAACACTATAGAAAATATTGACTATTTTTTCCATTCTCTTCAACCTAGTGGCATCTTTAGTGGCATGAAAATAATTAACAATAAGTGGCACAAGAATCCTAGGATTGGTGGAGGTGGTTCCTAATAGTGGTCGTCCTCTACACTATCAGTTACTACTAGTAGTTTTCCCCTAACATGCTACTAAAATGGAATGGTTTGGAACACCTAGTGTTCTTGTATCACCCCATGAAGTTATGAAATGGTGTGGATACTTGTTCGATTTACAAAGTTTCTTCTACGCTATGTCTATTCCATGTTATAGATAATGATCATCCACTCCAAAGAACATTATAGAATAGTAAGAAGCATCAAAGTCCACATGGATCTATCCATAGTTCTCATGACTGAATCACATTCATGTAGTGTAAGAGTCTCTAATAAAGGTTGATGCGAGTTTTATGATTGTAAGATGTATCATTTTTTTATCTTCTATAGAGACTATTCAATTTGATAAAGGTTCCTCCCACTCATTTATATCTACTCATTTTGTATATGTGTTGAAGATTTCAATGGAGCTCATATCATTTTTCAAAATGTTAAAAACACCTCTTGAAGAGAGTAAAAAGAAAGGGTTTATATGTCCTTATTAATTATCAATATTTGAGATTGAGTAAGTCTAGTATGTTCTTATTCTCAATAGGGATATATTTGATATCATCGTCGGGATGGAATGTATTTTTACTCATCTTGATGAGATTCGTTTTTATCATCAGTGTTTTGCATTGCTTCCATCATATGGGAGATATTGTGCGTTTTAGGGAGAGTGGGATCTAAGGTCTGGTCATTTAGGACCTCCCCACCTAGAGCCCACAATTTTTTTCAACTATTTCATTTGTTACAGATATTCTTTCTTCTCTTTTATATCTTCAAATATTAGTTTGATACTTTGAATATTTTTTCTCAGATGACTTATTTGGTAATTATTTAGTTACATAGTTGGAGTTTATGATTGATCTAGTATTGGGTACTCATCTATTCTAAACACCCTCTCATCACATAGTACTAGCAGATATGAAAGATCTCAAGATTCAGTTGGACAATATGATAGTGGAAGGTTTTTTTCACCCTAGAGGTTCATCATGGTCAGCCCCAATGCTCTTTTACAAGAATGAAGAAGGTTCACTTTGATTATTTGTAGAATATGGAATGTTGAACCAGGTAACTGTTAGGAATAAGTATCCTTTAATCAATGTGGATTATTTTTTTGACTAGTTAAAGGGGTAAAATTCATTTTCAAAAATTGATATTCTGTTAGGTAATCATCAGCTCAGGGTTTCAGAGTTTAATTTTATGATGATAGAGTTTAGGAGAAGGTATATCTTTTATGAATATCTTTTGATTCCTTTTAGATTGACTAATTATCTTACAGTTTTTATTGATATGAAGAACTAGATATTCTATCATTATCTCAACACCTTTGTTAGATTTTTTTGTGGAAGATATTCTAGAATATTGAAGATCCATGTATAATAATGTGAACCATCGTAGTATAATTTTGGAATCCCTGAGAAGTCACAATTTTGATAAAAATATTTTTAAATTTAGTATCAAGATTCCAGAGGTAGAGTTATTGGAGTATGAGATTTATGAACATGTATTATCAGTTGGTCCTGAGAAGGTAAAGGATCTATTGTCATGATAAAGAAAAAATCTTCTTTGAGACACAGAAATTACTTTTAATTATTGGATACTTTCGATAATTCATCAAGTATATCTTGAATTTTTCATCACCTCTGACTACACTTACCATGAAATGGGGGAAATACAAATTGGATTCAATGTTTCATTCTTTTTTGATGATATAAAATGGCTTCTGACATCAACACCTATTCTAATCTTACCTGAGAATAGAAAGGGTTATGTGGTGTGTTGTAATTCTTCTGTTGTTGGTTTGAGTTGCATTGGTATCTAAGACGATAATATTGAGTCCTAGGGTTCTCATCAGCATCAGCTTCATGAGAAGAATAATCTAACTCGTGATTTAGAGCTTGTCATAGTTATGCATGGGCTTAAGTATTTGAATCCTTATCTATTTGGGGAGAGTTTTATAGTATTTTCTGACCATAAGAGTCCAAGTTATATATTTTTTTAGAATTACTTTAATATCATATACATGTATTGGGTGGAACAACTTTATTGATATTGCCTAAACCCCATAGAAGGGGAATGTCATTGAGGATAACAATATCGAGAATATTTTATAATAGACTATCTTGTAATAAAAGGAATAGTGGAACTTAATGGGCTATTCACTCAGTTACATCTGGATAATTAGGAAGTTGTTTTGTTTTTGGTTCTAACCGGTGTCCATTTTTCATCATATCACTTCAAGTCTATGTTGTAATATTAGCAGAAATATGATGAGTTCATAGGAATTAGAGGAACCATTTATAGTGGGTAGACCATTTTTGGTTGGTCTATCCTTTATTATAGTATTCTCCACTTCAAGAATTGGGCTGTCATTGTAGAATCTATGAAGAGTTTATTTTTTTAACTATCACATTTCTTCATGGGTCATTCATATGGGTACCATGAAGATGTATTATGATATGAGATTCTATTTCTAATGTCCATAGATGAAGCACTGTATTTTAGATTATGTGTCCCACTACAATGCCTATGAAGACATAAAGGAAATAAATCTTTACCCTTATGGATTGTTTCAACCACTTCTAGTGCCTATTTTGAAATTAGATGAGGTTTCCATGGACTTTGTTGTTGGATTACCATAGACTTTATGAGGGAAGAATTATATATGGATGGTGGTTTCTTAGTTAATGAAATCATCTGATTTCATTCTGATCATGGACACCACCAAGGTTGAAGATTTACATAAGCTATATGTACATGACATTATGAAGTTACATGGGGTTCCCTATTTCATTTTCTTTTAAAGGGATCCATGGATTACTTCTAGGTTCAACAAGGGTCACCAAGTGGTAATAGGTATATAGGTCAGGTCGATTATATATTACCATCCTATAAGGATGGTCAAAGGATGTGTCTTATCTAGATATTAGAGGATATGATTCATGATCATGTCTTTGATTTAGGTGGATCATAGAATAGCCATTTGGGACTAGTTATTTTTTTATAACATCTATGATTCATCAATTGGAATGGATCCCTTCTAGGATATGTATGGCCTCCCTTGAAGAACACATCTCTGTTGGATAGAGGTGGGAAATACCTATCTTGTGGTATTGAGTCACATTAAGGAGACATAATCAAGGATTCATGATATAAATTAGTGTTTGGTTAAAATGAAGAGTCAGTATAAATATTATATATATCATCAATTTTTTCCATTATGGTTTTCAATAGGTGACTATTTTGTCCTAAATGATTCACCTAGGTTCTGTCGTCATCAGATTTAAGAACATGGGAAGCTAGTTTCAAGGTACATTTGACCATTTTAGGTCACTCGAAGGCTTGAGTAGGTTGCTTATCAGTTTTTGTTTTCAAATTTTTTGACATGAGTTTAGGATGTTTTGAACATATCATAGATTAGAATGTATCATCCTAATCACTCTCATATTTTGAGTTGGTAAGATATTGAGTTGGGGCCATATGTTTTGGTTGTGGATAAATTTGTGGACATCATTGATTCTCAAGTGATAGTCTTATGTGAGAAGTTTATCCCATTAGGTATATTGTAATATCTACAAGGATAATATTATCACAATACTTGGGAGCATAAATTTTTATTAAGGGAGAAGTGGAATCACCTATTTCTGATTCACCCTTACTCCACATGAGATTCTGGGAGAAAAAACGACTATGGTCGGTAGATTGTAACATATAGGTTAAAGGAATGTTTCCTTCAATGTTTAGAAGGTTGTTTTTCTAAGTTTTGAGTGCTTAGAGGAGTTATTGAATTTTTTTATAGAACTGGGAATAGTCACTTTCTTCCTAGAACATTCCTAATGTGAATGTAATTAAAAACATGAATATGTCTCTTGGATAATGGAATGAATTTTTTTTCATGAGAGTAAAAATGGTTTAGGCCATGAAACTTTTTCAATTCGTTAAATGATTGATTGTGTTTTTATTCAACATAGGCAACAAATTTTTCAACATATATGGATCTGATGGGATTCATGTTATGAATTTGGGATTCGTGAGGTCGACCATTCATGATCTTTATATTTTTATGCACTATAATCCGGAACTATAATTCATTCCCTTTTTATCTTCCATGACTCAAACCGTAGTCTCTTCTATGATATTTTGGATTCCTACACTCCTCGTGGATCACATATTTCATCACTTGATCTCTGTGGTGGTTTCAATGCATCTCTCTCAGTAAGAGACCCTTATAATCCTTTATTTTCATTAGTCACTAAAATAGTGGCATCCTATGTATTTGGATTATTAAACCTTGTTGTGACATTTTTTTATCCTTTCAAGATTCATTCTGTGATCTTCTCCTAGAGTCTGAACCATGTGTTTTTTGAGGTGATAAAGGTATCTTTATAACATTATGATTTGATCAAGACTCTTTTATAACCATTTCATTTATATAAATGAATTCAAATATGTGGGAATAAATTCTAGGACATCTATTGTGGTATTTACCCTCCTTCTGAAATTGGTGGATCTTGTTACCAGTAGTGTTCTACCCAATTAATATAGGTGATTCTTTCTCTATCTTTTTCTTAATGAAATTTGATTTATAATAGTTTTTTAATTTATTATTAAATAAATTATAATGATATATTTGGGTGCGAAAATATAATTTCTTTAAAAGAAGGGTTTTATGTTGAATTTGGGTAAAGGAGAATGGTGTCTTCAAATCATTGAACAATTTAGTTCAAATATGGTTTTCAAAGAGGGTATGATAAAAGAAAATGGTTGTTCTAAATTGATTGTGAAAAGACCTTTTGAAAATATTTTTGAAATAAAAAACATGGGATGCCTTGGGTACTTATGTGAAAGGTGTATCTTAGGGACATCACTTATTTTAATATTGGAGGTTCACTCATGGAGTTTTCCTATACTCCCAAGACCGATTATTTTAGGGATTTGATATTGATATTGTTGGGGGTTCACTCATGGGGTGTTCTAGTGCTCTATAGGCATGTTGTTCTGGGGTCTTCAGTGTGCACTACACTTTTATTGTTTTACAAGTAGTCTTCAAGTCTGAAATTTTATTATCCTTCACCTATTTAGAATTATACTCATTCATTGTATTATTATGGATTGATATACCTTCCTTAAACATGAAAAGTGTTTCTGGAAATTATACATTGAATCTATTTTCTCGCGATTGTTTTAAAACTATAGAAAATGGGAAATTTTTAGCATGATTTTGATATAAACTACCTTATCATTCATTACTCCATTTTATCTTTAAAATGTGAATATTGATATTTTTTATATAGAAACATGATATGGAACACCTAGGTGGGATTTTACCAAGCTTCTTTAGCTCACACCTTATATACCACTTCTGCGGTGTGTAGACCTCATTTTGTAAATTTATGTAGGAAAAGGAAAGCTACCGCCGTTGGGAAACAGGGTTTACATCTGTTGGGTATGGGTAGATAGTGGTGATATGGTGGGATATTTTCAACATTATCACATGGAGTGGCTGTCTTTTTTTTTTGTCCTTTTCTATTGGACATGTACTTTAGGCTTTTTTACTACATTGATTTATATCACTTATATTTTTTTCTTTTAGTTATGTAATATAATTATTATGATTATTATTCTTATGTTCCTTCCTAATATGTATATATATGTGTGTTATGTTTTCTTCTTGGGTAGGGTGAAATCATTCCATATAGTTTTTTTATGTCTAGGTGATAGTCACCTGCCTGTGGGGATCAGGAGCACCCTCCGATATGTGGTGGATCAGGTCAGGTTCCATTTTATGAGGTTATACTTGGTTGGTTCATTAGAGTGGATATGTATGTGATGTTAATTCCAAAACATTTTTTTTGGGGCATGAGGTCGACTGGACCAATATTGGAGTTAGTGACGGATTCCTTATCAATAAATTTTCATGAATATTATACTAATATGCCTTTATGAAAATTCAATGAGTGTGTATTGATGAGGTTGGTATATATCTGACATTGGGATATGTAATGAGTTTTTTTTCTAATTTTTCATTAACAATTTGGAATTATTAATCCATATTTTCATGATTGTTTATCTGGAGGAACCTAAAAAGTATACTTTCATTTTCACCCCTATATTTTATATTTTATTATAGATGTGTATGATGTACTTAGTGATCGAGATGTATATTACTAGCTTTTGACATTCTAAATTCATGGTGTTGGAGTCACTACTATAAGAGTTATTCATGGAATTTTATTTTGAGAAGTTGTCTTTTATTATTATATTACATTACATGCATTATTATTAGCATTGTGAGTTTTTTATATATATGAATTCATGTGTATTTCATGTTTATCATAAAATTCATGGGGCTATAAAGGGTAGTACCTCCAATTTTTCCTGTTTTATACCCTTAATTCTACATTCCAACACAGATCCTACTTAAGTTACGTTTTAGGCCTTCACATGTAGCTTCATAACTGGCTTTGGAGGGGTTCTAGTGGGGATAGGCAATGACATGAACAATTATTCTTCTTTAAAAAATAAATCTATCTCATTTTGGAGATGAGATAAACTTCTATATAATATATATGATATGAAATAAATTTTATATAAAATCTTACTGATTTTATAGAAAAAAATTATCTCAATTCAAATATGAAATAAATTCTTATTATAATAATATAAATTTTAAAAAATTAATATTATGTATAAGATAAGAAAAATTTCATGCACAATGACATTTACAAAAAATGAAAAATATCACATATATGATATGATATAAATATATCATGTAATTTTACTTCTCTAAAAAATAAAATATTTACCAAATATGGGATGTGGTAAATTTCATTTAGAATGATATAAATTTTAAAAAATAACTTTATCTCATATATTAGATTAAATTAATATCATATATAATGATTCATATTCCTGAACACTTTGTTGTACTAGATATAAAATAAGATAATTATATTGAATAGGTTTTTATAATTATATTTACAAAATATATGAGATTATATAATGTTCTTGTATAATGATACATCTTTTAAAAATAAAATTCATTTGGTGTAAGAGGTAAAATAAATTTCAATTACATTAATGCATGTTTAAAAAATCATATTTATCTTACATGTTAAATCAAAAAGATTTCACCAACAATGACACATCTTTTATAAAATGAAAATATTTCATATGTAGGATGAAATACGTTTTTTGCGTTGAAATATATATTTATGAAATGAAATTTGTATAATTTATGATGTTAAAAAATTCATGTAAACTACTATATCGTTTATAAAAAATTATTTTTATTATAATAAAATATGAAATAAATTTACTTATGTTAAAATATATATAATATTTAATTAAATTTATCATATTTTATAATTAAAATAATCTTTAGTATTATATAATAATATGATAGAAATGTGAAAATAAAAAATTAATTCCATTTTTATAATAGTAGTTATATTCTTTCATTGGAATATAAAATTTATCAGGTTTGATATCTAAGATAAGTATTAATTATTATAAAATATAACATAAATTACAGAAAAAAACATACTAAAAAATATAAATGGTTTTTATTTGAATTAAATTAACTTTATAATGTGAAACAATTAATTTTTTAATAATTATATAATAATGAGATAATAAAATTATTTTAATTGGATATATATTTTTTACACATAAAAATTTATTTTAACATTCAATAATTATTATCATCAATAAATTAAAATCACTATATTTAAAAAACATTTGTTTCATATTTATTTATTAGAATATTTCATAAAATTTACCTTTTATTATTTTTTTGAAATTTATTTTATACGTTGAGCAAAATGAAAAAATATTTATATATAAAATTAAATCGTAGATATAAAAATATATTGAAAAATATATTGAAAGAAATGAGGGTTTGGTGAATTTTTGATTTATTAACAAATATTAGTTATTTTTAAGATGAGAGAGAAATGTGATGGTAATTTGTTATTAAACATTTATTAGAAATAATGTTATGATTGTATATGGAGATGTGAGTATTTAATATCTTGAAAGGTAATTAAAGAAAAAGATTCATTATTTTTATAGTAAACTATGGTCATTATACCTTAATCATGTCCTTATATACTATATTTCTCTTATTTCACATGAACCATGTCTATGAGACTTAGTTTTAACCATGATTTTATAAAATCGTGGTTATATATTATCTATAAATTCAATTTCGGAATTACAGTGGCTAAAAGGGTAACCTATTTCAATGGTTCTCTAAATCAAGTCTATAACCCACTGTTGCTATATTTTAAAAACCATTTCAATAAAACCATATGAAAAACGTAAAATTTTAGCAGTAAAAAATTATTCTGTATATGCTATTGAATGTACCTTAAATAACCAATTTATTTATTAAAATTTTATATGAAGGTGACTGAATGGTCTAATAAAACATAGTCCTTTACTTAATATTAGTCCAAACACTTAAATCACCATAATAAAATGTTCATTTCAACTTTTATAACTTATAAATAATTTTGAAATAGTAGCACATTAGATATATTATTTTCTTCATTGGGTGTATCGAATAAATATTTGGTCCATGAAGAATGTTAGTCTATGTTTTTCTTGAAACTCAAGAATCTTTGTTCATGAAAATAATTATTTAAAAAATTATTATTTACCTCATTTCAACATGTATTGAATATTTTATATCCGAAACAATTTATTTTATAGATGTTGTTTTTAGTTAATAACACATCATCAAATTCTTTGGACAAATGTAACTTCTCTAAAATATTCCAACTAACCAATGAAATTAATATATCTTGAGGCAATTTAAAAGCATTAAAAAGATACTTTTCTCACTTTTCATAATTTTATTACTCAAATATATAGGTTGGTGTAATATAATTGACCCATAATTGATTCATATTGATAGATTTTAAGTTAAATGTAATGTGAAGGTTATTATTTATTGGAGAGGTGCTACTTTTATGTTACTAATTTTTTTTATTGGTTTTGAGGGTGTTATAGATTGTGTAAAAATATGAAAAATAGTGTTAGAGTAGTGAAGAAGCTAAGTGAAGGGTGTGTATTTTATTTAGGATCATTCTTGTGCTCAAATGAAGTATTTATAAATTAAATTTTATATAAAAAGTTTTAGTTATGAATATTCAAATAGACCATATTTATATAGAATAAGGAATATCATGAAATTATTAGAGAATATAGATAAATCAAAAAAATTATAAAAAAACAATGAGATGTGTTATTTTATTATATAAGATCATCATTTTCTTTTATAGTAGAAAAAAATTAGTATATTATCTGAAAAATAATCTCTTCACATATTCATCTGTGGATATTTTCATGATCTATAAAGGAAATATATATTAGGGGTGAATCAGGATATGAAAAAATGAAACATTCACATTCTAGTGATCTTGTCCTTATGACTGGTTAAGACATTTCTCTCTTCTACTCTAGTATAAACAAATAATAAATAATATGGGAAATTAGAATTTATGTGGTTCACCCAATGTGAGATATGTTCATAGATTACACCCTTGACAATGTGATGATGATCTAAATTCAGAATTCTAATTATTTTATAAAATTTGAGTTTATTCACTATACATAAAGCTTTAAAACAGTCGCATTAGAAGATTACTTGTATCTCCTACATGAATAGTTATATAGAAAATATAATTAAATGAATTGATATGAATTATAAAAATAATTAATGAATAGTTTCACCATAAAAACATGTTCACATTTTTTATCAGCATTCAATTTTTTGATATATATATATATATAACATTATCACACTAACGATATATTTTTTATTCCATTGGAATATTCTATTAATTCTTTACAATAAATGTCTCTCAAAATCCAAAACTTTTATCATTAATAAAAGAATTTATTAAAATAGATCAATTGAATCATGTATAAGGGTCATATATTAACTCTGTTTTTATTTATTTAAATAAACTCTAAAATCAACATTAAAACATGGATGAATATATCCAATTAAATCTAATAATTTTCACTTTTTAATGGGATAATTTTTTTAAAATTTGAAATAAAATATTCCAAACCATTTCATGGTCTTATATTTCTATATCATGGTGTCTTTAGTTAAATATTGGCTTCTTCGAACAATATATAATATTTATTACACGATATTTTTTAAAATAAATATGATATTGGGATTCTATTTCTGTTTTAAACCATGGAGTGGACTTATCCCTTTCATGAAATAGTTTCCTAGAATGATATATTTTAATATTTTCTCTAAAGAACTTCTATACCTCCATTATCAACTTCATGAGGAATCCATATTTCACACAAAGGTTCTACTATTTCCTTAACCTGAGAAACCCTAAGAAATTTTTTAATTGACAATGATTTTTTGTAAAGTATCACTATCAAATATTTCCATTTACTATTAAATGGAGTCACAACATCAATCTAATTATATTCGTATATATTTTTCTTATTGATTTTACAATAAATCCTTACTGAAATGGAATTCACCATGGGTGTGGTACTTAGTAATGGTAAATGGTAATTATAATAATATATATTTTTAACCATGAGGAACTTATCTAATAACCATGAAATCATTTTATAAAAATATAAAGACAAAGAAATACATGTTAAACATCACTAGAAAATTTCCTTTGGATTCATCACTAAAACTCTTTAACATTTCCCTAAACATCATGAAACTCCTCCAAATAATCTTCAATATAAACAAGAGTCATTTCACTATAATTTGTCAGTATTTTTCAGAAAGAACAACCCCACAAACCCATTATTAATTTTTTAATAACAACCAGTCTTTTTATTTGTTAATTACTCCTTTAACTATTTTGATATACTACTACTAACTTTATGCATATCTTTTTCCATAATGATTTCAATCAAATAACATTCATTCAATCTAGGAACATGTAATCTATTCTCTCTGTGATAAATAAGTGGAAAGTGAAACTGAATTATTAAAAACTACTCAAGTTACCTCATGATTAGATTCAAGGTATCCCCACTCACTTGATGACTCTTTTTAATTAATTATTCCATCATATTCCAAATTTCTCTCTTACATTCATCAACTTTAACATTTCTCTCCCTTTATGTTCACTAAACATTACACTTTTATCTTCCACTTTTACAACTACCACAATAATAAAAATATATATAAACCCAAAGACAAATTATCTCATAACATCAATAATCCAAACATTTTCTATTTTTCATAATCTACATACACATAAAAAATTTAGGGATATGGGGGTTTTATTTAATACATCAAGTGAAAAGGGATGACTAAACTCCATGATTTATACTATGCATCTAATATAATTTCCTTTAATGGAATTTTTTCATCATGTAACTTACTTGACCATGTTTATACACATACTCTAACTTCACAACTCCTTGATTCAATTTTTTCATCAAAAATTAATACTTAATCCTAACATGTTTTTTCCTGAATTATGCAATTAATTTTTAGTCAAATTTATTTAAATTTAGTTATCACATTTATTAATAAAATATGAAAATAAATTTACACCAATTTCCTAAATATATTTCACCATTCATATGTTTTGAGAACAAGTTTGAGAATAAAATGTATATTTATCTACCTCTATGATCCATAAAATTCAATCTTTATTTTCAAAAATCTAAGAGAGACACATTCTTCTAAGATATAATTCAATACAATATTTTTAATTTCAATCATCCTCTAACCCAACTCAATCAATTTTAATGATCCCAATATTTTTTTCCCATATTTTCCACTATATAGAATAAAAAATACAACCATTACATTGCTATGTAATGGTATTTATTTAACTAACAAAATGTTTATTTCATTGTGAAAATTTTGATACCACATTACTTTACATGTGAAAAATAACTATGTTTGGCTATTTTTTTTCCAATATAGAAAGATTCTAATAATTTTTCAATACTCTGAGATATTTATCATTGTTCCACCCAAATATTTCAATGATTTTATTCAGATTTTAATAGTTTTTCTGTTTTTTTAAGTGAAATCATTTAAAACCTATTTTTCATACATGGATTGAGAAATAATATTATTTCTAATTAATTATGTATCTTGTAAACTAAGGGAAAATTTAAACACACTAATCATTGAAATTCAAAGCTCAATATTCATCAATTTAGTGAATATTTTAACTCAAATGTCACTTGGCCATCCAATGATTATTCCTTACACATAGATAATCACTATAAATGTTTCCTCGTAATACTTTTTAACAGAAATTTTGTGATTAGCTCCTTATATTTAAAATTTTAATGAAATAAATAATTGAACTATAATTGGATACCATCCCGTTGATTCTTTTTTGACTCCAATAAATGCCTTCTTCGGAAAAAATAATTCTCATCCTCATTAAAGGAAAAAACAATAGATTATTCAACGTATAAATACTATTTATGTTCAATATTTTGAAATTATAATTTTATATTCATTTAAAATATCTTGAATTTCTTTTGGATTTTAAATTTCATGATTAATCAGATTATCTCTAACCCTTATAAGAGATAAAATGACTCATTTATATTAATTCATTAAATTTGTGAGTATCCATTACACACAATACATTCTTCATTTCAAATAAAATTGGGATATTAATTAAACTTTTCATGAAAAAATCATTGGTCCTGATAAAATTTTTATCTGTCAATTTTAAAAAATCACCCATATTTTCTTTTTCATGATTTGATGGAAATCCTCATTAATATAGCTAACCCACATTTAATCTAAATAATGTTATTCAAATTTATCTTTCACTATAAATGATAATAATATTGTATAATATAGATTATTAATCCTCTCAGTTTTCAAATGTTCATATTTTTTTACACAATGTTATGTTCATCGATTTCAACATTTTTTATTGAATTTCTGGAAGTTAATAAAAAAAATATTCTTAATCATTATCAGTGTTCACATATAAAAATTTATTGTTCTCTTATAATCTTATTAATGGGCTTTTTATGTCATCTAATTTTAAATAATTTTATCATTTCACTAACATTTATATTATTCGGTTTCACTCATATTGAATATATTGACTTTAAAAAATATTTTTTATCCCTTTTTTAATGAATTTATCGGCTTTTATGTTTATCCAATAAATTTATCACCCATGTATTCAAACATATTAATACTATTATTTTTATTCAAGATAAATAAATCAACCAAACACTCTTATATTTTTTAATATAGGGCTATTTCAAAACCACATCTCATATGGGGTCTTCACATCACTAGGGGAAAGGTTGTATTTATGGTATAAACAATGTAATTAATGATTCCTTCAAAAACAATACTGGAAAATATTTCTCAAGAAACATTTTTTGGGAAATGTTATGATTTCAGATTTCCACCTATTAACAACTCTAATTTGTAAATGAGTTCTCACTACTACAACCTAGTGAATTATTTTATGCCTCTTAATAAATTCTTCTACTAGGCTATTTATAAGAAACATATGATTGTTGATTATAACTTTGAGAATATGGCATCTAATAATATTTTTATATAACTAATGATATAATTTAATGAAATCAAGTACCTTGGTTTTTTTGGTGACCACCAATATCCATTCCATCTTGGTGTACTCATCAATGAGGATGAAATAGTTCCTTTTTTGATAAATGGAATCTAGAGTGGTTAACCTAAAAATATAAATACACACTAATTAAGATACTCATTTGATTATTATTTTTTCATTGTGGGTCTATATAATAATTTATTCCAACATAGAAAACTCCTCATGTATTTTCCCAATATCATATAAATGTGTGACAATCTTGAGAAAATTTATTTACCAACTCTTCTATTGATCTAGTGACCACCATACATGTGAAATAACCTAATTTCCACTTATCTAGAAATAAAACACATATTATCTTATCTTCTATCTTGATATATATTTAACATAATTTATTTTAATATAAATAAAATTTCTATATCTTTACTTTTTATTAAACTTATCTTCTAGTTGAATTAGAATGAATAAATTTAGTCGTACAATTGTTTTACACTGATTATTATATAACATTGTAATTTCAACAAAAAATATTTATATACCTCATATATATCCCACTATTTTCATTCCATACCTATGCAAAATATTTATAAGCCTTCATCATTTCCAAATAAAACAATAACATTAATTTTATACTTTATGTTTATGCTGATTTTGGCGTCATTAACGTCTATGTTTTAACATTTTCAAACAGTTCAGGTTCTAATCTCTTGTAAATTTGGGAAAGATCTAATCATGCCTTTACATCATCTTTTCTCTTACCTAGTCTATCCAAAACTCTATGAAATATTTTATCAAAATAGTTATTTTCAATATGCATGACATCTAACATGTGGTGGACCAACAAATCAAACCAATATAGAAGATCCCAAAAAATGATATGTTTTATCCAATTATGTTTTTTCCCAAAGCCATATATTTTCTGTTGGTTTATTTTTTGTCCAAATGTGATGGGAGGTAATAAAATTAAAACTAATTTTAACTCTGTACTTGTTATCATTTTTGGAGTTCCATTCCTTTCAATTGTTCCTTTTCTGAAATGTGATTTGTTCCTCCGAAAAGGATGATCGGTTAGAAGAAATATGTTATGAAAGTAAAAATATAAAGGTTTTTTCCATTGATGAGAATAAATGATTTTTTACTTTCATACAGTGAGGTCATGATTCCAAAAAATGTGTAATCCAGCTAGATAACATGACATATCTGGAAGTCACTAATTATCCACATCAATACAGCTTTTAGTATGAAATTTTGTTTCACAGCAACATCATATGTACTAACACCATTACTCCACAATGAATTTAACTCTTCCATAAATGGTTTCCAATAAACACCAATATTCTTTTTTTGATTTTCGAGGATTAATAAGGTCAAAAAGATAAGTCTTCTTCATCAACATCCATGGAGGAAAATTGAATGGAGTTATAAAGATAGGCCAACATGAGTACTTACTACCATATGAACCAAATAGACATAAACTATCAATAGAAAGACCCGATCGCAAGTTTTGTGCTTTTAAATAAAAAGGTGGATGCACTCGGTCAAAATGTTCCCAGGAATCACCATTATATGGAAGATTCAAGCTTCTACTTGTTGAAATCATGGTTTTGTGCCATGACATCATTGTCAATGTGTTCTAAGAAATAAATAAATGCTATAACCTAGGTGTAAGATGAAAATTACTCAACTATTTTATAGGAATTGATCCAGACATCCCCAGTTGATCTTCTTCATACCTCAATTTTCCACATGTGGGAAAATTATCAAAACAATAATTTTCACCAGAATATAATATAAAATCATTTTCAAATTAATGAATTTTTTTAATAACTGAGGCCCAGATTATGAACCAGACTCTTTCTCTCATATTAATTTTTAAGAAACACATTTATTTTAGCTAATAGTGTTTTATCCAAATAAACTATCTGATCAAAATAGTTTTTTGACATTCCATTATCTGATTTAATAGCCATAAATTTTTCAACTGCTTATAATTTACTTTTCCTACAACCAGGATATAATGCTTCCTTAACAGACTGTAACAACTCATAAAATTAGGATGGTGCCAACTCTGGAGTTAAATCAATATCATCCTGAGTTTCTATTTTTTGAACATATGGACCTGCAACATCATGTACTAAACTTTTAAAATTTGATGCATCTACAATCAAATTATTAGTATCTTCTCTGGACTATTTTCACTATGGTGATACGAAAAAACATTATCTAGTTGAAAACGAAGACACAAGATATGACCCCCAATTTTTTCAAATGTGTCAAATGTTCTCAGAGCACATTTTTTACTTGGAAAGTGAATTGTTTCTTCTAAAAAAAATTCTGGTTTTGATCATTTAAATGATAAGAAAGGTTTAACACCCTCAATATATACATGATGTAAACCAGAACCGTTTTGATTTCTACATTGATTTATCCTAGCATGCTTATCTAATAATTATTGTTTTCAACTTCCTTATTCCATATATTTCTAAAAAATATAAAATCATTACTACTTTTAAATATTTTAAAATAAGAAAAACACTATTTAAAAAAGGGAAAATAAATCATTACATCTACTTCTTACTAATTACCACTAATTACAGAGGACAAAATTTCCAGTGGATTGGATTCTACTCTTTTTTCTGATGACTCATTTACTTGAATCTTTCTCACACTAAAATCACAATGCAGAATCTGCTCAGAGGTATGCATATCCATTCTCGTGCATACGAGAATGCATAAGCATACTTCCTACCAGAATCACCATTGTGATTTTAGTGTGAGAACACTAATGAAAATATTACCTACTCCAATTGTATGGAACCATTGTTATAGGTCCCCAAGTTATTGGAATAGCCTATACTAACGGTTTGGGAATCTGTTGGGTGATTTGGTGTGGGTATTGACATATCCCAATGGTTTGGAGAAAACTATTGGGAAAGACCTATCCCAATAATTTAAAAATTGTTGGTATAGACATATCGCAACAGTTTTCAAACCATTAGGATAGGTCATTCCCAACATTTTTCCTCAAACTGTTGGGATATTTCTATCCCCACACCATATCAACCAACATTTTCCTAAACCTTTGGTATATAAAATTTTTAAAAAAATACAACAAAGGTTTGAACCCACAACCTATGGGTTATATATCAATGAATTTACCACTATCCTATAATTACCTTTGTGAATATATTTGTATATTTATATATATGTAATTTATATATTTATTTATTTAACAATATTCAACAAAAGAATTCATAAAAAATAAGGCTACCTATCCAAATCGTTTTAATAATCATTGGGATGGGTGCCCACACATTCCCAATGGTTTTTCCAAATCGTTGGGGAAAGTGGTATCAAAGTGGGTTTTTCCAAAACGTTGTGAAAAGTGGTATCAATGTACGATTTTCCCAATGGTTTGGGAAAATTATTGGGAATGGTAATTTCTTTCAAAATGTTTTTTTCAAACTGTTGGGAAAAGTGGTATCAAAGTGGGATTTTCCCAACAGTGTTTCCAAACCATTGGTAAAATCCAAACCATTGGGAAAATCTATACGATTTCCCAATAGGATTCCCAAATTGTTGGAAAAATTGGTCTCAAAGTGGTCTTTTCTCAACAATTGGGAAAAACTGTTGAAAAAGTCATACCATTTCCCAAAACTTTTTCCAAACTATTGGGAAGAGTGGTCTCAATGTAGTATTTTTCTAATGGTTTGGCAAAACCATTGGGAAAGGGGACCTATACAAATGGTTTTTACAAACCATTGGTATAGAAGCATTAGTAAAGGTACAATTTCTAGTAGTGGAAAGATGCAAGTAAATGATCCTTCAGACAAAAAAGCCCCCTTTTCATTGATGAATCGTCTTCATGCAACTGTGACCGCCTAAAAACATTATGAAAAATGTTGTCCTATGAATGCATATCTAAACTCATGCATATGATATTAGATATGTATATATAAAAGCATATTTTCCATAATTTTTTGAGTTAGTCAGAGTTGAAAGAAGAAGAGTCATTGAGCAAAAGGAGTGTCGCCAATCTACTGGAAATTATACCATGTTCTTACAATTTAGAACAATTTACTACAATTTATTCCTAATTATTCCTAATTATTGTTAATTATTGATAATTATTACTAATTATATGTATTTATTACTATTATTAGAAACTATTACTAATTATTACTAAATATTACTAATTATTAGTATATATTACTTATTATTACTAATTTATACTAATTATTACTAATTATTTTTATTTATTTCTATTTATTATAAATTATTACTAATTATTACTAGTTATTACTAATTATTACAATTTATTACTAAGTATTACTATTTATTACTATTTATTACTATTTATTACTATTTATTACTATTTATTTCTATTTATTACTATATCTTACTATTTATTATTATTTATTACTATTTATTACTATTTATTACAAATTATTACTATTTATTATTATTTATTACAAATTATTACTAATTATTACAAATTATTACTAATTATTACTAATTATTACTAATTATTACTAATTAATGCTAGTTAGTACTAATTACTACTAATTGGTACTATTTAGCACTACTTACTATTATTTATTACTATTCATTATTATTTATTAATATTTATCACTATTTACTACTATTTATTACTATTTATAATTATTTATTGCTAATTATTTCTATTTATTTCTATTTATTACTAATTATTACGAATTGTTACTAATTATTACTATTTATTACTATTTATTACTCTTTATTTCAATTTATTCCTATTTATTACAATTTATTACTATTTAATACTATTTATTAAAATTTATTACAATTTATTAATAATTTATTACTAATTTATTAATATTTATTACTAATTTATTACTATTTATTACCATTTTTTACTATTTTTTACTATTTTTACTATTTTTACGATTTTCACTCTTTATTAATATTTATTACTAATCATTACTAATTATTACTATTTATTACTATTTACTACTAATTATTACTAATTATTAGTATTTATTACAACTTATTACTAATTATTACTAATTATTACTAATTATTAGAATTTATTAATAATTATTAGAATTTATTACTAATTATTAGTATCTATTACTAATTATTAGTATTTATTACTAATTATTACTATTTGTTACAAATTATTAGTATTTATTACTATTTATTACTCTTTATTACTATTTTTTCCTAATTATTAGTATTTATTAGGAATTATTAGTACTTGTTACTTATTCTTAATATTTATTACTAATTCACATTATTTATTACTCATTCTTAGCATTTATTACTAATTATTTGTATTTATTACTAATTATTAGTATTTATTACAATTTATTACTATTTATTACTATTTTTCACTATTTTTTAATTATTACTATTTCTCCTAAATATTACAATTTACTAATAATTATTATTATTTTTTCAAATTATTACTAATTACCATTAATTATTACTAATTACTGCAAATTATTACTAATTAGAGTTATTTAATATTAATTATTGTAAATTACATCTACTAATTACTAATTACCGCTAAATATTTATATTCATTTCTAATTATTGTTAATAATTCTTAATTAATATTAATTACTAACAATTAGTACTAGTAATTTCAATTCATTATTACAAATAAATATTGATGACAAAGCTATCAAAATCTTATTTAATTGCAATTAATTAGAAATAATTAAAATTAATATAAAAATGAATTAAATATTAAATTAAATAAAATATAAATACCATTATACTTGATCTCTTATAACTATAGGTGACTTCAAAGCTTGTTCGTAAAAAAAATTAACTCAGAAAAAATTTAACTCTAAAATTAAAGGTTAGAGAGAGATAAAAAGTAGAAATTGAGAGGAAGAATGAAAAAAATGGATGTGGGGTATATATAGGTTAGATTATTTGAGACAGTACTATTTGTGATGGGAGGCCCGTCGCAAATACCTTTGATCGTATTGATTGTTACTGGCGGTTAAAAGGGTATTTGTGATAGGGGCATATACACGCCAGAAACAGTATTTACCACCACCGGGTATTTTCAACATGGACCCCCCCCCCCCATCGCAAATGCACTTCCCACAGTTTGGCGCAAAAACCGTGCCAAACCATTTGCAATGGGACCCCTTATCCCGTCGTAAATAACTTATTATTTGTGATGGGATAAGCTCCATGTCGCAAATAGTCTCTTCGATGGACTATTTGTGATAGGAATAGATCTTGTCGCAAATAACCCATCGCAAAAGGACATTTTTCCCGTAGTGATCTCCGATAGGACTAATCCCTCGAGATCTGAAAGCTACCTCATCTCCAGTGTATAAGGATCTAAATTGGTTGTTGATAATAATGTGAGTATAGGCTACCGATAATGGCCTTTCACCTCTAAGTGAATATCAATAAATAAGGCCATCAACTGTCATTTTCTACTAGCCTCTTGAATAGATTTCATCTATGTCTTCTGGATTAGTGAATCAGTAATGACATTTCCCTTCCCATATGAATAATCAAGGTCAAAATAAAATGATTATAGGTATTCAACCCATCTTATTTGTCTGGGATTTAGTTCATGCTGGGTAAATATTTTTTGAGGCTCTCATGATCTATGTATACAATGATCTAATCTCCAAAAATGTAATTCCCCTAATAAAGAAAGGCAGGAACCATAGATGCTAACTTAAGATCATTCATTGTGTAATTCCACTCATGGGGTCTCAATTGACAAGACATGCATGCCATGTCTCATTCTCCCTACATAAGAACGACTCCCAGTCTGATGCCTAATGAATCACAATAAACCATATTGCTTCATCCAAGATTAGGTAATATTTGGATCGAAATAGAAGTAATAATTCCTTTTAACTTCTCAAAGGATCCCTTACTTTCTTTAGATAATGTAAACAAGACACCCTTCTTTGTCAATCTTGTGAGTGGCGCTACATGACGCAAGGAATCCTGTATAAAATCCACCTAATATCCATCCATCCCTAATAAACTATATATTGCAAATATGTTATTGGGGTACTCCAAGGAATCTATGACACTGACATTATTTGTGTCCATAGATACTCCTAATT
Organism: Viscum album; assembly: GCA_963277665.1. Lineage (NCBI taxonomy): Eukaryota > Viridiplantae > Streptophyta > Magnoliopsida > Santalales > Viscaceae > Viscum > Viscum album. The sequence continues at coordinate 1,040,890,328 of OY728132.1, read as the reverse complement.
ACGAGATAATGTGACCAAAGAAGTGGACTTTATTGATTGGAAGTTGTCATTTTCAATGATTCGTATATAGATGGTGCTATATTACTGTACTAAAAATGTTATTAAGGTATTTATATTTTTCTTGTTGAGTGTTTTAGTAAAAAAATATGCCATCCATGAAGACTACCACAAATGAATCTAGAGACAGGTGGAAGACCTGATTAATCCTATCCATAAAAACTTTTAGCGTGTTCAGGAGACCGAATGACTTAACCAAACACTCATATAATCCATATGTACAATGGGATGCTGGATGGGGTAAATCTAATAGTCTAATGAATACTCATTGGTATCCCAACCTCAAATAGATCTTGGAGGAAACCCTTTCTTCTCAATGCTGGTTGAAGAGGTCGTATATATAATGTAATGGATACCATTTCATCACGGTGAGCATATTAAATTTCTGATAATCAATACACAACCTAAGGGTTACATCTGCCTTTTTAAAGAAAATCTAGGCAGTACCCCAAGGTGATGTATTGGGTCATATAAAACTATTATATTCTATTCCCTCTAGCTACCTCTTATGTTTGTTCTTCTCAATAATAGCCATAATGTATAGACTAATAGATACTTGTGCTTCTCCTAACACTAGATCAACTATAAATTATATCTCTCTCTCATGAGGATTCCAATTAGGGAAAACATCCCTCAAATGATCCACTATAAGAGGTAAATCTATATTTCATATTCCCTAATCATCCATAAATATACATGAAATTTGGGTTGTCACTTTGACCAACCCAAGATGCTTTGGTTCTGTTCGACTCTCCTGTACATCCCATTCACCCTCATGAATATAATTTCTAATCATAGGTGATAAAAATAAAACCCTATAATAGTAAAAATAAAGATATTAATGTTATAAAACTAACCAATCCATACCAAGAATTATTTCAAAAACATTCATCTCAATGGAAAAGAGGTTCCACATAAAATGATAGTTTCCTACCTCATGGGGGAATTTCTTTCTCTCCCATACAATTTTGTTGACTAATTATCGATGTGGTATCATGTTTCATAACCCCATATAAACATTGAATCATGAACTTATGTATCTCCACAATTTTCTTTTATATAAAATACTGGTAACCCACTATATAGAAATAAAACAAACACTAAATTATATACTACTAAAATCCTGCCTCATTCCATTGAAGTGTTGACACTCTACCCATAGGTTATCAGTTTTATTCCATATATCTGAATAGATTTGTTACCCTAAGATATATCTTAACTTACATGGAAAATACCACTCCTCTAGTGCTATAAATTTGGCATCTATATCCCTTGTCCACAACAACATCCTTAGCCAGAATAACTGATAGTGCTCCAATAGCCCACCTAGCGAAGAGCTACTGAACCCACTCCTAATGGTGGAGTTAGTGTGGATCCTCTTCCACAATAAATAATTGGAATGTTCTAGAAAAAATACTAAATTTTCCTCATTCAACCACTTGTTATAAACTCAATAAACTATTTATAGCACACAAGACTCATATGACCCAACTTACTACACTGATGAAAAATTGCACGGCTATCTAGATTCACATCTTGGATACTGCCACCTCCTCAGGAAATCTCAAAATAACGCTTCCTGCCACTCGGTGACCAATAACTCTATTGATTTGTTAAAAAACCCTAGTCCACACATTCATCATCTTTTAGGATATTCTTGGTTATGAGGTCATGGATCACTATCTCAGTGAGGGTAGTCAAAATTAAATACATTCACCTGATATAGGATGGTGCAAATGATCCTATCCTCAAAATGTCTATCCTTATATAGATATTCACAAAGGACAGTATGAATGAAACACCAAATACTCATAAAATTAGTGGTCTAATCCATAATGAATATATTTCCATAATCTATGTGAAAAATGATATGGTTCTATTATCCCTCAGTGTCTCATAAATGAAATTATCGTAAAAGGATTTCTGGAAATTCCTCTAGACCATAACATAATGTTGTTCAGCCTACATTAATACACCCCACCATATCTTGGATTACCCTACAATAATGTATGTATTAAGATTTATCATCTAATCTATAAGAATCTCTAGATGATAAAATATATACTACATGGCCTCTATAGATGACTCAGTAGCATAGGGACAACCATCCCAAAAAACAATGGTGGATTCCACTTTTGAAGCTCTTACATTATCTTTTCCATCGTAGGTGATAGTCTGAGGGATCCCTATATTGTTTACATGACCCTTTGAAAACCCTCTCAAAACTAATAATAGGCGCCCATAATAGGAATAAATGGAGGTTACATAGGTGGCACTACTGGAGGTAATACTAGAGGATCATGTCCCACCACCTCTAGAGAATGCTCATTGCCACCCTCCTATCACACAACTCGAGTATATCATGGAGGCATATATCTACATTTCTAGTCTCATTCCTAAAAATTGGATCTGATACATAAATTATCATCGATCATGGATAGGATGTCTATAATTATTCCTATACAAAATGACACCCCTCTATCTACTCCTTAAGCCAATTCTATGTGGTATAGAAGATCATAAAGGTCATGGGAGACACTACCTACTTCCCTCTAATGTAGTCAATTCAATGGAATGTTCTCTATTTCAAACCATGGGTTAAATTATATTGAGTTTTAGTGGATATTATAAGGTAAAACGCACTTTAAGTTGCAATTGGAATCACTATTTAATGATAACCATTTCTTTTAAGAGTTATAATTTTGTTGTTTTTATATTTCATATACCATGTTCCACTTATATGTGACTTCTATTACAAAGTTATAAAGTCCTACACTTTATAAGTTTTAATTGGTACTACATGTAACAACAAATAGTAATCTAAGATGGTTCGATTATATGTATCACCATTCTAAATTTATAGGGGAATAAACACTCTCTGAATTGAAATTGGTATCCATTAAATTTAAACAACTTATTTTTCATCTCTTTTAACCATAGCTACATAGATAAATCATGAAATAATTGTTCTATTAAGGTGAAAACATCACGCTATATGGGAAAAACCATTTAGGTCAAGACACAAAATTAAAAAATCAATAATTTAATCTAATTACAGAATCAATAATTAACACAATTTCAATATAGTAATCTGGGTACCACAACATGTTTTGGGAAATGAAAAAACTAAAGTAATTATGGAATGGAATATTCATGAAATGTGAACCCTCTAGTGCCTATCATGATACATGAGACAACACTTCCTTTTCATAATGGAAAATGGTAAAAGATAATATCATAGTAATAAAAATTCCAAAAATAATGTGTGTGGCCTAATGGTGAAATCGATAAAACTATTATATGCATAATCTATAACAACAAGTCATGCCCCCAAGTAATTTATATTTTCCATGTACATGGATTAGTTTCTCCTTGGTATGGGTTCATTACCAAATTCCCACACATTCCTATTATCCAAACTACTAAGCCACATAGTAATAAAAAAGGCGAATAATGTCCCTAATACTACATTCATCATCTCGATTTTGATTCACTAATCAATGACTTATAATTAGAGAAACCTTTCCTCAAGCTCTCCTCCCCATATACCAGTGATTCCTGACTAATATTGAGGGTCTATGATTTTATGGTGGGGAGAATATACCCTCATGATCATATAGTAGAATAGTGGTATAATAAATAGAGATATTGACAATGGAAATAGATATATAAATACAACATAATATAATAAACATTTTGAAAAAATAAATAACAGATAAAACAAATAGAATAAAATGGAAGAACCATTACCAAAATCATATAAAAAATGATTATCATTTCATGAATGGATGTTATACCAAAATTGGAGTAGGGGATAGGTAAGAAGGTATATACAACATGATATACAAAAGTATATAAAGACCAAAAATAATTCCAATATCATTGAGAGAATAGTCTCATTTTTTTTAGTATCATACTCTATGGTAGTACAAAAAATCAAGCATCCATAGTAGGACAATTTAACTTATATCTACCTACATTTATAAAGTCTATCTTGGTATCAGTTGGCTTTCTGAATAGGGTATGAGATATACATAGTAGGTCACCACCAATAGTGTCTATAACAAATCCATTAATTGAATATAAGTTATAATAGTGTACAAGTGTAATAAAAAAGTAAATGTAATGGTAATGTGATATAATACAGTCAATAAGTGCATGTTTTGACAATCAGTCTATAAAATAAGGAACTACATAAAAGAATAAACCATCAGGTATGACATACCCTATATGTAATGATTACCATACCTATGAGGGAGATGACCTAGGGCCATTGACTAAGGCATCCACTTTGAGTCTATGGAGGTTATCCATAGAAAAAAATAGTATAATTTAGTCATACATGATCTAGGAAACTGGGCTATAGACCAGGAAATACTCTTTGATTACATAAATCTCATTCATATTAAACTAAATATAGACTTGGGTGGAGCCTAATGAGAAATTCGAAGGTGGTCCCAAAAAATCCAAATCAAGGGTAATAATCTATGTCATCCAATAAAAATGTCACATCAATTCCATATCATGATGTTGATTACATACTGATGAATTCTTCATAACATATTAAATAAATATTCAAGAGAAATGTTAGTTTCCATACCATTTTGGAAAATTTAATTCATCACATACAATTATTTAATGAATTCACTCAAAAGTGATAAAATGAGGGTGCATGTTGTTGTTCATGCCACATCACCAACAATTTTCATTAAATGAATATACCAAGTGTTCATCCACCTCATTTCAAAATTCTAAATAAATACATTTCGTCATTCCTTTAATTTATAAATGACCAGGTTCCATAAGAGGTATTTAACCTTTAACATTCCATTATAATTCTTATACGGATTCCACTCATGGGGGGAAATCCCAGCTCACCCAAAGAGGTGTAATATTCATAGGAATTTGAATTAACTCACCTCAAGGATTGGTTTGGTTTGAGGTAGGTGACCTCCAACCATGTCAATGAGAAATAGAACATCCAAACAATGTTTTATAAAATTCAATTTAAGGTGTTACTCATTTTAAAACAGGCACATGGAGGGGTCAGTGTGTGGTACTATGATCTGAGATATAGAATGACATGAATTTAATTTAAAAGGTATGGTCCACCTAAACTAGAAGAGAATAAAACTCATCATCCAATATCTTCCTCTAATCTAGTCTATAACATAAAAATTGATAAATTGATGAATACATCTGAAGTTGGTAATATTTTCTCATATGGAATTAGCATTCTATACAGCAAGATAAATAAAGAATGGAAGAAAGAGGAATGAAGTGCTACCAAAATCGATCCAAATTGACAAATGACACATGATTCTAAGATCAAATGAATGAGTTATCAGAATAACTAAGAGGATAAAAGGGTTCTTCCATCATGTGGGAGGAATGGATATACATGGTATAAATAAGGGAAGAAGGGGGAAATAATTAACTTAATGAGGAGAAATATGGATTTCACATATTTTTAAAGGGTGTATGGTTTGTCCACATGTTTGGAAATGTAGTGCACCAATCGTGAATAGTAATTTCCTAGGGTGGACTCCCCCACCTCCGTACAAACACACATGGATATCCACATGGTTTAACAATCTATGTGTACCTCATTTGTTCTCATTGTCCAAGATCCTTCCTACTTTGCACGATTAGGTGAAAAGTGTGAAAACCATGTGTTAACTATGTTTTTCATGTATGTAACATACATGAACCATTTCTCATAGTCATACAGCCACCCCCATAGAGTTTCTCAATTTTTTCTCCTCTTTAAAGGGCCACATGGTGGATCCATATTTTTACTAGTAGCCATTAACCAAAAGTGTTCCTCTTCCTGTATCTTTAAAAAATAAAGTTTTAGGGCTCTGAACAATCCTCAGACAGTCCTAAAAAATTTCTAAAATCTTAGGTACACTAATAAAAAAAATTGGTTTAAATAAAAATGTAAAGAATATTTACCTCTCTAAAAATATGGGATGTTATAGGTGAGGTGTAACCTTCTGTCGGGCTATGGGCTCAATCCTAATCCCCTTTTTTTATTTTCTTATTTTTCCTAAATATTATTTTCCTTTCTTATTTTTATTTTCTCTTCTACACATTGTATTAGTGTGTATTCGGATCCCCCCATTTGGTGTCATGTGTATGAGAGAGAAATATAGAGTGGGAGATGGAATCAAGGTGCTTGTATGGGATTGGATCAAGGATCAGTGGTGGTGTCTTGAGAATCCATGATTAAAGATTCATCATTTTATAACAAGAGGTAGGGTGTTTACTTTTTGTTTTAAAAATACCCTTAGTATTGTTTTATTTGTTTTTAATCTTATTTTTAAGATTTTGAGAAACCCTAGAGGGTTGATCTATAATTTTTTGAGAATAATCAATGGTTTTGTGGCTTCATTAAGGGATTTTAATTTGGAAAATATGATCACAAGACATGTAGTTTCTAGAACACACATTGTGTGTTCTTCAAAACAAGGGAAGAGTATAAGAAAATGTTGACATTTTGTTTCTATTTGGTATACACCATGTACATGCACTCAGGGTGTGGTCGGGGACTCATCTAGATATACTGTGTTTTGGGGAACATGGTTGTGTAAAATGCCTTTCCAGAACCTATATGCAGTGCATGAATAGAGACCATGTGGTGAAACAAGCCAGAACTAATGTAGGTTACATGACGAGGTACCCCATATAATTCACCTCAACTTAAACAAGATTAAATTACCTAATTTATAAATAGTGTTTCACATTCAAAAAATTTGAGGATCTTTTTGTTTTACAGTTTTAGAGAATTGGGTAAAACTCGTATATATCTAATGCTTACAAAAAAATTGGATTCTTATACCCAAAGTTTGTTTGCTCCACATAGACATGTTATGTTATTTACACTCACATTTGATTCATGAATATTTTCCATCATTCAAAAAGTATCACCATTAACCATTCAATATTCCTATACATCCTTAAGTCCAAGAAAAAATATTTGGAATCATGGGATTAGAAAAACAGATCTTATTAGGTGATATAAAAATAATGGAATCTTGAAAATCCATTTGAAATTCATGGAAACACATAAGCTTTCCTTTTATGTAACGAACTTTTTAGCTCTAAATAAGAATTTACTTACTCATGAAATCAACTTCAAAGACAAATTTGTTCATAAAACATTCTTTAAGATATCATAATTCATAAATTATATCCTTTAAATTTATATAAGAAAAAATTATTACTCGGGAAAATAGACCTTTCACATTTTTAATATAATACAATTTCATTAAATAGTGGGTTCATTTTCATACCATATTAAATAAAAATATTTACTTTATAATACAAAAAAAGAAATGAAAAACCATGAAAATAACTTAGGATATTATCCTTACAATGGAATCACTAAACCAGATAATTGACATGTATCTTAAGAGTAACCTATCATCAATAAACCTTTTCACCTCACCCAATTCATTGTATAACATTATTAGGATCACCTATTATTAAAACTAGTTTATCCTCACCCATATTTCATAGAACATTTCTAAAGTACCCAGTTTCAGATATATCACTGAGAGTGAGGTAGGGTGAACCAATTTTGTTATTTTTACGATTTATTATTTTTATGTGAACCTATATGATATTTTAGTATCATAATATATTGTTCTTAAATGTCTCAAATATCCCAAATTAAAAAAAATTACTACAAAACAAATGATAATTTTTAAAAGGTTTTCCCAGATGTGTGTGATTCTGTTCTTTTTGGGTTAAGGTTGATTTGAGACACAAATAAATCTCTAATAATGAAATGTATTACAGACAATCTATTGAAATTCTTATGTAAAACTGATGTAATTTATTATCACTTATTAATATAGTGAAATATCTCTTAATAGATCTTAAGACTATCATTACAATCGTGTCTTTAATATAGACTCCTTCCCATATAGATATATCCCAAAATTCTTTTTTTGATTATAATGTTATACCACCAGTTATTTAATAATTTTCACAACCTCCTGTAAACAAGACATCAACTATTTCTACATACTGATCCAGTGTGGACATTGGCCTTGTTTTGTTTAAAGTCAACATATTCAAATCTTGTTTTTAATCACTGCTAGCCTTTCTAGCCTTTTGATACTCATTGATAATTCTATTTCATTGAATGTATGGTATCACCCCATATCACATGCATGTTATATGTATGTAATTTCAACTTTTCAAGACTCAAGACTGTGAAGATATATTTCTACATCATAAAGATTCATCAACATGAGGATTTTTCACTTCCTTCATGCATGAATATCACATGCATGGAATACTCTTATGTTTTTTAAGTAATCCAAAATATTTTCACATGTAAATCGTGAAATGTAAATTTATATTTATGTAACATCACTCTATTCTTGTTTCATACATATTATCATATGAATATAACTCAAAATCTTCATGTAAGATAGGTTACACATGTTATGTACTTCTTCTTCTTATTTCTGAATCATTATATATTGAAAACATTATTCATTCAAGTAACATCAAAATCATGGTACTATCACACTTTTCATGAATGAGAACAAGGTCACATTTATTTTATAAGTTTAGATGAATGTTATTTATACACTAATTGGATAATAAAACATATCAAACATCATTTATTTATGAAGATAGAAATAAAACTTGTAAATTCATGTAATCTTTTCAGGAATAAAGTTCTCCATTGAGTTTCAATTTTGACTTCACTATTAATATGATTTCAAATCATAAAAAATTGCATAAGTTCTATAGGTAATTATATAAAAACACCACCACCTCAGATCTTATAGTTCTCCACATCACTTCTTCATGTGCACACTATCATTTCTCATGTGTTTTGTAACTATAAAAAATCATAATATTTGAAAATTAATCATGTTTTATTCAAACATATTTATACGAATGTCTTTGTATCTAAGTATATAAGGACCAGGCCTTAAAAACATTACATAATCCTGAATTAAGTTAATAAATCACATTGAGGATCTTTTCAGGTTTGGATTTTTAGATAATTAGGTCATAACTTTTACATTACATCCCAAAAGATACAAAGTAGAAACTTCTACTTAGTTCCCATTACTTTTCACAAAATAAAAATTCTAAAAAAAACTAGTCATGTCCAGTTCCATGTTTTAGATGGCGTGAATTTTTCATGATCCAACCCTTGACCCTATTCCACATTATGTCATGTGATAAACATTTCAAAAACTTGGGATGGCCATAAAAATCTCTGTAAGGGATACACAAAGAAGGAAAACTATTAGTTTTTCAAAACAACAAGTAATCCATGAATATTTTATCATAAGTAATTTTTATACCTTTATGAAGTAGTAAATACTCTTCACTTAATAAAATAACAAATAATACCGTTTATGTAACCAAAATATTACCATAAAACCCATATAAAGAACACATAACATATGAAGGTAACTTGGGACATAAACATACTTAAATAGAATAACCATACAGACAACTTCTACACATATCACTAAATGGAATTTCCATATTTCTGACTTCCATACCAATCAATTGAAGGTTATAACATAACCACCCGTCCTTGTTTATCACAGCACCACCCGTCATTTGGTTTATCATGTAACCAACCGTCAGATTTCCAAGTACCATTATAAAATCATAACACATACAAGAAATATAAAATAATGAAAATATTTCCACGTTTCCACCAAAATATATCACTTAAATATATTAACATAAAAAATCCATTATCAAAACCATTTTTAGTAAAAAAATACATAAAAGATTATATGGTATTTATCTTCCATTTTTTAAAACAATATGGCTTGTTAAGGAAGCCAAAGATCAAATAATACTCGTGATTACTGAAAGGTCTTTGTCACCACTTCTGTTAAAAGAAACATTCTTTTTTTGTCGTTTAGTAAAACACATCATCGAAAAAGATTACCTTTTAATGAAATGAAAATTCAAATGTGTTTATACAGCATATAAATAAAGTCATGTATTAAAACAAAATATGCCCCAATGAAAGAATATTGAGACAAAATCTCTTACCTAGTGTCCGACTTGACTCCACCGTTCTTTAATCTCCCAAATAAAAAAAGAAATTTAATTTCAACTTGCATAAGATCCTTTTAAAGGTTATTATTCCTTTTAAATCACTTATTACCATGTTATAAACATTATGTAATCATTTAAGTTAATAACGATCATTTTGTCGATATTTGTTACTTGAGTCATAAAAATGAACACATTATAATTACAAGTTGTCTGTGTGGTCAATAGTCCATTATATCCCGAATTATAGTCATGATTTATATATAATATATATAATATATATCCATTATATATATGAATTTATAATAGTATATAACATATTGAGAAAAGAAATGAAATGTACCCTTCATGGAGATGGTAAGACGTACATATGCATAAACGCTACGTTCATTTATATTTATTATTTTAATGGAATTAAAACATAATGATACATAGGTATATTATAATTCCAGTATAATATCATATATTATATAATTATCTATATCCTTTATATTTCCCACATATGGCATTAACAAGTCATATCACTTTGAGGGGGTGGTAGTCTGCACTTCCTCAATTGAAATTATCACGTTTACCCATAATGGAAACAATAAAGATATACTATAAATAAAAAATACAGATACATAAAGAAAACATAAACATAATATATATAATATATAAATATAGTTTCATTTTAATGGCCCCCATGAGAGGTGGTAGGTGATAATCGAACAATCATCGTTTCGTGAGGAGTTAGTTTTTCACCCACAGAAACCGTATGTTTTTCACCGATTAGATGGAGGTGTGTGTAATTTTTGATAAAATAATTCTCATAAAAACATCCTAGTATATTGAAGATACTGGTTTTGTTATAAAATAATGGAATAAAAATATTTTAGGGGTTTTAGAAGTAAAATAAAAGAAATGAAGTTAAGAGAAATCATTACCTCTAATTTGGGTAACTCCCTTCGGTTTGAACCAAAAGGAATTATTGAATTGCCTTATGCCTAAGGAAAGGATTATTTGAGTAGAATATGGATCTTGAGAGATTATTTGTGTTGGTTCTGGATGATCCATGGGGCTAGGGAGGTGTGAAGAATGGTTTAGATGTGGTGTCCTTTTTTAAGGGGGAGGAGAGGCTCTTTAAGAAAGTTTGAATCAATTATTTCATTATAAACTTATATTCGGTTCCAAAAGGTCCAAAAATAATTAAAGTCAATGATAATATGACTCAAGGTAGAAATAAAATCATCCAATAATAATTGGACAAGTTTTGAATGTTATTTTATTATTTCTAATCTTATTTATTTAAATCATTTATTAATGAGGTAAACATTGCATCATTATTGGGTCATAAATAATTTAAATTATTTGATGTCTAAAAATTATGAAAAAAATACCATAATTTAAGAAATATTTTTAGCTTTATAATAAATATTTATAGTTTAAGAGATAGCTTTTATAATTCCATGTAAAAATTAATTTACTAAAATATATTTGTTTATGCCATTTTTACCTTTACATAATGTTAATTAAAAAAATGTCATTATCACCCTCAAGTGGCTCCATGGGGTCCCAAAATTGACCCAAAGATTTCCATGTTCAGATATGTATCAAAAAATAGGATTAAGAAACATGTTAGGGTAATTTTATATTATTATAATAATATTTATTTACCCTTATTTACCATATTTACCCTTTAACTATGGTAAATTAAATTTTCACTGAAGTAATTATTCATAATTTATAAAAACAAAAATTAGGTATTTATAAAATTTGGACCTCCTAAATACAAATATAAAATACATTATCTAAAATTGAAAACAAAGAAGTGGTAGAAATTAATTTAAAATTAATTCCCGTAGTCAAAACAAAAAGCGTGTTTCTTTAAATATTAACTATCAAAAGATTGACACTTTTTTATGTCCAATTTCAAAGTGAAATTAATTCCAATAAAAATCATTGTATTAAATGGTGAAAATATAATCTAATTACACTTTAAAACCAATTAAAAAGATAATATATCAATATAAATAAATCATATTAAAAGGCAGTTTTGAATTAAAATACATCATTTTTCACTTTTCATTAAAAATTGAATTTTAAAATAAAAATACCAAAAATTGACCCAAGTAAATTTTGATGTCCCGATTCTAAATAATAATTTTATTTTGTCAAAAATAACATAAAAAGAGTCCAAAACTAGATTTAAATAGGGTTATCCATCAAAATGTGGTAAATCGACATTTAAATGAATATTTGAGTATTTATCCTTCAAATTAGATTCATTCTTATTTTAAGCCTCTAATATTTATTGGATAATTATAAAAACAATTAACAAATATGTATAATCATATTTTAGTTAGCTATATTTATTCTCGCAAATAAAACGATTAGGCGTCAACTACATTTAAAATAATAATATTATATTATTTGTGTGCAATGTAAGATTTCAAAGAAACTCGTTGTTGCGTATCGAGTATGCTATCGAACATAACAATCCCCTTTCGAGTAAAATTAATATTTAATTCACAAATATTAATAAATATGAAAATGTCATATTTCTTTATTTACCTGGGATGTTATAATATATCTTTGTAAAAATGGGTTTTATAGCATGAAAATGAAGTTTTATGCGTGGCTTTTATCATGTTCAGATCTGTGATCAATCATCACACATTATATCATGAAAAACCCAACCAAAATGTTTTTGGCTTTGATTTATCCACTTTTTCATAAAATAACACGTAGAAGACATTGGTTTATGCTTATAGAGCATCTAAAAAAATCATAAGATCATCCACATTATAATAGTGATCTTTGTTTGATTGTAATAGATCAACAACGCAATATGATACATATAAAACCCTCAAGAAATAAATTAGGTTGAAGATGAATTGTTGGAATTGATCAAAAGGATTGGATCGATCTAATTGAATTGTTATAGTTCATTACATATCTTTTAATGTGGGGGAAAACTATATGTAATTGGAAGATTCATACATCAGTATTAAAAATATTTATGCTCTCCTTAACAATAAAAATAATCATACCATCATCTCTAGTTAACACCAAGGTCAGTACTCAAATACATTATCACACTTTTACGTGGAGTAGGCACACCTATAAACCCCATGTGTGCCACTATACATACCATTTGGGAACAATTATCACATATTAAACCTTCTCTATAGGCACTCCACCAAATCCATGCTCCACCACCACTAATGAGCTCTGTTAGCTTTCTCCCCTGCATGGTTTTGGCCTCCTCCCACGCGTGCGGGGTTGCGCGGTCCCTTTTATTGTGGGTAGTTGGCCAAAAAATTTAACTTATTTAAAAACTAGGTATGAAATTCCACCACAGCTCCTCAAATATAAATCTCAATTTCCCAAAATATTTTTCCCATAGACTTCTCAATTAATTACTTTTTATAGTCTTTAATGAAGTCAATATTATTGAATTTTCAACTTCAATTCAGTAACTCAAACTATTCATAACATTATTCAAAATTTATTCTAATTCACTCAAATACATTTCACATTCTCCATGTTGAAGATAACTATTCAATATTCAAACTATCATCTTCACATGTCTTAGGAATTAGTTCCATTTTAACAATCATCAAATTTATAACACATTAAATTTTCATCTTTACCCCTTATTAAAAACAAATCCATCTTCATCTGAACAATAATAAAACTAAATGGATTCTTCAGTCATCCCCTTTGAATATGTTAACAATACTAATTCATTTTCAAAATTAAATATCATATTCTCCCCCTTGTTAAAGATAAAATAAATTATACATGTATGGTAAGTAATTATCATCTCTAATGGCAAAATTTCGTCATATCATCTCTTTCTTTACTAAAAATTATAACCTGATTCTTATGAGTGAATGATGGAATCACTCCAATATTATCAGTTTTTGAAATTAACTAACTATTAGTCTATGTGATCCATTCTCAGTGTAGAAAACATGAGTGAAAAATTTAACATCAATTTTTTCAATTTATTTCCATCACAATATACCAATATGAATACATTATTTCATGGGTTATTCAAAAGATTCTAGCTAATATCACACATTAATCTCAAAAATAGATTTAAAAAATTCAAGTGAATAAATTTATTTCTGATTTGAAAATTTATTTTCACTTCATGCATCATTTAATAATTATCTATCTTTTAAAGATAAATTTTTAATCATGAAAATAATAAAATATAATCAAGACGTCCCAATGATGATAGGCTTCTATTTCAAAAATTTTAACATATATAACCTTTAGATATTGTCCTTGCTGTTATGTATAATATTCACAAAATACAAATGAGATAATGTTATTTTGTGGATTTTATTCCATGCTCTCACTCAAGAAATAGACATTACACTTCTTCATCATTATTTACATTCTTCAAAAATAATCTCCTATAATATCTCAATATTAATTAAAGGGTTTATAATGAATAAATACGATACCCTTTGGACAATAGTGCTTTATTATGTTCATATTTATGGCTATAATACGTTCATATATTTTATATTGTCTAGGTCTCCCCCTAAACACATACATCCCCTTAAATTCCACACAGAGAAAAACAGACACAATATATTCCTAGGAATAAGGTGGTTATGTAATTATAAAATGATAGATCAACATGGATGAGATTATATTAACCTACAAACTATAGCGACCCATAAATTTCATACATAGATATCACATTTTATTATATGAATATTCAATATAAAACCTAACAATACATGCTAGAATCATATATATCTAGCACCATTGTAAACTTGGAAACATAACCAATTAGTCCCTAATAACTAGAACCATTCATTGATATATTATACATTATACCTGCTTTCATAACCATGGTAAAGGAAACAAAATATAGGGTGACTTCAGATGGTCAGTAAGGGTAAATAAGGGATATATCAATTTTACATGTTCATAATTCTAAGAGAACATGAGAATAAAATTTGGAAAATCATACCTTTTGTATCATATATAATAAACATGAGTCATATCATAAATCCTAGTCATTCATAAGACATGAATCTTAAATGAATCAATAAAAATGATCCATGAGAGAATAACATTGGCATAAGACATAGAATTATGTCATGCACAATAGTATATAAAATAATTTCCATAGTAGTCAATACTTACATCCAAGACTACCATAGGGGATTTAGTACAATCCACAAACCATCACAGTTGTCAATGTTTTCTACCAAGACTATCATAGAGGAAAAATTCCATAAATGAATTCGGTTCACCCTCCATTCTAGTCTGTTTATCACATGAGATATCATTTATTACACAATTTTATTGAGATATATATAATTTCTATCCCACCCATCACATAATGAAATTTATAAAAAAAAATTTAAATAGAACATTAAAAATTTATCATATCATAACACCTAGAAATATTATGGGTTTCATGAACATTTATTCATGGAATTACCCATGGAATAGTATATGGTTTAATAACTCTTACATCAATTCAACATAATAAAACCCATGGAAAAAGGAATGGGTTTCAAAAACATATTTTAATCATAATCATAAAAAATCAAAAAAAATTACATGAATTGATCATTAGATCATATCCCTAGTAGATAATATGTAGAATCAAGATTTATTGTTAATAATAAAAATAAATTCCATTAAAATAACATTAAAAATATTCCCTAAAAAATACACTTTCCACTTTGAAAAAAACATTTTAAAAGATATACATTTTCCAAATATTAGAGAAAAAAATTTCATTTAAATGTACCTTGAAAATATTTAAAGTATGCATCAAATATTCCAGTATTCATGATGACATAAAATTTCATTCATGTCATATACATTAAATCAAATATTCCTTTTGTATTTTATGTTAATAGTATAAAAAGTACCTAATTCCAAAAACAACAAGAATATCCTTTTTAAAACATTCTATAAAACATAAAACATGGTTAAAAATGAATTTAAACAATAAATGGACAATTTTAAAAACATTATTGAGAAAATATTTGGAAAAAACATGGATATGTATGAAAAATTATTTTCAATTGAAAAGATAAATAATGTCTGTTTTCCATAAAAAAATTATGTTGGATTCCTGAGTACATAAAGAAGTCCAAATGAAAAGAAAATTTAGTTTATTTAAATAACAAAAATATAATTAAATTCATGATATTCTTGAGAGATAGATAACAATATTTTCTTATCTGAATCATAATCATAATCAATCTTGATAAACAATGAGATTGTAATATAAAACCATTACCACTTTGGTAACTTTTGAATCATAATACCAATGAAAGGAAGAAAATGTTATGGATATTTATATAATTAAATATTCATGATAATAATAAAAAAATACATTCATGGGTTGTATATAAACTAAAAAAAAGAAACAATCGGGTAATATGGTATATATCCTACAAAATTAAAATTGAGGTGAAAATACCTTACCTCAAGTCTCGAATTACTTAATACGTGTTTGTGCCTCCTGTATAATAAATATATGTTTATTATAAATCTATAATAAAAGCATAATAATATATATGATACCAAATATTAGTTACTTATAACCTTTTATCACCCATTTATTAACAATTATTTGTTAAAATAACTATGTTGGGTAATAACTACTTCGCTTTTCAGGTATGTTTTGGTACAATAGTTTGTTTCCTAGTACATTGACTATAGTTACATAATAAAACTTTTTAATCATGATATAAATATAATATATATTCATTATATACATATTTATATTCATTCCTAAAATTTATAGATATAAAAATGAATTACACAATTCATAGAGACATATGTCGTACATATGCATGAACATTATATCCATTTTTTTGAAGATTGAAAAATAAGGGTAAAAATAAATTCACCTTTCCAGAATAAATTTTTATCATATATTTCTTATATATTCATTAAATAATTCATTTTTACCATCAATTCCAATATAAACTAAAAAACACATCATGTCGCTTCATTGTGGTGGTAGTACACACATACGCACGAGCAACAATATCGTTTTCAATATATTGGAAGGTAATTAGGTAGATTTGATATTATAGATATAGAATTATAATAATTTCATTAATATCCTATATCTACTTTAAATACATCTTTATATCCATCTATGATATTCATTTATGTACAAAAAATTACAACAGCTTGCGAAAAGGTAGTCTACTGTATAGACTATCGATTATTTTGTTACTCATCTGATGGAAGATGATATGAATAGATGTTATTACATTAACATAATAAAATATTAGTATATATAAGATACTGGTGTAATTTATAACGACCCATACTTTACATACATTGTTAATACTTCAAAATTGAAGCACACTTATTACAACATATGACAAAACCACAATGGACCGTATAGGTATAGTGTCTTTAGAAACTGGGAAACATAAACAACTGGTTCATAAATCTTCTACAGTGCCTCCCATTTATTTCATCATATCTAGGGTCCCTTTTAACATACTCTACTTAATATCCATCTTCCTGACCTGGGGAAAAGAAAACATAAAAGGGTGAGCTCAAATGCTCAGCAAGGGCAATAAAGGAAATAAAAATCATATCATATCTTTTTAAAAATCATAACCTGCAAAAGAGATCATAAAATCTTAATAAATCATAGAAGTGAAAATGAGATCCCCATAATCATAACATGAAACTTGAAAATTTGTGGCATGCACACATAATCATGGAAAATCATTTCTTGTTAGTCATGACTTATTGCCAAGACTATCTTAGTAGACAAAGTCCCTTTCTGAACCGAGTTCACTCCTCGTTTCAGTCCTGTATCACTGAACCGAAATAACCTTCCGTTCCAGCCATGTCTATCTCATGAGATATAAAATCTCTACCCAATGCATTGGAGGGAGATATAGTTCCCACCCATCTTATAATGAATCCTTTCTTATGTGTGCCACATAATCATAAAACATACATCATTGCATAACACATGTAAAAAAAATGGGATTCTTGAAACATCATGACATCATAAATCAATTCATATAAGATAAAGGAATTAATAAACATAATTCCATCACAACATAGTCAAAACAATGTAAAAATATGGATAGAAACAGAACCCTTTATTATCTTAGATGGAAAATAATTTTGATAAAACACTTGAATTGAATTCTTGAGGAAAATATCCTTTCTTCTTCAAAATCAATTTCTTTTCACAAAACATCATGCAATTTTTAAAAGAAAGAGATTTTATTGGAAATAGTCATGAAATCTTTTATAGGAAGCTTCATGAGAATAAGGCTTTATAAAACAGTAGAAATCCGTTCGTGCCGTATAAGTTAAAAAAAACATTCTTCGTACTTTTGTCGGAAAAGTCAAAAAAGTACCTCGTACGGAAAAACGACAAAAGATTCCTTTCATATTCTTTACTAAAAAATCACCTAAGGGTAAAATTGGATTTAAACTATTGCAAGTGGATGGAAACAATATTACATATTGAGGGAACATGGATGTGGATGATAAAATACACCCCAGTAAATACTTACGAATAAACAATCTCGGATAAAAATGAGATTGTGATATTTCCCTTACCTTAGGTCCAATTTGCCTTGTATGTGTCCGAAGCTCCTGTATAATGGTTTAAATAATGTTATTTACTTATTCCAGAATCATACATGTTGATATGATATCATATATGGTCATATTATTAGCTTCTTGTTAGTAATATTTCATTGTTACTTGTTACTCGGGTCTTTATAACTTTTTGTTCTTATGCGTGTTTTGCCGAATAAATTCTTATTCTTATTTCAAGGTTATAGATACCTTATATCCAGAATGGTATTAGTGTAACATATATCATATTTATTCATTCAATTCATTTATATAATTACTATGTAATGATGATCATGTAGAACGAGTCGCATCACATCGTGGAGACGGTATTCCGTACGTACGCACGAGTGATGATATCATTCCTATGATCGTGGAAATGTATTGGAGTATATATATATTATTTCAGTATCAATATTACTTTATAATAATCATAAATAGTTACTCATTACACCATTATACCTGTCCTTGTAAAGTGATGGTGGAAAAATAGATTACACCACGGCGTGGAGACGGTATTCCGTACGTACGCACGCGCGGTGATTTCATTTTTCCGTAGGATGGATAGAAGGTGAATTAGGGTTGTTTCATATTTATAATAACATATCAGTATGTAAGTAATACTGATGTTATTACTTCATCATGAAACAACTAAAGAAGAAGAAGAAAGAAATTGAAAAGATCGGTAATGAATATTACCTCTTCTTTGGAACGCCTCTTTGAATCCTCCACTTAAGGAACTAAGAGTGGTCTTTGGAGAAGAACAGGACCTCTAGGACTATTCTAGGGAAGTGGAGAGGAGAAAATGTCAGGGGTTGGCCGAGCTTGAGTGCTCAATTTGGTGTGAGGAGGAGGGGGAGGAGGTGCCCTTTTATAAGGGAGGAGAGGGGCACCTTAGGAATATCTCAAAATATTATTTTATATTAAAGTCAAAATCGGTTTATAATGGTTCCAAAGGGTCTTATTTCGAAGATAAAGTGGGGAAGGGTCGAAATCCTATCAACCAATAGGATTTAGACAAGTTTAGGGTATTATTTTAACCTTATTAATTAGATTTAACTCTAAGTTAAATAATTTAACTTTTACCATGTCTTTTTGTTTTCTTTCACTATATGGTTAATACACTTACTATAACATGCCAAACGAACCCCAAATTGTTTATTATTAAAATATATATCCTTATCTAAGTCATTTGGCCGAACCTTAGATTTTTAAGAATACAATAACAATTAATAATATAATATTTGATTTAAAAACTATTTTGTGTCAATTTTGACACTATTTGATATATGATTTTTGTGAAAGTCATAACAGAATTATATGTTCGAAACAAGTTGATTAAATCAACACTAATATATCATAGTAACCTATAAAATTAGTGGAATTCATAAAAAGTCTTAAATTACATTTATTTTGGTGTTTATAACATCAATTATGTCAATATTTCATTAATAAGATAATTACTACATCATCATTGTGTCATAAATAAATTAACTTATTTAAAGTCTAAAAATTACAAATAAAATACCATTATGTAGGAAATCTTTTTATCTTTCTAATTAATATTTATAATCTAAAATCCAACATATATAACCCTATGTAACAATTGTTTTGCTAAAAGATATATGCTTGTGTCATTTTTGTATTCATTTTAACTTAATTAAAATAAAGTGTCATTATCACTTACAAGTGGATCAATGGGGTCCCAAAATCGACCCAAAGATGCCCATGGTCGACCATGTATCAACCAATAGGTTTAAGACACGTTTTATGGTAATTTAATATTATTATAATATTATTTTTTAACCCTTATTTACCGGATTTTACCCTTAACCATGGTAAATAAAATATTTACCGCAGTAATTATTCAAAATGTCTAAAAATAAAAGTTACCTATTTACACAATTTGAACATCCTGATTCCAAATATGGAATCCATTTTTCTAAATTCAAAACACAGAAGTGGCAGAAATTAATTTAAAATTAATTCCCGCTGTCAAAACAAAAAGCGTGTTTTTAAGAGATAATAACTATCAAAAGATTGACACTTGTTTATGTTCGGTTTAATTGTAACATTGTGTCCAATGACCAACATTATATTAAGTGGTAAAAATATATTATAAATATACTTTAAAACCACTCAAATTCATAATTTATCACTATTAAATGTTTTGATTAAAAAAGTTGTTTTTAATTAAAATTTAGTAATTTTCACTATTCATCAAAATATTAAAGTTATCCGAAAAGTACCAAAATTTCACCTTAGGCTAAATTTGATATTCTGAGTCAAAAAATGAAGTCCATTTTGAAAAATAAAATTTATAAAATTTCAAAAAGTGGTTATTACTATTCATAACGTCTAGTTTTAATAGCATATTGTTATTTAGTGAAACTCGGTATTGCGTACGACGAAAGCTATCGAGGAAGGTCGCGATTGCGTGTAAAGCAAGCCAAGCAAGTGTTGTGTAGAAAAAGATTCCTTTGATGATTTATATAACATAAAAGTCTCGGGTGTTACATTCTACCCCCCTTAAAAAGAATTTCACCCTCGAAATTCGTCACTTTGTAACAAACAGATGAGGATACTTCTCCCTCATCATATCCTCAAGCTCCCAAGTAGCTTCTTCAAGTTGGTGGTTCCTCCATAAAACTTTCACCAATCGAGTGGTCTTGTTTTGTAGAACTTTTTCGCTACGATCCAGAATCTCTATCGGCTGTTCTTCATAAGAAAGATCTTGCTCCAGCGGTACAACTTCTGAGCTGAGTACATGTGAAGGATCAGGTATGTACTTTCTCAGGAGAGATACATGGAACACATCGTGAACTTGAGAGAGATTCGGTGGAAGCGCCAATCGGTAAGCTACATTCCCAACACGATCCAGTATTTCGAAAGGACCGATATATCTAGGGCTCAACTTTCCCTTATTTCCAAATCTCATAACCCTCTTCCAGGGAGATATTCGTAAGAACACTTTATCACCCACTTCAAACTCTAGGTCTTTTCTTCGGTTGTCGGCATAACTTTTCTGTCGACTCTGAGCTGCTCTTATGTGTTGTTGAATAGATCTGACCTTTTCTGTCATTTCATCAACGAGATCAGGTCCTAATAGCTTTCTTTCCCCAACTTCATCCCAGCAAGTTGGAGTCCTGCATTTCTTTCCATAGAGAGCTTCATAAGGAGCCATCTGAATACTGGAGTGAAAGCTATTATTATAAGAAAATTCCACCAAAGGTAGGTGTTGATCCCAACCTCCTTTGAAATCCATAGAGCAAGCTCTCAACATATCTTCTAGGGTTTGAATTGTTCTCTCAGACTGACCGTCTGTCTGGGGATGATAAGCAGTGCTGAAACTCAACTCTGTATCCAGAGTATGCTGAAGACTTCGCCAGAACTTCGAGGTAAATCTCGGATCTCGATCAGATATAATAGAAAGTGGTACTCCATGCAATCTTACCACTTCCTTTACATATATCCTGGCAAGCTGATCTAGAGAGAAATCCTCTCTAATAGCAATGAAGTGTGAAGACTTTGTAAGACGATCAACTATGACCCAGATAGCATTATTGCCTTTGGATGTTTTAGGAAGTCCTACGACAAAGTCCATAGTGATGTTTTCCCATTTCCATTCGGGTATGGGTAACGGTTGTAACATCCCCTTAGACTTCTGTCTCTCAGCTTTAACTTGTTGACAAACCAAGCATCGAGAGACATATTCAGCAACATCTCTTTTCATGCCATCCCACCAGAAGTACTCTTTCAGGTCCCTATACATCTTCGTGCTTCCAGGATGAATAGAGAATGATGAACTATGAGCCTCATCCAGCAGCTCATTCTTTAATTCGGGGATGGGAGGAACGCAAACCCGATTCCTGAACTTTATTATCCCATCACAATCAAGGTTGAATTCAGGAACATTTCTCACCTTCTTTTGTAACTCGACATCTTCTTTCTGTGCCTCTTTAATCTTCACATGTATAGATGGTTGAACATTCATTTGAGAAAGATAAGATTTTTTCCCTTCCATTATAATTCCAAGATCCATCCTTTGTAAATCCATAAATATTGGATCTTTTGTGATCCTCATCATGGATAAACTAGCATGGTCTTGTCGACTTAATGCATCCGCCACCTTGTTTGCTTTCCCAGGGTGGTAATGGATTGAGCAGTCATAATCCTTAATCAGCTCCAACCATCTTCTTTGACGCATATTCAGCTCCTTTTGGGTGAAAATATACTTTAAACTTTTATGATCAGTATAAATATCACACCTTTCACCATAAAGGTAATGCCTCCAAATCTTTAATGCAAAGATTACCGCAGCCAACTCCAAATCATGTGTTGGGTAATTTTGCTCATGGATTTTCAACTGTCGTGAGGCATAAGCTATCACCATATCATTTTGCATAAGAACACACCCCAATCCCTTCTTGGATGCATCACTGTAGATCACAAACCTTTCTCCACTACAAGGCAGTGTGAGCACAGGTGCACTGGATAACCTTCTTTTCAACTCCTTGAAATTCTCTTCACATTCCTCTGTCCAGAAAAACTTAACTCCTTTCCGAGTCAACTTGGTGATTGGATTAGATAATCGTGAAAAAAATTTTACAAAACGTCGATAATATCCAGCAAAACCAAGAAAACTTCGGATCTCAGTTACTGTTGTTGGTCTCGACCATCTTTCGATAACCTCTGTTTTTGCTGGATCCACAGATATCCCTTCTTTTGAGATTATGTGACCCAAAAATGCAACTTTTTGAAGCCAAAATTCACACTTGGTAAATTTGGCATAAAGCTTCTCCTTTCTCAGGGTCTTCAATATAATTCTCAAGTGATCTTCATGATCTTCCTTGCTCTTTGAATAGACAAGAATATCGTCTATAAAGACTACCACAAATTGATCAAGATAGTCTCTAAAGACTCTATTCATTAGATCCATGAAGATAGCAGGGGCATTAGTAAGACCAAATGGCATCACTATAAATTCATAGTGTCCATACCTTGTACGGAAAGCCGTCTTTGGTATATCCTCCCTTTTGACCCTTAATTGATGATACCCTGAACGAAGATCAATCTTGGAAAAGTATTGAGCTCCGCGTAGTTGGTCAAACAAGTCATCAATTCGTGGGAGAGGATATTTGTTCTTGATAGTGATCTTGTTAAGTTCTCGATAATCAATGCAGAGTCTCATTGATCCATCTTTCTTCTTAACAAATAGAACAGGTGCTCCCCAAGGTGACGCACTGGGGCGTATGAATCCCTTATCAAGATTCTCTTGGAGTTGCTTCTTCAATTCCTGCAACTCAATTGGGGCCATTCTATAAGGTGTCTTTGAAATAGGCAAAGCACCCGGTACGAGTTCTATTGAAAACTCAACTTCACGATTTGGTGGAAGACCCGGCAATTCCTCCGGAAAGACATCATCAAACTCCCGTACAATGGGCATATTCTTAATCGTGAGTTTCTCACCAACCATTTGAGATAAATAACCTTCATTTAGTGGAATCAATACCCATAAGATGGAAGAAATTTTCACTGGAAGGTTATGTTCGTCCTTGCATTGATAGACGATCGTATATTGATCTGGAATATGAAATGTGACTTCCCTTCTTTGGCAATCCATATGAGCTCCATGTAGAGAAAGCCAATCCATGCCAAGAATCACATCAAATTCCACTAAAGGAAGGATCACAAGATTTGCAGGAAGCACTTTCCCACAAACTTCTATCGGAAAAGAATTATAAACTTTTGATGCGATTGATGTGCCATTAGGTGTTGTCACAGCTAACTCAACATCTAATTGTTGAGGTAATACGGTGATACCCTTAGAAAAGTCTTCAGAAATAAAAGAGTGGGTGGATCCAGAATCAAATAAAACATTTGCTACTTTAGAGTGGATGGTAAGTGTACCTTTCACCACATCGTTATCGTACTCCACATCGCTGGTAGAAATTGCATGTGACTTTCCTTTGTCTTTAGCCTTAAGAGTTTGTTGACGTCGACCATCATCATCAACCCTTGGATTTGGGCATTGATTGGCATAATGCCCCATCTCCTTGCACTTGAAACATTGAAGTGTAGTAGGATCATTCTGTGTATCCCTTCCTTTGTTTGCATCATTAGACATCTTCTTCCCATTATCACGGCATTCAAATGCCCGATGACCTTCTTTTCCACATTTAAAACATTTACATGTCCCTTTAAGACAACTCCCTCCATGTTTCTTTCCACACTTTGAGCATAAGGGAAAGGTCATCTTCTTTTCAGTGTGCTCTTTAGAGTTTCCTTTGAATTCCATCTTCCTCTTCTTATCAAACCCATGTGACTGATGGGTTACTCCAATCTCCATCTCGACTTTGAGAGCACATCGAACGATTTCCTCGTAGCTATTGAAGTCCCTTATGGCTAACGCCCTTCGAAGACTTGGTTTTAAGCCACTAAAGAATCGATCGATCTTACTCTCAGATTGGATAATAATACCAGAAGCGTACCTTGCGAGTCTTGTAAAATTTTCTTCATAGTTACTAACAGATTCATCATCCCTTTGCTTCAGTTCAAGGAACTCTTTCTCCATCTTTGTTCGGAGAATACGAGGGAAGTACTTATTGAAAAATAAGTTTTTGAACTCGTCCCATTCCATAGACTCAATTTCATCCCTTTGCCTCGTATTCTTAACAAGATTCCACCATTGATCAGCATCTCCTTCCAAACGATACACTGCTAGGATGACTTTATCATGCTCAGAACATTGAAGAACTGAAAATATCTTTTCAGTAGTACTAATCCATTTTTCAGCAACTAATGGATCAGTAGACCCACTGAAAGAAGGTGGACGCTGCCTCATGAAGGATTCAACAGAATGTTGCTCCCTCCTTTGCTCGTTTGGAAATCCTGCATGATTCATAGCTTGAGAAAGTTGTGTGAGCATGGCTACAAGATTTTGCATTCCATCTCCCATATTGTTTGGTTGCTCAGAGGGACAATCATTGCATTGCCCATCGCATTCCGCATTAACACGGTTCCTTCGGGTTCCAGCCATTGACTAAAACCAAGAAGAATAGTGTGAGCAACACTAATTATAATAGGAAACCACATAATTCAAGAATAAAATTTTCATGCTTATGGTCTTATCCTAGGTTATTCAAGGCCATTTCTAAAACACTAAGATTGTGTTCTATGCTTAGACTTATCCTTAGGGTTCTTACTAAGGCTTTCACATCCTAGTTTCCAAAGGTTGACTATACCTTTCCTCTGATACCAACTATAACGACCCATACTTTACATACATTGTTAATACTTCAAAATTGAAGCACACTTATTACAACATATGACAAAACCACAAAGGACCGTATAGGTATAGTGTCTTTAGAAACTGGGAAACATAAACAACTGGTTCATAAATCTTCTACAGTGCCTCCCATTTATTTCATCATATCTAGGGTCCCTTTTAGCATACTCTACTTAATATCCATCTTCCTGACCTGGGGAAAAGAAAACATAAAAGGGTGAGCTCAAATGCTCAGCAAGGGCAATAAAGGAAATAAAAATCATATCATATCTTTTTAAAAATCATAACCTGCAAAAGAGATCATAAAATCTTAATAAATCATAGAAGTGAAAATGAGATCCCCATAATCATAACATGAAACTTGAAACTTTGTGGCATGCACACATAATCATGGAAAATCATTTCTTGTTAGTCATGACTTATTGCCAAGACTATCTTAGTGGACAAAGTCCCTTTCTGAACCGAGTTCACTCCTCGTTTCAGTCCTGTATCACTGAACCTAAATAACCTTCCGTTCCAGCCATGTCTATCTCATGAGATATAAAATCTTTACCCAATGCATTGGAGGGAGATATAGGTCCCACCCATCTTATAATGAATCCTTTCTTATGTGTGCCACATAATCATAAAACATACATCATTGCATAACACATGTAACAAAAATGGGATTCTTGAAACATCATGACATCATAAATCAATTCATATAAGATAAAGGAATTCATAAACATAATTCCATCACAACATAGTCAAAACAATGTAAAAATATGGATAGAAACAGAACCCTTTATTATCTTAGATGGAAAATAATTTTGATAAAACACTTGAATTGAATTCTTGAGGAAAATATCCTTTCTTCTTCAAAATCAATTTCTTTTCACAAAACATCATGCAATTTTTAAAAGAAAGAGATTTTATTGGAAATAGTCATGAAATCTTTTATAGGAAGCTTCATGAGAATAAGGCTTTATAAAACAGTAGAAATCCGTTCGTGCCGTATAAGTTAAAAAAAACATTCTTCGTACTTTTGTCGGAAAAGTCAAAAAAGTACCTCGTACGGAAAAACGACAAAAGATTCCTTTCATATTCTTTACTAAAAACTCACCTAAGGGTAAAATTGGATTTAAACTATTGCAAGTGGATGGAAACAATATTACATATTGAGGGAACATGGATGTGGATGATAAAATACACCCCAGTAAATACTTACGAATAAACAATCTCGGATAAAAATGAGATTGTGATATTTCCCTTACCTTAGGTCCAATTTGCCTTGTATGTGTCCGAAGCTCCTGTATAATGGTTTAAATAATGTTATTGACTTATTCCAGAATCATACATGTTGATATGATATCATATATGGTCATATTATTAGCTTCTTGTTAGTAATATTTCATTGTTACTTGTTACTCGGGTCTTTATAACTTTTTGTTCTTATGCGTGTTTTGCCGAATAAATTCTTATTCTTATTTCAAGGTTATAGATACCTTATATCCAGAATGGTATTAGTGTAACATATATCATATTTATTCATTCAATTCATTTATATAATTACTATGTAATGATGATCATGTAGAACGAGTCGCATCACATCGTGGAGACGGTATTCTGTACGTACGCACGAGTGATGATATCATTCCTATGATCGTGGAAATGTGTTGGAGTATATATATATTATTTCAGTATCAATATTACTTTATAATAATCATAAATAGTTACTCATTACACCATTATACCTATCCTTGTAAAGTGATGGTGGAAAAATAGATTACACCACGGCGTGGAGACGGTATTCCGTACGTACGCACGCGCGGTGATTTCATTTTTCCGTAGGATGGATAGAAGGTGAATTAGGGTTGTTTCATATTTATAATAACATATCAGTATGTAAGTAATACTGATGTTATTACTTCATCATGAAACAACTAAAGAAGAAGAAGAAAGAAATTGAAAAGATCGGTAATGAATATTACCTCTTCTTTGGAACGCCTCTTTGAATCCTCCACTTAAGGAACTAAGAGTGGTCTTTGGAGAAGAATAGGACCTCTAGGACTATTCTAGGGAAGTGGAGAGGAGAAAATGGCAGGGGTTGGCCGAGCTTGAGTGCTCAATTTGGTGTGAGGAGGAGGGGGAGGAGGTGCCCTTTTATAAGGGAGGAGAGGGGCACCTTAGGAATATCTCAAAATATTATTTTATATTAAAGTCAAAATCGGTTTATAATGGCTCCAAAGGGTCTTATTTCGAAGATAAAGTGGGGAAGGGTCGAAATCCTATCAACCAATAGGATTTAGACAAGTTTAGGGTATTATTTTAACCTTATTAATTAGATTTAACTCTAAGTTAAATAATTTATCTTTTACCATGTCTTTTTGTTTTCTTTCACTATATGGTTAATACACTTACTATAACATGCCAAACGAACCCCAAATTGTTTATTATTAAAATATATATCCTTATCTAAGTCATTTGGCCAAACCTTAGATTTTTAGGAATACAATAACAATTAATAATATAATATTTTATTTAAAAACTATTTTGTGTCAATTTTGACACTATTTGATATATGATTTTTGTGAAAGTCATAACAGAATTATATGTTCGAAACAAGTTGATTAAATCAACACTAATATATCATAGTAACCTATAAAATTAGTGGAATTCATAAAAAGTCTTAAATTACCTTTATTTTGGTGTTTATAACATCAATTATGTCAATATTTCATTAATAAGATAATTACTGCATCATCATTGTGTCATAAATAAATTACATTATTTAAAGTCTAAAAATTACAAATAAAATACCATTATGTAGGAAATATTTTTATCTTTCTAATTAATATTTATAATCTAAAATCCAAAATATATAACCCTATGTAACAATTGTTTTGCTAAAAGATATATGCTTGTGTCATTTTTGTATTCATTTTAACTTAATTAAAATAAAGTGTCATTATCACTTGCAAGTGGATCAATGGGGTCCCAAAATCGACCCAAAGATGCCCATGGTCGACCATGTATCAACCAATAGGTTTAAGACACGTTTTAGGGTAATTTAATATTATTATAATATTATTTTTTAACCCTTATTTACCGGATTTTACCCTTAACCATGGTAAATAAAATATTTACCGCAGTAATTATTCAAAATGTCTAAAAATAAAAGTTACCTATTTACACAATTTGAACATCCTGATTCCAAATATGGAATCCATTTTTCTAAATTCAAAACACAGAAGTGGCAGAAATTAATTTAAAATTAATTCCCGCTGTCAAAACAAAAAGCGTGTTTTTAAGAGATAATAACTATCAAAAGATTGACACTTGTTTATGTTCGGTTTAATTGTAACATTGTGTCCAATGACCAACATTATATTAAGTGGTAAAAATATATTCTAAATATAATTTAAAACCACTCAAATTCATAATTTATCACTATTAAATGTTTTGATTAAAAAAGTTGTTTTTAATTAAAATTTAGTAATTTTCACTATTCATCAAAATATTAAAGTTATCCGAAAAGTACCAAAATTTCACCTTAGGCTAAATTTGATATTCTGAGTCAAAAAATGAAGTCCATTTTGAAAAATAAAATTTATAAAATTTCAAAAAGTGGTTATTACTATTCATAACGGCTAGTTTTAATAGCATATTGTTATTTAGTGAAACTCGGTATTGCGTACGACGAAAGCTATCGAGGAAGGTCGCGATTGCGTGTAAAGCAAGCCAAGCAAGTGTTGTGTAGAAAAAGATTCCTTTGATGATTTATATAACATAAAAGTCTCGGGTGTTACATAATTATTTTATCATAGTTGAAAAAAATTTGAAGTAGTTGTATGAAGAAAGAAAACAAAAATGCTTAGCTAATAAAGATTCCTCTTCTTCGAATGGCCTCTTTAGGTTTACTATAAAAAACTTCATTGGAGGGGTTTATAATCAAACCAAGGACTCTAGGACATGTAAATTGAATTAAATAATGGATTTGGTCATGTATTTTTTGAAACAAAAGGATTTTCAGGTGTATATAAAAAGAGGATATGTGGTTCCCATTTATAAGTTAGAAATGTCATGACCCCCTCCGATCAAATATCACTCAATGAGTTGAGAGATATTGGGACCCCTGATTCTCACCATGAGTGGGACTTAGGTTGGAAACTTGTATCAAGGGTATACAAATCTCATTATATGGGAGGAATTACCCTCTATTAAAAGAAATAGTATTGGGAGATAGGATAAACAAGCACCAAATAACTCTATAAAATTATATAATGGAAAACCAAATACTATCCCATAATGAAAGAATAATGTAAAATTGATAAATATAAAAGTCTTGTAAAATAAAAAATGATAATCTAATTGTAGTGAAAAAAACAACTGTAAACTAAGCTTGTAATGTCCATCATAGTCCCCAAATTCCTCGTAGAAACCTGCAAAATTGTTTATATATAGGTTGAGAATAATAGGTATACTGAGTAGGGACATTACCAAAGCATCATGTGAAAATGTGAAAAGATCGTGCTAATGTGCCACTGAAAAAAATAGTAGAACCAATAACCACCTATATATGTCAACTAATTGTCTCAACCTCACATGGGTTGCTCACCAAATCACACATCCATTATAATAATATAGCACTAATCTCATGAAAATTAAAGGCACACCACTTACATTTCCCAGTATATTTGATTATCTCATTCCCCAATGTCGAATGTTATGTGCCCCCATACCATCCACACATTCCACATCACATCACCTAACATCCTTCTCATAGACACCTGGTCTATCACATAACATCACACCCACCCAAAATACAACTTGGTGATCACATAAAAAAACATCCCATACACTGAATCCTAGGCCATCATATCACATCACATCTCATCTGTAAACACATATTCAATCACATCACATCGCATCCCACTGACAGATACCTAGGCCAACAAATCACGGTTGGGTAATCTCCAACACCAATCAATATCACTACTACTGAAGGAATAGGGGGGGGGGGAGGTGGTATCCAGACATCTATATCACCACCATCCCAGATGTTGGGGAAAACACCTAGAACATAGCACCTCTGAGAATTGGTTTGGTTATCCAACATGGGTGGGGCATATATAAAATGACATAAACATACATGTTATATTGATAACACACAATACCTAGCCTATACAATCACATAAATCACACTATAGCACACCACATCACCACAACCATACCACACATCAACTACCAAAACCACTTCCACCACTATATAAAACACACCACACAACCACCACACAAGCCACACAACATTCCACTTTCCACATAAAAGTTTCTTCATTTTATTTTATAGCAATTTTCTTTCATATAACACTATATGTTCTTTATTAAATCCATTTAATATATTTATCACATATTTTTTCGCAGTCCATCTTGTTTATTTAAAACCATATTTTGATTCACTTATCATCATAGTTCATCCCATGGCTAATAGGGAAACTAACATAACCATGTCATGCAAAAGTTGTCCCAACTCACACAACAACCACCATGGAACCACACAACCACAATCATTATCACACCACATCTCCCAAGTAATCTCACCACATATACTAATCAACACGACATCATGAAACATTATCAATGCATTCAATAAAAAATCTATTACACCACAATCACTATGCTACACCAACCACACCACAACCATTGCACCACAACCACATCTCACCACATTGCAGAACTACCCACATCGCATCCATTATGACCAACCACAACATCACATCCCAACACATCACAAAACCCAGATGATCACCTATATCACCACAAAATAGACTAAACCATAAAGGGAATCACAACAAGTAGAAGAACACGCAACATAATCAAAAACTAGCTTCCATAATTATTTAGGGGTTTTATCAAATTAAAAAAAATTACCAAGGGTATTATCATAAAAATAGAATGTCTAAGGGAAACCATTTATTAGACAAATATGAATTCTTTATTCTTTTGATTTAGGGTGTGATCAAACCACAAAATAGTATGGGTCAACACTACACAACGATTACATCACGAACAAGGATCCATACTATTTTTATATTCCAATATGGAAATATACAAGCATAACAATGTCAGTAACATATAATAACAAATTGAACCATGTGATGACTCCACATTCCCATCAATTTCAATTTTCCAATTTAGTATATGATTACACTGACTGTTATTATCCACAAAATGATAAGAAAAGTCATGCAGATTCTACACATAGAACATAAATGAGTAAGGTCAAGGATCCCCAACCTCATGAAAACTTTTAAATATTAATTCGTAATTCATGATGAAGAAGAAAAAAACCTAAAAACCAATTCTTCACAAGGAAACTCTGGATCAACATAAACCAATCCAAATGGTTTTAAAAAATGTATCCCATTTATATCCCAAACTAAAACTACACCACCATAGAGGATCCATGATGACGAATGGAAGAAAACTCATGGGAAAGAGAAGAGAACTCACCACTAATATCCTATGTAAATCCACTAAAACACGAGGATCAAAGAAAGGTATAATGGGGATATAAGGTCTCCTTAGGGTTCCCAAGTTTCACCTAGAATAAAAGAGAGAAATGTATGGCCAATGAAATAAATTTTATGAAAGGGTTATAAAATAACCTAGAACCCTAAATTTTTACGTCGTGTAACCCATTCTTGATGTGAATTCCTATATTGATAACTCCAACCAAATTTCATGTTACTTCGGATATTATTTATTACAAGTCATGAATTTGACTTTCATCGCATGAATCAATTTCTTTATACACATCTTATTTAATAAATATTTGTGAATAATCCAACTACACAAGCTATGAATCACCATCTCATGACATTAATCTTATCCACGTTATGAATCACCACCTGCAGCAATCCTAGAGCTCTACCTCCACCAAGCCCTCTAGACATTATATGAATGCCTCCCACATCCCAAATTGAAAATTAATGGGTCAAGAAAGAATGGAACATTACATTAAATAAATATCAAATTATTTTCATCCTCTATAATCAGAACTAACCCAAGGAAAAAAGGGGTATAAAAACTGACTCGTTTGATGCACCTCAATGATCTCATTATGACTCAAATGCTACCTCCATTCAAACAAAAAAACTAAAATTGTTAGAAACATCTTACATAACCAAGTCAATACAAAACCTCATCATCACCTCTCACTGATCACATCATCACAACCCCCGACACCAACAACAATTCACCACATTATGACATTACCACACCTAAATCTTTGTGTCCCAAACAGATCCCTACCATATCAAAGAGATAACACCACACTTAGTACATAAAAAAGGAATTTCTATCCTCCCTTTCAATATACTAACTACTCTGGGATGCATTGTCCCCCTCACATAGTTTTAATCTTATAGTAGTATATTGTGTCTCAATTAACATTCATACAAACTAATTTTCATATTTCGAGTGTTTTATTATACATCACACATAAAGGGAAATAACACATCTCATAAAATATAAAAATATAAACATTTCATTAAAATAAAAATAGAGAAAAGAAAACTCAAAACCTCTTTAGGTACTGGGTATGAATCAACATCTCTTTCTCCCAAGTACTCCCCTCTTATCCACCATTACTTAAAAAAATGTGAGATAAGGGAATTTTCTACCCATGAATAACCTTTTATTGACATTCATGGATCTCTATTTTCAACTCCATTAATGTCCTGTAGTCCTAAATATCAAACTCTCCCCAATCAATAACATGGGAGTAATCATGAAGATACTGATGAAGCTGAGACATGTGGAAGATATCATGGATCCTCTCCAACTATAATGGTAACGTTAATCAACACACCACATCAACAATATGCCTCAACACCTCAAAGAACCCAAAAACCCTAAGGAAAATAATAATACCTAGACCTTACCCCTACTTCACTCATCGAGGGGTGACTCTCAAGAACACATGGTCTCCAACCATGAACTCCAGGGGTCTCCACCTATGATCAACATAGACCTTATGATGGTCATGTTCCACCCTAATACTCTTTCAAACCAACTAGATCTTCTCATTCATTATCTTACCAACATCGAGGCCAAGAACTATTGACTCTCCAACATCCACCAAATATAATGTAGAATGTTAAATTCACCAACACAGTGCCTCAAACTAATCCATTCCAATGGCTGAGTGATATGTTCTACCCAAAATAAAATGAGGTAAGGATTCATATCCAAGATCTATCAAAGTCCAAGTCACAAGCCTATATCATATCCTCTAGTGTATGGATGGTCTGCTCCATCAGTTCATCTGTATGTGGGTGTAAATAAGTGTTGAGGCATAGTTAGAAGATGAAGTTATCTAGAATTACCCTCCATACCCATGAGGTAATATTAGTATCCAGATCATTATGATGGTCCTCAGTAGCCCATGAAATCAAATGACATCAACCATGAACCACCTTGCTAAAACATCTACAGCACTCTACCAATAGATCACCAGAAAGTGAGATGATTTCATCAGATGTTTCACTGCCACCAAAACATTATAACATCTTCCATGATCCTGTGGTGACCCAGTGTTGAAGTAAAACAATATTTCCTCTTATTTTCACTCATAAATATCTAATGACTATGAAAAACACTTGGAAAATAGTACTTTCCTTTCACCTACAGAAAAACCAAATACTATTCTACAAAATCTTCCACTAAACTTTTTATCCTTGACCACTAAAGTTATCTCTTCAATCCAAAATACATCTTATTATTATTGGTATGTACCTCAATGGGTGAGTTGGGAAACTCATAGATAAATACATTGCACATTCCTTATGGGACAAAAAACCTTCCCTTGAAAAGACACCAGATTCTGGCCTTCCTGTAACCATCCCTTGAGAGTATCTCCATAATAACAAGACCACACATCACCTATACCTATGAGTCTACCCACTGATACACCTCTACCAACTATGTCCAATATGATTCCATGGATATCTGATATAGAAAAACTCATCCACTTCACTCTCCAACATCAATATGCATCAATGCAATCTACTTCATTCCGTTAAAATCATTTATAGACTCCTGAGCCACATCTCCCTATGATATAGGAATCAGAGCATCTACCGCTAAATTATCCCATCTAGGGTTGTAGTTGATCTCAAAAACATAACCCATAAAGAAACTCTAACCACCTACACTATCACAAATTTAGATCATGCTGAGAATAGATCTTCCTCAATCTCTTTCTATCTGTGAAGACCACAAAGCATTATATAATGTTGTATTGGTGCTGCAAATTTATTGAAAACACAACTACCATCAACTCCATATCATGATTGGTAAAGATTCCTTCAGGATAAAATAACTCACTTGACCCATATTATATCACTACTCACTAGTGCATCAACATGCATCTGAAGCCCGGAAGTAATGAATCACAGAAAACCCCAAAACAACTCACCATCCCTAGGTTACTAAAGCACTAACCAGCATCTCATTTAGGTAACGAATTTATAACTAACCATGATCATCCAATAGAAAATCCTATTTTTTTATAGTTAATTTTTTTAATGGGGTTGTATCTCAAGAGAAATTAGGTACAAAACTCCAATAATATAATGTGAGACCATAGAAACTACAAACCTTATACATTTTCCTGGTCTCTACCCAAGAAACAACTAACTAAACCATATATGGTCCACATCCACCCTATGATATGATGCACATATCCAAGGAAATGATCCTCCAACTTTAGGAATATACACACGGAAAATTTCCATAGAGATGGTGGGGTCGAAAGACCTTCAAAATAACTCAAGATGGTTGACATGTTCCTCTTATGGCCTCAAGTAGATCAAGATATCATTGATGAATACAATGATGAATGATTCAAGGAACTTATTGAACATAAATTTTATAATCCCCATGAACACATTTAGTGTGCTTATAATAATGAATGACATGACTACAAACTTGATGTGTCGATACCTGCATATGAAGGTAGTCTTTGGGATATCCCCATATTTCACCCGAAAATGGTGATATACAGACTAGATATCATTATAAGTGAACTAGAGAGCTACTCTCAACTAGTCAAATAGATCATTGATCCCCATAATAGGGTAATGGTTCTTTATTATCATCTAATTATACCACCATTAGTCTATACCCAACCTCATACAACTATCCACCTTATTGGAGAAGAACATTAGAAAACCCCACAGTGACATGGTAGGTTTGATGAAACCTATCTACATCATATCATCCACCAGCAGCCTTCACTCACATAACTCAATAGTTACCATATGAAAGGGAAACATCAAAATTGGAGATGTGAATGAAATAAAATATATCCCAGACTAAATGTCTCTTCAAGGATGTGGTGTCATAATATCCCCTAGAAAAAAAATATAGGAACTCATACAAAATCACAGATATATAATCAACTTGATTTTCTACTAATAACTCCTCTAACTGTGAAAAAAGAGGCTCCACTTCCCTATCACACAACTGATAACCATGATCACCAACAAATTCCAATAACTGGACCTCCACATTAGAAAATTAGTACACACAAAAAATACAACCAATCAATGATGAGGATAACATTGTATAGTAGAATCTATAATGAAAGTAATTATCCCACTGACTGGTGTTTCCCCATCACCAGTCTACAAATCGGGTACAACTCAAACAATTATTTTTGACCTTCAATAAACATGGATAACACAAAGGGAACTAGACGTATATCCATGTCCAGTCCTAGAGAATGTTCTAAAGAATGTAAAAGAGGACTCTGGGGTTCTTGAATTTATTAAACCACACACAAGGGTATAAAATAAAATGATCATACTTTGAATAATTCTTGGATCTACGGACACTCCTACCTCTAATGCATCGTCTGACCACACTATCACGACCCGTCCCTCGGGGCCCGTGTTGTGACTACCCCAAGCCCGCCTTCCATAGGCCAGGGACTGGTGACTAGAACCGAAGGCGTATTACCTAAAACTGGAAAGGAATTGCCTTTATATCCTGTAAGAACACATAACCAAGAACACAACAAGATAGGAACACAAGTAAACTGAACTGTAAATAGAGTGAGTGCAGTATGTAAAAGGGGCCAGAATACAAGCCCAACTAAAAATTACAAGTAAAAATGTGATATAATACAACTGAAGAAAAGGTAAAGTCAGCTACGGGGTCATCCTATGAGGTTCCTACCTGAAGGGTAGGTACAAATTGCCTCCTCATCAAGCTATGTCCACTCTTCTCCACTGCGTACCGAAATGTCGTAAGGTCTACCTCTAGGTATCGTCCAGTCCTGGTACTCTCAGCCTCAGTCAGCGTTGTCCTTCGTCTGCATCCAACATGACATGGTTCGGGTATAGCCGATGTAGGGGTGAGTATAACAATACTCAGTAGGGACCCCAAGACCCTCTAGGTCTCACAAAATCCATCTAGGAGAATACAAAAAGTATGAAATCAACATATAACCTTACCTAGGTATATTACCATACATATACCTAAGTAATCAAGTAATCCATCTCAATTAAGAGGAAAACACAGAGGCACTGACTCAGATCACACCAGGATTTATTCTAGGGATAGTAACAAGTAACATTCCCAGTCACAACATGAACACCTTGGATACTAGAAAACCCCTCCTCTATCGAGTACAGTGGTCCTGCCGCGTCACAAAGAGGTGTTTCCCACTATCCTTGGACTGGTGAGGTACTCCTCCTGTCGAGTACCATGTGTTTTTTTCGTCACCATGGTGCTCCCCACTGTGGGTCTACCGCGTCACCAAAGCGCTCCCCCTCGTGGCCTGATGAGGTACTCCTCCTGTCGAGTAACGTGGGTCTGCTGCATCACCAAGTCACTCCCCCCCGTGGGTCAGCCACATCACCAAGATGCTCCTCGCTGGGCCTGTCAAGTCACTCTGAGTTGAAATGGTCATTAGTCGTCAAGTCTCAGCCAGCCACTGGGATCCCGCATTATACAAACTCATCTCCGAGAGGATCCGCTCCAAAATCTACTGGTTGATACTCCAACTGCCACGAAGTCCCATGAAGAAGTTTCTCAAAGGTCTGTCATGTCATAGGGGTCTCAACATAATAGATTACGCGTCAATCGGATGCCCGGTCTGTGAGTTAATAGCCTTTTAGTCCTGGGGGCCTGGTTGGATTCATGCTCGATCCAACCTGACCATTACCCATCTTAATCCAAAACAGAGTGGGGTATCACTCAAAGGGACCGACTCTCTCCAAGGTTCCCAAGGCCACTAATGGATCGAATAACAGACGTTTGGCGCCAATGTTATGACCAAAAGAATGTAATTGGTTCGTAGTGGGCTCATGTCCGATCTAACCCGGTCGGACCGACTCGGCCCGACTTGGCCTGGGCCAACCTAGTTCAGGTCGACCTAGAATGACCTGCTAGGTTTGGCCCAGCCCGTTCGGTTAAGCCCAGCCCGCTAGGCAGCCCGACCTGCTGGGTCCGGCTCAGCAGGCCGCGAGGGGCCACGGATGGCGGTGGGTAGTTGCGAGGCCACAGAGGGTGTCGCGTGGGTGCAAGGTCACGGGGCGGCTTGTCCGCGGATGTAGGTGCAGGCGCGGGGGGTGGGGGGGGGTGGGTGGGGGTGGTCGTGGTATTGCGGGGTGACAGTGTGGTTGCAGGGCAGTGATGCGGCCGTTCGGCCGGCCACAGGGCAGCGGTGTGGCCGCGGGGCGGCGGTGCATTCGCGGGGCGGCAGTGCGGCCGCGGGGCGTCGGTGTGGCCGCAGGGCGGTGGTGCGTCCGCGGGGAGGCGGTCCGGCCATGGGGCGGTGGTCCGGCAGTGGGCAGCAGTTCAGCCACGGGGCAGCGGTCTAGCCTCTAGGCAGCGGTCTGGCCGCGGGAAGGAAGTCCAACCGCGGGGTAGTGTCTCGTCCACTGGAAGGCGGTTTGGCTGTGGGGAATTGCGGAGCCATGGATGGCAGCGGAGTCTACGGTCGGTGCGGAGCCCATGGGGCGTCGGCGGTGGCTTTGGGGCGGTGCAGAGCCACGGAGGGCAGCAGCAGCCACGGTCGGAACGGAGGCCGTGGTGTGGCGATGATGACCACGGGGTGGCGTCGTTGCGTCGTCGACTTCGTCACGGCTAGTGGTGGTGTTGGCCGCCGTTCTTGTGCCCCAACCATGGATGGTTTCTGTCCTCTTCCATGGCGAACAACACCACAAGATTTGTGGAAGGGTTGGGCCATGTTGATTTGGTTCATTGCCTGGGCGTTAGGGTGGTAGCATATGACTCATCAAGAATATGGGCATGAATGTCAAAATCCTATCCTCCCACAATGATTGTTTCCAACCCGCAAAAGAAATATAAGGGGTGTATAGGGGAAGTGATAAAAAAATTGAAATAAACACCCACCTCGTTTTTTTGATGACGTCGATGAGGTCGCAAGGAAAAAGACGAATCATTGGGAAAAGATGGACGTCGGTGTCATCAGTGTTTTCCTCAATTGTCGGTTCGTGCATAGTTGGAGATCCTTTGATGGAGTTTGAAGAAGAAACCTTCTAAGGAGAGGCATTCTTCATTGGATCGTTGGAGAGCTTTTCTCCCAAAGATCCTCCTATCCCAAATCCACAAAAATAAAATGGTACCCCAAAATAATAGATTATGTGAACTATTATTTTTTTTGGAATATAATTTAAATTTGGTTAATTAGTCTAATAGGTTGGCATAATTAAATTAGTGTGTTGTCTTAATTATTGTGTAGGAGGGTTGGCACAATTATAAAAATTGGAGGAGTTGAAGAGGCTCCCCCACATTTAATAAGGGAGTTGAGAGGTTTAGTCCTCGGGTGGTCCCCACCACCATAACCTCTCATGGGAGGTTAGGCATGGGTGGTCCCCGCCAACATAACCTCTCATGAGAGGTTAAAGTGTGGTGGTCCCCACTTCTCAACTTCTACATGGAGGATTTAACAAATAAAATAAAAATAAAAGCTAGACAACTTTATTTTTAATTTATTCATTCATGAAAAACCCAAAAACTAACTTCCACCCTCGACCAACATCCATCGAGATGAATTTATCTTTAAGAGAATACCAGTGATGCGAGTTCAACGGTTCCCTCACATTTCAATTCTAAGCACTGGTTCAAAATTTAGAAAAACATGCTCACACGTTTACTGAAAATACCTAAAAAAAAGTTCAAAAATTTATTCTGAGCACTCTGGGCCTCGGAATAACATGCCGTCAATTTTCATGGACTCGTGAAATTCCCGTTTATTTAAAAGAAAAATACACATACATTCTGGGTCTTTACACACACCCTGATCATATACCTATCTATTCCCAAAATTCATAACCACACTATAGACTAGGTCCTTTTTAGAAGGGTCCATCATGAAGTTTACCTCTACTAATTCCCTTTGTCCTCGATTTCATAACAACAACTTTTGGTCCCTACCACTGAAAATTCCTTAGAAGAAACGAATGCTACTAAAAAGAAGTCTGATCACCCATATAAAAATTCCCTCCCTAAGAATTCATAGTCTAATATTTATGGTTCCCATATACCACAAAAACATAGCATCATAATGGGAATCCATGCACTAGGTGATCGAAAACCACATATCCCAAATGTATGGGAAGGGTACTGCCACAGTTGGTTCCCCACTGAACAGAACCATGATTCTCAAAACAACTTTGTCCCACTACCTAAATCTATAATCTTTTTAATACCTTTTTTGGATACTTACATGATACATGAAACCTCAGGGAAAAATATTCTTGATAGCCTCATCCATTTTATACACCTCTAGATACATTAGGGGCACAAATGGGGTGACAACATACCAGATCACTAGGCATAAAGCCTCTTCTTGAGGTCAAACGTTGGACTAATAATGTGAAAAAATATTAGGGGAAAAGTATAAGAGGTCCTTGAACCTAA
Organism: Viscum album; assembly: GCA_963277665.1. Taxonomy (NCBI): domain Eukaryota; kingdom Viridiplantae; phylum Streptophyta; class Magnoliopsida; order Santalales; family Viscaceae; genus Viscum; species Viscum album. The sequence continues at coordinate 1,040,849,395 of OY728132.1, read as the reverse complement.
TTCCAAGCTCCTGTACTCTCATAATACCTTAGCGAAGGGAGCACATCGTCTACCTCCTGGGTTCCCTTATAGTCTACAAAAGGAACCCCACCAGGAACTCCCAATGAAATTCTGGGCACAATATGTCTTCCTCCTTATGGTCACCAATAAAAATAATCTACTACTGATGTGTAGATTCCCACATCTTACAAACTACCAATAGCACCCAAAATTTTTCTCATGCTTGGATCAGAAAAAAATTGATATCAAGCTCATCCAACCATCACTCTCTCTCTCTCTCTAAATCATAGATTCTAACCTCATACATAACCATACTCAGCCGCTAAAATTCATGAAAATCCTACTTCCATGCCTCATTCTCTTAATTTAGGTTAACCCCCAACAATCAACTAGATCATCATATTGAACCTCGATTACGAGATCAACTCACAAATGAAAAATAAAATTCATTCCTAAAATGCAAGGAGAACACCCTAATCCTGATATCTTGGAATTTTATCAAAGCTTCTTTATTTATTTATTTTATAATTTCACCCAATTCAAAGATATTTAAATGTCATCATAATTCTCACACTTATCCCAGGTCTCTGACTAGAAAAAAATTCCACCACCCTTGATTTTTAAATAAGCTCAATTTCCAGGCACCAGATCATGTGAGCGCATAAAATCAAGTGTTTTAGCTGGTCTACCTAGCTTATGTCATTCACCGAGATCAACTGGAACCATTTCCATACCAACCCATGTAATCCTCAATATGCCTAACTCCATACTATATCTTATCTCCCAACAAAAACCACTGAAACCATTCTACCAAGACCCCCACCTGCAAAATATACCCCAATAAGGGGAGAGAGATAGTTACCCCAGAGTCCTACCTTTAGTATGACATGGGATGGAAAATATCACCAAGGGTGTAAAATTATCATAGTGAAGGAGGCATTTACCTCTATATAAAGAAACATTATTGGGAGATAGGAGAAACAATACCCAAATATGTCTAGAAGATATAATAAAGGTAAACCAAAAACCATATAAAAATGTATGAATAATGTCAAACTAATAAATATAAATGTCTCATAATATAAGAAAAGATAAGTCTATGGAAGTGACATAATAGGAACTCCATCCAATGATAGTAATGTCCATCTCAGTCCCCAATGTCATATTAGAATCTTCGAAACCTGTTTATATACGTAGGGTGAGCATAATAGTTACACTCAATACAGAAATAACAAAGTCCTAAAGTTCACATGTGAAATGAGAATGAAAATGCACAAGTAAATAAATAGTAGAACCAACAAGAACCTATATAAGTTAACTAAACATCTCATCCTCACATAGCTCACTCACCAAATCATGCATCCAATATAATAGTGTGGAATAAAAATCATTTCCAAGAATGGAGACAAATTCCTACATCCCCACTTATTTTCTTCTCTAACGACCCAATGTCAAACATCTTGTTCCCTAATCACCTCCAAACATACCATATCAAAATGCATCACATCCCACATGAAAAAACCAAGTCACACACATCACACCACATATCACCCATAAAAACATGGTCTATCACATCACATCCCAATTGTAGACACTTGGCCATCACATCACATCACATCCCACCCATAAACACCTGATCTATCACATCACATCACATCCTACCGGAAAACACATGGTCCATCACATCATTGTTGGGTAATCACCAACACCAGCCTATTTCACTACTGTTTAATGAAGAGAAGGGTATAGGGTATCATAACATCCATATCACCATCATCCTAGATGTTGGAGGAAACACTAAGAACTCAAAACCTCTAGAAATTGGTAAGGTTATATAACTTAGGTGGGGAATGTATAAAATTATAAAAATTTACAAGGCATACAGATAGAAAACAATATCCAACATATGTGTTCCCATCAACCACACTAGACCACACTAAATCACCACCACTATACAACACATTAACTCTCACAACCACAACAACCACTATTTTCAACACACCACTAAACCACCATAAAATCAAATCAACATTCCACTTTTAAATTACAAGTTTCGCCACTTTTATTATTTAACCATTTCATTTCATATAACACTATTGTTTCTTTATTCAATTCCTTTAATCCATTTATCACAAATATGTTTCTAGTACATATTTTTTAATTAACACCCTATTTTTAATCATCATAGTTCAGTCAATTAATTTCCAAGAAAATAACACCCTAATTTCGTGGTATAATGAGCCAAACTCACACAACCACCACCACAACACCACACATGAACCATCATTGTCGCACCACATCACCCAATTTGCATCACCGCATCAAAAAATCATTAAATACATCATGAAACACTATAAAAAATTACCACAAAAATACACTGCATCAAAACCAATACACCACAAAAAATGCACCACAACCACTATGCCACAACCAATATTCCACAACTACTGCACCACAGCCTCATCATACCACATTTCAGAACTACACACATCACATCCATTCCAACTAACCACCACATCACAGTCCCACACATCACACAACCCAGCTAATCACCTCCATCACCCCAAAATATCCCAAATTACAAATGGCATCATTACAATCACAAACAAACACAAAATAATCACAATATGGGTTCCACAATTATTCAGGGGATTTATCAAATTAAATCTATATTTTCCAATGGTTTTATCACACACAAAAATTGTCTAGGGAAAACAAATTTTTATCAAAGTATAAATTGTTTATAATTATTATTTATGGTATGATTATACAATAACACAGCAAGGGTCATCACATAATAACAAATATAATGAAAACAAGTCACCCATTAGTAATTATTTTCAAAATTGGCAATAGAAATTCATAACAACGTCCAAAACATATAACAAAATATAAAATTATATAAGAACACTCTATTACGATAAATTTCAATTCTCCAATTTATTATATGATTACACCAATCCTAACTATCCATCCAATGGTATGAAAGATCATAAAGATCTCACACATAGCATCTAAAATAGTGATAAAAAGGATCCCCTTCCTTATTGATGTTTTCGGATATCATAACACACCGCATGACAAAGAAGAAATAACATAAAAGCCATATCCTCATATGAAAACTATTGATCAACCTACATTGTACAAAATATTTGTCAAAAAAGCATCCCATAAACACACCAAACCAATACCACATCACCATAGTGGATGTACATAGAATAATAAAAGTAAATTCATGGGAAGGAGAGGAGAACACACCATGGATCCCCAATGAGCATCTACCAGAAGCCAAGGATCGAAGCAAGGTAGAAGAGGGATAGAATGACTCCATGTTGTTCCTGGGGTTCACTTTGAATGAGAGAGAGAGATAGATGTATAAGTCTATAAAAAAAATTGCTGAAGGGTTTATAAAATAATGTGTAGCATGAAACATTCTTGTCGTGTAACCCATTCATGATGTGAATTCCCATATTTCCAACTCCAACCAAATTTCACATCGATTAATCCATTATTTAATACATGTAATAATTTATACATTCATAAAAATAAATCTATTACACACTAGAAACCATGTCCAGATAGAGGCCTTGAATTCTCTAGCTACACAAGCTGTGAATTTTTGGATTACACAATCAGGGAAACATTATCTCACGATGTGAATCCAGTTCACACAGTGAACCACCGCATGAATTTCCCCTATAGATCCAACTCCATTGATCCCTCTAGACCTCTTATTAATTCCTCAAACTACCCAAATGGAAATGTAATAGTCTCGGAAGTCATGAATTGTTAAAGAGAAAAAGTGACTTTTTTTATATACCCAAAACTATTCAATAATGGGAAGTCACTCTCAAAACAAGTGCTGAAAAAAATTGATAAATAATGTATTGAAGAGAATATATGGTTGAACAACACCTACACCAATAAAAATAAAAATTTCTTAAACGTTATAAACCATTATCCTCTAGGTTTACTTTTAATATTTTAGTTTTCACCATATTAATTAGTTTTTTTACCTAGGTAATTTATCCTTTATGCCTAAAAATAAAATGAGACTTATTAGACAATTTACACCCAATTATTTGGAATATTAAATCAAATTTATCAATTTATAGTCTATTGTGTGTGGAAAATTAATTTTAAAACATGAACATGTAACACACACAACCTTGTTATAATCTTAATCGTGATTATTATTATTTTTTGCTGTTAAAGGGTAATAATTTAACATATAAGGTAAAAACTGGCTATTAAAAAGATATGAGATGAAATAGTCAAACATTTATTCTAAACATTGTCCTAAATAAATTTTTTTTAATAATTTAATAAAATATTATTTTCATAAAATATTATTAATATCATTTACCACACTATTCAATAAATTTGACTTTAAAGACACCAAGAAAAAGTTGGAATTAAAATATAAACATTTCGAACATCCCTAAAATGTTATATTTATATAAAAAATGTATGGAAAATAATAATTTACTCAAATTACATTACTTCTAATATTTTCAAAACCATTTTTTATTTTCCTTTTAGTTAAATAATATTAATGTTGGTGTTACGTAAGAATTTAAGGAAATTATTTCAGAACTAAAAAAATATAATTAAATTTACACAATAATGATTTATTATTTATTATTTAAATAAATATTTAAATGAACATACCTCCTTTTTTCATATGCGAACACATATTAGTGTAGAGAATAACATTTTGTCTTTTTCTGTACTTAAATTATCATAAAGGTCATAATAATGGACATATGAACCAAAATAGTAAATTTATAGGAATTTGATGTGATAGAGTCTAAATATGTCCCTAAAATAAAAATTAGAAAAAAAATTAGGTCATTATAACTCTTATCTCTTTAGTTTTACCCCTGTAAATTTGTTTTACCCTTAAACGTGGTAGCATATTTTCACTATTTTTACAACTCATTATGACAAAAAAAATAAGTTAACCATATTAACTAATATTAATTATTATAATTAAAAAATTGGAATAAATTTTACCCAATTATATTCAAATCACTAGATGAATTTAATTTAAAATTAAATCCCTAAGTGCAACGAAAAGTAGTTTTTTGAAAAATGCATTTCTCAAGGAAAGGATGATATTACCTTAACTCTATAACTATTAATATTCATTATGTGCATTTAAATTAATATATTGATTTATAATCTATATATTTACATTTTATTATTCTTATTTATGGGTTATTTTAATGAAATAAAATATTTCAACTTTATACACTTAAAAATACTTTCCAGAAAGCTGTGTTTTTTTTAAAAATAAACTTATTCCAAAATCTTAAAAAAATACTAATTCAAATAAAATTAATTATAATATTCTAAATCAATTTGATAATATGTAACTTTATGACCAAATAAAAAATATATTGTGTCTTTATTTAATGAGAAAAAATGATTGTATATGAAAAATAAGTAATTTTTATGATTCAATGAAAAATCAATCATTTCAGAAAAATAAAAATATTTCACATTAAGATAAATTTTTATTTTATGATTCCAAAAATGATGTTCATTTTATAAAATTTACAATTCTAAATGTTCATAAAATTAATTATAATATCTTGTCACAATAATAAAAAAAGTTATTTTTAAAGAAAATGTATTTTTTGAAGAATGAATTGTCCACATTAAAAAATGAGTGCCTATTTCATGATAATTTTTTAATAAATATATATTGAGTATGAGATTTTTATAAATTTCTCAATTAAATTAATAATATTAATACCATTTAATTTAATGAATAGTTTATAGTAGTTATATTTAAATAATAATATTTCACGATTCATTTAGGATTGGTGTTGTGTGTTGTATATGCTATCAATCATCATTTTTATTTTTGAAATATATCAAGGTGTTATAGAAACTCTCTTCAATTTATCTTCACTTCAATTTATTATAGAACATATTTTAACATTCCTTTTTTCATCTTTTAAGGGAAACATGGTTTCCCTCTTCTTCCTAATGTGATCCATAAAGTACATGCTTCATCATATGTTTTCCTTTTCAATATATATGTTTTTAGATCTTATATGGGTAGAAAATCATATATTTAGTTTCAATATAGATAGTTTGGATGCATAGTCTACACAACATCAAATGATCATTCTGGTAATGATCTTTTGGAAGCATCATATGAGTTTCATCCCCATCTGGTGAATTCCCTATTCTATATTTTGCACAAAAATTTATTTTATTTTCATTAACATTCCCTTATAATAATAATTAGTTAAATAAAATTTTCAGATTTATTTTATATTATTTGTTATTTCATTACTTTATCATCCTATAGTAACTATCATGGAAGTGTTTTCATGAAATATATAGCACAATAACCATGTTGTTCACATATTTCATAGATTTCCTTTAGGAGATCAAAATTAAAATAAGTAGATAGCCTTATTGATTTTACGACAACACAATTATGAATTCTAATACTGTTACCCTTCTCAAAAATCTACTTCTTTTATTTTCATAATTTATCTTCCTTTATGTGTACCAATTCTCAATAAGTGGAAAATGATAAAATAATTTGTAGTCTTTCTGCCCATATTTACCACAACACTATCAGTTTCCTTTAAAACTCAATGTTTCATAATTTCAATTTTTCTATAAATGATAAAATACTTGTTCTCTTGAAATACTCCTACCATTATTTTCCCTCTGTCTTAGAGAAACGTTTTCTCAACTCATTTATATTCTCACTATCAAAATCAGTGCATATACTTCCTATTTTTTTGTCAGTACTTTCCCACTAGATGAAATAGATTTAACATTATTAGAATAATTAGAAATAATATGTACCTTCTTATTTAGACTGGTCTTCGTAGTTTCTTTGGATTATTCAACTTCAACATCCAATACATTATCAAAATCAACTATTATCATTTCCAAAGTGATTTATACTTTAATACACCTATATTATATCTCATTCTGTTATTAATATTTTTTTCTAGTTTTTCATTAATTCATTTCAATATCTTATCATGTTCTGTATTTTTCAGCATGGAGGTTTTGATTTCTTAAAAAATAATATTCCCTTTCTAATTTTTATTTTCTCTATTTCTCAACTAATTTTATTCTTTTATTGAGTTCAGTGTCTTCGTCAAGATATTATTTGTGTTCAGATCTCAATATATAATCATTGTATCCCTATTTTTCTATCTCATCAATAGCTGATAAATTTTCATGCCTCTTAACATGTTCTATAAAGGTTTTAAAAAATTTATTTGAACTTTTATCTTCTGACTTACTCTATGCTAAAGTGTCTTCAACATATTTCATAATCATCATAATTTTATTGTACTTCCTCAAAAACATATCATTGTTTTTATTATTATCTTTTCAAGTTTTTTCAAATCATCATTTATTGTAGTATTATTACTTATCTTTAGTCTCATAATAATCAAATTACTTCTTTGAACATTCAATTGAAAAAGTTTTAATTTTACCCTAATTAAAGCACTTTACAGAAAGAACCCCTTTAAATTTTCCCTTCCATCTTCAGAAATTTTTTGAAATAAAGGAAATTACTATTTTATAATCAACATCATTTATTTTATTCTCTTAAAAATCAAAGAATGGTTCATATTCTCTTTATTTCATCTTTAATATTTTCATTTCATGAAAGGATCATTCTTCCATAGATGTCTTTTTTAACACAAAATCTTTCCCCATCTCATAACTAAGGATTGTACTATGAAACTCATAAAGAGAAAGATATCCCATTTCTTAAAAGGTATAAATCTTTAAATATAATCTATCATAAAAAATTGTTTTAGTTTCTAGAAAATAGTTGAATCTTACAATGTATTTCCAAGAAACATAATATTGCATACAATTTTATTTACCCTAGTAAATTTATTATTTATAGTATCACCATTGTCTATATGAATATAATCAAACATATATCTCAAGATATATATTTTGGCTACTTTAATCATCAAATTATTTTTATACATAATCCTGATTTTATCCCCTATCTCCTTGGTTGTTTTTAGTCTCATCCCCTTAGGGAACACTTTATCAGAAAAGGATGACAAAATATAATTTCTATATTTCACATATACATCCATATTTTTTCTATAAACAAGTGTCATGGGGGAATCTATTATATAAAATATAAATAAATTTACAACATCATTAACTTCAATTTTCTCTAAAAACAGGCACCAAAGCATTCAGATCTTCGATCTCAAAAACATATTTCCATTGAAAAAAGGAAGTCATATACTATTGAGTAAATTCAAACTATAAATCATTTATCTTCAATAAATTTTTTATATTTTCAAATGGAATCCCAGGATCTGATACTACTTGATGTACCCATGTAAAAATATATCACTGAGAAATGGTGGGGGGAATCATAATATTATTTTTATAATTTATTATTTTGAAATCAACGTCTCATATCAGTTAAGATATCAATCTATATTTAATTAATTTATCACCACTATGGTATGAACACAATTTAGAGCACTGAAAATAACATGGATATTTTTATAAGGTTCACACCCAATGTGGGTAACTACATTCTTTCTATGTTATAGATGATCTGAGACACAAATTATTCACAAATAATGAAAATTGAATATATAAAATATCCCAAAATTTCAAAGAGAAAAACTCATGTAATGTCTATCCACTAATGATTACAGTGGTCTATCTCCCCATGGGATATCTAGTCAAGAATCCTACCACAATTCTATATACTGAATCCTTCTAGTTTACCAAGCTCTCAAAACTATCTGGTTGTTTATACTAGTAACCGACTAGCTCTTTAATAATCTTCACAACCTCATGCAAAAAGGTATTCAATTGCTTCTACCCATTGATATAGTGTGCACATTTTCTATGTTCAATTTCATGTCCACATAATGAAATCTTATTCTAAATCACCACTACCCTTTCTCACCATCTAATAATCACTAATAATTCCTTCACCCTGATTTTTTTCTCACACTTACACTGTCCACTTTTCAGCACTCAAACAAGTTCAGCTCACTTCATCATTCATGAAGCTACATCATCAAGAGGCTTTGTCACTTCCATCATGCATGTATATAAGATTCCCAGAATATTTTTATTTTTTTAAAATACTCAATAGTCTATGGACCTGTAATTAAAATAATTTTATTACTTATTTATTAAATATCTCACTATGCTTGATGCATATATATTATCATATGCATGTAACTCTAAATATTCACATAAGTGAGGTTACAAAGGTTATATGTTTCTTATTCAACACATATAAATATTTATTGGAAACATTTTTCCTTCACATTACTTCAAACTCACTGTACTATCTCACTTTTCCGAAATGATAATATTATTCACATTTCCTCAAAACACATAGATTAATGTGATTTACACAAGAACTGGGTCACATAAGGGATCAAACATGTTATGGATGTGTATGTAGAAACCCAACATAATGATGCGTGAAGTATTCTCATAAATGTAGATCTCTATTTAGTTTATATTTCATCTTCTCTCGATCTATATACTTATAAATCATAAAAAAATGGCTACAGGTCTATAGTTATTTATTGTCAAAAAATCTATCACCATAACACTTTTATCACACCACCTCACTTATTCTTACATGAAGTGCCACAAATATTGTTCTTCATAACTAATAAAATTCACCATCTTCACTTATCACATATAGAGAAATTTTATTCCTTATCATAATTTTAACATCTTTTTTTCCAAAACTAAAGTCATAATAGACATAGAGATACTTTTAATGTTGTTTTATTTAAAACTTTTGTTAAATTATCATTACTCGATCCATCAGGGCCTTCCTACTTATTGGAAAGATAATTCTAACACCCCAAGCCTATCTCTAATAGGGTATAGGATAAAAAAAAGTTCCATGAAGTTATAAACTCAAATGGTACACAGTCATCTTCATGGTAAAATGTAGAGGAATAATAAAAGACTATAACATCTAGAGTATAACCATACATGAAATATCCTCCTTGCACTACATTAATGTATGATAATATAGAATAAATGAATATAGTTTAAAAATAAATTACCAACTATAAATGAAGTCTCAACCTAACAACCACAAGAAAATGGAAAGCTGGAGAGATGTTGGCTCCTAATATACTACTCTGACCACCAATGACAGTCAATACACCCAAGTACTACTATGCTTTACTGAAGTCATTTTTAATCTTCATATCTTCTTCATAACGCATGAAACATTTTGGAAAATCCCATGAAGTGGTGAGTATATAAATACCTATTAGAATGACCCAAAAACAAAGTAGAAAGTAATATAAAGGAAAAATAGTTAGATCAAACTAAAAACAAGTCTGAAATAAGAAAAAAAAATAAATATATTTTCCTAAATAAACCAACGTGAAAGATAAAGGGGATATTAATCTGAACATATCACCTAATGGTAATGAGAGTCTTCATCTCTAATGGTCCATCTCTGAAAACTAGTATTACAAAAAACTACCCAAGAATCTATGTGGAGGACCCTTACCTCACCACTATTCTCCATATTCTAGGGGGAATAATCTCTAGTATAATACCTTCTCCCCACTATAGCTCAAACATATGGGTTCCACCCTGTAGATGGGGGGCCCATGCCTGGTGTAGAAATGAGAATGTAAAAATATACAGATGTAATCCGTATGGGGGGCCTATGCCTTATAGTGGAAAATGGGATACCAACCCCAACATCACTCAGATAAACTGAACTCATGACTAAATCTAGCTAAGTATCATTGGAAGAATTTTCATTCTTGCAACACCCCATGTCATAACTCTGGTTCCAAAATGATTATCACCATCATGTTCTATATGGAAAAATACTTAGCATAAGATACTAGTGGGCCTAAATATATGTTCTGAAGATGGAGATGCGCAATTTGGAAGATCTAGAAGAAGGTACATGGCGTGTACGTAAGTTCACACAATGTGTGAACTATTTTTTAAACCTATTTGTTCTCTCACCTGCAAGTGTTATTTCTAGACATGTAAGACTACATAGAATGTTCTAGTGGTACACGACATGTCTTGGTCACTCAAATCCTACATGGGTCCATTCAGCCTATGCATATGTACTTCAGTTCGTTCTCATGTACCCTTTTCATGTCTAGATAATCTAGTCTGATCTGATTTTATGGATACACCAATGAACATTGGTAATGATCATGTTCTTGGGCTAATCCACACCCATTTCCTCTTAGAGTACACATCAATCTACCAGCACTAGGTCACACAACATGTATGGGGTAGTACATGATGTGTGATATTTCTCTCCTCTAGAAACCCTAGTAGTCACATCTAGGGGACTAAATGGTGTGTTTTACTCGAATAAACATCATGTATGTTGGAAATTTTTAAAATATGAAGAAAAATTCATGCATCTAAACCATGCTGATACCACCACCATTTCAGCCTAAATTCACTCCAAGTGATTCCAATCAGGATTTTCCTGTACCTGATCCATCGCTAGTGGATGAATTCTTGCCACCACAACCTTTTACGGCTCGATCTCATTGTGGAACACCTCTCTCATGAACAGGACACACATTCATATGATTCATGTATAATTTAACCAAAATCCACATATCTCCATGAACCATCTATAAAATAATTATCTACATGTCTTTCACTCATCCACCACAAGTTTAGGGGTTCAAACATGCTCGAATTGAACGCGAAAATGTTGAAATATGACACCATGGATGAACAAATAATAATGCAATGAATTTTGGGTTAAATGAACCATAAATCATTGAATGATGCAATATTTTCCAATGATTACATAATTTCAGTGTCAATGGGTGAAAAAAGGTGCAACATAAGCATAATCAAATCAAGAAAACCAAAATACAATTAGGAGCATGCAAAGTATGTAAATCACAAATAAATTAAATCAGATACACAAATCCATGTTTATAAAATAAATTAGGTCATAAATCCGTCAAATAAAATTCAATACATAAATTATGGATTTATTATTATTAAAGAATGAATATTCTAGTGGCAGGGAAGAAAATTTATTGTGTTCAGCTATGTCTCATTATCACCTCAATCTATTTGTTTTCATTCTTCGGTCTTGATCCACCAATAAATAACTCTTCCTCATCTTCTATATAATCTCCTTGGATTATTTTTATGTCCCTAAGGATTTTACATAATAGATTATTTAAAGATTAAGGCTATATTAAGTTCATTTAATAAAATAAAATAAATATTTATTTATTTTACTTAACGTACCCTCCAGCAGCCACCTCAATCAGATTACCAGTGCTAAAAAACATCATATCATACTTGGGTTAAACCCTGCATTTAGAAACCAAATGTGGTCATAAATTTCAAATCTAAGGTCCAAAACAATTGTAAAAATATAAATTTATAAACGTTATGCACAAATGATATAATATATTTAATAATTTTGTTATATCAATATTAATCCCCTTTGGGTCCTAGAATGTCATGCTAACTTGGTTCCTAGATCTGCAAATATTCCTTAAAATACTCCAAGGTAATACTAAGAAAAATAGAGTTATTACAGTCTCCCCTCATTCCAATATCATTTCACCTAAAAGAATAATCTATAAAAAATGTTTAGGGTACTGAGCCTGCATCTAGATCTCACACAACGAGGATCTTTCCTGCATGCTCTAGTGCTTCCAAATCACACAAACCACATGTATGATCCATCCATGGAAGATCCACCAATTCTAATCCTCGATCGACTCTAGGTACTCCATGAAGTTGGCTCCATCTTTGATGCCCATCTCTCTCAAATAAATAATATTAGTAGGGAAGTTCACATATCTCCTTGATTGTGACACATGGAAGATGTCATGAACTTAGTCCAACTGTGGGGGAAAGGACAAGCGGTAAAAACCTCTCAAACAATCCACAAAATCGTGAATGGTCCAATGAAGCACAATGATACATTTACTTCCCGAACAAACATCCACAATCCTTTTCAGGAAAATAATCCCAAGAATTTTTTCCCTTCTCAAACTCCAAAAGACTATCACTTCGATCTATGTAAGATTTCTACATTTTCTAGGCTCTTCTCATAAGATTATGGATGACTTGAACCTTCTCTATCATTTCTTGTACCATTTCTAGCCCAAAAAGAGATGTCTCACCAATATGAGTCTAGAATATGGGTGGATTATAGGGTCTCTCATATATATAATCAAAATTTTCCATTACAATATAAGAGTGTTAGCTATTATTATAAGAAAACTCTACTAATGGAAAGTGATCCTCCCAGCTCCGGGCGAAGTCCAACACGCATGATATCAGTATATCTTCCAACGTCTGAATATTCTGCTCATTCTTCCCATCCATCTAGTGGTAAATCTCTATACTCATCATCAACTGGGTCATGAAGAACTCTTTCAAGCCTATTCACAACTATGATGTGAACCATTCCACATGGTCAAACATAACCATGAAGTGTACCCCATGAGTCCGTAATATCTCCTATATGTAAAACTACTTCAAAATATCAACCAAACTATTCTCTTAGATGGTAAGAAGTGTACTAACATGGTAAGTTGGGCGAAAATCATCTAGATATCATCATAGAATCTTGATTTACATTGAATCCCTACAAAACAATCCATAGATATTTCATCCAACTTCTACTTTGTGGTCTCAAGAGGTTATGATAAACCTGTCAGAACCTGATGCCTAACCTTTACCTATGTACATCTGAGATACCAAGAGAAAACCTCAGTGAATATTTTTAACATTACAGCCCACCAACATGTCTTTTGAATGTCCTTATACACATTGACACACCAGAAAATACAACCAAGGGGGAACTGTAAAGTTCCCACACCACCTCCTCTCACAACATGATGGGAACTACTGCCCATCCCCAGAATATGATTACATGTCCCCCTCCTTCAAAATATATGTATGGTGAATCAATTTTGGATATCTATTCAAGAATATTTTCACATTATATGTCTCCCAATTGATCCTCTCTCTCATACTAAATAATTGGAGGACCCAACACTATCGATTGAAGAAAAACTACACCCCTCTCCTCTACAAGGGTAAGCTCTAACAAATCCAACTAATCAGACTCATACTCTAACATTCATGAATTAGATTATCTTATTAGTAATAATCCACTATGTTTCCCTTCTTATTAGTAGAAACTATATCTAAATCATAGTCTTATAGTAACTCCAACCAACACCTTTGTCTTAGGCTAATATCGCTATGATTAAATATATACCTGACACTCCAATAGTCCAAATAAAAAACTAAATTTTTTCCTAGAAGATAGTGCCTTAAAATTTTCAAATATAATAATATAATTTCTTTATTTAGGTCATGATTCATGTAGTTATTCTCATGGGGTCCCAAATTCCTTGATCCATAAGTGATCACTTCCTATATTAGCATCAAAAGACAATGAAGACCAGCTATAACTTCATCACAAAATAAAAAATTCTAAATTCCCTCTTTGATAATCTCAACATGAGGGAACTATTCAACCTATGTCTCACCTTCTAAAAGGCTCGCCAACACTTCTCATTCCAGGTGAATGGATGTCCCTTCTATGTAAGAGAATTCAAAGGATTTATTAACCAATGGAAGTCTTCCATGAACCTCCTATAGTACCTTTCAATTTCAACAAAACATTACACCTTCATCACACTCTTGGGTGGATCCCAAGAAAGAATAACATCAATCTTTGATGGTTCTATAGATATAACATACTCTAGGATGACATTACCTATATAATTAACCTCATGAATACAAAACTTTCACATAGAGAGATTACCAAAAATCTAGTCCTCCAAGAGTAACTCCGGGACTATCCTCAAATTCTCTACATTATCCTCCTCTGACACAGAGTAAAAGAGAATTATATCGATGAAGATAAATATGAACCGATCCAAGTATGGATTAAAGATTCATTTCATAAGATCCATGAATATAGAAGGGGGATTCATAACATTTAAATGAAAAATTGTAAACATGTAGTGTTCATAGAAACATCTGAATTCCATAATTGGAATATTATCCATTCAAACCCTCAACTGGTGGTAAACAGACCTAATATTGACCATTGATAACTAACTCTCCCATATCAACTAGTTTTAGAGGTCATCAATACTTAACAAGTGGTAATTATTCTTAATGATTACCCGAGACAGGCATCTATAGTTAAAAAAAATCCTTATACTCATATTTTCCATTTTTCATGAATAGAACTGGAGCTACCTATGGGGCACATTGGGTCTAATAAAAACATTCTCTTGAAACCTATTCAATTGAAAACTTGGCTCCCAATGCTCTCTAGGGTCCATTCAATTGGCATAAAAAATGTTTGAAGTTCTACGGTAAAATTGAATACAAAACTGAATATTTTTCCTTGAAGGTAGTCCTAGAAAAATCATCAAGAAATAGATCTATATATTCTAGCACTACTAAAAGTATCTAGATTTATGAATATCCCACTACACCAAGGTATAAGTTTTCCAAATGATGGGTGATGGGTTGTAGTTTCCTTGGAAAATTTGTAATTCCCTGTTACCTTTATATCAGGTATTTTTAACCTTTATTTTGGTTACATTTTTTATTACTTGAGTAATTTTGAAAAGGAATTTGGAGGATACCTATAATGTTGAAGTCACATATTTGTTTAAAATTTTATCTTAAACTGGATTTTTGTCATCATTATAAATTACATACCATGTAATATCCACATGGTAGAATCCATGAACTAGATTAAAAGCGTGATTGGATTACACGTCATGTAAGAGGTTCACATCATGTAACATAAGAAATTAGGAATTTTATAAAAAGGATATGGTTTTTCTGGTGTATAAGAGCTTTTTAGATCACAGAGTGAGTAAGGGGAGTAAACATCATGTAATAGTCATAAATTGGCCTTTTACGGTGTTTCACAACTGTATTTTCATTTAAATTTTCATAGCATTCCTTGTTCTTGAATTTTATTGTCCTCCTAAGAATTTTGGGGGACTCCATACCTTTTGGATTGCTTCATTCAGTGGTTTGTCACATTTTTTGTTGGGTTTCTTCTCTCCAAGTATATAATCCTTCTAGTTTATTCTTGGGATTCGGTTGCAACTATGGATTTGTATTTGGTTGTGTTATGATTTGAGATCATATGGTGTTTTATATCTATCATATTCAGATTCATTCCATACCATTTCTTTTGAAGGTCCTTCCCTTTTTTTACAGTCGCCTTTGTTGATGAAATCTAAGTTTCTACCATGTTATGGTAGGTGTTTCTATAAACTGAGATAATTTAATGAATTTAATGTCTTATTGATAAATTCTTTTGGGTTTTTCATTGCTTTTAAGTTATATATTGTTTCAAAAAGATTATTGAAAAATAAAACTATTTCCAAAAGGGGTTCATTCATTTAAAATAGTTTTTTTTATTTAGAAATGTTTTTTTCAAAATTTGAAGAGAATTGGGTTTTTCTTTAAAAATTTATTATAAAATTATGTTCGTCATTTTAAAAATGAATTTGTATAATTTCCCATTTGGAACATTTGGTTCTTTGTGAAAAAGTTATGGGTGGCCTAAATGTTTGTGGAACCATTAGGATGTAACATTTCTTTATATCGATTAAAAGGACTATATATATATATTAGATCCAAAGTAATCCTATTTAGGCGATTGATGGTCTAGTATGTATTTTCATATGGGCTAAATCCCAATATGATATTCTATTTCATTTTCTATTTATGGTTATTTATGACATCATTGTTTTTATCAAGTATTTTTACTCAATGGTTTTTGTATGAGGACGTATCATATAACTTCACATGATCAGTTATTTCATGGATATGTGTACCTCTTGATGCATGGATATTCTTCTATATTTTATCACATCTACTTTTCATATTTATAGTTTGAGAATATTAAAGGCTTTTGTGAAAAACTAAGGTAAAATGATTTATAAATGTATTTATTTTCTAAAAATTCTTTGTAAAGATGTTTTGTTTTAAAATAATGAATCATTTTATTATGGGTATTAGACATTCTATAGAAACTATGGTGGTATCCTAATGGGATTTGGATCACACCCTACTTTATCCTTTGGTTATTTAGAGGTTTTATTATAGGAATCAGGTAAATGTAATAGAATCTTGTATTATGTTGTATTCTCTTTTTATTTCAGCTTTATGTTTGGGTTGGTCTGGAGGAGAATGCTGGTCATGTGGGGATCCGACATGCATTCATGTTTAGTCTATTTTGGGTTATATTATATGAATTTATGGAATATTTTCTATTTATAATTTTTTTAATCTGGGTTTTTATCTTGTTTTTCTTATATTTAAGAATAGTTTTTGTTATTATGTCTTACCTATATTACGTAATTGTCCAGTTTGGGTGGCCTTCCAGTTGACCATGGTTTTTTATTTATAATTTGATATCAAAGGGACGCTCTTCTGGAAGTGTGATAACACTACCTGTTTTTGGTTCTATTTAATGGGTTGATAGTAGTTAGTAACATCATAATTCAGATAGTAATTGTTAAAAAGGGACCTATCCAATTCACTTCCGTGACTAAAACTGAGTAACCATGGGTGGTCTGGTAATTTTACGAGGTTTAAGACATGAAGTTTGAGGTCATTTGAATGAACTATATTGGGAGTTAATATGAATTGACATATTTCTTTATAAGTAATATTTTTATTGGTTCTTTAAATTCATAATGTTTTAAATCATTACAATCAATACTTGAAGTTGTTTCTATGATTTTATAAATTTCTCATGACTTGTTAGTTTTTCCATTTGTTATAAAATTCCAAAGAGTATAGATCTTAAAAACCAAAGAGAGGAATCTTGGAGATAGGTTCTGCAGGTGAATCCTCTTGTGTACCCTAATTTAGTAGAAGCTGTTATCCACACTATTTAGAGTCTAGGTTAGGTTGGTGTCGGGAACACATGATGTGTAGTGTGTCATGGATCTGAATTTACTAGGCAACATACACACATATTTCAAAGTGAAAATAGACCCAAAGAACCCTAGGGGTTCCTTGAGTGGATAGAGAGGAACTAAAACTTATTAATTTTTCCTTATAAATTTAAGGAGGGATACTTCACATATATGCTCGAGGGACCAGGAATGAGGTGGCAGGACTCTATTTTTGTAAGGAATGTTGTATAGGATATTACATGGGATTCATTAAAGAAAATATTTAACATTAAG
This sequence comes from Viscum album, assembly GCA_963277665.1. NCBI lineage: Eukaryota > Viridiplantae > Streptophyta > Magnoliopsida > Santalales > Viscaceae > Viscum > Viscum album. Next base: position 1,040,831,153 of record OY728132.1, on the reverse strand, counting down.
TTTTATCCTGAGACATTTTTCCAATAACTGCAAGTATTTTCTTACCTTAGAGCTTAAAGAGCATATCATTTTGGTGTATTCTACCTACTTTTCTGAGTTGGTGCATCTGGAACCAAATATTTTCACTGATGAGTACCCGAAGCCTTAGAAATTTGAGTTAGGACTGAGGCAAAAAAATTGATGTTGATATCCATTGTGGTTGTAATGGACAAGGAAACTTTGGTTGAGGCTAATATAGGTGGGATGATAGGTTTGGGTAGAGCTTCAGTTTATTATGTGGTTATCCTAGGTGTATCTTCTGTTTTTAAAAGGAAGTGTAGGAGTGATCACCTTTCTTCCAGACCAGTTTCATTGGCTTCCATATGGTAGTAGTAGTTTGTATACTACCATTGTGGGATGTGTGTTTATACCACGTATAACTTTTTGGATGCTCCTTGGACTTGTCATTTTTGTTAACGATCTGGCAATCTACAATGTTTTTGTGAAATGATATCTCAGGGAAGTATGGTAGGATCCAATCTAACCTTGGGTTTATAGTTTTATAATGATGTTACCAAGGGTGTAGGGTCTAATTCTCAAGCCGCGGGGGATGTTCATGTGTCTAATACCTGATATATTTATGTTGTGGATTATCCACAAGATGAATTTTAAGTATGTCCAACTACTGTTAGAGGTACAATGTTTATCTCATATTCTATGGTGGTAGCTTTTTATGATATAGGTGCTTCTCATTCTTTTATATCATCAATTTTATTTTACATGTTAGTATTACATTAATAAATACTCCATTATTATTTTATATTTCCACACCATTTAAAAAGAGTTCTGAACAAGGTTTCAGATTTCTGATGAGTCGGGTGATAATAGCCGACTTTGAGGTGGAGTGGGACTTTTTAGTACTTAATCAAGAAATCATCAACATGATTAGAGGAATGGATTGGATTATCAGTGTTAAGGAATAGATAGATTATTATCAATGTTGAGTCCAGTTTTTATCTACCGATGGGGTCACTAAAGTTTTCCAGGGAGAGTGGGACTCAAAATTGGGAAGGTAGGGGCTTGTTGTTCCTTATGTTGGTATAATATTGTGCCAGTTTTAAGATATGTTTCTTGATGCAGTTGAACCTTATTTGGGTGGTCAACTTCTTATAGTTTTGTGCACGTACCCCAAGGTCAATCTAAGTTATTTTTATAGTTTACCACCCAAGAGATAGGTCAAGTTTACTATAGACCTTCTCCCTGGTATGATTTTCATTTCTATGTCATCGTACCGTATAGAACCTAATTAGTTATTAGAACATAAGGCCCATCTTGAGGCTCGTGAGGATAAAGGATTTATATATCCTATCATGTCACAATGAGTTTCTCTCTTCCACTTTTCTAAGAAGGTAGATGGGATCTTTTGACATTATATTGATTATCGAATGTTGAATTGGGTGACCATTAAGAACAAAAACCCATTTCTAGGAATCAATGGTCTTTTTGATCATCTTAGATGTGATTGTTGGTTTTCTAATACTAACTTGTGATCAGGGTACCACTAATTGAGATTCCATTAACAGGATTCACCTAAGACAACATATAGGATTCAATATGGTAATTTTGAGTTTGTGTTTATTCCATTCGGTCTCACTAATGATCCTATGGTGTTTATAAATTTAGTGAACCTGATATTTAATCATATCATGAAATATATTATTGTTTTCTTCTTGGATGATATTTTGGTGTAGTCCAAGTTAGAGGAGGAGAATATGAACCATTTTGATATCATTATTCAAACCATGAAAGAACATCATATGTATGGTAACATCTCTAAATTTGAGTTTTAGATGTGGTAAGTGTTGGTTTTTGGGAAAGTGATATATGAGAGGGGAGTCTTAGAATATTCTAAAAAGGTATAGGAAATCATGACATGGGAGAATTCTAGAAATGTGTTTTAGATCTGAATATCCTTGGGTTTGGTTGGGTAATATAGTATGTTTCTTCCTAGAGTTTTCCAAGATTGCATCTTTGATGAAAGCTTTAACACATAAGGGTGTAATGTTCCAATGGAATGAGAAGTGTCTGATATCTTTTTAGGAGCTAAAGATGAGTTTGATTTCAACCCCTGTTTTGATTCTTTTCAATTGAGAATCAGGTGTGGATTTTTTAGGGGATTTTTCTAATATAGGTTTGAGATGTGTCCCAATGAAGGGGAAACATGTTGTGGCTTATCGATCTCTCCAGTTACGCCTTCTTGATAATAACTTGACTACCCATGATCTAGAGTTGGAAGGGGTTATGCATGAACTCAAAATATGGGGTCATTGTCTCTTTGTCGAGTATTTTATGGTATATTATAATCATAAGATCCTAAAATATATTTTTACTCAGAGGGATCTAAATTTGGGATAGAGATAATTAGTGGATTATCTTTGGATTTTTTTATTTTGATATTGCTTATACCCCTAGGAAAGTGAATGTGGTTACAGATGTGTTGAGTATAAAATTATCAACACAAGCCATGTAGGAATTAGTAGAGAAGTGGTATCTGATGAGTTTTTTTAGAGGATCTTGGAATTGGAAGAGATTCATGAATATGTATTCTTGTATTTTATGAATGCTGACAAATTTATTATGAGTGAGTTCAGCTCAAGTAGGTGACAGAAGTAGAGTGACAACGTTTTAGTGAAAGCCTTTATGGTGGGGAGATTTTTTATGAGTGGTCTTGGTCTCCTAGTGGAGATTTTTTCTTCTATAATAGGTTGGTTAATTTGTTTCCCCTAAGGATGGAGTTATTGGATAGTGGGAACCATTATTTTTGGTCTATGAACCCATGTACTACCAAGATGTACCATGATATGAGATTTTTGTATTAGTGGTAGGGATGAGACCGTTGATTGTAGATTTTTTATTACGATGTCTTATTTTTCAAAGAATTAAGGCGCAACATGAGAGACCGGTAGGGTTTTTTCAACCCTTAACCATTTTTATATGGAAGTGGTATGAGATTTCTTTGGATTTCTTCATTGGTTTTCCACATAATCCTAGTACGAAGGATGTGATTTGTGTGACCAATGATCACTTCATGAAATCATCACAATTCCTGCCTATCAAGGAGATGAATAAAGTGAAACATCTTTGGAAGTTTTATGTTCTAGAGTTGTGAGACCTCATGTGGTTCCCTTTGTAGTTCTATAGGGACCTGAGGGTCACATATAGGTTTTGGAAAGGACTACTGGTGGTGATGGGTTCCCATATAAAATTGAGCACATCTTATCATCTGAAGATGAATGGATAAGAATTTATGGCTATCTAGGTTCTAGTGGATATGTTTTGGTCTTGTGTGATTGATTTTAGAGGATATTAGGATAATCATTTTCCCTTGGTTTAATTTTCCTATAATAGTATTTATAAAGCTTTGATAATGGTAAATTCTCATGACCCGTCCCCTAGGGCCCGTGTTGTGAATACCCCAAGCTCGCCTTCCATAGGCTAGGGGTTGGAGACTAGCACCAGAAAGACATATCCCTAAAAGTGGAAAGGCATTGAATTTAAACTTACAAACACACATACCAAGGCAACGACAAGATGAAAAACACATAGTAAAACTGCAATAGTAAAAGTGTGTACTGAAAGGAAAGGGGTCAGAATACAATTCAAACTGAAAAGACACAACTACAACAGAAAACAGTTCATGAGATCCTCTGCCAAGGATCCTACCGATAGTGTAGGTACAACTCATCTTTACAGCTCTCCACATTAACTGGTCACCTATATATACCACTTTGTCTTGGCTCCCTAAAGTCTCATCCAAGCTGTTCATCATCTGCACAAGACACAATATGGTGCGGGCAAAGATCATGTTGAGGTGAGTATAACAATACCCAGTAGGGACCCTGAGACCCCCGAAGGTCCCTCAGAATTACACAATGGAAAACTACAAAGCATGATCTCAATCAAAAATCACAAAAAAACACTCATCTCAAACCAGGTATACAAATCAGAGATCAGGAATAAAGATGATTAGTCTTAAGCTATATCATTTTATTACATTAGGAAGTTTACCCAATTTAACCACAATATAGTTGTTCCTTTGTTGATCCAAAAAAGTTCATATGTCATTGATCCATGATGGGCTGCTCTAAGGATGGTCCTAATCAGGTCGTGCACTGTTGATCCACACACAGTTGCAATAATGCTGATCAAAACAAGGTCATTATGATGTTGATCCACATAGGGTATCTATAATGATGATCCACAGGGGCTCGCTATGATGTTGATCCATGAAGGTTTGTTATGATGTTGATCGACACAAGTTCTCTATTATGCTGATCCACACATAGTCTCTATGATTCTGATCCACAAAGGGTCATTATGATGTTAATCCTCATAGGGTATCTCTTTAATTCACAGCCAGCCACAGGATTCACCGCACTCAGGGTGATTGAGTTCCATAGAAATTGCTCCTCAAGATATCTTTCATGCCTCAACCACCACAAAATTCCACAAAGGAGTAACCCAAAGTCCCGATATATCATAAGTGTTCCAACACGACACACGATGTGTTAATAAGATGCTCGTTCTATGAGTTATAAGTGTTTTTGTACCGAGGGCCCGAATGGATTCGGGCTCGATCCAACCAGGCCATACTCCAACATTCTTCAAAACTCAGGTGGAGTATCTCAAAATGATCGGCTTCTTCCAAGTATTCTGACACCATATACAGTTCATCAAACGAATGTATAGTTTTTGAGATATGACCTTTTTGAACATATCTGGGATGAAAAGGGTCTAGGTACTGTCTGACCCAGTCGTACTGACCCAACCCACCCCGGCCTAGTTCAGGTCCAACACATGTCTAACCTGGCCTAGTTCGAACTGGCTGGGCTGGCCTGAGTGGACTGGGTCGTGGCGAGCTCATCCCAGCCCGCCTTCGATTGGTGCGACCAGCCTGACTGCGTGGGGTCGGATCCCCCTTCTCGAACAGACGAATCATCCGTTCTGTTTTTCAACGATGGGGCCACGTGGCGCCGCACCCTATCAGTGGTACCTCGTGGGGCATGGTTCCCCTCCTCCACTGGTCGACGTCGCGGATTCAATCTACAGCGTGTGACGGCACACTACCCTACTACCAACTCATTTGGCCGCCACCGACCTCCGCTGCTATCCCCCACGGAACCTACAGGCACCGCCTATGCTCTGTGGCTAGAGATAGCTGGTCATCGTCATTGCCCGCTGGTGTCGGTCATCGGTGGGGATTCCGCAGGCCACCAGGTGAGGTTCGGTGGTCTATTTTCCCATCTGATTAGGCCGACAGGACTCTCGAAATGCTGTCGTCACTATGTGGCTCCCGAATTCAAGATTTCGTTGAGTTAAAAATCCACCCCCAAATAAAGCGACAAAAACTGAAGTGGAGGAGGGTAAGAAACTTGTTCAATTGGCCTGATCCCTCCATATTAGAATCATATCATGCTGGTAGTAATTAAATCATCACATTGATGAAGACTAAGCCCATTCAATCTATTCCCGGAACAACCACCCATAGTTTCATAGTAATCATGGTTCAATAGATTTTGGTTGATATGCCTTCTTCATGATTTTCAATAAAGTGGAAAAGAAACAAATTTTTCTTGAATTTTAACACAAGAAACCCCTACCTCAGATTTGAAGGAGATGGCATGGTTCTGGAAGGATAATCTATGTTCATTGAAGCCACCAGCATTCACTGATCCTGGATCGATTCCTTCAACAACGTCATTTAATCCTTCATTCTTCATTAGAGGGATGTTCATAATTTAGTTCTTCATCAAGGATTTTTCAACGATCCACCAATCCCCCTTTTTTCCAATGATTGAATAATTAAAAGGATGATTTAAGATTTTAACTCTCTTTTATATTAATGGTTCATTAATTGGAGTTCATCAGGGTGAGACCCATAGGAAGACAAGGTCTCCATCCTCAAACATCAAGGGTTTCCATATTTTATCGACAAAAGACTTATGCTAGTTATTTTAAGTATTCATCCTCTCCTATATGATCAATACCTTCTCATCGGTAGTCGATACTGACTCTGGACCCATAAGTGCTATCTCCCCTGGGTCTGTTCCTCATACAGGTGATCTGCAAGGTTGCTCGTACATGTCCTCAAAAGAAGACATGCAGATGGTGGAGTGATAACTGTTGTTGTATGCGAACTCCACCACTAGCTGGTGGTCCTCCCAACTATGGCCAAAATCAAGGACACAAGCACGAAGCATGTCCTCAAGTGTTTTTATGATCCGATCCATCTAACCATCTATATGAGGATGTAAGGCAGTGCTCAAATGTACTTGAGTCCCAAATGCCTCCTATAATCCATTCCACAAGAGGGATGTAAAACGAGCGTCACGAACTAATATGGTCATTTATGGAACTTTGTGAAGCTGTAAAATCTTTTATATATAGAAACGTCCCAATATCTCTACTGGTTAGTGCTCTCGGATGGGTAGGAAATGGGTTGACTTGGTGAGTCGGTCAACGATCACCCATATGGAATCATGGCCACTCGACATACATGGTAACCCTATCACGAAGTCCATGGATGTACCATCCCACTTCCATTCTAGCACCTCAAGTGGCTGATCTAAGCCTGCTGGTACCTGTTTCTCAGCCTTTACTTGCTGACAAGTGAGGCATCATGATATGAACTCTGCCACCACTTTATTCATCCCTGGGCACCCGTACAAATGTCAGTGGTCCTAGTACATATTCACCACTCTAGGATGTACTATAAAAAGGGATGTGTGTAACTCCCTCAACAACTCCTCTTGTATAATCATTGGTACCATAGTATGTACTCTAAAGAGAATGACGTGCTCCCCACCTTTATAAAATCCATCAGGAGCCTGTCCTGAGGATACTTAATCATGTCGGGCCTCACAGTCAACGTCCCCATGTTGTACCCTTCAGACTCACTGAAGGATAAGGGTAGTAACTATCATATACTAGAGGTAAGTTTCTACATCACTATCCACTAAGTATATCTACAACGCGGCTAGATTCCCTGTCTTATCACTCAGTAATAGTAGAATATACCTCCTGTTGAGTGTGTCTGCCACTATGTTCCCCTTCCCGAGAGTGTAGTTTATCTCAAAGTCATAGTACTGGGGGAACTCTAGCCATCCTTGATGTCTATGTATTAGGTCCTTTTGTAAAATTAAATACCTGAGACTATTGTGATCAGAGTATACTTAAAAAGTTCTCCTATTAAGTAGTGTCACCGCATCTTCAGCACAAAGACCACTGCTGCTAACTCCAACTCATTGGTAGCATAGTTCTTCTCAGGTTGTTTCAATTTCTTTGATTCATAGGTGATCACCACTAGCTCCTGCATTAGGACACAACCTTGTCCGGTCCCAAATGTGTCTCAATAGACTACATACCCAATGCCCTCTTCTGGTAGCCTCTAAATTTAATAAATTGTTAGTCTCTACCTTAGCTCCTGAAAAATTAGTTCGCATCTCTCCATCCACACGAAGGGATGTCCCATCTTTTTTAAAGCTGACAAGGGTGTCACAACTCTAGAAAAGTTGGGTATGAATCTCTGGTAATACCCAGCCAATCCCAGGAAACTCAGCACCTCGGGTACACTCCTAGGTGGCTCCCAAGCAAGCACTGCCTCTATATTCGATGGGTGAACTACAACTCCAGCCTTGTAGATAACATTCCCTATGAAGTGGAATTCCACAATCTAGAACTGGAACTTCACAAGATTTCCATAAATCTAGTTCTCTCAAAGCGTATCTAGAACTATCTGCAATTGAGTGTTATGCTCCTCCTCCGATGCTAAGTACACCAAGATGTCATCAATGAATACCACCATGAACCGATCAAGGTAAGGTTGTATGATCATGTTATTAAAAACAATGAACATTTTTGGGGTGTTATTCATGCCAAAGTGAATTACTAAGAACATAGAATGTCCATACTAACATCTGATGGCTGTCTTAGGTATGTCCTCATCTCGTACCTTGAGCCGATGATACCTTGATCTGAGTTCTATCTTTGAAAATCAACGTGTTCCCTTTAGCTGGTCGAAGAATCATCAATCCTCAAGAGTGGATAATTGTTCTTCACTGTCACCTGGTTCAGGCACCGATAGTCCACTCAAAGCCTCCGACTCCCATCATCCTTCTTGGCGAACAAAATCGAGTATGCCCATGGAGAAACACTGGGCCTTATGAACCCCTTCCTCTGCAAGTTCTCCAACTATACCTGCAACTCATGAAGCTTTGTAGGAGCCATCTGATATGATGGTGTAAATACCGGTTTCTTCCCAGGGTACAATTCGAGGTAGAAGTAAACCTCTTTCTGAAGAGATAGTCCCTGAACATAATCAGGAAAGACATCATCATACTGGTCCACCACTACAGTATAACTGTGACTCCTCAGGTCAACTGCGTCAAGGGTACGGCTAGCCAATTTATTTTTGATCGGTTTCACCCTCCTTTAGGAAAGTCCATTCTGAGAGGCCAAGGTTCCCTACTCACCGATCATGTAAAACCTGATCCCATCCTCGTTTACACACCACACTTTTCACCTAAAACAGTCAATATGATCATGGACCACAGATAACCAATCCATACCTAAGATGAAATCATAAGGCCTCGATGTTTCTACTAGTAGATCCTATCCAAATATCTCACTATTACAGTAAGCTGGAACTATCAGCACTAGTGTGTGATTGTCAAATCTTCACACATAGGAGTCTCTAATCATAAGTATCAATCCAATGGATATACTAGAATCTCCGAAAATTGAATGAGAGCTATAGAAATTAAAGATTGACTGGAACATGTGACTATATGTACTACAGCTATGGTGGAGTAGGCACAGATCATATCCTGAATCATCTCTGGAGTACCATGGTCAGTGGCCTCACCTTCCGGATTTTATGCTTATCCATATTTACTTTCTCCCTAAGGTCGAGGTGGACCCCATGGAGGTGGTGGACGTAGAACCTCAAATCGCTTCCCACCACCAACTTCACGTCCTGCTCCTCTTCCACACACACCACCCTGTGGACCTCCTCGCTTGGATATCATTCTCTTTCTCAATGGTTCCTCTACAGTCTGCTGATTTCCATTACGTTGGGTCGGGTAGTCATGAGCCATGTAAACCTACCCACCCCACATGAAGCAGAGTCTTCTCCTCTACTGTCATACTCTACCTCATGATCTTTGCACCATGACCCTAAATCTTGGGGTCGTCCTCCAGAAGGTCTGGCCTACTTGGACCTCTACATCATCTACCTACTTTCTGTTGCAAATGACTCGACTTCCTATCATATAGTGGTGGATCTCACTGTTTGTAAAAACTTAGCTAAGAAGCTCTTTACCAATAAAGATCACTTGAGTACTCTAGCATGTGTCAGGATATTGAGCGATATCATCGACACTCTGATCTCCCATCAGAGACCCTTCTCAAAGGTCCAGGCCCTGAATAAATGGTCTCGTACAATATATGTGGAGTAGTTATAGAGGTCAGTGAATCTCTCTGAGTACTGTGCCACTTTCAGGCTACCATGTAGTAAGTATAAGAGCCCTTTAATAGGCACATAGCATTGTGTCTCTTGAACGAATGCCACCCTGAAAAGGCTCTCAAATTCTATCTTGGTGAGGTTAGCCTCATCATGTAACTATAGTTTCAGGCTCCATCATGCCACTATTGTTACCTGGAAAAGACTAGCTTCTAGGATCACCATCTACTTTACTAGTGTCCCAACTAGGTGGAAAACTATAGCCCTAGCCTATAGTGAGTCCTCAGCTTCCTGGGGATCTATCTCTCCTCGTAACCTCAGAGGACTCTACCGTTGTAACTCATGAAACGCGCTTAGTTGGTGTGCACCGTCCACCAATGAGGAGAGTGGAAACTATTTCCCACTGGGTACTGATGCTTCTGGTACACCACCCGATGTTTCTATCACTGTAAGAGGGCCCAGCACCAAAGCCTCATCGCTTGGTGGACCATCATCGTGAACTTTCTCTGGAATCATGGATGGATTTCTAAGTGGTGTCATCCTAAAAAGAAACAGGTGTGTCCAGATCAATAATTTATACCTAGTGAGTCGAGATAAAAGGGATCAAAAGTAAAACATTTCCAAAACACACGCATTCAGTGTTCTTGTGCACTGAGTCAGAAATCAGAATCCAGGGCCCTTGTGTATGGATACGTCAACCTCTGCACAAACACTGAATGTCTAGAACTGAATAATTCACTCAAAAACATAACACTATTGCTATATTGGGATGATCATAGTCCTAGTTTTTCAGCAGAACGGACTCCTTTGATACCACTTTGCAATGACCTGTCCCCCAGGGCCCGTGTTGTGACTACCGCAAGCCTGATATCCGTAGGACAGGGGTTATTGACTGGCATCGGAAATCCATATCCCTAAAAGTGGGAAGGAATTTCCTTTAAACCTATAATCAAAAACACCACGAATCTGACAGGATGCAAACAATGTAGTAAAACTGCATTAGTGAAAGTGTGTACTAAAAGTAATGGGGTTGGAATACAATCCCAACTGAAAAAGATACAACTATAATAGAAAACAACTTCTTAGATCATCCACCAAGGATCCTACCAGAAGGGAAGGTACAACATGTCTCCAAAACTTTTCAAGTTGGCCAGTCACCTCCATGCACCACCTGGTCCTGGCTCCCTAAAGTCTCAACCAAGCTGCTCATTGTTTTCACAACACACTACAAGGTGCGGGTGAAGCCCGTGCAAGGGTGAGTAAAACAATACCCAGTAGGGACCCCAAGACCACTGAAGGTCTCTCAAAATTCCCCAAAGTAAAACAAAAAATCCTGATATCAATCACAATGCACAAAGAAAAAGACTCATCTTTATCCAAGTATACAAATCAGTGTTCAAGACAAAAGTTGATTGGTCTTAATCTATATCATTTTATTTCATTGGAATGTTTCCAAAAATAAAACATGAAGGAGTTGCTTCATTATCGATCCACACAGGGTTTTATGTCATAGATCAATGATAAGACACTCAAAGGCTAGTCCTCATCTGGTCGTGCACTGCTGATTCACACAGGGTCTCTAGAATGCTGATCCACATAGGGTCTCTATGAGGTTGATCCACACAGGGTTGTTAGAATGCTAATCAATGCATGGTCGATATAATGCTGATCCATATAGGTTTTCTATGATGCTAATCCACAATGGGTCTCTATGATGTTGATCCACACAGGGTCTCAATGATGTTGATCCACACAGGTTCTCTATGATGTTGATCCACATAGGGTCACTATGATGTGGATCCTCAGAGGGACACTCTTCAATTGACAGCCAGCCACAGGATTCCCCACCCTCAGTGTTCTTTTTTTCTATAGAAACTGCTCTTCACGATATCGATCATGCCTCAACCACCATGAAATTCCACAAAGGAGTCACCCAAAGGACCGTCATGTCGTAAGGGTTCCAACATGACAGATGGAGCGTCAATATGATGTCTGGTCTGTGTGTTATAAGCATTTTAGTACTGAGGGACCGTTTGGATTCGGGCTCGATCCAAAACTTATATACTCCAATATTCTCAAAATCACATGTGGAGTATCTCAAATGGACGGTCTTATTCCATGGATTCCAGTGTTGAGACGGTTCGCCAAACGAACGCATGGTTTGTGAGATACATCCTTTTAGTTGTATCTGGCCAAAAAAGTGTTTGGGTCTATACCAACCCGACCCACCTTGACCTAGGCCGACCTGACCTGTTTTCAACATGGGTCGGGCCAAACTGGCTATTCCGATAGAAGATGAGGGATGCGGGCGTGACCCGTTGGGCCGTGGACCAGCCCAGCCCGCCTTGGTTGGGCGCAACCTGCCGGGCCACAAGGGGTTGACTCTTCCTTCCCAAATAGACAAATCATCCATTTGGTTGTGGAATGGTGGAAACACATGGCGTCCCCCCTATCAGTGGGACCCACAAGGCATAGGTCCCCTACATCCCTACACAACGGGTGATGGCACGCCGCCCTGCTGCCAATGAGGATGACCGATGCCGACCGCCCCTACAGTCTGCCATGGCACATACAGGCGCTGCCTCTCATCCATGGTCGGTGAGAGCTTACTGACACTATCACCTACCGACGCTGGTAGCTGGCACCGCACTAGTGGGGATTCCACGGGCCGTCGGGTGAGGTCCATTGGTCTGTTTTCTCTTCTGATTGTGGCTACGAACCTCCTGGGATGCCACCGTCACTATGAGGCTCATGGATTCAAGATTACATCAAGTTGAAAATATTCCACTAAATAATGTGACAAAACACTAAGTTTTGGGGGATCTTCTTGCAACAACCACACACAGTTTCATACGAATCACGGTTCAACTGATTTTGGTTGATCTGCGTTCCTCATGATTTTCAATAATGAGGAAAATAAAAATACTCTTTTGAATTTAAACATAAAAACCCTACCTCTAATTTGGTGGAGATTTCGTGATTGTAGAAGGAGAATCTATATTCATTGAAGCTGCCAGTGTTCATCGATCCTATATCGATTCCTCCAATGACGTCATTCAATCCTCTGTTCTTCGTTGGAGGGAAGTTCTTTTTTCAGTTCTTCATCAAGGATTCTACCATGATTCACTAATCCCCCATTTTACCAATTATTGAATAATTAAAATTATGAGTTAATAGTTTAACTCTCCTTTAAATTAATGATTCATTAATTGGTGTATTTAATAAATCTTATTTATTATACGAATGGTGGTTACAAAACCTATGTGTAAACGAGAATTTAATATCCCTCATTAAATGCCCAACCACCTCCATGGTCCCCTCCACCATCTCTCAGTAGGTGGTATAAAAATAAAATAACATTTTTATGGTATTTTATTATTCTTTCAAAAATTCCTTAAAACATTCTTTTTCTCTCGACCTACTGCGGTTGAAGTTAAGCTTCCTTAAGAGAATCCTAGGGCTGTGATTTCAATGGTGCCCTCAAATTTCAATTCTGAGCCTTGGTTCAAAATATATAAATTCACACTCACACGTTTACTAAACTTAAATTAAAAAGTACATTTTTTTGGGCAGACCGGGCCTTGGAATCAAGCGCCATCAATTTTCACTAACTCATAATAATCCCAAATAAATTTAAAAAAATTATATATAATTTCTAGGTCTTTACATGTATCCTTTCAAGGATTTTCATGGGAGTCCATATTGATCTCCCTTGTTATAAGAATAGTGGGGAGAGAGGTCCTTATTTGGTTGAGTCTTGTTTAGGAGATGATAGATATGGTGTAGTCAATTAAGAGGATTTTGATCATGGAACAGAAACATCATAATTTTTTGCTGACCATTATTGTTGGACATTGGATTTTGATTTTGGTGATCGAGTCTCTATCATAGTTTCACCATTCATGGTACATCATTAGTTTAGTAAGTAGGGTAAGTTAGCACCAAGGTTTGTGGGCCCCTTTGAGATCATTAGGTCAATATGAAGGGTGGCCTATCGGTTGGACATTCCATCTATCATGACTTTTATCCATGACATGCTTTAGGATTACCATTTTAGGAGCTATATATAATATCCATTCCATGTGATTAGATGAGAGGATTTCTATCCTGATCCTGATACATCTTTGGTTGAGAAGAAAATTTAGATTATGGAATTCCATGATAAGGTATTTCATGGTAAAATTAACCCTCTAGTTCAGGTAATATGGTAGTGAAGATAGGATATCCATGAGACATTAGAGCAAGATTCATTGATGATGCACCTATGGCCCTTTCTTTTTTTGGATCCAGAATTTTAATGACTTTCTGAGGGACGAAAGAATTTATGGTGGGGATATTGTAACACCACTTTACCTTTATTTTTGGTAGATTTTAACCTTTTTTTAGTTTTTTTTCCACTGGTAATGTAATTCCAAAATAGGAATTTTTACAATTCATGTAATGTTGAAGTAAAGTATTTGTGGTAATTTTCACCTTAAACATGCAACTTTTTCTTATCAGTGGGAAATTAAAAACCGTGTAATGGGAATAAATTCAATTTAATATCTACTAGCTAAAATGGTGAACTAGATACACAATGTTTGAGGTTTAAATTCCATGTAATGGGTTCACATCATATAGTAGAAAATATTCAGTTTTTAATAAAAAAGGTGGTTGATTTTTCATTGTATATGAGCTCCATGGATATAACGACGTGTAAGGGGAGTATACACCATGTAATAGTAGAAAATAGGTCTTTTATAGTGATGAAGGTTTGTTCTCTCATTTCCTTCATTGCTGGATTCCTTGATCTCAACCTAGGGTCTCTTCCTTGAAATTTTTTGGTGACATCTTCCCTTCTGTATCGCTTCGTTCATCCATTGATCACTATTGTGGTTTAGTTTCATCTCTCCGGGTATGTAATCCATTTTTTCATCTTTTTATTTGGTTGTGGTTGTGGTTTTCTCAAAATTTTTGTTCAAATTTTTTATCACGTGGTGTTTTCTATCAATCTTATTCTATTTCATGGCATACCTTATCTTTTAATGGTCGTTATCTAGGTTTCTAGTCACTGTTGTTGAATCTAGATAGCTTTCTACCATGTTGAGATGGGTATTTCTATGCTATAGATTAATTTGGAGAATTAGATGTTGTTCTTGAAAAAATGCTTTTGGATTTTCATTTGTATAAAGTGATTAGTTTTTACAAATTATTTTATGGAAAGTCAAACATTTTATAAAGGGGTTTTTTTCTTTGAAAACATATTTTTTTGATTTGGAAATAGGTTTTCAAACTTTGAAGAGGATTGGATTGGATTTCAAAATAGTCTATAAAATTTTAAGATTTTTTAAATGTATTTGAATAATTTCACATTGGGAACCATGGGTGTGTTAGGAAAGATACATTGGTATCCTTAGTTTGTTTTTCACTACTTGGAGGTATTTTTGTGTGATATTGATTATTAGGACTCAATTTTTGTTGGATAAAACAAATCCCTATTTAGGTTTGTGAATTTACAGCACACATTATCCCATATACTAGATCCTAATACGAGGATATTATTCATTTTCCATTTATGGTTATTTATCACATGACAATTTTTATAATGAATTGTTGCTCACATGTTTTTATATGAGGTTGTATCACATAGATTCACATAATAGGTTATTTTCTGGATATGTGTACCTCTTGATTAATCGATATGTCATTCTATTTTACCACTTATGCATGTCATAATTCTAATTGGATAATATGAAAAAAAATTGAAAACCAAAGAGAAAATTATTTCATACTGAATTTAATTCATGAAAATAATTCGTAAAACTATTTTGTTTTCAAAGTTATAATTGTTTCCCTCTTGATGTTAAACCTCATATAGAAACTATGGAGATATCCTACAAGGCTTTTACTGACAAAGTACATGAGATTTCCGGTGTTTGTATATGCCATATTCTAGTATTCATGTAATGGGAAGAGAATATTGTAGTATGTTATCTTCTATTATAAATTATACTTTCAGTTTAGGTTGGTCTGGAGGTTGTTGTTGGTCATGTGGTGATCTGATTTACTTTAAGGTTTAATCTATTTTGGCTTGGGTTTTATTTCTTTATAGTATCTTATATGTTTCTACTCTATACTCTAGTTGAATATATTTTGTTTTTATTATATTCAATACCAGTTTATGTTATCTTATTTTACCAATATTATGTGACATGTCATTTTGGATGGAATATCTAGTTTACCCGGGTTGGTTTTTGATAATTAATCCCACTCACTCAACCATGAGATCTATCTCACCAAATTAGTTAAGTCTCATCACATATAAATGAATTAAACTCTCCACTAATGATAACATATCTAGGAAAAGACTACGGAAAACCATTCCATACCCAAGATAAAATCATAAGGTTTCATTGGGAATACCAAGAAGTCCCATAAGAATCTTTCTTTACAAATTCAAAATCATTGGTGATAGATATGTGACAGATATGAATCGCTCCCTATAAGAACATATATTCCTAGCTAGTGGGATAAATTCTAAACTAGAAGCTCCATATATTCCACATGGGATATGCAGATGAAGGAATAATGTTTACTTATGTATACTAATAGTGAGGAAAGAGTATAAAGTACATAGATTATACCTTGAATCATCTCATGTTCATCCTTGTCAAGATATCTATAGCCTGAAACTACACACATCCCTAACTGCTACCACCATAAGCTTAGCATAGGAAACCTATTTTTGGTGGTTAGTGTAACATATAATGACATCATCCACCTGTAGCTCCTCCCGTAGAATCTATAATTTCTCCTCTTCCAACACCGCCTCCTTGGAGGCTACCCTAGCTATGCCTAGAAGATCCACGATCATGAAATTGCATCTATTATGGGGGTCCATACACTTCCTTACTAACCTCTTCATCACACCGAGATTCATTATTATGTGCCATGTGAGCTTTTCCATCATAAACATAGAATCACCCCACTCTAGGATGACTAAATCCACTTTGCAAACCTAGCACTACAAATCTATGTGTCTGAGTATAACTGTGGGGTTGTCTCCTTTGAAAAGACAATATTGATTGATGATTTCTAATTTTAGAAATTGACTCAACCTGATGTTTTCCACTACCGACTCTAGACACTTGGCATTCCTTATTTAATAATATCATTGTAAAAAAATCCTTCTCTAGTATCCCATCATAAGTAAGAATTCATATGGATACTATGTTCTCATAGATGTCTCTACAATGTCCCTTCTCCAAATTATTTTCCTAGAATAAATAATCACATACAATATCTATGTATTACTGTATATGGTCAGTGAACCTTGTGGAATACTCTCAAACTATCATGTCACCCTCTGGCAACATGATATGATCTTAAATCCATTCATAGCTCATGTAAAAATGGGAAATACTTATAAAAAATTACTATTGGAAGTCTATAAATGGGAGTATCATCTCACTATCATTCTACATGACTAAACTTCACCAGCACCCTACTACACCATGAAGAATATTGGCAATAATCACAAATATCTAATCAGTCAGTGTCTAAACAATCCTAAACACTCGGATCCTATACTCAAGTGAAGCATCCACTTCCTAATAGACTAACTCACCATGGAACCTCAGTGGTCTCTACCACTATAAATCATGTAGCATGTGAAACCTATGTGCATCTTCATCCTAACCTATTTTAAAAGTCCACTACACAATAGGTTATATGCCTACATTATGCATTCCTAGAAGAAACACCTTCTGAGAAGTTCCCTACAGAAATGCCTCATCACTCAACTAATCATCACCATGTTCTTGTATCAGCATCCAAGATAGATATCTTCATTGTGTCATCTCAAAGGTTATCAATAAATACAATAGATAGATGAGAATATATGGGGAGAACACTTCAGAAGTAATTAAAAGTCAAAATACTCAATCATATATAATGTATGTACCATTTTTTCCTTGAAACTGATGTCTTAGTATGTCATATTGAAAAGTAGGTAGTAAGACTCTTGGTGAATGGATACATCAGGTGTTGCAATAAAAATGGATTCCCTGACCTGAAATCTGCACTTAATACACTCTAGTAAAATTTACATATCTTCCCATAACAATCCTCAATGTGGGTCCAACTCCTAACACTGATCTGAGATCAAACTCCTCTGATACCACTCTATCATGACCTAACACAATGAGGCTCACCTAAATAGCTACAAGCTGAGTGTCACACCCCAATATTTCCTATAATAGGACAAGGGATGGAGAAAATCCCTAAGAAGGCATAAACTGAAATGGTCAACCTTAGCCTAAGGTATCTATATATAGTCAGACAATCATATCTATGCTAATGTGTGTATTAATAATAAATGACTGCATTATCTAGAGCATAAAAATGCATGAAATGGCCTCAAGGGAATACATTAGAGTAAGAATATATAAAACTAAAACAGAAAGAGGTAAAATAAACTCCAAACTAAAAATTATGTCCCAACCTGACAACAACTGGAAAATGGAAAGTTTGAGTGATCTCGGCTCTTGACTTAAAATTCGGACCACCAAACATTGTTAATACACCTAAGTACCGCTATGCTCTATCAAAGTCAACACCAATATTATTGTAATATAAATATTAAAGGAAATTTAATTGAAAATAACCTATAGGGGTGAGTATATAGACGCCCATTATGATTCCATGATAATAATGTAGGTATAAATTGAAAGTTACAATAGTCAAATCAACCGATAAGAAATAGGGAAACAAAACAACTTCAGATATTTTATCATAAAGAAACCCCAAATGTAACACCCCAAGATTTTATTAGATATATTCCTTTTAATTTCATTGATGTATTCTATTTTACAATACACCAAGATAAGTGTGTACTATACGCAACACTGTATTAGCTTGCAGTATATGCAACACTATTCTTGGATAATGCTACACACAATTTCAAGTTAGTATTGTAGAAATTATTCTATGCATCATTAAGTATATATTTTATTTAATGTATAAATGAAATAATTTTTTCTTATGTTATACCCAACACCAAATCGATCTTGCACTACATGAAACCCTGACTTGGCTTACATTACACCAAATCGCGACCTTCCACGATAACGTGTGTAGTACACAATACCGAGTTTCACTAAACAACGATATATTGTTATAATATTATTATGAACTGGCCATTATGAATAGTAGTAACTAAATTTTTAATTTTATAACTTTATTATTCATCTTACACATTTTCTATAACATGGTATGAGAACCAAATAAATTTTTCTGGTAAAATAAGTATTTTTCAAAAAATTCAGTTTTGCCGCTTTTTGATGGCACACCCTATTTAAATATAGTTTTCGACTTGTTTATAAGATAAATTTGACAAAATAGAATTCTTATTTGTAATCAGGATATAAAAATTTACTTTGGATAAAATTTTCATATTATTCTGATAACTTTCATATTTTAATGAATAGTAAAAACATGCTATATTTTAATTAAAAACAACTTTTTTCATCGTAATAATTAATATGGTTAAATGATAATATTTAATGGTTTTAGAGTATAAATAGAATATATTTTTACCATTTAATATAATTTATGTCATTAGAATTGATTTTACATTGAATTCATAGGTAAAATCATTTCAATCTTTTGCAATGTTTTAACTTTTAAAACTCATTTTCTTAACAACGAGAATTATTTTAAATTACTTTCTGCAACATATGTGATTTGAATTTGGAAAAATGGATTCCATATTTGGAATCATTAGTTCAAAATTATGTTAATAGGTAATTTTTTATTTTTGGGCACTAAGAATAGTATTTTCGGTAAATTTAATTTACCATGGTTAAATGTAAATCGGGTAATTAAGGGTAAATAGAATATTATAAAATTAGCTTAACACTTGCCTTAATATAATTGGATGATTATATTTCGTCCTAAAACATACTTGGGTCGACATGGAATTTATTTTAACCCACTTAGATGTTATTAAGATATTTAATTTATTTTATTTAAAGGAAAGTAAAATAAGTCTCACTCAAACTTTAATAATTAACGTATTTTTAATATAAGGTTATATAGAATATAAATTTGATTATAAATACTCATTTGGAATATATAATATTTATATTTGTTTTGGTAATTTATTTTTAATTTTTAAAAAATATTTAATTATGTTAATAGCTTGTACATTAATGATGCATAAATTATTTACTTAGTAAAAATCAATAATATAGTTTTTATTAAAGTAATAATACCCATCAAAAGGCTTAAAAACATGAAAAAAACATATTGGTAGAGTATATCTATACCATAATCTTATAAGGGTCTACTTAAGGACCATTTGGAGCCGTGTAAAAAAGATTAGGACATTTATATTATTTTATTTAAAAAGATGTCAAAGTTTTCACCTTCATAATTTAATAAATATAAATATTTATATGTTGTTATTTTAAGATGATAAATTCGAGTAAAAGTATTATTATAAAATATATTATATTCATATTCATCATAGTATTTTATTTTTAATTTTTATGCAGCAAATAAGTATATTAAATAATTATACAAAAATGTTGTAGTAATTATTTCATTAAGAGAAATATCAAACAAATGGTTTTAAAAATATTAAAATAGAATTTATATGAAATAATTAATGTTTTCCACAAATTTTATAGATTTATATGACAGGTTAAGTGTATATTAAATATTTTTTTTCAAATATATCCTTTGTGTGGATTTTTTTTAAATTAAAATAATTGAATAGTTTCAAAATTGACACTATTGTTATTTGATAAAAATAACATATTATAAAATTGTTTAAATATCACAAAAATATTTAAAAATTATAAATTAAAATTTTTATGGTCTAAAATGTCATAAATTATCCAATTATGTACAATTCACAACACATAAGTAATTATTTATAACAATTTCAAATTTAGAATATTATTACCACAGATAAAATTAAATAGATTAAATAAGGATAAATCAAGTTGATAAGGTTTAAAATAAACCTAAAACATGTCTAAAATTTATTGTTTGATGATATTTCATCCCTATATCATCTAATATTCTAATTGAGTTATTTTTTTATGTTTTTAAGTGGGGTTTGAATTTATTATAAATTAATATTTTTGAGGTTTCCAAAGGTGCCCCTCTCCTCCCTTATAAAAGGTCACCTCCTCCCTCTCAATTTTGAGCCTTCAAGCTCGGAAAAACCTGGAAATTTATCTTCTCAACCTATCTATTTATATCCTATATGTTCTGGTCTTCTTAAAAGACCAACTCGAGTTCCCTAAGAGGAAGTTTAAAAGAGGCACGTCGAAGAAGAGGTAATATCTTCTACCGATTCATTCAAGTTTTTTTCTTCTTCTACTTCCACTCCTTTAGTTGTTTCATTATAAAGTAATAACATCAGTATTAACTATATACTTATATGTTATTATAAATATGAAACAGCCATATTTCACCCTTTATTCATCCTATGAAAAACGAAATCATTGCTTGTGCATACGTATGGAATGTCGTTTCCACGTCATGGTGTAATATGTTTTTCTACCACCAGCTTACATGGATGGGTATAATGGTGTAAAGAATAACTATATATAACTTTTATAACATTATACTAATTATGAGATATTATATCATCCACTCCAATTCCATTCAATAATTATAGGAACGATATCATCGCTCGTGCGTACATACGGATTACCGTGTCCACGACGCGATGATATTAATTCTCCATGGTGGCCATTCAAGAATGATTATAAAGTATATATAATGAATAATAATGAAATATATGACATAATAGAGCTACTATATTTATGTAGATACATCTTTATGTCATCTACTTACTTCTATTCAAGTCAATAAGGAAAGGAAAATAGTGTTCATGCATACGTACGGCCTACCGTCTCCATGAACGGTGTATTTCATTTCATTTATCTATCTATTATATAAATATACTGAATATATATGATATATAAATCATTATTTACATTCTGGAAGTAAGTAAATCAAGATATAAGTAATAATAATATCAGGAAAAACAAGTCCAAACACGTACGATAAATGAAACAATTTTACGAAAAACGCTGCTTTAACATAGAATTGACAGAAGAATGGGTAATATAAAGTTCTAATTGAATAATATATGATTTCATAAATATTATTATGGTTCTAATACTAGTTAATAATATGTTTAAACCCACAATAAATGTGTTTCGGACACGTACAGAAGAAATTGGACCTAAGGTAAGGGATAATTTTTTAATCTCATTTTTATCCAATATTGCTTATACGTAAGTATTTACTGGGGTTATATTTTTCATCCATGTCTATAAAATTTTTTTCATAAATTGTATAATATTCTTCCATGTATGTTTAAATTCATTTTTACCCCCTTTTGGCTTTTACTTTGTGTTATGGAAGG
The DNA here is from genome assembly GCA_963277665.1 of Viscum album. Lineage (NCBI taxonomy): Eukaryota > Viridiplantae > Streptophyta > Magnoliopsida > Santalales > Viscaceae > Viscum > Viscum album. The sequence continues at coordinate 1,040,809,227 of OY728132.1, read as the reverse complement.
AATCTTTCTTTTTTTAACTATATGAGGTACTTTTTGTCTTTTTCGGTAAAAGTACAAGGAGAACGTTTTAATTTATACGGCATGAATGGATTTTTACAGTTTCATAATGCCTTATGAAACATGAAGCTTACTATATAATATTTCAAGTGTGTTTTCATCAAAATTAATTTCTTTTAAAATTGCATGTCATTTTAAGAAAAGAAAATGATTTGAGAGAAGAAATGATACTTTCCTTATGAATTCATTTCAAGTGGTTTATCAAAATTATTTTCCATCTATAATGACATTATTCAATATGGTTATGATTCAAGGATAATTTCTCTATTATTAACATGGTTTGATTTTGTTTATGAGGAAATTATATCCATTCTTTTATATGGATTATGTTATGATGGAATGATGTTTATGAAACCCATTTTATTCGTTGGGTTATGATGAATGATTTATGTTTATTTTGTGGCACACGAAAGAATGATTTCGTTATGAGATGGGTGGGACATATATATCCCTTCAATGAATTGTGTAAAGATTTATATCTCATGAGATAGAAATGGCTGGAATGGTAAGTAAAATCAGGTTCAGTAATACAGGGTTGTAACGGCAAGTAAACCCGATTCAGTAATGGACTTTGTCCACTATGATGGTCTTGGCAGAAATTCCTTGGATACTATGGAAATAATATCATGTGATTAATGGTTTCCACAATTACATGTTTTATTCCCATGATATTTTATCATGATTAATGTCCTTTTATGATATATGCCTTAGTATTGCCCAGAATTACGTCATTGCTCAAGATTTTGATGTTTTATGTTTATGTTTTTACGTTCAAATGTTTTTGGATTGTTTTTATGTTCTCCATGTTTTCCCTTACTGAGCATTTGAGCTCATCCTTTTTATGTTTTTTTCCCAAGGATATAAATAACGGTTTTATTTAAGAAAACAAAAGGGGAAGATATTTATGGAAGATGTTGAAGATCTTTCACCGTGATTCAAAGATTATGTTCCAATTTTCCGAAGAGACTAAATTAATACGGTCTTTGGGAATCTATTTTTGTTCTGTGTTATGTATTTCACAAAAGTAATGTAATTTCTATGTACGTTATGTTTGGTTCATTATAGTTGGTATTAGAGAGAAGGTTTAGTCAACCTTTGGAAAGTAGGATGTGAAAACTTTAGTGAGATCCCTAGAGATATTTATAAGGTATGTCTAGGAATGTCCCTAAGGATCAGTATAACTATAGGTTATAGTCCTAGAATTATGTTGAAAATCATGAATAACATAGGAGAAACTTAACGTGTCTTGGATTAAAGAATGTGTGATAAGTTAGACTTTTTATGATTAAGTGGTTCCTCATTATTTTTAATGTTTCTTACACCAAGGTTTTTGGTTTTAGTCAACGGAGGGAACCAAAAGGAATTCGGTCAACATTGAATACAATGGAAAAATTGTTGATTATAAGCAATGAAATAGCTTAATTCCTAGAATGATAGATATTATGATTATGTTGAATCAGTCATCGCGATATGTGATTAACAACGTGAACTTTAGTGGTATTCCTAATTCATCAAATAAGAGGAAGATAGACTTTAATGCATGTTCACATGGTGAGGAGAATATAGAAAGGAGGATGGAGATTTCTAAAGAGGAGAAGAAGAACATTGATGAATACATCAAATGGATGGGAAGATGTTATCTGTGGGGGGAGAAGGGTCATAGAGTGACAGACTGTTATGGAGTTCAATGTGTTATCTATGGAGAATATGGGCATTACCCAACTCAATGCCCTAACCTAAGAGGTTACTTCTAAATCAAGGAAGTACTTATTCCATGACAGTCATTGAAGAGGATGGATTGAAGTGTTTATGTATTGGTATTCAAGGATAATGTTGTTGAGGTACTTTTATGGTATATTAAAATATGTATGTATTGGTGTATTGTGGTTTTCAATAATTTCATGGTACTGGTAACCATGAAAAGTGATTGAAATATTTTTGGAAAGAATATGATATGCGCATAACGAATGGATAAGGAGAAAATAATATGTTTGATATTATTAAAGATCTCATGACTAATATAAGGATAAAGTGATATCATGGTTTGAATATAAAGAAATTTTGGGATTTTGGTATGTGGAAAGTGTTAACTTTTTACAGAATTCTTGTTTTCACTAAAGTTCTATGGTAATTCATGTTTCAAGAGAATACATGATTAAGATATTCACATGTTTGGAATGTGACCAAAAAGATATATCTTATGAAATATGGGGGATAAATTATGGTATTCACATGATTGTTATGTGACCTTTCAAGTAATCATTATCTTTATACTATGAGATTGGATAGATGTATTTTGGAAAAGCCTAAAGATTGGAATGGATTATGATTGACATAATATAGTATTGTTTTAGGTTAGAACATTTTTCGATATTATTGTTGGAATGTTATAATAATGTAGTTTTAGATAAAAGACAACCCATAGGACGGGCGACAACCCATCATGTCGGCCAAGGTTGTGGGAATCGAACCCACAACCGAAGTGCGGCAGGCCTTTATCGCCTACCACTGGCCTACAAGAAGTCCCTGGTTAGTTGAAACAAGTTTTATTTTATTAATCAGGATGATAGATGAAGTATAAGTCCATTTTTGGCACCATATACGATTAATCTAACCATAGATGGACTAATGTATATATCTTTTGCTAACCTTATGTTTGAGACAGATGGAATGACCTATCATTCTATATCCTGATCTTCTAATACTTCACAAAAGGAAAATTAAAATTCATTTCATTAAGAGATGAAGAGGAAATTGTTCAAGGAAAGAGAAATAGTGAGATTGTACCAAAATCAAGTAAGTATTTATTTTAATTCAAAAACTATTCAACATTTGGGAAATGATATAGAAAACCAAAAATGTTTTCCTAGTGCCCTCATATCTGATGAATCAGATGGTACCTTAGATCATCACAAATTTATAGCTTTGTGATTGTTGGCTTTTTCATATCCATGTCCTCTACCACTCTTCATCAGAAGTAGATGGTTATATTTCTCTTCCATATCTATATTTTCACCTATGTTCTCCTATGTGGAAACCCAGTGATGGGTTAATTTGGGTATCCATTTTGTTTCATACTTCAATTTTTAAAATTATGTTTTAGAATGCGTTTTTACGATGTGGGTTTATATGAATGAAACATCCAAGTATTAAACGATTTATAACCCTGATGAATTTCGAGGGAGAAATTCATTTTAAGGGGGGTAGAATGTAACACCCCGAGATTTTATGAGATATATTCTTTTTAATTTTTTTATTTCTTCTATTGTAAACTACAACATGATTAGTGTGTACTATACGCAACACCGTATTAGCTTGCAGTATACGCAACACTATTCTTGGATCATGTTACACACAATTTCAAGTTTGTTTTGTGGAAATTATTCTATGCAACATTAAGTATATATTTTGTTTAATTTATAAATTAAATAAGTTTTGATTATGTTATACGCAACACCAAAGGGATATTTTACTTCACGCAGCGCTAACTTGTCTTGCATTACACGCAATCGCGACCTTTCTTGATAGCGTGTGTAGTACGCAATACCGGGTTTCACTAAACAACGATATATTGTTATAATATTATAATGAACTAGCCATTATGAATAGTATTGACTAAATTTTAAATATTATAACATTATTATTTATCTTACACATTTTCTAGAATAGGGTATGGGAACAAAATAAATTTTTCGGGTAAAATAATTATTTTTCAAAAAATGCAGTTTTTCCACCTTTTGATGGCACACCCACATTAAATATAGTGTTTGAAATGTTTATAAGTTCAATTTTACAAAATAAAATTTTTATTTGGAATCAGGATATAAAAATTTAATTTGGATAAATTGTTCATTTTATTCTGATAACTTTCATATTTTAATGAATAGTAAAAACACGCTATATTTTAATTAAAAACAACTTTTTTCATCGTAATAATTAATATGGTTAAGTTATAATATTGAATGGTTTTAAAGTATAAATATAATATATTTTTACCATTTAATATAATTTATGTCATTAGCATCTATATTATATTGAATTCATAGGTAAAATCATTTCAATCTTTTGCAATGTTTTAACTTTTAAAACTCATTTTCTTAACAACGAGATTAATTTTAAATTAATTTCTGCAACTTCTGTGATTTGAATTTGAAAAAATGGATTATATATTTGTAATCAGTAGGTCCAAATTATATTAAATGGCTACTTTTATATTTTTGGGCACTATGAATAGTAATTACGGTAAATTTTATTTACCATAGTTAAAGGTAAATCCGGTAATTAAGGGTAAATATAATATTATAAAATTACCCTAAAACGTGTCTTAATATAATTTGATGATTATATTTCGTCCTAAAATATAATTGGGTCGAAATGGAATATATTTTTAACCAATTGGATGTGATTAAGACCTTTAATTTATTTTATTTAAAGGAAAGTGAAATATGTCTCACTCAAACTTTAATAAATAATTTATTTTTCATATAAGGTTATACAGAATATAAATTAGATTATAAATACTCATTAGAAAGCTAATATTTTATTATTTTTTTATGGTAATTTATTTGTAATTTTTAAGAAATTTTTAATTACCTTAATAGCTTATACATTAATGATGAAGAAATTATTTACTTAGTGAAAAATCACTAATATAGTTTTTGTTAAAGTAATAATACCCATAAAGAGGCCCAAAAACTTGACCAAAACATATTGTTCGAGTATATATATACCATAAGAATCGAAGGGTCGACTTGGGGACTATTTGGAGTCGTATGAAATAGATTAAGACATTTATATTATTTTATTTTAAATGAGGTCAAAGTTGTCACCTTCAAAATTTAATAAATATAACAATTTATGTGTTGTTATTTTAAGATGATAAATTCTAGTAAAAGTATTCTTATAAACTATATTATATTTATATTCATCATAGTATTTTATTTTTAATTTGTGTGCAACATATAACTATATTAAATAATTATACAAAAATGTTGTAGTAATTATTTCATTAAGAGAAATATCAAACAAATGGTATTAAAAATGTTAAAATAAATATTATATAAACTAATTAATGTTTTAAAAAAACTTTCTAGATGAATATGACATGTTATGAGACTATTAAATATTTTGGTTTTAATATATCCTCTGTTTGGATTTTATTTAAATTCAAATAAATGAATAGTGTCAAAATTGACACTATTGTTATTTGATAAAATTACCATATTAAAAAATTGTTTAAAAATCACAAAAATATTTAAAAATTATAAATTAAAATTTATATGGTCTAAAATTTCATAAGGTATCCAATTATGGACAATTAACAACACATAAGTTATTATTTATAACAATTTAAAATTTAGAATATTATAACGACAAATAAAATTAAACAGATTAAATAAGGATAAATCAAGTTGATATGGTTTAAACTAAACATAATACATGTATAAATTTTATTGGTTGATGATATTTAAACCCTATTTAGTTTCATCTTAAAATTGAGTCATCTTTGCAGGTTTTTAAGTGGGTTTTGAATTTATTATAAATTAATATTTTTGAGGTTTCTAAAGGTGCCCCTCTCCTCCCTTATAAAAGGGAACCTCCTCCCTCTACTCTTTACACAATTTTGAGCCTTTAATCTCAGCCAAACCCTGCAAATTTATCTTCTAAACATCCATAGTTATATCATAGAGGTTCCGGTCTTTTCAAAAGACCAACTCTAGTTCCCTAAGAGGAAGTTTAAAAGAGGCACATCGAAGAAGAGGTAATCTCTTCTACCGATTCTTTCGTGTTTCTTTCTTATTCTACTTCCTATCCTTTAGTTGTTTCATTATAAATTAATAACATAAGTATTAATTATATACTTATACTTTATTATAAATATTAAAAAACCATATTTCCCCTTCTATCCATCCTATGAAAAATGAAATCACTGCGCATGCATACGTACGAAATATTGTCTCTACGCCGTGGTTTAATATGTTTTTCTACCACCACCTTACTTGGATGGGTATAGTGGTGTAAAAAATAACTATATATGATTAATATAACATGATACTAATTCTGAGATATTATATCATCCAATCCAATTCAATTCAATAATAATGGGAATTATATCTTCGCTCGTGCGTACTTACAGATTACCGTCTCCACGACGCGATGGGATTCATTCTCCATGTTAACCATTCAAGAATGATTATAAAGTATATATAATGAATAATAATGAAATATATGACATAATAAATCTACATTATTTATGTATATACATATATATTTCATCTACTTACTTCCATTCAAGTCGATAAGGAAAATAAAATAGTGTTCATGCGTATGTACGGCCTACCGTCTCCATGAACAGTGTATTTCATTTCATTTGTCTATATATTATATATATCTATACTGAATATATAAGATATATAAATAATGATTTACATTCTGGAAGTAATTAAATCATGATATAATTAATAATAATATCAAGAAAAACTAGTCCAAACATGTACGACAAATGAAACTATTTTACCCAAAACGCTGTTTTAACATTGAATTGACAAAAGAACGGGTAATATAATGTCATAATTGAATCATATATGATATAATAAATATTATTATAGTTTTGTTACCAGTTAATAATATGTTTAAAGCCACTATACATGTTTTTTGGACACAAATGGAAGAAATTGGACCTAAGGTAAGGGATAATTTTTCAATCTCATTTTTATCTGAGATTTCTTATACGTAATTATTTACTGGGGTTATATTTTTCATCCATGTCCATAAAATGTATTTCATAAAGTGTTTAATATTATTCCATGTATTCTTAAAGTCTTGTTTAGCTCTTTTTGAATTTTACTTTTTGTTATGGAAGGAATCTTTCTTTTGTTTACCATACGAGGTCCTTTTTGACTTTTTCGGTAAAAGTATGAGAAGAATGTTTTAACTTATAGGTCATGAATGGATGTTTATAGTTTCATAACATCTTATTTCCATGAAGCTTACTATAAAAGATTTCAATATTATTTTCATCAAAATTATTTTCTTATAAAATTTCACATCATTTCAAGAAAAGAAAATGATTCGGAAGAAGAAAGGATACCTTCCTCAAGAATTTATTTCAGGTGTTTTATCAAAATTATTTTCCATCTACAATGACATTCTTCAATATGGTTATGATTCAAAAATAATGTCTATATTATTTACATGGTTTTATTTTTTTCCAATGAAATTATATCTATTCTTTTATATGGATTATGTTATGATGTGATGATGTTTATGAAACCAATTTTATTTGTTGGGTTATGATGAAGGATTTATGTTTATTTTTTGGCACAAGAAAGAATGATTTAATTATGAGTTGGGTGGGACCTATATCTCCGTACAATTAATTGGTTAAATATTTATATCTCATAAAATATACATGGCTGGAATGGTAAATAAAATCTGATTTAGTAATATGGGGCAGGAACGACAAGTAAACCCGGTTCAGTAATGGACTTGGTCCACTATGATGGTCTTGGCAGAAATGCCTTGCCTACTATGGAAATAATATCATGTGCTTAACGGTTTCCACAATTACATGTTTTATACCCATGCTATTTTATAATGATTAATGTTCCTTTATGATATATGCCTTATGTACTGCCCATATTTATGTCATTGTTCAAGTTTTTGATGTTTTATGTTCATGTTTGTATGTTCAAATGTTTATCGATGGATTTTATGTTCTCTATGTTTAACCTTAATGAGAATTTGAGCTCACCCTTTTTATGTTTTCTTTTCCCCAGATATAAATAAAGGTTTTAGGTAATTAAACAAAAGGGGAAGATATTTATGGGAGATGTTGAAGATCCTTCACCATGATTAGAAGATTATTTTCTTAGTTTCCAAAGACACTAAACTAATACGATCTTTCGACGTCTGTTTTTGTTATGTATTATGTATTCCAAAAAAGTAATGTAATGTATATGTACTTTATGTTTCGGTCTCTACACTAGATAATATAGAAAGGGGATCTCCATATTCATAACCCATATAAGGATAATGTGTCTTCCTGCAGCTCCAAATTTCCATATCTGATGACCATCAACATGCACAACCATAGAAGGATCTATGTGCATGCATGCACCTCACTACTACACTCCATAGCTAAGAGGGAAAAATCTTTAGTGGAGGGCCAACTCCTTACCAATTATCAAAGATGGAGGTACCACTCTATAAGTAAATTAAGCACACCCTGTGTATAAAAGGGGGTTTTTAGACCCTACCTACATAAAGAGTATGGAGGACCCATGCCCTAGTGTGGTAGAGGGTTACCAACCACAACATCACATTGATAAACTAGATTGATTACTACCATCATACAATGGTTTTTGGAAGAATCTCCATGATGACAAGACATAATTCCATCTCTCTGATTTCATAACAAAGGCAAAAATCACATTCTACATGGAAACCTGGTCAATATAGGCTACTCATAGGATAAAATATGAGTCCCAAAGATTGAGTTGTTCAAGGTGGAAGATCATGAAGGAGTTACATGACATGTACATAGGGTAACATGGTGTGTTCCCTCAACTAGACACCTAGTCCTACCCACACCAACACATGGCTTGGTTGGACATGTGGGACTACATAATGTGTAATAGTGGTATATGGTGTGTCTTGGTTGCCCGAGGCCTACCTGTGTCCTTCTGGCCCATGCCCGTGTAATTAAGCCCATGCCCTTGTACACCGACCATGTCCGGGTACCCTTTTCATGTTTGAGTTCATAGTCATTCCCATGAACTCTAGGAATCCATGTGTTCCTGGCCATATATGTTCTCATGAACTTCTTGATTACACATCATGCCACCAGCATCAGGTGACACAGCACGTATGGGATCATACACGGCATGTGATATTTATCTCTACTCAAAACCCTATACACTATAGCAGGGAAGTAAATAGCATGTTTCCTTGGACTTCAAGCCATGTATGTTGTGAATTTATAAAATGTGAATAAATCCTCACATGTCTCAACCTTTACTCATATTTATATTTTTACACCTAAAATTTCTTTAGGGTTGCGAATCATGGGCTGTATGTGCCTACTCCATCGTTGGTGGACACATTCTGGCCACTCTAACCTCATGCAGATCGATCATGTCACACTACACCTCTCCCAGGGATGTGAAACCAATAATCAACATCCAATTTGTGTCATAATCACTGAAAATCCTAATTTCCCTATGATCCATCCATAAAACAATGTTCTACATGTCAGGAACACATCCACCATGAATCTGTGGGTTTGATCATACTTGAATCCAACCTGAAAATTTAGAACTATGACCCCACGGTCCAATAGAAAACAATACAAATAATGGTGGGTAGAATTCACCAAAACGAAGTGAATCCATAATTGGATGATGATATCTTGACCAATAATTACATAAACATGATGTTCATGCATGTAAAAAGGTGCAGTATAAGAATAATTTGATCAGGAACACCAAAATAGATTCGGGCTCACACAAAGGATTTAAATCATAGAGAAAATATAGAAGATACAAAAAATCATGATTATATAATTAAATACAGAAAAAGTATATCAAATAATATTTTCTACCTTGATTATGGATCGATCATTAATGAATAACACATCCACTAGAAATGGGGAAGAAGAACTGTTATGTTTCCCATATATCACATGGTTCACCATGATATTTTCGTTGTTGTTCTTTGATCTCAGTCTACCAATAAAGATGATTCCTCCTCCTATCTCTAATCTTTTAGGGTTATACAACTAACCCTATAGTTTTTAAATAATATATTTTTTAAAGGGAAAGGCTGGGTTTAGGCAATTTAGAAAAACTAATTTATTTATTTATTTATTTTACTTAACATACTCGTCAATAGCATCCTCAACTAGACTTCTGGTTCCAACTACCTTTATGTTGTTCCTAGGGTAAACCTGGGATTTCAAAATCAACAGCGGTCTTAAATTTCCCATCCATGGTCCCAAACAATCAAAAACAAATTTATTCTGAAAAAATGTGTGTTAGTGATATAATATATTTAATTTTATTAATATATCAATATTGAGGCCCTCTAAACCCCAGAATCCTCTGCTGACTCAATGCCTAGATCTAAATATATTCCTTAAAATATTTTAATGTCGTATATGGAAAAAATAGAGTTTATATAAACTTATTCTTGATTTACCTTTGTCATTTGTATTTATTAAAAACTGAAACCAAAGGTTTTTTATTAACAATTTATATTAGTTTAAATAAAAAAATGTCATCCAAGGTTTTTTTAATAGTTGGCGTCATGTTTTATAGAAACCAGCACTGAAACATTTCAATAAAATTAAGATAGATTTAATAAAAATTAACTCCAAAAATCTTATATAAAATACAAACATGTGTTTCCCCTCATTCATTCATCGTTATTTTTTAAAAACCCATCTTTTTCCAACAGGTGACTCATTACCCCCACATCATATACCTTAATTTTTCTCACTTGATCTATTTTTTTCTTCATTTTAAACATTTTTATTCTCTACTACATCCTCCTAGCTCATCCTTTTCTTCAATCATCCCACCAATCTCATTTCTATTTTTACTGTTCTATTTGTACTATCATAAGTCCATATATTTTAATTATTTTCAATATAATGTTCATCTATCGCCATTTAGGATCTCCCTTTCATATAATTTCAACCTAAATCTCTATATTTTATAAATGGAATATTTATTTTTTATTTTTAGAATATTTATTTTTTATTTTTTAGTTTTATGTTTTACTCATATATCTTTATATATATAGATATTTGAAAATAATAAATTATTGTGGTGATAATTTATTTCAAAGTATTAATGTATTTTTTATTATAAATTTTTTGTTATTGTGGTTGAATTTCTCTATAATTGGAATTGTATGTATTTATAATTATTTATATTTATAACTTCTTTGTTGTTATTTTTTTTATACTTAAACTTATATATAATTAAATAATTGATGATATGTATAACTATTTATTTGAATGTTTTTATATTAGGGATTATTAAATCGTCTTGATAGCTGATATATAGATAATGATAAATAGATATTTTAATACTTGGTTAGATGATTCGATAAAAAATATTGGTAGATTTACATGATAACTAAGATCATTTTTTATCATTTTATTGAATTTTAGAAACTAATCTTAGGTATGCGTATCTGAAAATTTCCTATTATTTTTTACAATTGTTTTTTTCGATCAAATAGTTATCAATAAATGGAGAATTTATTATTTCTATTATATGTTTTTCTATTCTAAATTTATTTGTATATATATATTTAAATGTTTATGGGTGTGTATATAATAACACTTTATATTATGATCTTAGTTAATTAATGGGTCATAATTGGATAAATTTATAAATTTCCATTAATGAATATGAAAAAGGATTTGACAATGCCTTGGAATTTCCCTAATTAATTATTCAAACCAATGATCTAATTTTCTATCAATGTGTGAAGTGTTTGAATATTATAACGTTAAATTCCATAGAAATAAAAAGTCACATAATTTTCTATATTTCTAATCATAATTATACAAATTGGATATGGCGTGGTAAAATAATAGAATATTAAACATCTAATTTTGATGAAAATATTCAGCATGGCATAGAGGATTGTATTGAAAAATTAATTCATGATATAGGCATTGAAATAATAAAAAAGAATAATTGTTGAATAATAGTATAAAGATGTTGAGAAACAAATATTCTCATGTTGGACTAAATTTATAGTGTTATTCATTATTATGAAATTAATTAACTTGATGTCAGAAAATGGGTGGAGTGATACAAGTTTCTCTGAATTTTTTGAACTCATAAAAACGCTTCTTCCAAAAGACAATGTGCTTCTAGATTCCAATTCTAATGAAAAGAAAATATTATTCCAAACTAGATTAGAGTATAAAAACATATATATCATGACCCCCTCCTTACAATAATATTATAATTATGGGAGAGAGATAATGACCCCTGATTCCTCCTTCAAGTAGGCCCCAGGTTGGATACTAGAACCAACTATGTACTAGTCTCAGAATATAGAAAGAATTACCCTATAAAAAGAAACAATATCAGAAGATAGAATTAATCATCCAAAAATAACTTCATGACAAAATATAAAAGAGAATCCCAAACCATCTCATATGCATGTATAAATAAAAAAAATGCAAGAGTCTCCAAAGTGCATACCAAAAAGTAATTCTAATATAGCTACACATCAAATTTCAAGGATCTGAGATAGTAAGTTCTAGAACGGTCCATGAAATCCTCCTGGAAACCTAGAAACATCTTTATATACATAGGGTGACCATACAAGTATACTTTTTATGAAAACCATAGTCTCTTATACACGTGTGAAAGAATCTTACTAATGTACCTATAAGAAAACAAAAGAACCAAACAACACCTATAATGGTATACTAAGTATCCCAACCTCACCAAGGCATGCTCACCAAATAACAAACATTAATTAAAATAATTTATATTAAATCACATCAATGATAGGGTACCCGGCACCACTTTCCCACCAATTAGTCTCTCTCACACCTCAATGGAAAATGTCCTGACACTCCCAAATCTTATGAATATACCACATCACATACTGTATGCACAAACATATTCATAATAACACAACCTAACCACAAAAACCTAGGCCTCACATCACATCCCACATGCACACACTTGGGCCACACAACATGTCTCACCCGCACACACATGGGCCTCAAAACACCTCACATTTCATCCTTAAGACACCTAAGAATGCACATCACAACTCATCCCGATGATATCTGGGAAATAACATCACAACCCAACCTGAAGACACATAGAACAAAACTTCAAAACTAATCATGACAACACTTAGGATACCACATCTCATTACATCTTTTCCAAAGAATCTTGGGTTATCATCACTTGGAAGAGGGAGCAAGGGAGAGCTGGTGGCTAGTCATCAATCCTCCCACCAGGTTGTTGGGAAGGACATCCCCACATGACGATGTAGGTGTTCATCACATAGTTCTCATCATGGATGGGGGTACATATAGAAATAAAAATATTATATAGTGAAGACATATATACAGAGAGATTGAGGGAAAATCACACAAGCCCAACCTAGGATTTTACAAAAGAATCACTAACCAACCGATGATTTCCCCAGTTTGATACTACCTATAAATGAATATATTTCTATCTACAATAGTCATTTTAGAACTTGGAGATCCTTTATAATCTAATACAACGTCACATTTCCTCCATGTTTAATAACCATTCGTTTTATTATTTATCATAAACCACTTTTAATCACACAACCCATAATTTCATTTTCCATTAAAAAAATTCTTCCTATTGACCAAGGAAACTCATTACATTTTAAACATTATTAACCAATAATTTATTACATCACTAATTTGGAATATATCATAAATCAACCATATATCATGAGAAAACTATCAACCAAAACAAAAAAACCTTGCTGGCCTAAATGCACAGCCAAACAACAACCACCTCACCGCCCTAAAATAACGGCCCACAAAATATCATCCCCATAATACCAAACCACACATTGTCTTAACATAAGTATAGCCACACATATCATATCACATCAAGAACATTTTTCATATTTTTAAAGTGTATTTTATCACATTCCACTCTTTTTCATTGGGATATTATCACCGAAGTAAAAATATTTGGGCAAACATTTTATTATCCAAATATACATGATTATAAAATTTCTATTTTAGGGTGATACCAAACAATCCCAAAAGTCACAAAAGTCACAATACATATATCCAATGCTAACAAATCCCCCAATGTCCAAACTTTTTAGTGGGTCATCAGGCCCAAATAATCTAAAATATAACAACTAATATTAAGCAGTAAAATACTATGAATAAATTCCCCTTTTCCCTTTCAATTTCAATTATCCAATCCTTTATCTTTAATTAAGTCAGAACAACCCTAAATCTTAGGTGAAAAAAAGAAAACACCTCTCACATGATGCACAATAAAGAGAAAATAGGTAAACACTACCTCAAATAATCTTTTCAACTCGTTGCGCACTGCAAGGAAAAGAACAATGCCCATAATCCACTAATGCACCACGAGAAAACATAAATCAACCTATACTGCATAAAAAATCATCAAAATGTGACCCAAACACACAACCTAAACCAAATCATTAAATTGAAGTGAAACCCCAAAGAATAATGGAAGGGTTTCGATGAGAATGATAAGATAATTCACTGTGGATCAAAGATGGAATCCCAAGGATAAAACCCCGTCAAATGTAATCTAAAAATGCCTGAAAGGGGTGTCATTGGCAACCTAGAACAAGAGAGATCATAGGGTTTGAGGAAAACCTGATCACCCTATAGTGTTTTATTAGTGATTTACATGACATTTAATCCCATTTTATATCATGTAATCCTTGGGGTAATGTTCCTCTGAAAAATGTGTCGCCTTTTTATTATTTAACCCCAAAAGCTTACACATTGAGAACTATCCTTGGACAAGCCATGAAACCAACTTTCACATTGTTTAATACCCTTGCAAAAACTATATTTCATAAAGTATCTATTTTTCACATCTATCCTTCATCGAAACCTCCACCGAATACCTAAAACCACCGAAACTAGTAATGTAACGAATTAGGAGGGCACAAACTGTTACATTTGATACATATCCATTGATTTTCAGCCTCGATAATTTAAAAGAAAGACTAGAAAAATGAGGGGTCTAAACAACCACTCTGCGAGATGCCTCTTAAGAGTATCTTCACACCTCAAACGCTACCACCAGCCAAACATGCCAAACCAAATGACCACAAAACACACTACAAAGCCACATCACCAAAACCATAAGCCGCCTCCTCTCACACAAACACACAACCTCCCAACCACTTCTCAGCCATCTCAACCTCCACATAAACCAAAACAAAAACTACAACAACAAATGAACTAAACCATCCCAATAAAAAATATCAGAGAAATGTTTCTTCCATGTTAACATATTATCTACTCTTAGCCACAGAAACATTCATGCATGGGATTAATCAAATCATAGTTTATGTTCCTGGATTATGAATTATTCACTACCCTTTTCACATGTCAGGAATTTATCACACATCCCACCAAAAATATCCAAACCAAGTAAAATAGATCATCTTGTAAAACCAATTGATCCAAACATCACATCACCAAGAAAAGAAAAATTATAAAAAACTCAAGGTACTAGGCATGCATTTTCATCTCTTGATCCCAAGTACTCTTCTCCAAGAAATCATTCTTCCACAACACATTAACCAATTAAATGGTCCATCATTAAAACACCTTATCTTTAGAGTCTTGGATATCTAATGGATTCTAAATGAACATCATATCATCATCCATATCCAATTATCCCCATTCAATTACATGAGAGCCCTCATGAATATACCAAAGAAATTGAGATACATGGAAGAAGTCATGGATCTACTCCAACCACGGTGGTAAGTCCAACCGATAAAACACTAAACCAACTCACCCCAACACCTCAATGGTCCCAACAAACCTAGGAGAAATCTTACTCCATCTTCCAAAACTCTTCTTCTCATGTCGATGGGAAACCATCATGAACACGTGGTCTTCAACCTCGAACTATAGTGGCCTCCTAGTACAACTAGAATAAGACTTTTTCCAGTACTACACTACCTTCATCCTCTCAAGAACAATATGAACATTCACAATCATGATCTACACCACATTGGGACCAAGAATGACTCTCTCCCCATCCTCTTTCTAGCATAATAGATAACAAAATTTTCTCTCATAAAAAAACTCAAATGGGGTCATTCCAATTGAAGTGTGATAATTATTATTATAATTAAATTCTACCAATGGTAGGTGTCATACATAAGACCCACCAAAGTCCAAGATTCACACCTAGAACACATACTCAAACATCTAGACAGTTCGTGATATTTGGATACTAGTCTGATGGTGGAAAGAAGTGTTGAGTCATAACTGAGTTCCAAAATAATGTTACAATACCCTCAAGACACATGAGAAATAATGTGTGTACCTATCTGAGATAATGGACCTCATTACTCCATGAAACCAAAACACTTGATCCATGCACCTCTTATCTAATGTATCCACCATGCCCAACTCCTAGATCACTATGATGTGGGACAATTACATAAACTGATATACTATCGCCCAGAAATAATCACAACCCCCTACATTCTGGGTAACCCTATAATAAAATTCATCAAGGTTTCATCCCATTTCCATTTAGGAATATCCAAGGGTTGCAATAATCCACCGGTAACATGATGCTCTACTATTACCTATTAAAAAACCAATCTCTTTTCCACCAACACCACCACTGCATGTTTTATCCAGGGACACCAAAATTTCATCCTCAATCCATGGTACATCATTTAAATAACTTGGTGTAGTGCCAAAGTTGAGCTATGAAACTCATAAAGAACCCCTTGTACATTTCTACTAGGATAAATAGCCTTCCACGAAACAACATCTGGTTTTGACCATCCTCTTACCACCCCTTCAATAAAATTTGGTGCCCTAGAACCAACTAGTTTTACATTGATTACATTGAAATTTAATGTATTTGAATATTAAACATTTTATTACATATTGTTCATTGTTTTGCATGAATATGATGTAATAAGTTCCTAGATTTTTTATTGTATTGACAAGGACATGGCAATTCCCCACTATGATGAGAACCTTGAAATGCTATAACAGTATTCTTAAGTTTAGTTATACGATTGGATGACATACTATAATGTGACACATTGCATGAAAACCATCAGTTGTGAGTACTCGTAAGTAGATGAGACATTCTCTCATGAAGTTCACACATGGTAATCTCCATGGTATGATATTATGAGAATAGATCTGCCAGTAATAATTCTGCATTCTTTGGTGTCATCATATATTTCTATCTACAAGCATGTGTAATGATCCTTATAATTTTAGATTATCATTAATACATGTCATGACTCGCGCACTTTGATTTACTGATGAAAACTGTCATGCAGACAGTTGGCAGGAAGTAGTGTATTTTGGGTGCGTCATGAGAGGCATTTTATTAATGGATAAGAAAAGGATGGATTTTTCTCTTCTATTTATGGAAGTTGATATCTCATACCTTTGATTGAAATAGAACCATCATGCGAAATTCCATGTCCATGGTTTAAGGATGAGTTTATCTCAGGTATTCAAAGAACGATGTATCAAGCATAAAAGTTAATGACACTATCATGAAACCAACTTGATGATATATTGTGAAAATGGGATTATATTACACAGTAAGTGTTTGTATGTGGATGTTGTTGTTGCGACATTAAGTTCTTTCTCTTGGGTGCCTTGACCCATTGTGAGACAGTACTCTTTGACTTTAGGTAAGACTGCCAAATGCCAATGATAAAGAATCCAAAAGAGTCACACATAAAGTGTTTCTGGGGGTCTCGGTTAAATTCAATTTGAATTTAATTAATAAATATTATTCTGAAGACAATGAAATAATTTTATTCATGTTAAAATTATTGCATAAATTAAATAAATAGTTTTTCACCGGATTGTGGGTAAAATATATTTATTTATTTTATTGAACATTTAATAAATATTTATTTAATTGTTTGTAAATAAATTATTTATTTAAGAGAATAAATTATTTATTTATTTATTCAAGTGTTCAATAAATGGTAGTGGAGTTAGAGAGAACCAAGGATGGTCTGGTAGTAAAATAATTATTTTTGAGATTATAAATAATTATTTAACTAGTAGGAACAAATTTAAATAACGCTACTATTATTTTATGATGTGTAATTTTATTTATAATTCCATTTTGCGCAAGTTAGAACATCATAACTAATGAGGTGGTATTATTATTAATAGCACGAGTTTTCTCTAATGTTATTAATGTATTTAATTGTTGTTATAGAAATAAATATTTTTAACTGAAACCTCGAGTCAATAAATAGACACATACGTCTATTGTTCCATGTACCGAACCACATGATAGCTAGAAGAATTGAGAATTGTTGAGCTAAACAATTTCTCTCTAAAATCCTCTTCCCACCCCTCTCAAGAATGAGGGATTTTCTTCAAGGCCGAAGAACGAGAGATCAAAAATGACCGACACAAGACACTCTCTTTGTCGTGCTAGCACCCTGAGAACAATCAGTGTCGATTGGAGGCCATCAGAGCACATGTGGATCACCGCTAGATGGATTCTATCTTGGATGATTAAAATCACAACAAGATAATCTGGAAGGGCCATTCTGGATGATCAACTTCATCAACGATGAAAATAATGAAGATCCAGGTATTATTTTCTTTATGAAATTATTAAATTAATTATAAGCATGTTTTCCAAAATTCTCTATAAAGGTTTTGAGACTCTTCCTTCTTTATCTAAATCTTTGATTATATTCCATGGAGACTAGTTTTCATCGTCATATTGATCCCAAAATAATCATTGATCATGGTAAATATAAGAGTTGGGTTTCGTCCTAACCATGCTTCTGCTACACCCGGAACCTTCAAGTGGTATCAAAGGGAGGTTACATTATAGTTTATAATTGTTTAAAAACTTCTTTGATGATTTACGCATTTAATAATTTAGTTATTTCGATTCAAGTTAATCTTTCTACAAATATGAATCTCAAGATCTGTTCCTCCTCTATCATTTCTCAGTTACCTAACAGAAATGTCATTTTCTTTTAATTTGGATAAAAATAAAATAGAGGATCTCATCTGGAGGTGCCAAAGGTTCTTGGCCATACAACACAAGAACACACGATGTGTATTCAGCAGTAAACACCGTGTAGGCAAGGTTCAATGCAACTAGTCTTATCCTCAAAACCAAGTCATTTCATTGGAGTTTTTCTAAGTCATAATGACTTCATGTGTTGACTTGGAATTGGCAGAACACGGTTTCTAGATTACACACCATGTGGCCCCCTAGACACGACATGTAGTCCCTTTGGGTTAGGGTAGGACCGTGTACCTTGTACAAATTTTTCCTGGCTAGAGACTGTTAAATGAGGAACTACATGGCGTGTAGCCTACTGGACACACCGTGTACTCCAAATATTTCTTAAGTACACTCACACGCCATTTCCCCGGGCGTGTACTTCGGATGGACGGTGAAAAATATTGCATGTCATGTAGTTAGAAATACAAGTTGTATACTCATCCAAATTACACAGATTTATTAAAATTTACTATTATATTATAAAAACCCTTGAGACGTGTACCATTGTATAGGCGTAAAGGTGAGGCACAACAAGTGATAGGTGTTTTATATATATGTGTTTAATTTTACATCTATGTAATGTACATTTCTACTCTATGGGTAGTTATGAATAAAAATTCACCGGGATGCCTCTAAGGAACAAGTTACATATAAAGACAATTTTAAATGATTTTTTTAGTTTAAAATTATATTGATGAGAATCTCATGGAGTTTCATAAAAGTGTTTAATATTAAAGGATTTATTTAATAAATATGATAATTAATTTATTTGAGTGTGATTTATCATAAACAAGAGCAATTAAATAATTTAGTTCTAGTTTTATTTATGTGTAAATATCTTTGCGTGTATGGATGATCATGAGTTTGACTAACGCCTTTGTATGTGGATGGTTTCTTTTAATTTTTTTATTTAAATTAAAATTTTTGGCCTCCATTCCTTCTCATTATTAATATATATGGCATGCGTGCCCGAGGATTATTTTATGTAAAACCCCTATTTACCCCTCACCTGAATGTGAGTTAAAAAAATGGGCATTTCTATTGGACGAGACTCCCATGCTAGTGTAGGATGTTCAAGCTAGATAAAATACAAAACCAATCCCATGAGATATAGAGGGGGATAAGTGGAAAGCCGTAAACACGAACCCAAAATGGTCAAGAAGTTTCTACCCTAGGTCAGGGTTATTTTATCAACCACTTGATAAACTAACCATTAGAAAAGATCATGATCATTATATTTATTTTATTTAAATTAGTTGCATGGTTTATCATTATTTAATGTGTTATCATGGTCACATAATTAATGAATTAAACAAGCATGCAAGATAGAACTAAAATAAACAAGAATTATGTGTAAAACTTATCAAGACATGGTTAATCACTTAAGTAAGTTCCACATAATATTAAAAAGCATGTGATAATGATAATAATCAATTCATCGATAAGAGATAACAATCGCTCTAATAAAATATTAAGTCATACCAAGCCTTCTGTAACTTCATTAAGGGAAAAACTCAAAAAAAATATGTGTTTGACCAACCCATTTTGGGACACATACATTTATATAGGAAGCCCTTATATAAGGTTTCGGGTTGACTTACCCATATTACCTCAATAGTAGTATCCCTTGCTGGACATGGTGTAATATTGGAGGCATGATTTTAGGAAATCAAAAGTCATGATTTCAAGATTGGGGAGTCCACTGAACAGATCAAAGAGCTGTAGGCCTGCAGTTGGCAAAGACCACCCTAGATAAATACCTTATAATAGATTGACCAACCCTTTTGGGGTTATGCAAAGGGGAATATATATCCTCTCCACTAGAATTTCATGACTAAGGGATATTCTAAGTTCAATGGTGAGGTCCATTAGGACTTAATAAAATAGTTTTATACCAAATAAAAAAATTTATTCCTCATAAAATGAAATCCATAAAGTACAAATGATCTACTCTTTTAATTTTATAATAAAATTGAAAATATCTTTAGCCACACTATCCCTATGATCAATTATAGATAAAGACAACATCCTTGCCAAATGTAACTTATAGTAATGGTTTAGATGCCTTCGGATTATCCTATTCCATGAACATAAGTCTTATATTCTGGAGACAACATTACTTTATCCTCCTTCCAAAGTGTTGAGTGATGAGGATTTCCTGGTATATAAGAAACATATGAATAACGCGTTTGACATTCAATGATTGATGATATCATCTGTATCTAGTGAGCTGATGATGTCTCTTGAAAACATGGATTCTTATAGAATTCTTGAGCACCTCCATTGTCTTTACAAGGAGAGAGAAAGATAGTAAAGGTTTGAGATATCTAAGGCACTCTTTCAAAGTAATCTTGGAGAAGGTACCCCAGCTGGGCCTCATGTAGTAAAGCTCATTGGGTACATTGAGCGCCTAGAAGTTCTAGGGTTTAAACTTCCTGATGAACTGGGCACCGATCTCATTCTCGCATCACTCCCTCAAATATTCTCTAAAATTGCTGTCAATTTCAATGTGAACAACATTGAGAAGTCTCTATCTGATCTTATTATTACTCATTCACCAAGTTGAAAAATATATGAAGCGTGAAAATCCTTATGTACATATGGTGAATAAGAGGAATGTGAAGGGGAAGATATTTAAGAAAAAATCTTCTTCATGACTTTCTAGGAAAAGGAAGATCAAAGGGGAGTCAAAGTAAGAAGAGGTTTTTTGTTTCGCATGTGGCAAGAAGGGCAACTGGAAGAAGAACTTCACCCAGACTAAGATGCATTGAGAAGCTTCAGGTACATTTGATATCCAGTGAAATATATTTTTTTCAACAAATTTGTTATTAGATATAGCTTGTGGTGCTCACATATGTATCAAAATACATAAACCAAGTAGATTTTGGAAGATTGACCGATGTGAGGTAGATCTACGAGTAGCCAATGGGGCCAGACTTGCTATTGGAACTGTTGAGGACTACCACCTCATGTTTCCAACTTGGATGACACTGGTGTTAAAGGGTTGTTATTTTGTGTCTTCTATTACTAAATTTTTTTTTTGTATCCATATTAGATACAGATGGATTTTTTTCATGTTTGGAAACAAATGTTGCTATTTTTATAAAGATATCATTTTTTTGTAGGACACATTTATACAACGGCCTTTACATGTTGGATTACACAAAATAATTAATTAAAATTGATGAAAAAGATACTTCACATGACTCATACCAAACCCAAATTTGGCATCACCGGCTAGGTCATGTAAACGAGAAATGCTTGACGAAATTACATCAAGATGGATATTTAGATTCTTTAGAACTAAAACCACTTGGTGTATGTCATGCATGTTTAAAAATCAAAATGACCAAATCCCCATTTAGTGGGAATGGTGAAAGGGATAAAGAACTTCTTGAATTGGTTCATAACACTGTGTGTAGACCATTTTCATTTGAAGTATGGGTAGGGAACTCATACTTGATAACTTTTAGTTATGAATTTAGTAGATATGGATATATCTACTTAATTAGGTGTAATTCATGTTGTTTTGATAACTTCAAAGAATACAAGAATGAAGTTGAGAACTAGATTGATAAGAGGATTAAGAGTCTTTTATCATAATGAGGTAGCGAATATCTTAATCAAGACATCATTGATTACTTATGTAGATTTGGAATCCTATCCCAACTCACTACTCCATGCACGCCCCAGTGGAATGGTGTCAGCAAATGGAGGAACTGCACCCTGCTGGACATAGTGAGATCATTGATGATTCATTCGAGTCTTCTATTATCCTTTTGGGGATATTCTTTACAAAAACAATGCATACATACTGAACCACATACCAACTAAATCGATAAATGGTATTCCATACGAGTTCTAGAGTGGAAACAAATGCATATTATCAAATTTACATGTGTGCGGAAGTGACTCTTTTGTTAAGTCCTCTTCAGGTAACAAACATGCACACAGAGGCACAAAGTGTACCTCTATAGAATACCCTAAGAAAACAAGGAGATATTACCAATACAACCCCTCAGACAACAATTTTATACTAGAAAAAGACACTATATTCTTTGAGAGTGAGGACATCTCTAAAATAGATAGTGGGACCGAGATAAACTTCGATGAAGTTGAGGCTCATAGTTCACAAGAGTTGGTATAGGAATAGATTCCACAAAGCCCCATGGAAGAAAGAACTATTCTAGAGACACAACAACTATGTATGTGGGAAAGAGAGGTTAAAGAACTAGAAGAGTACAATTTTGTAGTTATCAAGAATGGTGAATCATTATTATTTGACAATAATGATCTTATAACCTATATGGAAGAAGTAAGTGGCGCAGATGTTGCCAAGTGGAAAGAATACATGAATTCTGAAATAGATTCCATTTACCAAAACCAAGTTTGGATTTTGGTAGATCATCCATTTGATGTAAAGCTTGTTTGTTAGTAATGGGTATTCAAGAATAAACTAGACAATGAAGGACAAGTCAGCACTTATAAGGTATGAATGGTTTTATAAAGGTTCAAACATCATCAAGGCATTGACTACAATGAAAACTTTTTACCAGTCGCAATTCGGAAATCCATTAGAATTCAATTGGACATTGCCTCTTACCATGACTATGAGATTTTTCATATGGATGTCAAAACAAACTTTCTTAATGCGAAACTTCGGGAATATTTATACATGACACAACCTGAAGGGTTTATTACTCCAAAGGATGCTAATAAGGTATGCAAGTTTCAAAAATAAATTTATAGATTAAAGAAAGCATTCAGGTCATGGAACATTTGTTTCGATCAAGCCATAATAAAATTTGCTTTTATCAAGTCCTAATGTGAGACTAGTATAAATTGTTTAGTGGGAGTGCAGTCATTTTTCTAATAGTATATGTTGATGACATATTATTTATTGGAAATGAGATACTAGTCTTATAGTCTGTTAAGGCATGGTTGAATCAATTCTTCTCCATGAAGGACTTGGGAGAGGAATCATATATTCATAAGATCAAGATCCATCATGATATATACATGAGATTTTTGGGCCTAAGTCAAGGTACATACATTGATAAGATACTGAAGGGATTCTGTATGGAAAAATCCAAGTAGGGATTGTTTCCACCATCACATGGCATTCATCATTTTAAGAGAATGTGTCCTCAGAAACATGAGGAAATAATGATAATGGCAAGGACTCCATACACATCAGTGATTGGGTCAGTTAGGTATTCCATGTTATATACTAGGATGAATTTCACCTACTCATTGAGTGTGGAAGGAAGATATCAAGTTGACATAGGTGACCACCATTGGATGGCAGTCAAGACAATCCAAAAGTATCTGAGACATACTAAGGATATGTTCCTATTTAATGGAGGAGATGAGGAACTAGTCATTAAAGGATATGTAGATTATAGTTTCCAGACTGATCAAGATGACGTGAAGTCACAAAAAGGATACATCTTCACCATGAATGGAGGTGCAGTGAGCTTAATGAGCTCAAAGAAGAGTGTGGTTTCCTATTCTAAAGCAATGTCTAAGTATATCGTAGCTTCAGAGGTTGCTAAAAAAGAAGTTTTTATATGAAGATTCATCCAGGATCTAGATGTGAAACCTAGCAGTATAGATCCCATCACATTGTACAGTGATAATTCTGTAGCAGTGACTCTCGCAAAAGAGCCAAGGTCACATTAGCGGACGAATCACATACTTCGGAAGTATCGTATCTTGAGGGATTTTTCTAAGAGGGGTGAATTTTCAAGGAGTAGTATTTCCACAGAAGATAACTTGGAGGAACCCTTGAATAAATCATTGAGTTAGCAGAAATATGATCACCATGTGTGGTCTAGCAGACTAAAAGTCATAGGTAGATTTCTCTAGTCCAATTGGGAGTTTGTAATAGTTGGTGTCATAGAACCAATTGGTTGTACTTTTATTACACGTAAATTTAATGTATTTAAATATAAAACATCTTATTACATATTGTTCATTGTTTTTCATGAATATAATGTAATAATGCCTTAGATTATTTTTTGCACTGATAAGGTCATGGAAGTTCCCTACTATGATGGGAACCTTGAAATGCTGTAAAAAAAAATCTTATGTTTAGTTCTATGGTTGGATGACAAACTGTGATGGGACAAATAGCATGTAGACCATCAGGTGTGAGTACTAGCAAGAATATTAGACTTCCTCTCATGAAGTTCTCACTTGGTAATCTCCAAGAAAGGATATTATGAGAACAGACCCGCCAGTAAGAATTTCGCATGTTTTGGTGCCATTAGATATTTCTATCTGCAAGCATGTTTAATGATCCTTATACATTAAGATTATCATCCATACGTCTCACGAATTTCACAAATTCATTTAATGATTAAAACCGTCACATAGATAGTTTTCGGGAAGTAGTGTGTGTTGGGTGCGTCACGAGTGGCATGTTATTAATGGATAAGTCTAGGAAGGATTTGTCTCTTCCATTTATAGAAGATGATATCTCAGACCATAGATTAAAATAGAAGCGTCGTGCAAAATTCCATTACCATGGTGTAACGATGAGTTTATTTCAGGTAGTCAAAGAATTATGTACCAAGCATAAAAGTTGATGACACTATCATGAAACCTACTTGATGAGATATTACGACAACGGGATTATATTACATAGTGAGTGACCATATGTGTATGTTATTGTTTTGACATTAAGTTCTTTTTCATTGGTTCCTTGACCTGTTAGTTGATAGAACTCATTGAGTTTAGGCAAGCTTACCTAATTCCAATGAGAAAGAATCTTAGAGGGGCGCACACTAAGTGTTTCTGGTCATCTCAGTTAAATTATATTTGAATTTAATTCATAAATATTATTTTCAAGAAAATGGAATAATTTTATTCAATTTAAAATGATAACATAAATTAAATAAAAATTTATTCAGCAGATTGTGGGTAAAATATGTTTATTTATTTTATTGAAAATTTAATAAATATTTTTTACTAGTTTTTAAATAATATATTTATTTCATAGAATAAAATATTTATTTATTTATTCAGGTGTTCAATAAGTGGATGTGGAGTTCGAGCGGACCAAGTCCAGTCCGGTAGTAAAATAATTATTTGCAAGATGATAAATAATTTTTAAACTAGTTGGAAAAAATTAAAATAACGCTACTATTATTTTGTGACACCAAATTTTATTTATAATTACGTTTTTCACAAGATGGAAGACCCTAAATAATGAAACAATATTATTATTAATAGAATTAGTTTTTCCTATGGTTATGAATGTATTTAATTGTTGTTATGAAATTAAATATTGTAACTGAAGCCTCATGTCAATAAATAGGCACATACATCTATTGTTCCATGTACTGAACCACACACCTAGTGAATTGAGAATTTTTCAGCTAAATTTTTTTATCTCTAATCCTATTCCTACCCCTCTCAAGAATGAGAGAAGTTCTTCAAATATTAAGAAAAAGTGATCAAAAACGACTAATCCAAGACACTCGTTTTTCCTCGCTAGCACTAGAAGAAAAAGTTGTTTCGATCGGAGTCCATCGGAGCACGTGTGGATCACCAATAAAGGGATTCTATTTTGGATCTTTTCAAGGAAAACAAGATATTCTAGAAGGGTCATTCCAGATGATCAACATCATCAACAAAGAAAATATCGAAGATCGAGGTATTATTTTCTGAAAGAAATTAATTAAATTAATTATATACACGATGTCCAAGATTATCTCTAAAGGTTTCGGGCCTCTTTATTCTTTATCTAAATATTTAATTATCTTCCTTATAGTTTGGAATGTATCACCGTATTGATCAAATAATAATCATTTATCAGGGTAAAGAATCAATGTTGGGTTCTGTCCAAACCACACTTCCGCTACGTCGGGAACCTTCACCTTCATAGTATCACCACGGCCAAAACAATCACAAATCACCTCGACCTCTGAGTTTCCCCACTGATACTCCTAAACTGATTTTTTTTAGAAAATATTACACTCTCATCTAAAACAAATAACCTCTACCACAATTCACTATTGCATTAATGTGCAAGGCATCCAACTCCTCTGTTTCTCTCCCAGGCTCCCCAAACTCCTGAACAAAACCATTCCATGAATTCCTACTCAATGTATTTGCCACAACATTCCCCTTTATTAAGGTGTAGTAAAAATCACAATCATAATCCTCAAGATACTCAATCCTCCTCCAATTCCTCAAGTCTAAATCACATTGAGAAAAGATATACCTAAAGCTATTTTTGATATGTGAAGACCACAATGTGATCCCCAATGAGGTAATGTCACCACAACATTAGCATGAACGCATCTACTGCCAGATCTAGATTATAGGTGTCATGTTTATGCTCATGGTGACATAACTTCCTAGACCAATAAGAGATCACCACTCATTGCTGCATCAGCACAAAACCCAATCCCAGATGGGAAGAATCACAAAACACCTCAAATATCACCCCTTCCTCAAGAAACTAAATCACTGGATAACTAACCAACATTCCATTCAGGTAACCAAATGATTACTGGTACATATCAATCTATATTAACTCTTGGCCTTTGGTAGTAAAACATCTCAACGGGGTAGAAACTTGAGGGTAATCAGGCACAATCCTCTGAAAATAAACTAAAATAACCAAAAAAAACTACCAACCTTTTCCACATTCAAGGGTGATACCCAAGAAAAACCCACATTAACTTTATATTTGTCAACTCTCATACCCTACTAAGACACCACATGAATGAGAAAATGAACCTATCGTATCTACAACTCACACATGGAAAACATTCATAGAATTAGTGGTGTTGAAGAACCCACAAGATAGTTTTGAGATGCTTGGCATGATCCTCCCCTGACATCGAGTAGATCAATATATCATCGATGAATATGATGACAAAAAGGGCTAGGAA
Organism: Viscum album; assembly: GCA_963277665.1. NCBI lineage: Eukaryota > Viridiplantae > Streptophyta > Magnoliopsida > Santalales > Viscaceae > Viscum > Viscum album. The sequence goes on along the minus strand of OY728132.1, from coordinate 1,040,781,464 downwards.
CTTGCAGAAAATGGACTTCATAAGCCCCTTGAACATAGTCAGTGCATTCATAACATTGAACGGCATGACTACAAACTCAAAGTGCCTATACATGAATCAGAAGGTTGTCTCTAGGATATATACATACTTCTACATCAACTGTTGATATTCACACCAAAGATCAATCATAGAACACCAACACTCCCCTCTCAACTGGTTTAAAAGACAGCATTTCCTTGGAAGAGGGTATTGGTTCATGACCATCACCTGATTCAACCTTCGATAGTCTATAAAAAACCTTAGACTACCATCCACCTTTTTAGAGAATAGCACTAGATCACCCCATGATGACACCGTCGTCCTGCTGAAACCCTTCAGAATCATATAATATATCTAAATCACGAAGTCTTACAACTTATAATGTTTCATCGTATAAGGATCCATTGAAATAAAAGAAGCATTAGGCTTCAAGTCTATTCTGAACTCAACATCACATCGAGGGAGAAGCATCACAACCTCTATAGTAAAAAAATCTATGAACATCCCATTGATCTAGGGAACCTATACAATCCTAGGGTCTACGAATTCCACCAAAAACTCGAACATCAAGGAAATTAGTGTCTCCACATGCCAATTGCACACATGAAAACTCCATTCATCAAAGAAAACCACATGGTGGCTATCCACATCCAAGAACATGACACCCCTCTATAATATGTTGACCGCACCACATATGGAATACAACTAGTCGATGTCATGGATTACATCATATGACTGAATCTATTGAAATAAAGGAACCTCAAGGGATTGATATGGACCCATCATCAATATACACCCCTGAAACACATCAAACAAGTTAGACTAGCATCCAACTTGCATAGTCAACAATAGGGTTATGAGTAGCCGCTCTAAAACTAGTCTCATAACATGGGATAGATTTGGTATAACAAAGGAGTGAAAATATCCAAAATTATTAGACCAACAAACAAGATAACTTAACTTACTAATCATACATTTGATTATCTATGGACCCTCTAGAACTGCAGTTTCCACTGCATGAAACTGAACATTCCCAACTCCTCTACCTCTCTCATGATGACCACCACCATAACCATGCTCATGTCGTGGTCTCTGAACACAAGGAACATCCTAAGGTCTGCCTCTACCTACACAATATTCCCATAGTAGAGTATAATCCAACTGCCCTGATTGTTGAAACAATGTCACTGGTAACTATTGCTGAGTTTGACATTGAACCAATCCACCTCCACCTAACTAAGCTCGAGTAGCCACTATTCACTGGTTCTTAGGATGGTTGGGAACCCCACAAAAGAAACACATCATTACAAACCCCATAAAAAGCACATATAGAAAAAGGTCGAAAGGTAAGCATCTTAGTTAGACTCCCTTCTTGTCAAAACCTCAAAGATCCTAGTGCCTATGACCTATTAGAGATAACTCTACCCCTCGAGGAACCCTGTTGGTTCCCCTCTCACAAAAAACGACTTCACGAGTATAGTCTCTTGATCATTTCATCCCATTTTTGAACATCCATGTACATAGGAAATGAAAAAGGTGTAACTTCATATTGGATAGAAGGATGGTGTGCCTCCTCAAGAGGTCTCACAAAAGACTCCTCATAAGGAAAAAGATCTAGGGAAATGAAGAAGATTCTTGAACATGATTCCCATATCCCACACTGACATGATCCCACGCTGAAGATAATAAGTCTCCGTTCTCTTCACTGCCTTCATGATTGACAAAATAAACTCTTCCAAAAACTCTTTTAGGAAGTCAACCCACAAAACATTTACCTCCTTCCTCTGTTCCAGATACATCATCCACCACTAATGCGTAGATCCTCTGATGTGAATATCTACCAAAAGGAACTTATAATTCATCAGGGCATAGATCAAAATAAATGTCATCTCAATATCCTCCAACCAACTCTCTTTCTCCACATTTCAAACACTTCCCTTGTACTTCCCCAAATTTTTCTTCTAGAAATCACACAATGCCTTCTACCACTGATCCTCCTCCCCAACAAGATCAACACTAAAATGATCAACCGAATCATCTTCTTGAAACTCAAATTCCTAATCTAAATGCACACAATGAATAGAACCCATAGATAAAAGGAAAACAAATATTTCATAAGCCTGGTAGTGTGGAGTTTTATTTGGATACATTTTAATTCATTTTATTTATTTCATTCATTTTAAACATCACAAAACAACCCAATTAAAATAGAAACACAAGTCATTGTGATGCATGTACCTCTCCTAGGTCTCTACTCTACATTTTAGTCCTTCTCACTTGGTCATTCGATATGTTTAGAGTCCATGCACTGGATCATGGGGGGCTAAAATCACATGTTCTAGACAGTCTCCCTAGATTATGTCGCATACCAAGGAAAAATTGAATTGTTTCCAGATAAACCCTTAAAAACCTCAGAGTGTCTAACTATAAACTTCATACTATCACTCAACCATGATATCTGATACCACTTTGTAATGACCCCATCCCTAGAAAGATACTACATTGAGGGGAGAGAGATAATGACCCCCTAAGTACCACCTCAAGTAGGTTTTAGGTTGGAGATTAGCACTGAGGGTATACAAATCTAAAAAATTGGGAGGCATTACCCTTTATAAGGAAACAAGATCAGGACATAGAATGAATCATCCAAAAACAACTCAAATACATAATATAAAATATAAGCCCAAACCACACCACGTGCATGTATAAATAAAACTAATTCAAGTAAAATTCTACAAAGAAAATACCCAAAAGTAAATCTAAAGCATCTATGCATCAACTGTCAAGGATATGATCTTGTAAGGTCCAACATAGTCCAAGAAAACCTCCTTGAAACCAAAAAAATAGTTTTATACATTTAGGGTGAGAATATAATTATACTCAGTAGGAAACCCAAACTCTCTCGTGCACACTTAAATTGATCATACTAATGCTTCTATGAGAAAAGAGTAGAATCAAACAACGCCTATGATGGTATACAAACACTCCCAGCCTCACCATGGAACACTCAAAAAATAACACACATCAACTAATAAAATACAATGTAAAGAACATCGATGATAGGGTATCCCAAACCACATTCCCAATAATTAACCACTCTCACACCCCAATGTAAAATTTCATTGTGCTACCACCTCTTTTGAATATACCACATCATGTCCCACCCACAAACACCTGGGCCTCAGAACACATCTCACTCGGACACACCTAGGCTTCACAGCAGATCCCACCCACACACACTTGGGACTCACAACACATCACATCTCATCAAAAAGACACTTGGTAAAGCACATCACAACTCATCCTAAAGGGACTTGGGAAAGCACCTCACAACTAATCTCGAAGAAACATAGGACACCACATCAAAACTCATCTCAGAGACACCTAAGATACAAAATCTGACCACATCCTACCAGAAAATGTTTCGATCTTCATTTCATAGAATAGGGAGTAGGGAAAAGTGGGTGTCTATCCATCCATTCTCCAACTAGGATGTTGGGAAGGACACCCCCCACATGACGATGCAGTTGTTCGACACATAGTTCTCAACTTGGGTAGGGTGTGTATAGAAATCATGATAATATACAGTGTATACATTTAGATATATATACATATATATACAAATACAAATACACACACACACACACCCACACACATATATATACTTGTATATATAGAGAGAGGGAAAATAACACAAGCCCAACCAATGGGTTTACAAACAAATCACTAACCAACCCATGACTTTTCCACTTTTCTACTACCTGTAAATACTTTTTTTAGTATCTATAATAGTCATTTCAGAAGGTAAATATCCATGATAATCTAATGCGGATTTACATTTCCTCCATGTTTAATTCCCATTCATTTTATTATTCTGTATCAACCACTTTTAATAACACATCCTATCATTTAATTTTATTAAAAAAATTACATCCCATTAACCAAAGAAACCCATGCCATTTCTAACATTATTAAAAATTCATTCATTCCATCACTACTCTAGAATATATAGGAAAGTAACCTCATATCTCAAGAAAGCTATCATCCTCAGAAAACACATCATATTACCCCAAAATCATGGAAAACCCACCACCACCACACCACCCAAAAATCATTTCCCACAAACCATCAGTGCCACAAGCCCAAAACACACATCACCATCCCACAAGTATGACCCTAGACATCACAATACATAAAGATCATTTTACAAATTTACAAAAAGGATTTTATCACATTCCACTTTATTTATTCGTGGAATTACCGCACAAGTCAATATACAAGGGAATCCATTTTAATATCCAAATATAGGTGATTAGCATATTTCTATTTTAGGGTGATACCAGACAATTATGATAGTCCCAACAGTCACAATACATATATCAAGTGTAAATAAATCCCCCAATGACTAAAATTTTTAGTGGGGCATATAGCCTGAACAATCCACAATATCATAAATAATATCAAGCTGTAAATGTATGTGATCAAACCCTTTTTCCCCTTTCGACATAAATTATCCCGTTCATTATATTTAATTAAGTTAAAACAACCAAAACTCATAGGTTAATAATATAAAACCACTTCTGCATGATACACAATAATGAGAAAAGAGTTAAACCCTACCTCAATGAAGATTTTCAACTTGCTGCTCACCACATTTAAGAGAAGAAAACCCACAAACCACAACAGCACCACATAAATACATGGATCAACCTATACTATATAAAAATATTATAAAAAAGTGTCACAAACACACAACCAAAACCAAATCATACCACCACATAGAAACCTAGATAAATAATGGAAGGGAACAAATAATAACGAGAGGATAAATCACCATGCATCGAAGATAGAATCCCAAGGATTGATCCCCATTGAAAAGAATCTCAAAATGCCTTAAATTTTAGTTTTTTTCCACCTATAATCAGAGAGATCATAGGGTTTTATGAAATCCCAATAACCCTACTGTAATATAGCAGCACAACATCAGAGATTTACATTACGTGTAATCCCCTTTCACATCATGTAATCCTTGGGGTTTAGTTCTGTTAAAAAACACCTGACTTTTTTATTATTTAACCCCAAAAACATACATGTTGTAAACTATCCTTGGACAAGACATGAAACCATCTTTCATGTTCTGTAATACACTTAAATGATAAGTATTTTCTATAGTAACTCTTATGTACCGCCAATATCCACTAGGAACTCTCAGAAGCTCCCCCAAAAACCTCCAACCACCAAAATCAAAAAAGTAATAGACTAGGAGGGAACATACCATTACAATACAATCTTTCCCCAATGATTGTGTGTTGTATAGTAATAAATATAAATGTTTGTAAAAATGTCCAAAATGCGGGACATGGCTGTATAATATGGATGGAAAATACAACTCTAATATATTCTAAAATAATACCCCCCCCCCCCCACTCCCAAAAACATTTATCCAATTTCCAATAATTCCTCAATTTAAGCTTCTATTTTCATATTCAAATGATGAATAATGGTTTAGATAACATATATATTAGTGAATTTTTTAAAGAAACTTACATCACCTTAGTGATTCACTATAATGGAATAGATTTTATAAAATATTACATGATTTCTGAAGGATATAAATCTTAGAATGGGACTATGATCAGATGGGATAAATCAATATATGAGCCTCAGTAGCCAACATAGTTTATGGCTTGTTTAATTGGATGTTTACAACATTTACCCATAAAAATTTATATAGCAAAAAAATATGTTAAGATGATCTTGATGATTTTTTTGAGAAAATTATCAAGGATCTGATATTGTTATTTTTTCACCATTTATTTATTATTTTGAATTTCTATAGGTGACAGGTGTTCCATTTTATTATGCATATAAGAAAGAGGAATTTCTTTTTCATGTTATTATAGTGTTCACTATGAATGAATTTCCTACATATGGAAACTTATATGGATTCATTTTTAAGTGACATAAATCTTGTCAAATTTATTAATAGAAATCATATTATAAATTATAGAATGAAAAAAATGTAGTGTATATATTACATCAAAGATTTATTATAATGGATCAACCTTATCATCAACTGAAATAAGCATTTAAGAGTTTATATGTGTATAATCTCCCCATAAAACCATTTTCAACTGAATAATATTAGGACATAGTGAAAAATATAGACTACACAATTGGAAATAAAAGAAGTTATGGTCATCAAAAAATATCTAGAAGATGTAGTCTATCTTATTCAAGCTAGCTTAATAGAGATTTCTAGAGATAACACATAAAATTAACATTATCTGTATTAACAAAAACATATGTCATAGTTTTATTGGAACATTATTATATATAAAAAAAAGAAATAAAATATGGATCACATACTATATTGGACTTAATATCCATGAGAATACAATTAGAGTGAGATCCCCCCATGAAAGGAAACACAATATATTTACCTTTAGTTTGTAATTTATTAGGAAAAAGTGATTTGAAGACTTTTTTACATTATATTCATGGTATTAAAGTACCCAGTGGATATTTTTCAAATATGAAGAATTTGGTTTCATTGAATGTTTTTTATTTAATAGGTATAAAATACCATGGCTGACATATATGGATGAAACAACTACTACTGGTTCCACTGCATAGTATATTTTTGATACCTACCAGAAAGGATACAATCACGTTATTTTATTTTTTTTCAAATACATTTGTATGAAACTCATTGATCCAAATTTTTTAGATGTTTCGGATATTGAAGATACCCTCCTAATTTTTCAACTAAGAATTTATTTCCCACCAATGTTTTTTGATATAGTGGTTTATTTGGGGGTTTATTTGGTGTTAGAGATAAGAATACATTTTCATGTTTATTTACATTGGATGTATCCTTTTAAAATACATAAATTTTTTAAGTCATGTGTAAAAAAAAATTAATAGAGGCATCTATTTTTCAAAAATATATATTTATAGAGGTGATTGGATTTTGTACGTATTATTTGTATGAATTAAAGAACATTGGTCTCCCTATATCATGAAATTTTATAGTTTATAGTGATGGAAGAATGATTCATGGCTTAAAGGTAATGTTAATTCAATGTGATGAAGTGATGTATGTGCATTTATATAGTTAAAAAACAAAAATGATGTTCAGTTATATATATTTTAAAATATTTATAGATTTAAGGTATGATATATAAATAGAAATGGAATGTTTTTTATTATTAATAATAAAAATAAATTTGTTTTTTGGTTTACATAAAAAGTCAACATAGATTTATCTTCATCGTAAATGTTGAAATAGATGGTAATGGCATCTGTTAATCTAATCACATGGTCTGGATTTGATATTAATTGTTACAAATTTTATACAAAAATAAATGATGAAAATATTACCATTAAAAATAGGTTCATTAAGTTTACCATTTAAGACCTAAATTTTTCAATTGAAAAGGTTAAGCACAAAATTTCTATATCAATTATATATTTTGCAGTTGTTAACGATATATGAGAAATTGATTATACTAAATTTTGTGTAATAATTATTAAGTATAATAGAGTTGATTGTAAAATTGGTTTTTAAATTCAATATTATGGATTTACTATAATACCCAATGAATTAAAAAGAATAATAGTATGTCTGATAGCATATATGAAACACAACGCCGAGGTTCAATGAACAATGAAATATTATTATATAAATTTGACCATTATTAACAAATCTTCAAATTGGTGGGTATAAATTGGATTAAATATATTATAAAATATAATTATAAAGGCCCTACTCTATATAAATTTTATTATTAATTCTTAGTAAATAACGATTCAATTTTTCATAAATTCATTTTATGTTTAATATATATGTTTCCTTCAAAAAATGTTTATTTTGTGATCAGATAATTAATTTAATTTCTACCACTTCTATAAATGGTATTTTATAAAAAGGATATAATTTTTGAAATCATCAATTCAAAATTACGTTAGAGTGATTTTTTGGGTTTTTCTAAAAATATTGATTTTCTAGTGAATAGTGAAAAATACTGATTTTTATTGAAAACTATAATTTTTGTTTCAATAATTTATAAAGATACATTTTTTAAAAATGTTTTCAATGTAACATTATTTATATTATATTTTTAATAATCCTATTATGTTTTAAATAAATTTTTTTGTTGAATTTGGTATAAAAAAATTTATTCTTAAAATTAATTTTTCTAGAAAACTATTTTTTTATTTTGTATTTTAATTTGAAATTTATTTTTGACACTTATAAAAATAGAATCTTTAAAAAATGATTCCTTATTTGGAATCAATAGTTTAAAATTTGGTAAATATCACCCTTTTATTTTTTGTCATCATGAATAGTAACCATAGTAAATAATTTTCATCGTGGTAAAGGTAAAATGGGTTAATTATGGTTAAACTAATTTGATAAGGCATAAAATTCATTCAAAAACTTGCCTAAATTACATTATATGTGTTTATTTTAACTATATTCATCTGAACGTTAACAATTTATAATTTTTTCTCTTTATCTTTGATTTTTAACATTATATTATTTTACTTAAAGAAATGTAAAATATGATATTCTCTTTATTATTATTTTCTAAAAAAAATTCAAATAGTGATAAATATATAATCGTTTTATTTCTAAATGATTCTTTTAAAAATACATTTTTAGGGAAATTTATTCCTCATTTTTAGTAATGAAATAACTACATTAAATGATTAAAAAACACTGACACTATATTTTTTCAATTAAAAGAAAAATAAAAGAAAAGATTTTAGGAATTTTAAAATTTTAATAATATTAAGAAATTTTTTTATTTTAATAATTTTGATGATTAATATAAAATTTCATAAATGTGTGAATGTATTATTTTTAAATTTTTTCATGTATATTTAAGTTCAAATTAAAGGAATAGTTCCAAAAATGATAGTAATTATATTTTATAATAAATAATATTTCATTAAATGATATAAAATTCATAAAAATCCAATATTAACCCAAGTGATTGGGATATAGGTTAAAATATCAATTTTTTCCATTTTTCAGATAATTGTCTTTTTATAGTAATTATCATTACCCCTAATGAGTAAAAAAAATTATCACGGTAATCATAAAAAGGGTTAACAAAGGGTTAAAATAATATGATAATGAGGAAAACAGTAATTAAACATGTAAAATTTTTGTGATATGATATTATTTCAAATAATTTTCATATTCTATTCAAATATTGTCAATATTTATCTATTTTAACATTATAATTAACTTACATTAATTAAATAATTTAAGAAGTTTCAAGAATGCATTCCTATCACTAATAAAAGAGAACCTCATCTCCTATTCTCTTCACACTTAAAGAACCATTTGGTTTCCCAATACCTAACCAAATACCTATCTTATATCCCTTTGAATGTCATAGATTCGCTGGTTTGATCATAAAATTAATCTAGGAATGTAATTTCCCTATCAGGATAATTGTATCCCTAAGAGGGGGAAGGGTGAATCAATGATAAATTTTTCTTTTATATTTCCTTACTTATGAAAAACCTTTACATCATGTTAAATATTTCCTTTACTTCTAAAAAATCAGACTCACTTCCATAAGAACCTAATAATTTACAAGGTTCCCTATTAAATTAGAATAGTTATGTCCTTGGTATGGTTTGGAAATGATCAAATACCACAAAATCCACTAGAAAATAATTCCTTTGTGTGGAATACAATGAGTAGGATATACCCTTTCAATCATGTATCACTACATACATAATTAAATATTGTGTGTTCTCATTCTAGGACAAATTAAGTAATACGATGTTTTGTAACAAAACATGTTGATGTTCTTCTTTATCAACTTTCAAAAATGTATTATTCTAAAATAATTCATTACTTTCTTACCTAGAAGCTGGTAAGAACTTCCAAGACATTTATAAAACTCAGTCTGATTTCTCAGTCAGATTTTCCCAATCCAATACCCCCATCCCAATTTAGCCAATTTGATTTCTCAATATGGAAAATATAACTCTCTTAGAATATGGTTGAGAACATTATGAACAATTTTTTACTCTGTCCATAAAACCATATACGATAATCCATGACCAATTATTCTACCTAATATGATGACCAGCTGAATACGATGACAATTTTAATACAATATAAAGCTGAATATAATGATCAACTTAATATGTTACATTCTTGTCTCTTATCCTTTCACTTTTATCTTTCATGACATCATTAAGAATAAAATATGGAAATTTATTCTCCGTAGTATTCGAAACTTTTCTCTCTTCCTTTCATGAAAAGTACATCCATAAGAAAGAAAAAAGTAATTTTTACCATTTATAGGTGACCCAAATATATTTTGGGCAGGATCATGAAATTATTCCCCACTCAACCAAATTTTCAAAATTTTTATGTTTCCTTTAATTTTAGATAAATTTTTGACTTCTTCAACACTTCTTGATAATTCTAATATCTTCTAACAATTGTATCAATGTATCATACTTTCTTCACAAGCCTTAGTATGATTCGGAATTCAAATTCCAATTTTCTCAGTACAATTTCTTCGATACATTGCTTTTTATCAACTACTTATATAATGAAATTGAAATCTTTTATCTTCTTATCATACCTCAATATGATTAAATTTCACTATTATTATTTCTCGATAATATTATTTCATTATGTTTTTATACACCAAATAAAGAAAAAAACATCTTCTTTGAAATTAAAGCTCCCCATTTCCATTATTTTTGATCTCCCATAAAACTCTTAAAAACTCAAATATGATTCTAATTCTGATTTTCATTATGATATGACTCATTACAATGAAGATAAATATAGCACAATAGGTCCATCATCATATATTATCTTGATCCACCTACAAAAATAATTCAACGGCTTATACTTATTCTTGTTTTCAAAAAATAAGAATTAGTGTCAACAACAATACAATGGTTGATGACCCAACTAATGAAACAACTTGACAAATAATCAATGTTATTATTTCTCTTCTGAATGTGATTCCAATGAATTCTTGCACAAATATTTCTACTTTTGATTAATATGATGACATACCAAATCAGATGGATTAGTAGAAGCAAATTCTTTCTTCCCTGAAAAAAATTCTCATCAACTTATTTGAGGATTTAAATATTTTAGATTTTAGTCTAAATAAAAACTATAACCTTCATTTAAATCATCTTATTTATCCTTATTATTATTCTCTTTGTCTTTTAAATAAATCTGTATTCGTAAATATCATTATGATGATCTTGAGACTAGAAAGCTCATACCTCACCAACATTCTATTTATTTAAACTCTTAGGCAGTATAATGACTTCCTTCTTGACTATGAATACATTTAAGATCAGATATACCATTGTCTAACCTTCCAATGATGGTATTTCAAATTCCCCATCAGTATATTTCTCCCCCCCCCCACCTGAATATGATTTTCATTATTATGATCAGACTGAATATGATTTCTAACACCATTACTCCCCCTTCTTTTAACAAGCATGCATCACAAGTTTTATAGATTAATTATTATTATGAGAACTCCAAAATAGGTAAAGAATTGACACATTTTTATGGTACTCATACAAACCCTAATTCTTTCTCATTATGATCAAACCTTTTATTTTGTATTCACTGTGAATCTGATGAGCCTTTTCTTTTAGCCAGCTATGATTAGCATAATCTTTTTCTCCTCAATACGATGAAATTTTTTAAAAAATGTGTGTCTGATATCATAAATTTGATGGTCATTCTGAATTTCCCCAAAAAAAAGTGAGGTAATTTCTTTTCTTCATAAGCATCCTTGAAAACAAAAGACAATACTCTTGAAAACAACTTCTTCAACTTCCAGAAACCTTCTCCTACCAACAAGGTCCAAAAAATCTCACACTTTGGATTTTGTTGTCTAAAAATATTCATAAATAAATAAAATTTTAACCTAAATCTATGTATTACATATCAAAAATTCTAAGCCTACATGAGCTCACTAATTATTGGAAAAAATAATTATTGACAACCAATCCATGTTATCCAAAAGTAGTGATTATGAAAACATTATCATATTATTTTTCGCATCTTTTCTTCCTCATATTTTCTTCACTTCTTAAAATTTCCTAGAATATGAAAATTTTGTTTTTCTACAACCCCTATAAAAAATAGTTAAAACATTTCTCACACATAAAAAGCTAAATTGAAAAACATACAATAATTAATTCATAGCTTACACTCAACTCCCCCTATTTATATGCTTCTGTACTGATAGATTTTTTAAATAATTCTCCCCCATGAAAACAATATCCAAAGGTATGATGAAATATAGGAAAAAATGCATACCTTAAACTTTATGATAAAGAGGTTGGATGACCATTTTCAACCTCAATATAGAAAATTTTTCCTTCAGTAAAGGTTTTTTGAAAATGTCAGCTACTTGTTCTGATGTAAGAACATACTCTATATTGAGCTCATTCTTCACCACAGGATGTTTTATGGAATGATATTTGAAATCAATATTTTTTGAATGAGAATGTTGAACCATATTACTAGTGAGATTAGATAAACTTGGTTATCAGAACCCAAGAAAAAGTGTAACTTCACTTCAACAATTATTCTAAATGAGAATTAATCCAAAAAACATAAGGTAGCAGCTTGAGTAGATGAAACATAATCAGATTCATCCATATCAAGACTTTCTGAATTATTTTTATTTGTATTCCAACTTATATAACTATTCCATAGAAAGAATACTCTACCAGATGCAGATCTTCTATCATCAAAATTTCTCGCCCAATCAGCATCTAAATATCTATGCATATCAATACATTCTGATATATCATACCTGATTTTGAAATTGATTATGCCTTTTATGTATCAATGGGATCTTTTCCATCATGTAAATGTGATTCTTTAGCAGATCTCTGAAATCATGCATACAAGGTAACAATATAACCAATGTTGGGTCTTGAGGTAGTCAAATATAATAAAATTATAATGATTGTTCAAAATTATTTCTGATCAACTTACACACCTTCTCCATTATTAGACAACTTTTTCCCCACTGAAATTTGTGTGGAAACAAGTTTGGAGTTTTCTATTCTAAACTTCTTAAGAAGTTCTTTAACATATTTTTCTTGTGAAGGAATGATGTGTTGCTTCTTTTGTAAAATTTCTAACTTAAGAATGTATTTCATTTCCCCATTATAATAATTTAAAATAACATTTTCATTTATTTATAAAATATTTCACAATATCTTTCATCATTCCCAGCAAGGATGGTGTCATAAACATATGCAATTATGATGATGGAAAAACTCTTGACCTTATTTGATGTAAAGATTGTTATCAACTCTTACTTTTTTAACACTATCTTCCTTAAGAAAGTATATATTCTAGAATACCATGCCCTCAAAGATTCTTTTATCCCATTCAACTCCTTCTTCAATATACATACATAAAATCATTAATTCCCAACAATAAATCCCTAAGTTTATTCAATCAAAACATCCTCATTAAGACCCCCATTCAAAAATTGGGACTTCACATCCATTTGAAATATTTTATAAATTCATAATGTAGCTATAGAAATAATGATTCTAATTATTTATATCCTTGACACTGGTGAAAATGTTTCATCAAAATCAATACCTTCAATTTTTGAGTAACCTTTTCACAATAACCATTCCTTGTTCTCTATCACTTCACCTTCTTCATTCATCTTTTTCCAAAAAACCCACCATGTACCTATAATATTTTTCTTATCTATATTAGGAACAAGTTTCCATGTATCATTCTTTTATATCTGATCCAACTCTTCATCCATTGAGTGAACCCATTACGGATACTCAAAAGATACATTCACATCATTCATATCAACTTTTGAATAGAAGGAAGTATGTGTAATATCATTTTTTGTTCTTCTTTTTTGAACAATTTTATGTTGATAACTAATAATATTTTTATCTTATACTTGCTTCCTTAACCTAAAATGATATTTTGAAACTATTCCTCATCACTAGAAATAGGCTATTTTGATTCTTCTTGAGTAGGATTTTAATTTTTTCTGTTCTTATCAAAATTATTAACAAAACATTAATTATCCAACTCAACTTCCTTATTTTCAATAGTATTATTATATTAATCTACCTTTTCAAAAACATTAGCATTGGAAGAATAAAAAATTAATATTTTTTATATTTTGAAACATCTATATCTTATTCTTTTAAGGGCATAACCATGAAAAAATCCATCTTCACATTTCTGTTCAAACATTCCAAAGTTTCCACCTTTCTTATTTATAATACATTGACTCATCAAAACTCATAGGAGATTTAAACATGTATTTTTTACTTAAAAAATTTCATATGGATTCATATTTGAACTTGGCGTATAGAAACATCAGTATTGAATATATAGAGTTATACTCATGGCTTTCATCCAAATGTAATTTGAATGATTATGTTCAAGTAACATAATTCATCCCATTTCCACAAAACTTCTACTATTTCATTCAGAAACCCCATTTAGTTGAGGAGTGTATGGGGAACAATATTAATACCTTATATTCCATGTAATTTCTTTCATTTTGATAAGGGTATTATTTTAAGACCAGGCTCTGAGATGACACGTAATTCTGATCCTCGGAGCGGCTGGAACGTATTTTTGAACTGTATTTAAGGTTTATTAAATAAATGGGCAAGATTTTTTTTTTCTAAATTTTAAACTATTTCTCATATAAGAAATATGAGGGCACTATTGAACTTAGAGAATCAGGATTCTCCTAGAAAGGACCTAACATTGGTCGGCACTGGCCAACTGTGGAAAGTAGTTTTTGGCCGTAAATAAAATAACTGAATACCAATTTTTTTTTGAATCCTTATAACTCTTAAATGGTATCTAGAATCAGAAATCCAAGAGTACTATTGAGATCTTGAGGGTGTGCATCACTTAGGTAGAGCCTATCCTTTTCACTCATAGTTCAAGGGTGAAAGTTATCTTTTAGACTTTCTGAAGATATATAAAATAACTTAAAACATTATTTTACTTTTTTTATTAATTGTTTAACAATGGCAGGTAAAAGTTGTGGTGCAGTAATCAAGTGATGATGAATCTCTTCAATAAAACAAATTAATGAGTCAGTTTAATGATGTTGTAACCTAGAGTAATAGAAATGTTGATTCGTGATTCATAAATTAATAGTTGAACAAGAAATGTAGGATTGTTTGCACAATCCTAGGATTGCTTTGAAAATTTTGTGTGTGCTGAAAATGAACGGTGAATAAACATTGTTCCACCCTTCAAATAATTTCTAGCTATGATGGGATGTTGATCAATAATGAATAATGGATGTGTGTGATCTTGTTCTTCCTCGACCAAGAATTCTATCCTCGGTAGAGGTCTAATTTTAGGTGAATTTCTTTTTTTCCTCATTCTTGGTATTGAGCGACCAACGCGGGTCATCCCACAAACAAGTGACCTGTGGATTGGTCACCTTTATGGGAGGGTTTGATCTTAGGTTTTTGTATTGGGATAATCCATGTTAGAAACTTAATATCCCAGTCCCTTATTTCAAAACTCTAACAGAGAGAAATTAGTCCAACACGAACAAGTCCCTAATTTCTCCATCTTTGGGCGTTCATGTGTTATTCCAGATGGAACCTCTGGATCAATGGTAATGTATCCTCAAGGTATTATTAGGGATGGGGGGAACTTGAGTAGTCTAAGGATGTAGACGGTTCAAGAATTGGACCACTATGTTAGACCTTGTGGACTGTAGAAGACATTATTGGTGCGGCTATGCCGGCAGCTGTGCCCTGCGATGGCGGCCAGATGTGGGAGGCGGCGCGCCTCGACGGTGCACCAAGTCAGTGGAGGTTGTGGGACCTATTCGCAATGGTGCAACAAATCAATTCCACTCAAGCGCTGCATTGGAGCAGTGGCCCACCAACGTGGGCCACAGTGTTCATGTGGCATGCGGTCCACTCATGACCGCATGTGGGCAGGAGGGGGTCGGCCTCAGCTGACTGTGTGGCAGTGTGAACTAGGCTACTTGGAGGCCTAGGCTAGATAAGAGATAGCCCATCATTAGAAGAAAACTAGACTGATGGGTGGTCCAGGTTGGGGAATAATCTGCCTACTAATTCACGGGTGGTGCCGGATGAAACCGACTCATTGGGCGACCCCATAGGTTGGACCCATGACCAAATTGGGCAGGGTCTAGTAAATCCCAATGTCCCCAACTAATGGGATAGGAAACACTAGGTTGGACTAGACCCACCAGATTGGGTTGGTTCGGCCGAAATGGTCCAGGCCATGTGGGACCCCCTACTGGGTTGGTTATGTCGGTCCGACCAAGTCAGATCGGACCCAAACACAATCGGCCCCTGTTTACTAAAACACCAATATAATTTATATCGAGTGTCTAATTGATGTGCCATATTTGGTGTTGGGACCCTTTTGATAAGATTAACCTTTGGGAATAATCTATGTTATATTTTGTGATAGTCAGGATATGACCGATGTCTTGAGGAGTATATTCTCCCATAATCAAGCGCACTGGAGAGCGAAAATCCCACGACTGGCGGTGACATGAAGGATATGATCAGCAGATATCAGTGGCCCAGTATATTAGTGTAACTCAGTGGTTAATTAGAGGATAATATTTTAGTGGTTTATATGATGATCATACCTTAGTGGTTCAGTAGACGAGCATACCATAGTGGTTCAACCGAAGACTGTAGCTCAGTGGTTCAGGAGATGATTGTGCCTCAGTGGTTCAATAGACGGGCATACTATAGTGGTTCAATTGATGAGTATGACTCAATGGTTTAACAAATGAGTGCACCTTAGTGGTTTATTCAACGAGCATACCTTAGTGGTTTAGCTGATGAGCAGACTTTAGTTATTCAGCAGATGAGCATACCTCATTGGTTCAACAAACAGGCGGACCTCAGTGGCCTAGTAGCCGATCTGAACTTAGTGGCTTATTAGGGATGAGTCCCTCAGTAGTTCAAAATTAATCAACACTACATATTATAATCTTTCCTTCCAAACATTGAGTTATACCTAGTGTGATATTTCTTTTCATTGTGGTCTTGATGTGTGATCTTATTGTGTAGTCTTTCGTTGTGGTCTTTCCTTTTTGGTTTGGGTCCCCTACTGAGTATTGTATTATTCACCCCTACATGGGTATCACCCACACGTGTCATGTCTTGTGTAGGTGATCAAAGATTTGACTGAGACTTGGGTGTTTCAGGACCAGGTGGTGTCCAGTGAGATGGGACGGAGGAGACATAGTTCTATGGCTACATGCATCTACCCTCAACCAACCCTTTAGGTAGGGTTTGAGCAGATGAACTCTAGAAGTTGTAATTTCCTTTGTGGTTTTTTATTGTATTATGTCCCCTTTTACTTTTCAATTGTATTGTACCTGCAGTAGTTATCTCAGTGACACTTGTGGTTTACATTATGTTTACTTTTTTTATTTTAATCTTCATTTGTGTTCACAGGTTTAAAGTAAAATGCCTTCCCCTTTTGGGATATGCCTACTTTGTGCTAGTCTCCAGCCCCTGGCATATGGAAGGTAGGCTTGGGGTAGTCACGGCATGGGCCCTGGGGGATGGGTCATGAAAAAGTGGTATCAAAGGAGGTTAGTTATACTAGAAGAACTAAGAGTTGGTAAATTTTTATGGGGGCAACAGTGATAAGTGTTTCTAGTTCAGATTTCATGCCAAAGAGTCCAATATTGGTGTGGAAGATGACATATCAATAAACTAGGACACTAAATTCTATTTTATGACCCGATACATGAAAAAACTGGTTCATGCATCTTTAAGTGTTTTCCCATGATATTTTTGAGTCCGATTTAGATCACAATGTATAGTAAGTTCAATGTGGTTCATCTTGATCTCTTTTGGGATGCCTCCATGCAGATAGCCAGCTAAGATTCCAGTGCATGACCATGAGGATAGTGCACAAAGCAATGAGTCTTTAAGTACAAGGATGATTTCCCAAGATGGAACATTCAGGTGGTGTCCGAGTGATACCACATCCCGTTGGTTAGTAGTTACTACCAACGCCACTGGTATAGAAAACATATAGGATCAGTTTCTTACACGAGTTCTAGAAAAAAGAGACCTCCTAGGTTCATGGGAGAGATAGATCCTCAAGTCGTAAAGGATTGGCTAGAGGTAGGTACGAGAGTCTTCTGCTTAGTCAAAAAACCACTTCACCAGATGAAATTTCTAGTAGAGATCCTTCTGTAGGGATTTGTGGGGAGATGGTGGAGTTTTAACATCCAAACTCATTAGGAGGAGACCCTCACATGGTCTAACATAGAAAGAATTTTCATTAAGGATTTATCCCCTATGAATTACTGCTCAGTGCGCATATAAGAGATGCTACACTTACATATGGACAGCCTGACAATTGCTGAGTAATCTGCGAGGTTCACAGAACTCCTCCATTACATGGTGGATATGGTGCATGACCCTTTATTTGGGTCCATAACCTTTGATTAGGGACTCTGATGGTATATTAGGTCATCGATGATTTCCATCTGCATCCCTACATAGGTTGGGGTGTTGGAGCGAGCTCCGATGGTAGAGAGATTTCTCACTGAGCTGGCAACAATGGTGGGAGCTACCATTGGGAGACGGGTGGCCGAGTCATCTATGGTGGGTAGCCAACAGATGATGCAAAGGCCCAAATTAGCCAGACCATTTTGAGGATGACTCCAGGACTCAGGGTCAACGGAATGAGGCCCTTGGGGAAGAGTGAGTCCTTAGGGGAGTAGAGTATGTTACACATGTGGAAGATAGTGGCACATAGACTTGGATTTCCTAAATCATCGTGAAGAGAACCGAAAGATGTTTGAGGGACGATCGAGGTAGAGGTAGAGATATGAATAGGGCGGTCCACCAGGTGGCAGGCGGGGCCGATTAATGAGATGGGTGGCAGGAGGTGGGCATAGGTATGGGGTACTACCACCACCACCCCAGGTGGTCCACCAAGGGCTCCAGAAGCATGTGGACTGGGGTTGCCTCAGCTTCTGGAAATCGAGGCATATGATCCAGAAATCCTAGAGATGATATGATGTATGATTTTTGTCTTTTCCACTTCAGTTGTAGTTCATATAGACACAAGTGCATGTCACTCCATCATTTCCACAGACCTTGCGTTAATCTCTAAGATTCTGATTGACACATTTTCATGATCCTTATGATTAGAGACTCTTACAAAAATGGATTTGATAGTCACACACTAGTTCCGATAGTGTGAGTATACTCTTGGAGGCAAGAGCATAGGGTGGGATCTCCCGGTATCAGCGTCGAGGCCTTACGATGTCATTCTGGTTATGGACCGGCTATCAGTAGTCCATACCGAGATCGATTTTTTTAGGCACACAGTGTGGTATGTCCATGGAGATGGGACCAGGATTTCCTTTATTAGTTAAAAATAATCCATAGCATCACCCAATAGAGACGCACATAAGAGGATGCATCCAATCACTCATTAGTTGGCTTTCATTACCCTCATTTCATTAAATGAGATGATTCCATAGTAACCTATAATGGTGGAAAAGTATAAGGACATATATCTAGAGAATGTTCTAGGACTTCCTCCTCACAAAGTGGTAGACATATGCATTGATCTATACCCCATGATGGCATTGATACCTTCACCTTCAAGTCAAATGTCTCTCATAGAGATCTGTGACCTGAGGGTATAGTTGGAGGGATTATAGAGGAAGGGGTTCATAAGACGCAGTGTTTAACCTCATGCATCCCCAATGTTATTTTCCAAGAAGGCAGACAGAATCATGAGATTATGTTTAGACATTCAGCACCTAATCTAGGTGACTGTGAAAAATTAGTATCCAATACTAAGTATCGATGACCTCTTCAATCAACCAAAGGGAGCGAGATGGTTCTTGAAGATAGACCTCAGATCAGGTTATCACTAGCTTTGAGTACGAGATGAGGACATCTCAAAGATGACTTTCAGAAGTGGATATGACCACTACGAGTACTTAGTGATTCCTTTGGTTGTGAAGAATGCCCTAGAAGTGTTTGTAAGACTCATGACCAAGATCATCCATTTGTACTTAGATTAGTTTTAACGTTCTTCATTGATGACATCTTACTATATTCAGTGTCCAAGGAGGGTCACACAATACATCGGAAGACGGTTCTAGACACACTATGAGAGAACCAAATTTATGGAAATCTCTCTAAGTGTAAGTTATGAATACGAAAGTTCCACTTCCTTGGACATGTCATCTCATATGATGGATTTGTGGTGGATCCAACAAAGATCAAGGCAATTCTTGCTTGGGAACCACCAAAGGGCGTTATTCAGGTGTGGAGTTTCCTGGGGTCGGTTGGGTACTATGGTACGTTTGTACCTAACTTATCTAGAGTGAAAGCACCCATGAAAACATTGACAAAAAATGGAAAACCCTTCATGTGGAAAGAAGGATGCCTGTAGAGATTTCATCAGCTAAGGCAGATCTTGACGAGGGCTCCTATCTTGATGCAACCAGAGGAGAGAACTGACTATGTGATGTACTTTGATGCATTAGTAATCAGGTTAGGTTGTTTCCTAATGAAAGGGAAAGAATTGATTAATTATGGATCATGACAGTTGAGACAGTACAAGAAGAACTATGTGACTCACAACCTAGAGTTGGAAGTGGTAGCCTTCTCATTAACGTTGTGGAAACACTACCTTATGAGGAAACGATTCATCTTCTACTCTGAAAAAAAGAGCCTAAAGTATATCATTTCTCAAATGGACCTAAATTGGAGTCATAGGTGTTGGATAGAGTACCTCCAGGGCTCTGACTTTGAGATAGTCTATACTCCTCAAAATGTGAACATGGTGGAAGATGCTCTCAGTAAGAGATCAAGTTCACAGCTACTAAACAAGGCCTTAGAAAAGATGGTGTCACTTCAGATATCCTTTGTGGATTGATATTAGGCATTCTATCTTCAGTCGATTGTAGTTTCCCCTCCACTCTTATAGTGTGTTAGGGAAGAAAAACATGGAGATAATAGCTTTGAGACTACACATCCCCAAATGTCAATGGGGCATGCCCTAGATGGATATTCTAAAGGTGGGGAGCATTTATCCTTTTCAAAGGATGAACCATAGTACCAGTGACATTGGGGGTGTTTAGGTAGTTCCATACATCTCCTTTGGAGGTACATACAGGTGTGGAAAATATTTATTACGACCTCTGACATCCGTACTGGTGGCTGGGGATAAAGAAGGAAGTGGCATAGTTTGTCCTGAGATGCCATACTTGTCTGCAAATGAAGGCTGATCACTAGGTTCCAGTAGGTTTGACTCAACCCCTCGAGGTACTGGAGTGGAAGTGCGATTAGATATCGATGGACTTCATGATGGTCTTATCACACATTTTTAGGGGGCATGATACCATCTGGGTGATCATAGATCAACTCACAATGTTTTCCCACTTCCTACCCATTTGAGAATAGGGTTAAGTAGAGAGATTAGAACGACTCTACATGAAGATGATAGTTTGACTCCATGGAGTCCTATCTACAATAGTCACATATCATGATACATGTTCTATATCCTGGTTGTGGAAGGGATTATAGGAGGCATTTGGGAATTAGTTGTGCTTGAGCATGAACATTCACCCACAGATGTATTTTCAGAGAGATCAGACCATACAAACCTTGAAAAACATGCTTCATGCTTGTGTTATTTATTTTGGTCGTAGTTGGGAGGACCACCTACCACTAGTGGAGTTTTTTTACAACAACATCTACCACTCCACCATCAATATGGCACTACTCAAGGCACTGTTTGGATGACCATGCAGGTCAACGTTATGATTTAAAAAACTATGGGACTCAGCACTCATGGGTGCAGAGATGGTACAGGATACCACTGCGAAAGTTCTAGTCATTCGAGGGTGAATGAACACTACATAGGGTCAACAGAAGTCCTATACTGGTATGCGATGAAGAACCTTTGAGTTTGAAGAGGGGGACCACATATTCACAAGGTTATCTCCTATATGGGAGATACATAGATTTTTTTCAGGGTGGAAAGATATCTCCAAGGATCATCAGACCTTTCCTAATATTACATAGAGTGGGCTAGGTGGAGTACCGCTTGGTTATTCCACCATTGTTAGAGAGGGTTCAGGATGTCTTCCTTGTATCCCAACTGATGAGATACTTGCATGACCCTTATCATTATATCGACCATGGAGAGCTGTAGATTGACGATGGGGCGACATTCATGGAGTTCCTGGTGAAGATACATGATTGACAGGAGAGTATCCTTCATGGATGGTCGATTCCTATGGTGAATGTTCATTGGCAGCACAAGAATCTCTTGGAGAGCATGTTGGAGTGGGAGGCTCATATTCATGCTCAATACCCCCATTTTTTGGCTAGCATTTTTGGATTATGAGGATGTGAAACCCTAAAGGGGGAGTAATGTAATACCCTATAATTCCATGTAATTTTTTTATTTTGATAAGGGGATTATTCAAGACCAGGCTCTGAAACAACACATAATTTTGAGGCCTGGAGTGACCGGAACATTTTTTTGAACTATTTTTAAAGTTCATTAAATAAACATGTGAGCAGGTTTTCAAACATTTATACTAGTGCTCGGATAAAAAATATGAGGGTATAGTTGAACTCAGAGCATTGGGATTCACCTAGAAAAGGCTTAACATTGGCTGGCATATGCCTACTATAGAATGTAGTTGTTGTTTGTATATAAAATAATTGAATAACAATTTTTTTCAAATCCTTATAACACCTAAATAGTAACTTGAATAAGAAAAACAAGAGTACCATTGAGCTTGTGAGGGTGTTATTCCCTTAGGCAGAGCCTAACCTTGACCACCATAGGTCAAGGGTGAATGTTAGTTTTTTTACATTTTAGAAGAAAAATAAAATAACCTTAAAAGTTATTTTATTTTTTTCTTCATCGTTGAGCAGTGGCATGACAGTGTTACAGTGCAACAAAGAGGTGATGATGAATCTTATTAAAAAATGTCATTAATGAGTCAGTTTAATGATTCTGTAATGCAGTGTAACAGAAAGTTATGATTCTCATTTCATCAATTAATAGTTGAACAAGCAATGTAGGATTGCTGGCATAATCATGGGATTGCTCTGAGGTTTTTGTGGGCGGTGGCAAGGAATGATGAACTCAATTCCTTCCACCCATAGAAGAATATCTAGAAACAGTGTCTTACAGGTCAGGAATGAATAATGGAGGATCATGGTGCAATTTTTCCTCAACCAACAATTCAATCCTAAGTAGGGGTCTAATTCTATGTGAATTTCTTCTGTTCGTCATTCTTGGTTTTGAGTGACGAATGCAAGTCAACCTATGGACAGGTGACACATAGATTGATCTCCTATGTGCGAGAGTTTGATCTTGGGGTTTTGGATTAGGATAATCTATTCTAGAAATTAAATCACCCAATCCATTCATGAAAAACTCTAACATGGAGGAATCAGACTAACATGAACAAGGCCCCGATTTCTCCATCTTTGGGCCTTCATGTTTTTTTCATGACAGAACCCCTAGATCAATGAAAATGGGACCCTCAGTACATAGAGGGGATGATGGTGAATCAATAAGTATGAGGGCACAAAAATTTCAAGAATCAGGCCACCAAAGGGGACCCAGTGGCCCACAAAAGACATCGTCGGTGCCTGTGACCGGTAGCGGTGGCTGCAGTCTGGAGATGTCGTAAGAAGGCATCGAAGGCTGCAACACCAGGTAGAGGTGGTGTGATGTGGCAGAACCACCTGGGCAATGTATTGAAGGAGCGTCCCATTGATGTGGGCTATAGCGTTCAGGTGGAACGTAGTCTACTCTGGACCACGCGCAGGTAGGGGAAGTCGGCCTCAGCTGGCCGCACAGCAGCGTAAACCAAGCCTATGGGTGGCCCGGGATAGAGGAGAGTTGGTCGCTCAATGGAGGTTGGGTCGTTGGAACAAATTGGACCACTGGTTGGCCCAAGTTGGGGAATATCTAGCCTACTAAATCGTGGGTTGGGTCGGATGAATCCAGGTTGATGTGTAACCCGGTAGGCTAGACCCAGAGCTGAGCAGGGCCCGGTTAAGCAAAGCCCAATAGGACTGACCAATTGGCCTACAAAATGGTCCATGTAGGACTAGTTCAGGTCAGGTAGGTTGAAATGGGTCGGGCCATGTGGGACCCCCCGAGCTAGGTTGGTTGGGGCAGTCTGACCAAGTCTAGCCAAGCTCAGATGTCACCAGCCCATGTTTACTAAAACCCCAATATCATTCAGACCAGGCATCCGATTGATGAGACCTATTTAGCGTTGGGACCCTCTTGACAATTAGGTCCTTTGGGTATAATATAAGTTAGTTTTTTTGATAGTTTTGATATGAATGATGGTGTGAGGATTAGATCATCCCAGAATCAGGTTCACTAGAGAGTGGGAATCCCATAGATAAATTTGACATGAAGGATATTACGAGAGGACCTTAGTGGTCTATAAGATGAGAGTACCTCAATGGTTCAGTAGAAAATCATACCTTATTGGTTCAGCCGAGGAATGTATCTTAGTAGTTCAGAAGACGAGCATAACTGTGTGGTTCGCCCGATGAGAGTACCTTAGTGGTTCAGTATATGATCATACCTTAGTGGTTTAGTAGAAGAGTGTACCTCACTTGTTCAGCTGATGAGCGGACCGTAGTGGTATAGTAGATGAGATTACCTTAGTGGTTCAGCCGATGAGCATAACTTAATGGTTCAGCCGACGATTTTACCTTAGTGGTTTAGCAAAAGATCATACCTGAGTGGTTCATCAAACGAGTGGACCTCCATGACCTAGTAGTTGAGCCTACCATAGTGGTTCATCAGGCATGAGCCCCTCAGCATTACAAGATGAATTTACTCTATGACTGATAATCGTAATTTCCATACTCTGAGTTATACTTGGTGAGAATGATCTTTGATTTATGGTATTGATAAGTAATCTTGTTGTGTGGCCTTACTTTGTGGTCTTTCCTTTGTGATTTATGGACCTTACTGAGTATTGTGTTACTCACCTTTGCATGGGAATCACACAAACATGTCGTTTCTTCTGTAAGTGATTGATGATTCAATGAAAACCATAGAGGTCTAGGACCAGTTGGTTCTTTGTGAGACAGGATGGACAAGATGTACTTCTACGGATAAAGGCATCTACCCTCCACATACCCTTTAATAAGGGTTTGAGTAGATGGACCTTGGCAGTTTTATATTCCTTTGTGGTTTTAGGCTTGTATTATTTCCTCTTTTTACTCATTAGTTATACTTTACAATCTGTAGTAGTCTGACTAATAGTTGTGGTTTACATTTTGTTTACTTCCCGTAGTTTGAGCTTCGTGAATGTGCACATGTTTAAAAGAAAATTGCTTCCATTTTAGGGATATGCCTACTCGATGCTAGTCTCTAGCCCCCGTCCTATGGAAGGTGGGCATGGGGTAGTCACAGGACAGGCCCTGGGGGACGAATCGTGACAATTATACCCATGATGAATTCTATGAATCTCAAAAAAAATGTTAAAATTAATCATTCTTATACTCACCAGCATTATTTTTTCTCAAATTATTCACTGAATACTCACATTCTTTCTCATTTTTCCTCCATAAACATTTAAACATTTTCATAGAATCAAATTTATGCTTCATCTAAATAACACTATTAATGCAAGTAAAGTCATCACTGAATGTGATGAAGTTCTTATCCCTTTTTGTTGATTGATTTCTCACTGTCCCATATATATCAGAATGAATATATTGTAAGGGTTGTTTTGAAAAATCTCAACATTCTTATGTATGGAACCTTTAATTTTGTTCCTTTCTAACAAATAGTGCAACACCGATCTCTTCTTTTTATAAAATCAGTAATATCATGAACACTATCTCTTCTTGATAATTTTATCATTTTTCTATGACACATGTGTCCTATCCTTTTATGCCATTATTTATTCTCTTACACTATACTCATGTAACAATAGTTTTGTATTTCACCAACATGAAACAATTTTCCTTTTGTATGTTGGCCACATATAACTATCTTTCTATCTTCCTCACTTTTCATAAAAAATCCATATTTTCTAAAAATAACTTAGTTACCCTCTTCAAAAAGTTGTGAAACACATATCAAGTTATGTTTCATCTCATCAACATATATGTATTTTTCTATTTCAACTTTTCTTTCCCAATGATGGTCGATCCAACACCTTTGATTCATAGGGATTCATCATTGCCAAATCTAACTGTTCCTTATTTAAATTATTTCACATTATTCAGAAACTTTAAATCGTCCATCATATGAGAATAACACCCACTATCAATAATCCATGTTCATTCCCCTTTTATAGATTTCAGAGAGGTTTCTAAAACACGAGTCTTTTCTTTATTCATTTTTGGATTTTGATAATTGTTAACAAACTTTTTATTTATGAGTAAAAAAACAATGTATCTTCTAACAAGGTGTCGAGGTTATTCACACCCTTCATAAATATTATACAATGGTTTGAACCTATTTTAAATTTTTACATTAAACATCTCATCTTTCTTCCAAATAACCTTCTCAAAATTGTTTCTTTGAAGAGATTGACTCCCCCTAAAACATTTCATTCCATAAACTATGGGATAATAGTAATATTTTTGGTTATACCAACAAATATTTTTTGTATGTAAGAATCCACCACAATAGCAACATTTTCCATTGAAAGAATATTTTCCGCTGAAACTTTCATACTGACTGGATTCGTGAACATGTTTCTCATCAACCTTCTTTCCTTTCTTATCTGAATCGTCAACTTAACTATTATCAATCACAATATTATTTTTCAGCTTGATTTTCATTACATATTTAACAAATTAAAAGGTATCAAGATTCTTTTGTATTCATAATGTTTATAAATATTTTCATACTCAATGTAACTTAAAACTTTAGAATACTCCACCTTGTTAATCTTGGCCGAATATATAACTTTCCCAACTTTCTTCTTTTCATAAATAATTCTATCTTTCTTCTCACCCTTTGATGGTAACTTTTTTGATCATTCTAATGATTATTTTTATGATAACTTCCTCAAATTTCAGAGTTAATTTTTTTAAAACATGAATTCCCCTATTCATATTTAAAATTTTTTGTTGGATAAGTCCCAAATATTGTTCTTTTACATTCATATTAACTTCCCAATTCTCATTACGATGCTTTTATTCTTTAATATATTTATGTAAATCACCAGTTTTTTAGTAGCATTAATTTCTCATTAGGAAAATATGATTTTTTTAAGAACTTTCATTTTTCATCTTCCCAATTTATTCATCTTACAATCCAATATTCTGTACAAATTATTTCAATTCTACTTTTAGATGATATTCTAATCAAATTTTTTCTTCTTTGGAACTTCTACTTATAAATTATTCTTTATTCAATATTGTCATAAATGTATTCTCACAAACATGCTCAATAGTTTATTTGAATTTCCCTCATTGTATTCTTCTTCTTCGACTTTATATAAGAAACTTATTATTTTTTATTTGAATAATTTTCTATATTTCATTCTATAAAAAGAGTTATCTTTATCACAATATTTATTCAATGATTTTTATGGTCTTGTTTCTTTTTCATCATTATCCTCTTCTCATTTACTTTGAGGAAAATTAGATGAAAAGTGACCAATAACTACACATTAAAATCATTTAATGGGATGTTTCCCTTTGTATTTACCTATACCTATTCTCACATTTTTAGAAAATAATGATAAAATGCCATCAAGATTTTTATATAAATCATTTTCTGAATCAAAATCACCAACTTCTTCTTCAATAAGAATCTTCTTTGAC
Organism: Viscum album; assembly: GCA_963277665.1. Classification (NCBI taxonomy): domain Eukaryota; kingdom Viridiplantae; phylum Streptophyta; class Magnoliopsida; order Santalales; family Viscaceae; genus Viscum; species Viscum album. The sequence continues at coordinate 1,040,753,561 of OY728132.1, read as the reverse complement.
TTTTCATTCTAGAAATCCCTAAAACACTTTTCTCTATGACCTTTTGTTTTGCTTTTCATATCATTCTTCCTTCTCGTTTAATAAGTGATGAGAGTGCTATAAAAATAAACTAGAGATAATGTTTCAGGACCTCTATCCTCAAATGAAGAAACATTAACATCAATAATTATAGGAAGGATTCAAATAAAATTTTTTTAAAAACTGTAGAATCTTCTATCATTTCCGCAAGACATATGATAGTGCTGAAAATTTCATTCACCTTGGTAAAGAAGTACCCAACAAATTCATACTCACCCATTTTTAAAACATTATACATTATCCTCCATATGTGTAATTTTTCTTTATTTACTTTTACATTTACTTCATATATGATTTAAAACATCTCCCATATACCTTTGGCTATAAAAACACCTTTCACCCATAAAAATTTACTTTCAAAAAGAGGTGATATTAAATCATTCTTGGCCCTTCCATCATTCAAAAGATTCATCTTATAAATAGGTGTGAGAGGAAATTTTTCAAAAATTAGAGGAAACCCATTAGTTTCATTTTCATAAACATAATATCTAATTGACATAAGATAAGGAAACATTCTATCTTTACTAATATAGTAATTCTTACCATTGAAAACCAGAACTCTTTTACTATTCACACAATTTAGATTCTACGTCACCTTATTTTCAAAACATTAGAAAAGGATAAGTGAAGGGAACCTTCATCTCTAATGCCAAATGTAATTTCTCAGTCAGTATAATTGTATCATTGTGAGGGGGAGGGGGTGAATTAGTGACAACTTGTTATTTGTTGTTTCTTTGATTATGAAACAACCTTCACCTCCTTTTAAAGATTACAATCCTTGGTGAAAATAATTCAAACACACATCCTTATAAACACAAGAATTTATAAGGTTAAATATTCAATAATAATATCTATGTCCAAGGTATGGTTTGAAAATGATCCAATGCCACACAATTGACTAGAAACCGATCCTTTTTTTAATACAATGAAAAGGATATGTGCTTTCACTCATGTAGTACTATGTAAACAATTCAATAGTATGTGTTCTCCTTCTAGAAAATATTATTTAATAAAAATATAAGTAACAAAACATGTTACTATGCTTATTTATCAACATTAACAAATGTATTCTTTTAAAACAATTATTCACTTTCATACCCAAAATCTTATAATAAATTCTTAGACTTTTATAAAACACAGTCTGATTTACCAATACAATTTTCCTAGTCCGATTCTCCCTGTATGATTTCTCAATACGGAAAAAATAACTCTTTAGAAATATGGTTGAGACAATTTGGAACACTTTCTTCCTCAGTCTAGAAAACCCAATTTGATTATCCATGTTCGATTATCCAGCTTGATAGGATTATCATATAAATATAATGAAAAGATGAATATGCTAATAACCTGAATATGATTATCATATAAATATATTTCAATATTGACTCTTCTACTTTCACATCTATCTACCATAACTTCTTTTAGAAGAATAGTATAGAAACCTTTTCTCTAGAGAAATTATGTCCATCTCTTTCTTCCCTTTCTGAACAGTATATCCCTCAAAAAGTACAAATTAATTTTCTCCTTTTATATGTGACCTAAATATGGTTTGGGTGGGATTGTGAAATTGCTTCCCAATCAATAAAATTTTCTAAATTTTCATGTTTCTTTGAATTTAAGTTGCATTTATTACTTCATCAACGTATCTTAACTCTTATAAAACATTTTCAAATAATCTAACAACTTTAGCTCTCTTTCAGATATTCCTCAAATGCCACAGTCCGATTCTAATTTCCCATTCTAATTTTCTCATTAAAATTTCTTCAATATGATTCTTTGTATCAATTACTTGTATGAAGAAATAGAGAGCTTTAATATTCTTAGAAAACATCAGTCCGATTATTTTCTTCTATTTCGATTTCTCGATACAATTGCAACATTACGTTGCTCTTCACAAAATGATGAAAACAAAACTTCTTATTCAAATTTCAAGATCCCCCTTTCTAGTAATTTTTATTTTCCATGAAACTCATAAAAAACTCAAGCCTGATTGTAATTTTTATTTTCATTACAATCTACCTCATTAAAAAGAAGTGAAAATTAACTCAATAGATTCCTCTTCATATCATCTATTGATAGAATTGAACAATGTAATTCAACTAAATTTACATCATCTATTATTTATAAAGATAAATCAGTATAACTCCAATAAGATATATCTTGACCCAACTAATGAAAGAACTTGACAACAATTCATATTTCTTGTTTCTCCTCTAAATATGATTCTGATGACTTCCTGCATAAATAGTTTTGTCAATGATAAATTAGATGACATACTAAATATGATGGAATAGAATCAAAAGATTCTTTCTTATCTGAATATGATTATCATAAAATTTTTCAAGGATTTAAATATTTTGGATTTTTCTCGGACTGAGAACTAGAACCTTCATTATGATCATCCCATTTATCCTCGTTACGATTATTAAACTCATATTTTAAACAAATATTTATCTAAAAATATTATTACGAAAATCATGAGACCATAAAGCTTAAACATCACCAAAATTATTATTTTTAAACATTTAGCAAGTATCGTGACTTAATTCATGACTTTGAATGCATTCACGATCATCTTTAGCATCTTATGACTTCTTGAGGAAAGTATTATAACATCACTATCAACATCATTTATTCCTTCTCATCCCAAACACAATTTTCATGATTATGATCAAACTGAATATAATTTCCAACATCTTTACTCCCTCATTGTTTTATTGAGCATTAATCTCATGTTTTAAAAATTACTTATGATTTTTGAGAAATCCAAGATCATTATGGAATCATTATATTATTATCGTCATCATACTAACTACAATTATACCCAATTACGATCAAACCTTTCATTCCAGATTTAGTGTGAATCTGATGAGCCTTTTTTTCTATCAAACTATGACTGGAATACTCTTTTTATCCTCAGTATGATGATATTTTTTAATCATTTTGGATCTAATTTCCTGAATATAATGGTTAGTCTGAATTTCACCAAAAACAAATTGAGGTGATTTCTTTTCTTCTTAAACATTTTTGACATAAAAACTCAATAATCTTGAAAATAAAACTTCTTCAACATCCATAAACGTTCACTAACCAAATTTATCCCAATAATTAATTATTTAGGTATGTTCCTAAAGATTTTGTCTGAGGAAGATGTGTAGTTATTATCTAGTTGTTTTTGTTTTATTTCTCCATTTACCTCCATTAAATCATCTTAAAACACACAAAAATAATAACAATAGTATCTTACATATATTTATATGTTGTTTTTTAATGTATCAAACTATATCCATCTTTTTATTTAGTTAAATATAGAACAAAACCATTATTCATGTGTATGTAAGAATACAACATCGTGAACCAATTTAATTCATTTTCCATCACCAAATCCAATCAAAATTTATAATGATGGATTTAATATATATATATATGATATTATATACATATTTATAAATTTTAAAATATAAAATATCATTTTTTCTACCGTTCCATCCATTTAAAACTGATAATGTCATTCGTGTGTGCATGTGGATTACTACCTCCACAAAATGATGTGATTCAATTTTCATGACCAAATCACATGGATGTAATATATAAGTATATATGAAGAAATAATATAATATTTATGATATAATTATCATTATGTAATGATGAAATAATACATACCTTATTTATATCATGATCAATGGGAAAGGAAAATGTTACCCATGCATACGTACGACCTACTGTCTCCATGAATGTAATGTAATTAATTTTTAAATACCATCTTTAATGTTTGGTTTCAAAAAAATAATATATTTATAAAAAATATAAATAGTTCAGGATTATTATTCAATATATTATATAATAATTAATTTATTGACCAAATTCAATTTACAAAAGGAATTTTGGATATATGAGCTGAATATCATCAAAACACTGGACATGAACATAAATGATTAATTAATTAAATATAACATGGTAATAAATAAAATAAAATGAATAGTCAACCAAAAAAACTTCTTAATCAAGTAAATAATTCAAAAAAATTATTATTTAGTAAGATGAAGAATATACATTATGAGTTGGACTCAATGTATATGACCCTTTATTTTTAAAACCTCATTTAAAATATTTTAATGATTTATTTTTTAAGTCATTCTTATCCATGCCGATGTTCTTAAAATTATTTTATGGATCTATTTATATGGAAATAAATGAATTATAAAGGAAATTTTATATCTATTTTGATATTATTTTATGTTTCTTTAAATGAATATTTTTATGTATTTTATAGGAAATGATTTCACTTTATTTATAAAAGGAAAAAATAATATTTAATCTTAACATATAAAACTTTGATGATTTTATCTAACATAAAAATAGATATTTTATTCCTGTATTAAATTTTAATATACCATGTTTTCTTCAAATACAAAGCCTCTTTCCCTTTATTATGGGTAATTTTAAAAATAGTTTTAAATGGAATAAATATTTCAATATCTATAATTGTCTTCTTATAAGTGAAAATAATAATTTTATGATTATAATAATGGAAATGAAATATTTCATGTGTTGTGATTATTTTATGGTTATTAGGAATCGTTTATGATGATGGGTGGTTTCATTATAAATCAGGGATAGGAGGTTCCATTATAAATAAGGATGGGTGGTTCTTTTGTAAACTAAGGATAGGTGGTTCTATTATAAAACAAGGATGGGTGGTTATATTATAAACCAAGTAAGGGTGGGTATGTTATAGCTCTCTAATTCAATAGGTGATGATCATGATAGAAGTTTATCATGTAGGCAATCCAATTTTTAAGAGTGATATAAAAATTATATTCTAAGATACCTATATGATTTATCTATAATTTCTATGATATTTTATTTCGATATTATTATTTCTCAAGGTATGATAATGAACTTATATTTAATGGAAAATTTATGATACTTCATAAGGGTGAAATGTTGAAATTTTCTCAAAACAATTTCATATGTTTTTCCTAATTGAAAAGAAACATTTATGTGTTTTTCCCCATCAATATTTCTTATGAAATATTTTATCAAAATATCTAGGTAGAAAAGATGATTTTTGGGGAATGAAAATGTTTACTTTAATCCAACAGTTTATTTTTGAAGAAGATAAAAAAAATTATTAGTATTTATGAACTAATGGGTTTATTTATTTCTTTTTTTATCCTTTACTAATGTTATTTTGATTATCCTATATTTTAAATTGTTTTCACGAGGTTTAAATATGTGTAAGGATAAATATGAGGCCAAGAATAAAAATTATGGAGATGTGTCAAGAAAATAAAACATGTTATATCTTAAAAGTTTTGTTTTTTGGGGAAAATTGATATTAATAGGAAGTATCTAACATATTTTTATGGATTTTTTAGGTAATATTTGTGACCTCATTCTCAAAAACTATAAACCATAAAGATCCTCAAGTTTAATAGAATGAATTATTTACTTAAAACTCATAATTATTTATTGTTTATGGCTGGGTCTTTATAGTTAGTATAAGATAAAGGGTTTAGATATCCTTAAATAATTGTTTGTTTTAAAGGTTATGGATGTAATCCTTTTTTTAGGTTTAAGGTTGATAAAATTTTCAGAGGCATAGAAACCCTCTTTTAAGGTTATAAGTGATGTAATTTTATGGTGATTAATGATATTTTGGGATACATTTACTATGTTGAGGTATATGTAACTCTTAGGCCTAATGTAATGGATTATTTCAGAATAATTTCGAAAAAATTTATATTATGTTAATATTATTTTTGATCATTATATGAATTATTTTAATATAGTTTGAGAAAAAAGAAAACTGTAAGTGAAGGCGACAATCCATCACATCCAGCAAGGTCAAGGGGATTGAACCCACAAATTACGGGGAAAATGTGTCTCGTTTATACTAAAGGCCTATGTTACATCCTTGTTAGTATGAAATATTATTAAAATAAATGATTTTAAAAAAAATTAATTTTTATTTTTGGAACTTATGTCATATCATATATATATATATATATATATATATATATATATATATCTATGTGTGTGTGTGATTAAAAAATGATTTGGTGATTAAGTGATAAATGTTATTTCAGAGTAGTATCACTTTAATTTTGGGGGACATTATATGGTTATAATAAATAAAATATTATGGGTTTTTATTTGTGGAATAATGGTTGGAGAAAATTTTATAAGAATATATGATTTTATTTTGTCCTAAAGTTGATTCCAGTTATTTAAATAAATTATTATCATATCATAGATATTAATGAATAGGGAATATATATAATTGGTATGAGAATTTAAAAGTTATTGATGTTATTTAAGGATAAATGTTAAATTAAGATTAGAAAAATATGTGTTCAAATAATTTTGATTAGTGAGTTTGAACCATAGTCTATAATATTTTATAGAATTATATGATTATTTATTTATCAAATGATCTATGTTTGAACTTTGGGTGTTATTGTTGATGATTTTTTAATTAATGTTTTATTTATTTATATAATTGTATATTTATTTTTGGAATTATATTTTTATAAAAGATTTTCTTTTGGTTAATCTATAAAGAAACAAGGAATATATTATTATCCTTTTATATTTATGTGATCCATTATAATTTTATTTTTGTTATCCTTGTGTGAAAAATTCATCTCGAGTACTCATTGTTTAGAAAAAAAGATGAGATTATGGTGGAAATTGATTAAAGGATAAAATTATACTTATCAATTAAGTATATTTCCTTATGATCCTAGTCTATATGGTAAAAGAATTCTTCAAATATTGGGAAATGATTTTGAAAAAAAAAATTATCATATAACCTTGATTTCTGATGAATATATGGTCTTTTTTACACCACTCTGGTTTATAGTTTTGTGATTTTTAAATTTTTAATAATAATTTTATTTCTTGGAATCAATGATCTCTATCAATATACATCATTATTTAGACAATATGTTTTTTCTCTATGTCTAAATTTTATATTCCCACAAATGTTCTCCTATTTTTTAAACCTATTATGTGTCATTCTAGATGCCTTTTTTACTTAATTTTTCTATCTTTTCAAGTGAACGATTTATTTACCCTTTTTACCATTTGGGATTTCAATAAAAGTATATTAAAATTTCAAAAAATTGATTAAAGAGTTTAATTAAATATTAAAAGGATTCAATTTATTTAAGGTGTATAATGTAAAACCCCTATATTTCAAAATAAAAACATTATGTTCGATAGTGTACAAAATATGCAACATCAACGTTAAACGAACCACGAAATATTAAAATATAAATATGACTGTTGTAACTCAGAAATTCAATTAGAAGGTATGAATATGATTAATTGAGCTATGAAATTTATATATAAATTTCCTACTCAAAACCAATATATTTCAATTAATTCTTAGGAAATTATTATTCAAATTATAGAAAAATCATTTTATGTTTCAAAAATATGTTTCCTTCAAAAATAAATTTTATTGATTTTTTTGAAAGGATAATAAAATTAATTTATTCTATATTTAGAAATGATATTTTATAAAAAAGTATATTTTTTTATAAAATTATTATGTCAAAATTAATTTAGATATATTTTTTGAGATTTTTCTGAACTGATTGATTTTCCAATGAATAAGGAAAAATATTAATTTTTTTAGAAAACTATACTTTTGTTTCAATTATTTACAAAGATTCATTTTTTATAATGGTTCTAAAGTAAAATTAGTTGTATTATATTATAAATAATACAATTATGTTCATTGAAATCAATTTTATTATTTAATCTTCTATACACAAATTTTTTATATTAAAAAGGCATTTTTTAAAATGTTTTTCATTATGTTTTTTGTTTTAATATTGTATTATTTTTTCCACTTATAGAAATAGAATCTTTAAAAATAATTTAAGTATTTTTAATCATGAGGATAATTTTTTTTAAAGGGCTCTTTTATTTTTGGTCCTTATGAATAGTAACCAAAGTAAAAATTATCACCACAAAAAAGGTAAAATGTGTTAATTTTGGTTAATAATAATGTGATAAGGCTTAAAATTCATTGAAACACTTTAATAAAACACATTTAAATAGTATATTTTATACATAGTCATATAAAATTCCGAACTATGACTTAGTTTTCTATTTATCTTTGATCTAGACCTTTATATTATTTTATGTAAAGAAAAGTCAAAATTTTCATTATCTTTTTTTATCTCAAAATTTTTGACCTAGGGATAAATAGATGATATGTTTGGTTCTAATTTTTTGTATTAAATATCAATGATGTTATTTCATGGTAATTTATTTATAACTTTTATTGATGAAATAATTATCCTAAATACTTATGTAATGGTGACAAATTATTTATTCAATGAATAAGAAAAAATAATATTAAAACTATTTAAAGTTAAATAATATAAAAAAATTATTTTTTTCCAATATTTTTTTATATAAATGATAAATTTTATAAATGTGAGAGATAATTATATTCTAAATCCTTTTTTTCATGTTTTTTTCAAAGTTAAACTAATTAATAGTTTCAAAAATGACATTAATGATACTATATAATAAATAATAATTGATTGAATAATTAAAAATTCATGAAGCTATTATATTCAGAACATTGATAGGTATATGGTTTTAAATTTAAAACAAGGTCCACTTATGGGGTAATTTATTTTCAAATTAACTATCATGGCCCTTAAATAGAAGAAAAATGCATTGAAGAAATCATTAAAATGGTAAACATATGGTTAAAATAAAACTATTAGGGGGAAAACATAACCTTAACATATCCAATTATTATTATATGAGAGGATTTAGAGTATTAATAATCTTATTTTCTATATTTATCAATTTGGATCCATTTTATAATGAAATTTAATTTATATTAATTTAATAGTTTATGATATTACAAGAATTCACTCCCCTCACTTATAAAAAGAAATATTCTCTCATCTTTGCATCATACTTCTGGAACCATTTGTTTCAAAAAAATACCTTCCCAAATACCTTAATTATATCCCTAAACATTCCATATAGTCCATAGATTGATCATAAAACCATTCTATGAAGTATTTATGTATAATCCTGAAGAGGTTGCCTGAAGAAGAGATGTAGTTCTTGACCAAGAATTTTCATTTTATTTCCTAATATACCTCATTCAAATTTTATTAAAACATGATGAAATTATAAAAATATATTATTAAATATAATTATATTTAATTATATTAATTTAATAACCTATATTCGTATTCTTCTTACATAAAATGGAATCAAAACCATCGTTCATGTGTATGGTGGACTACCACCATGTGAACTGATATAATAAATTTTACATGACCACCACTCATAAATGTTTATAATTATGGGTTTAATGTATATATATATATATATTATATTCATGAAATATTTATAATTTTTTAATGATAATATATCATCTATTTTCTTACATTTCCATCCATTAAAAAATGTTAACCCCATTCGTGCATACGTATAGATTACCATCTCCTGAAGTGATGTGATTATTTTTTCATCACTACATCACATAGATGGTATATATAAGTGTAATTAAAAAATTAAAATGATATTTATTATATTATTATCATTATGTGAGTATAAAATAATACTTATGTTCCTTTCACCATGATCATTGGAAAATGAAAACATTTCCCATGCGTATGTACAACCTATCTTCTCTATGATTATAATGTAGTTCATTTTTCCTAACCATATTTCATGGATGGTATTAAAATTGTAATTTATGTAAAAAAATGATAATTATTCTATAATTATTATTATATAGATTATGGAATAAGTATTTCATTGACCAGAGTCAACCGACAAAATTCATTTTGGATATATGATATGAATATCGTCAAAACATCATACATGAACTTAAATGATTAAGTAATTGAATATAACTTGGTAATAAATAAAAAAATTAATAAACATAAAAAATTTATTAAGAAATTAAATAATTTTTATGATTTTATTATTTAGGATTATCAAAAATTTATATTATGATTTAGACTCAATGTAAGGGACACTTTATTTTCAAAACCACATTTTAAATGTTTTAAATATTTATTTTCTATATCATTCTCATCGATTTCCATATTCTTAAAATTATTTTATGCATGAATATTGATGGAAATAAATAATTAATTAATAAAATTTTATTTATATTTTCCCTTTATTTCATGTTTTTCAAATATAATAATAATACATATTTTATCTGGAATGTTTTGACTTTCTTCATAAAATATAAAAAATGATCTATTTTAATATATAAAGAATCAATGGTTTCTCCCACCACCATAATATTTATTTGATGTTTTGATTACATTTTCAATTTCTATATTTTCATTAAATAATATTCCTAAATCACTTTTTATGGATATTTTTAATAAGGGTTTTTAATGGAATATATATTTAAATAACAGGAAAGGTTTTCTTATGGGTGTAAAAAATATTTTTATGAGTATGGTGATGAAAAATAAATATTACATTTGTTATTATAATTTTATAGTTATTGGGAATTTTTTATGATTATGGATGGTTCCATTCTTAAACAAATACTAGTGGTTCCATTATAAATAAAGGATGGTTGGTTCTGTTGTAAACTAAGGATGGGTGGTTCTGCTATAAACCAAAGATGGGCGGTTACATTAACACCCAAGGATGGGTGGGTATGTTATTTCCCATAAAAGAATTAGTTGATGATCCTGATGAAATTTGATCATGTAGGTTACTCCATTTTTATGAGTGATATGAAAATAATTTCCTATGATACCAACATGGTTTATCTATGATTTATATGGATTTATGAAGATATTATGATTTTACAAGTTAAGATAAAAAGTATAAGTTTAAAGGAATGTTTATGCTACTTCATATGGATAAAATGAATAACATTTATAAAAAAATATTTTGTCTTTAATGATTGAAAGGGATCCTTTATGTGTTTTATTTTTTCCATTAATATTTCTTTTGAAATGTTTTATGAAAATATTTGGGTATAAAAGTTGATTTATTGGGTAATAACTTTTTTATTTTGAGCCCATTTTTTTAGAAAGGATAATTTTTATATTTATTAATGAACTAATGGTTTTATTTCTTTCATTTTTATGTACCTTAATAGCCATTTTATTCCCATCCCACATTTTAAATTGTTTTCACTAGTTTTAAGGATGTTTATAGATAAGGATGAGGTCACAAATAAAAATTATGATGATGTTTCATGAAAGTAAAACTTGTTATATCATAAATATTTTGTTCTGTGGGAAAATGGAAACTATGAGGAAGTATGAAAAATATATTTTAAGGGATTTTAAGTAATATTTATGTCCTAATTTTCTTAAAATATAAACCATAAATATCCTCAAATGTAAGAGAATGAATTTTTAACTTAAAACTCAAGATTATGTAATGGTTAAGGTATGGTATTTATATTTACACACATTAATTGAAAAATATTTTGTCCCAAAGGGGAACGTTTTTTCATGGAGACACAAGAAAAGAAGATATTTTATATTACTTCCCCATCGAGTGATCAGTGTTCCATCATTTTTCCAAAGGAAGGAATTAATTTGGGTGATGAGGATTGTGATTATGTAATGGATTAATGTGAGTTTCATTCAGCTATTATGCGATTTCTAGATGGTAAAATTTACTATAATGTACATATAGTTCATGTTTTATGAAATAATTATTTTTAAGGGATATGGAAAAACACTAAGTTAATCTCTTAATAATTCAATTAAATATTTACATTTTATTTGTTTTCTAAAATTTACACATGTGAAAACTCTTTTATTTAATTTAGACGTTTAAATCTATATATATTTATTATTTTTATGATTTTTGTGTTTGATTTTATGTTCAACAGTTCTAGTTAAATTTTTTTTGATTGAAAACCCTAAATTGCATCATTATGTTCTGGTTAAATATATGCATATAAATACAATTTTTTTAATTGTGATATTTAAATTAATAACTATTGAGCCTTTATATCAATTTTAAATTGATATTAGTATTTATTAGTTTATGTTACATATTTTTGGTGAAGAATCAAAACATAGTCATTTTTTTGAATTTACACATGGGTAACCCTATTTTTTTACTTATATATTTTTTATTCATTATTTTTATATATTTACATTTCTAATAATATATATGTATAATTAATATAACTACAATTGGATATTTAAATGATAGTTATTGTGGCAGAGGAGAATTTACAGAGTTATATGTATGATCTTTTTCTATTATTTAATATTCATTAATTAAAAAATTTAATGAATGTAATATTTTATTTTATAAAAAATTATTTTTAGCACTACTAGTGAGCCTCCTATATTGAATTATTAATCTTCTAATTTAGATAACATGATTCTGATATTTGGTTGATGTGAGACTTTCTATTTACCAAAACATTCACTTTCTCATGGAGAGTAGATGGTGCATTTTAAATTTGATGATAATAATAAGCTAACTATCCCACATGAAACGTGGTTTTAGAGTTTTATTACAATGAAGAGTCATTGTTGTATTAGAATTTTATATGTTTATTGGAATTCCATCAACAAGATGATAAAGGAATAACTGTGAGATTCCTTAATGGTAAAATATATCAATTTATTTATTTTTCTCCCATTCTTCAAATATTGTATATTTTATATGACTAATGTTTAATTTATTAAATTAAAAATGAAATTTCAATATCATGAACCAAAAGAAATTAAGAAAAGGTTTTTATTTAGCATCATTTTGATAGAGATATTTAAAAAATTATTTTTTTGGGATGTTACAAAATAAAATCCCATGTCTCAAATATGTGTTTCTAAATTTAGAGACATGGACTAAATTTTTCACCAACCAACATGATGAATAATTTATGGTATGATAACTGTTGTATAGTGTCAAATTTATTATATATTACCGGATTACTTATTTAGTTATTTTTATATAACAATCCCTCAGGAGATCTTACCAATATATCTAGTGATAGAATGTATACTCTTAGGATTTATCATGTATAGGGTATCATTTATTGATGGATAAAATTATTGATGAAAAGTTTGACGAATTTAGAGGGTACTATAAGAATTAATTTTTTATTTTTATTAAATATTAGTATTTTTTAATTTAATATAAATAGTATACCATTTTAATACGTTATTCCAGAACAAACATTAGGAGAAAGTGATTATGGATGATTTTATCCTTATGGGTAGGATGTACATTACATCTACTACATTAGGAAATCCAAAACACCCTAACCACATAATTTGATATGAGGTGAGATTATGTATTAGGAAATATTTTGTTCATCCAAGTAATAAATAATGGGATACTGAAATAGATTCCTAAAAATATGGGATAGAACACCTAAAATAATCCTTTGATGATCAAATTTTATGATTTCTTCCAGATATGTTTGAACAAATTTTGATGAAATCATAGGCTCCATAGACTACATAATCAGATACCCTACCTCATTATTCAGACCAAAACATAAAATGTGAGATGTATAATAGAGATCAAAATATATATATTGTAGTATATAAAGTCATACATATTTTTGGGGATTCTTTACATCACCAAGATATGTTGTTGGGTCATGTAATAGTAATGGTACAAGATATTATTGATCCAAATTCCCGAATTCCATTGCTTATAGGTGAGGTTACCAGAGTAGAATATTGTGTAGGTCATTTTTTACTCTATCTGGTTATCTTTCTTCATCACATAAAATACAAAGTATGCATTATTTATTAATATTAATTACATTTGATTGAAAATTACTTAAAATTAATTATAATATTTAATTTGTATAGAAGTATCTAAAATCAAAAGAATTTGTAAAAAATTAAAAAAAGGTTTTGTATCAAACAACTTCAGATTCTTCAGATATTTCGGATGAGATAAATGTATTAACCCATATTTCTACAATGTTTGGATAATTATTATGAGTTTTTGATACTACATGATTTATGTGGAAGATACTATGCATTTATAATATTCAAAAAATGATACCATGGATATTTTTATTTTTTTATAATCTTACCATGTCTATGTTATAGTTTTTTCCCACGTATGTAAATTTATATTTCAGTTTATGATTCTTTAATGAAATATTAGTATAAGTGACCTAATTTACAATATATTTAATTATTTATCTCAACACATCTTTCATTAAAAATGATTTCAGTGTTATTTAAGGTTTTATGGATCTAGAATAAATTTCAATAGTTGTACAATATTTGAATTATGATGATAGAGTTACATATTTATGTAAATTATTATAAAATATAGATATTTGGTGTTGGTGTTTTCCATGATGGGTAAAAATACTAAGATAATTATGAAATAATATTTATAAAAATTTAATTAATTTTAAAAAATTATATTGTAGTGGTCATTTAATGTTAGTCGTATTCTTTCCACATCAATACATGTTATATTGGTTATTCTCTTTATTATGTATAGTTTGTAAAATATTTTGAAAATTATGAAAAAGTAAGTTATACTATTTTTTATAACTTATTTAATCATAATTATTCTATTTATATATGTTTTGTTAGTTGAAATATGAAAATAAAGTTTATGGGAAAATTTTAGTGACGATCACTTATCGATACATAATGAAAATTAAATTAAATATATAAAAATAAAGGTAAATAAATTTTATAGTATATAATATCAGGTTTTCTCTCACTATATATATATATATATTGTTTTTTATTTTCAAGGTAATGTTTCATAACCACAATGTCATCATCAAAAAGTATATGTGTACTTTTTTTATTATGTTTTTATATTCATGTCTGAGATCATCACAAATTGATAGATGAATAAATTTAATATGGTAAGTAATATTAATTATTTTAGGTTTTATATCAAAATATTATATTTTTAAATATTATAAAATTATTTTTTATTATTGGTTTTAAATGATTTTGAATCATATATAGATGAATACCTTATTTTCTTTTGAAATTTTTTTACAATCTATTTTTTATGAATAGTTAATTTTTAGATTGAGTATCATGTATGTTATTTTAATTAATGTTTAAAAAATGAGTATTGAGAAAAATGTTTTCTGGTTTATGTTTTTTTAGATTTTTTTGACTTGAAAAAAATTTCCCCGATTTTAGAGAATGTATTTATTTATTTTTTTTAATTAGAACTTTCCACACCAATTTATAGAAAACCCAATAAGGAATACATAAGAAAGTATCTTCCATGATCGGTTTTGGGTAAAGCCCAACATCAAAATCTTCTTTCAACATCATTTATATTAAAATTCGGTGTGGAAATATAATAATATTTTTTTTCAGATCATTAAATGTTGGTATTACCTTAAAACTAATGTGGAAATATATTAAAGTATTTTTTATATATTTCCACACCAGTTACACCGTAAAAAATATGTTGAAAACCTCTTTCAATGTTGATTTGTTGAAAATGATGTTGAAAAATAAACTAAATTATCTTTTTTATTTGAATTTTTGACATTGGATTTCAAGAATACTTGTTGAAACAATTATTTTTAATTTCACTTAAATCAAAATCAGTTAAAATTTTAAGTTAATTGTTTTTAAAAAAACTAAAATATTCATTTACACTATTGTAGGAAGCATGTTTTATTTGAACCTACATGTATGTGTTACTCTTTCTTGTTATGTCTCCATGATAGTTCATTTTCATTCATTAATTCGAATTTACATGCATGAATTTGATAATGTATAGATCTCATCTCAATCATTGAACCTCTGAGTAAGAAAAACCCAAAATAACAATTTCGTATTTCAAGTAATTCGTTGTTTTTTGTAACAGAATGCATCACTTACTTTATTTTATGTTTATAGAGAATATTAGAATTTCATAAAATTATTAACATCGTAACAGTGATCTTGGATGGAAATTAGTATCCTAGAGACTTAAAATTTTGACTGTGAAACCTTAGGCGGAAGGCTATGGTTGAAGACATCCTACTGGCATTGAACAAGTGGAATATATCATTCTCATTGAATATATATATTTTTATTTACATATGATCTAATGAGGAGGACTATTACCAAACATCTTTCAAGTACCACATGGTTTTGATAAACGGTTTCACTCTCCTTAATAATCCAACTCACTCTAACAATTTTTCGAGGGAGTACTAGGGTTATCACCCGGATACAATATCACACATGTACATAGAGTAGGCTCACCCACCTGCCCTGTTGTGCCCCACCATTCACACCATGCGGGCTCTATTATCACCCATCATGTATATCCTTGAAATATATCTTCCATAACCATGCTATTTGGCCACTAGGAAGCTCTGGGAGATGGCTCCCCCATGGTGCTGAAACCTCCTCCCACATATACAAGATTGATCTGGTCCCTTTTCTAAAGGGTGGTTAGGCAATTTTTTGTAACTTGATAAAAAATATAAGTATGAAATTCCACCAAAACTCCTCAAAAATAATCTCCATTTCTCAAAATATTTCTCCCATGACCTTCTCAATTCATTCCTTTTTTATAATTTTCAATAAAATAAAACTTCCCAAACTCTCAACCTCAATTCATCAACTCAAAATCCTCATAACATTATCTAAATCTTATTCTAATTAACTAAAAGACACTTAACATTGTCTATGTTGAAGAGAAATGTTATATATTCAAACTATCATCATCACTTTTCCTAGGAATTAAGATTAGTTTAGTAATCAAAATATTTATAACACATAGAATTTTTAACTCCATGCATTATTGAAAAGAAATTTATCTCTAGCACAACTTCAATAAAATCACTTGGGTTATTAAATTTAGAAGAACCATTGAATGAATAAAATACATATATATTTAACATTAACTATATAAAATCATTTTAATTGGCATTCAATCCCCTAAGTAATAAATCTTTTTTTATCTCATAAAGATGAGAATAAATATCCATTTACTTAGAAAATGTTTTTAAAATAAAATAAAATATAATGTATTTAATAATATTTTATTTTAAAATAAATATGGGAATATATAGAGTAATTTCCATATAAAATAACTATTATGATGCTGTGAAAATATATTTTCTTGATAGTTGTTTAAAAATATACATTTTCACATTGGTAATGAAAAGAAAAAATGACTTATACAGAAAATTTTAAAAAGGTTCCTTTTTTGTCCTTTGAAAAGAATATAAAAACTAGTTTAAAATTACCTTTTAACAATATTGGATGGAAAAATAAGAAAATTATTCAAAAAATATTAAATGATAATTTTCATTGAATAAAAATAGTTGGAAGGGAGAAAATAAAACTTTATTTTTTTAAAAAAATCCCCTTAACTCGTGTCCTGACACATTTTGTTCTTATGTTTACCATACAATGTAATAAATTTATATTAGTTTTATACATGATTTATAGAATTTTAAATTTTAATTTCATTATAATTATTCCCTTTGTTTCATTTTTTACCTTCTTTTATTCAGTTACTAAAATGATTATGTTAACATTGGATATTTTGAGGGCGTTCGGTTTATAAGACAAAATTGAATCTGGTAGGTTAACTATAGTAAAAGTGATCATTGTTCTATAATATTAATAATATCAGTAATTATAAATTATTATTTTTAAAATTTAATACATTTTTTGTCACATCCTTGTATTTTGGGCATGAACAATGAAATACATATTATTTTGTAGGTGGTAGTTCACACGTACACATGAGCGATGTTTTAATTTTTCTACTGGATGGAAATATATAAGTTATATAATATATTAAATTTAATAATCTTAATTATGTTACAAATTTCATAATTATTCATTATTTCCATCATTATTACTGACCATGTGACGTAGTAATTAAAAAAACCACATCACTTTGTGGTGGTGATATTCCTCACATACACACGAGTGAAATTATCATTTTCTAATGGATAGAAAGGTAAAAAACAAACTAATATATTATATTAAAATAATAATTATTATATCATAAATTTCATATATATTCATTTTATTGATCATTTTAACCATCCATACAATGTGGTCGTGAAATATGGTGAACATCGATTTGTGGAGGCGGTAGTCCACACGTATGTGTGATCAATGTTTTCATATATGATAGGAATGAAAAGTAGATGAAAACAAAATTTTCATAATCATAATAAAATTTTAGTATATGAAAGATAATAATATTATTATATAAACATGTTTATAGAATATTTGTTAGAGGTGGAAGAATAAATATACTTGAAAACACTTTGTTAAGAGTTATGCCTCTTCTTTTAGAAACCTCCTTTGGCTTACACATTAAGCCTTCTAGTTTGGTTTTTTAGTAAATAAAAAACCTATGATACATGGGGTGGAAGTTTATTATAGAATATTTTAAGTTATTAGTTGAGATAAAATGTCTCAATATGTGTGAGTAAGAGAGGTTGTTTACATTTATAATTAAGGTGGGTGAAAATTTTGTAAACACGTGAAATGTTAATATATAATTTTTTTCTGACTCATGTCAAATGGATAAAATGACAAAAAGTTTCTAAGATAAGGATAAAAAGGTAAAAAAATTATCTAACAAAATATTGACTTGTTTACATGTTATTTTAAAACTCTTCTTTTGGTTTGACCACCTCATTAACCATGTATGAGCTTAATTGTTGTTATAATTATTTAAATCATTTAGGTTCATGAAAGTAATTTTAAAAATTAAAAGTGGAACATATATGAACTATTATTTATATTTTCTAAAATTTTTCATAAATTTGAATAAATATAGATTTTGATTTTTGATTTTATAATGTTTTAAAAATAATTTTTAATCATTAAATTCCATTTAATGTCTTTTTTAGGACTATTGTGAAAATTTTACTTTAAATATAACAAAATAATGGAATTAAAATATGAACTCTATCACCACAACTTATACATTATAATTATATAATAAATTCATAGAGAAAAAAATCATCTGAAACAAATTACTTATAAATTTTTAAAATAATTTACTTATTTCTACAACATGCATAAGAACTGTGTTGGTGCAGTTTATGCATTCTACGTAATTATAAAATCACTAAAAATTAAAATAAAAGTAACTCTTTAATATTAAATTTTATCATCAATATTAATTCATAGAAAATTTGTATCTATTTTCATATTATGAAAGCATAATAAGTTAGAAAGAGTGAAATTTTGTAATTACTCATAACTGAAAATAGTATAAACATTTTATTACTAAAAGAGTGGAACCAAAAATCAATATTTTCAATTATAATATTGTAATGTTCAAAATACACTAATTCAATGAGAATTAAGATGATATTTTTTGACCGTATCAAAAAAATTACCATAACTAACATGTTTTTCTATTTACCATGGGATAACGTTTTACTATGGTTACTATTTATTAGGACCAAAAATAAAATTAAACTAATTAATAAATTTCAAACACATAACTAAAAATATGGAATATATTTTTCACGAATCAATTTCAATAATTTTAATATATTACTTTTATTTTATGTCTTCCAAAAGAAATAAAAACATGTTTTCCAAAAAAATACTTGTTTTAAGCATAAATGATTTTATGTCAAAATCATGTATATTGTTTATTACCATTACATTAGTTGAATTATATTTAAAAAATGAAGTTAAAGTGACTTTTAAAACATCTGAGTCCAAATTTAACATTATAATTACTCTGATTAAAAGATAACAAATGTTATTTTTTGCAAAATCAGTATTTTCACTATTCAATAAAAATAATTTTTTTCCAAAAAATACCTAACAATTATCTGTAGAATATATTAAAACATTTATTTCAAAAATTATTTCCATTTTATAAAATATTATTTCTAAATTTAACATAAATTATTCATAATATCCGCCCACAAAAAATAATAAAAATCATTTATTAAGTATCAATTGAGTTTTTTATCATTTCTATCTAATAACCACCATTAGATGAATTTTAGTTTACTTTTTTAAATATTAAATCTATAAATTTCATTTAAATAATTCATCCATAATGATAAAATTGTGACATCTAGGTCCCGGTGACAGCACAGACACCCCGCCTTAACATGGTTGTCAAGTCCCAACCCACCATGTACCACCAGTTGCCCCGCAGACACGTAGTCCCCACCCTAGGGCTCACTCATGTGCCTAAAAGAGTCATCTGACTAATAATATCCCCCATAGGCCAACACTTTCCCTTTCTAGTGTTCTTTTTCCTCACTCGCACACCCTGGGAAACTTCCCAGAAGGTCATCCATCCTGATCACTACTAAAGGTCAAGCATGCTTAACTGTGGAGTTATAATAAAAAAGGTTCCAGAAAAGGAAGGTGCACCTTATTGACATGAGTCATATCGTTTATCCATTTAACCCTTTATCATTTGGGGGTGTAATAATCACCCCCCCCCCCCTTTATAGCACAATGTCCTCGTTGTGGGTCCTGAAGTTTTGTTCGGACATGTTCAGTAAACATACGAGCGGGTTTTTATAACTTTTGAACCGGTGCTCGGAATTGAAATCCAACGGCACCGTTAAACTCGCAGCGTCGGTATTCTCTTAAGGAAAATTTCACCTCAACGGTAGTGGGTCGAGAATAAAAGATAGTTTTTGGTTTTTTCATGGAAAATAATTAAATAAAATGAACTAGCCTTTATTTTATTTTTGAGCCACCTTGTGGAAGTTGGAGGTGGGGTCCACCAGAAATAAACCTTCTTGTGGGAGTTGATGTATGGGGACCACCCGACCATAACATCCCATGAGAGTTTATGGTAGTGGGGCCCACCAGAACCTGACCTCCCACGAGAGGTTATGATGTGGTTACCACCCAGGACTAAACCCCCCTAATAATGGTGGGAGAAGAAAACCTCTCAACTCCCCTCATTAATGAGGGAGAGTCTCTTCACCCCCTCCTTTAAATGTGTCAACCCTTCCTATCTTTTAATTGTGTTAACCTCATGAATTAATAAAGTTGAGCCAACTTAATTAATTCACCCAATTTGAATTCTTATGCCAATGACTTAATAGATTTGATAATCTATTGTTCTTGGCTACCTTTTCTTTTGTTGGCAAAGGATGAAAGACATTTTGAGTCAAAATCTCTCACCAATGAACAATGAAGAATGAAGAATGTATTCTTCAAATGAAGAATGAAGAATGTGTTCTTCCCACGAATAATGCTAGCAAGAAGCATCTTTGACTTCTTCCTCGGAAGCACCTTGCAGAAGCAACCGACATGGGACGTCTTAGATGACCGACCCTCCATCCTCATCGTTGTGAACGAACTGACGCACGAGCTCGGGATTGGAAGTGAGAGGCAGATGCAATGAACAAAGACAACTTTGTATTCTTCCCTATGACTCCATCAACAAACAATGAGAAAATGTAGGGGTTTAATTTTATTTAAGTATCATATTATTCCCTTGTTACTTTTCTTCCAAAACAAATAATGCAGACCTACTTATTATCAAGTTGATCCATGGATGTTTTTCCTTGCGGGTTGGGAATATTTTTGTTCATGAGTGATTATGGGAATTTATGTTTTTATGATATCTTACATGCTCGTTCTTCGCTTCATTCTTGTGAGTCAATTTTTATCACCCTAAACGCGGAAGGGTGCAGACCACACAAACGTGGTCTGACCCCTCCGTCGATCTTCTTTGGGATGTTCTTCGGCATGGCGATGAGGCAAAGAAGGCCACTTGTGCTACCCCTATGATGCTCTGGAACCCCGGGCCAAACCACACCACCCTCTAGCTTCTGACCCACCCAAGCTGCATCACCCGTAGGCCGCGCCACCCGCTGGCCGAACCAGCCGAGCGGCGCCGCACCCCGGCCGAGCCGCGGTCTAGCCATGCCACACCCCGAATCTCAGCCGTCGCGCCTCTTGCGCCCCTATCCACACCCTCACGATTCTCTACAGGACATGCTTCCCATCAGTCACCCACCGGGTCAAATTGCCCTTGTGTTGACGTGCGGCTAGTTCGTGCCCTTGTGACCAATCCGCGCTATCGCGGTCTTCCGGGACCCCTCGCGGCCTACTAGGCCGGGCCCAGCTGGCCGAGCCGAACCTAATGGGCTGGCCCACCTAATAGGTTGGGCCAAACCCAATGGGTTAGGCTGGGTCTACCCAGACCGGGTCGGCCCAGACTGGGTCGGGCCAGGTCGGTCTGACCGGGTAAGACCGGACCTGGGCCCACTACGACCCTTTACATCTTTTGGCCATATCATTGGCACCGGACATCCATTTGGCAATCCGTCAGCAGACCTGGTAATATTGGAGCATGAAGGTCCCTTTGAGTATACCCCACTAGAGTTTGGGGAATAATTGAGATACGGTTAGGTTGGATCGTGCACGAATCCAACCAGGCCCCCTGGGATAAAAGGCAAATAACTCATAGACCGGGCGTCCGATTGACGCGTCATCTATTGCGTTGAGACAACTATGACATGGTAGACAATTGAGATACATCTTCATGGGGCTTTTTGATATTTATTGTATTGACCAGAAGCTCGTGGATCGGATTATTCAAGAGATGAGTGGGAATATTTTGGAGACCTATTAGTTAGATGAGACTTGATGACTGCTGACCGATTGACTCAGAGTGACTCAACTAGCCTAGTGGGGAGCACCTGGTTGTGGCGGAAGACCCATGATGTTAGAGCATCTGGTTGTGGCAGCAGACCTGTGGTACTCGATAGGAGGTGTACCTCTAGAGTCTATTAGGGGGAGTTCCTGATTGTGGCGGCAGACCCACGGTACTCGACAGGAGGAGTACCTCAGTATTCCAAGGTTAGTGGGAAGTGCCTTGGTTTCGCGGCAGGCCCATTGTACTTGAAATAGGAGGAGTTCTCCAGCAGCCGTGGTTTCATTAATGTGAATAACAAATTCTTCTTGAGCTAAGTCAGTAACTTTTGTGTTTTTTTCATGATTGAGATGGATTACTTGATAACATAAATATATTTATTGGAATATACCTCAGTGGGGTTATTTGTTGATTTCATACCTTTTTGGTTTATCCTTGTGGAATTTTGTGAGACCTTGGGGGTCTCAGGGTCCCTACTGAGTATCGTTATACTAACCCCTGCACGAGCTATGCCCACACCTTGTTGGGTTGGATGAAGACAAAGAACAGTGCTGACCGAGGCTGAGAGTACCAGGACTGGACAGTACCCAAGGTGGAACGTACGACGTCTCGGTACACGTTGGAGACAGACAGATGTGGAGTGCGGAGTAGGTGATTTGTACCTACCCTTCAGGTAAGAACCATAGAGTATGACCGAGTGGTTGCTTTTATTATTTCCTCAGTTGTACTTGTAATATCAGTTTCTTGTACTCTTCAGTTGGGCTTGTGTGTTGGACCCTTTTTACATAATTTACTCACTTGTTGGTAATTCATTTTACTCGTGATCCTATCTTTTGTGTGTGTTACAGGTTATAAATTCAATGTCTTCCTAGTTTCATGGAATTACGCCTTTGGTGCTAGTCGACATCCCCTGGCCTATGGAAGGCGGGCTTGGGGTAGTCACGGCATGGGCCCTGGGGGACGGTTCGTAACAAAAATATATTTACTTTCATTAAAATGATTTACAGACATAAAATAGTTTTATGAATAATATCTCTTTTAATCTTATATGATCCTTTTTTAAAATTGAATTATAATTTACTAAGAATAAATAAATACATTTTTAATAAAGAAAACACCCCTATAATTATCTTATAAACTTGTTACTCATGTTCATTCCTTCCAAAAAATATCTAGGCTATAATATTCATATTTAAAAAAAGAAATTTTAAAAGTATATCATAGTTTGTTTTAAGACTAGTATTTCATATAGTATATGAAATCATACATGATTTTTTTTGAACTAAAATGTTAGGGTGTTACAATCTACCTTCCATAAAAATTTACGTCCTTGCAATTTTAATTTTATTCTATCAAAATAAATTTATCATAACATGGTAATAAAACTAGATATAGATTTTATCGTGAAGTTTAATTTCAATAAAAAGACTAATAAGAATATTATTTCTTAAAAACAATTACCCTCTGTAAGACTCATATATACATATGATTTTATAAATGAATACCTTGTTAGTTGTGTGTTTTATTCTACAAAAGACTCTATATATTTTAGAGATTACTTTACCATCGAGATATAAATTTTAAGAAAATATGACGTCATAAGTTGAATTTCATCATTTATGCTTGGAAAATTTTCCATTTATATATCTTCTCTTATTCTAGGAAATGAATACCATATAATCATTTTTAATGCTACAATTATTAATATTAAATTTCAAGGGATCAAAATATTCATAAAAGGATTAAATATTAATTCTCTTGTTCTTATACATTATTCAAAACCAAACATTGTTAGCACAATTTAAGATAATATCCAATATAATGTAATAATAATTTAACCTTCAAATACTCAAAAATAACAGTATAAGATCATATTAAACCATTCAATAAATTACATACCTTAAAACACTTCAAAATATGCCATACCAAAAGTAAACCCAAATTATTAGAAATATTTGATCACATATTCTTCCAAGATATACTTAAAAATGATATCCAAATAACATAAAACACTCCTAAAGTCTCATACCAAAAATGTATATAACTTACTCCTGTAATCTCTAAAATATTCTTATATTTTCTATATATAAACTGAACCTCCATAAATCCATAATAAAATCACATATTCTCCTCAAATATACATCAAACATTATTTCTCAAATAAAATCCTATATTATACAATAATATTTTTATTTACTATAATCATTTAATGTTTCTTATATAGTGAACTTATTCAAAAATAACATTATTTACTTAGTTAGCAAATCAATATTCAATCCCATGGTCATTTAAAAGGTAGATAAAATGTTAAAAAAATATAATAACCCTTTTGTTACAATTAACCATAATTACCTTAAAATAAAATATCATATTAACCCTAAAGGTTATCAATAATTTTCAAGATATGTATAAAAATATAAAACAATTTTTCTTAAAATAACCATTTCATTATAACACATCTTCAACATAAGGGTTATATATACCTAAAACATCTATTAAAACTAAAAAAAATATTTACGGTACTCCCATCACATAAAATGTCAAAAGATTTTTAATTTCACTAAACATATGATTAACCTTTAACTAAATAACACATTATGATACCTAAAACTTTTAAAATTCCATCAGATAAATCATTTTAACCTATAAAGTAATATAAATCTATCTTCTAATTCCAACTATAACATCATGTATGTAATCATCCAGTAAATTAGTTGATTTATGGTGTATGTTTCATCAATTAAATATCAAATAACTCTTTGGATTATAGTTTTATATAATTTGGAAATTCTTTACATTATAAATTTAATATTTCCTCCCAATTTTCATTTTTCCCACAACAAATGTTCTAATATTTACACTCATGTTTCTGTCATTATACTTTTTCTTCATTATATATGTGTCACCGTTAACCTTGATATAATTCTTACACATCCAAAATCCCTATGAAAAATATTTTAAATCATGGGATGATAAGAAAATTATCATTGAGGGATATAAATGTAAATTGAACCCATTAATACTTTTAAAATTCATGAAAATACATTATGAATTTCCCATTTTACATAATGAACATTTGAGCTAAAAAAATTAGTTACTCTTGAAAAAAACATCAAAGAAAATATTTTTCTACTAAAATTTTACTTAAGGATAAATGAAAATGCCATATACATGATATTTACTTATAAAAACATGAGAGAACAAGAAAAAAATTCTTTCACCTTTAACTATTTATTAACATTCCTTTAATCGTGAGTTTATTTTCATAAATTATAAAACCATAAAAACCCATTAAAACCAGTTAAAAAAATTTAAAATCTACTCAGGTGACATGGGAAATTTACTGAACATTCTCCCTTACAATGGAATCACCTAATAAAATAAATCCTAAATCTCTTAGTTTTAACCTATATTCAATAAAATCTATCAATTTACCCGATGAATTAGAGACTTATATCGAGCTCACACATTATCATATGTATTTCAGCCTCACCCTTAATTGATTTAAAATTTCCAAGAACCAAAGCATTAATAATATAAATATATATTTAACTTTAACTATAAAAATCTTTTTAATTTTCATTTAATACCATAATAAATAACACATTCACTTATCTTATAAAAATGAGAGGAAATTTCCTTTTCCTTAAAGAAAATTTAAAACTAACATTTCTTATCATACTGAGAAAAATATTTTCATTCAAAATAACCATATTAATTTATAAAGTAATATTCAAATCAAAATGTTCAGTGCCATGTGAAAATCAATTCATTTGATAATCATTAAAACAAATATTCTTTTCAAAATGTGGTAATGAAAATATAAAACTACTCATATAGAAAATATTCAAAATATCCCTTGTAGTTCATTCAAAATAAAGTAAAAAATATTCAAAACAACCTTTTTCAACTGTTTAATCATAAATTAAAATATTCTTGAAAATTTTTCAAATAACCTTAACATAGAAAAAAATAGTTATAAGTAAAACCTTAAATTAATATTTTTAAAAGTAAGTCACATACCTCGAGTCACAACATGTTTCATATGTATGTTTACCCACCTGAGTAATATAATTATATTAGGTTCATAATTTTTTAAGAAATTTTTTAATGTTAATTCCATCATTATTATTCCCTTTATTTTAATATTTACCTTATTTCATATAGTTACAAAAATGTTTAAGTTCATGTTGGATGTTTTTAGGAAGTTTAGTTTATAAGTCCAAGACGACTTTGGGGGGTTGAATTGGTCACATTGATCATGGTTATATCATAACTAGAATATTAATTAGGATAAATTATTATTTTTATACATTAAATACATTTTTTAACCATCCATGTAAGGTGGATGTGAAAAATGAAATTAGTCATGTTATAGAGGTAGTAGTCCACACGTACACACGAGCGACGTTTCAATTAGTCTAAAAGAAGGAAAGAAATATTGCATATAATATTTTACCTTTATATAAACATTATTATATTATAAATTTCATTTTTATTCTTTAATCCCATCCTTATGACCCACCATGTGAGATAGTGAATAAAATAATCACATCAGTTTGTGGAGGTGGTATTCCACACATAGGCATGAGTGACTCTCTCATTTTCATACAAAGAGAATTGTAAGAAATTAGGTAATATAATATCGTTAAAATTCATAATTATTTCATATATATCATATAGTTTTATTTTATCCATTATTTTAACAATCCATATGAGGTGGTCATGATAAACAAAACACGTCACTTTGTGGAGTTGGTAGTCCTTATGTATGTATGATCAGTGTTTTGATTTCTATTAAGATAGAAAATGAGATAGAATAGAGTTTTATCATAAACATAATAAAATTTTATTATATTTAACATATTTTTTTTAATATATCATCATGGTTATAAATATATTTACCGGAGGTGGAATAAGAAATAAACATGAAAACGCTCAATTAAGAGTTATACCACTTCTTTGAGAAACCTCCATTGGTTTAAAACTTAATCCTTTTATATTGGCCTTTTTGCAAGAATAAAACCTCTAGAGAATAAGTAGGAATTTTTGGAATTAATTTTTGTATTTATTTTTTGAGATAAGTTCCTAAATATGTGTTATTAATAAAGGATAAAATGTTCGCTTTTATAAGTGAGATGGGTGACTATCTTATAAATACATTAAATATAAATATATAATATGTGTCTAACTCATGTAATATAGATAAAAGGATCCATATATTTTAATATATGAAGTATAAGAATGAAATAATTTCAATCAATATAATTTATATAAGTTTATGTTTAATTTTAAACCTTATCTTTTGGTTTAACACCCATGTTAACCCTATTTAACTTTAACCATTATAACATTTTTTCAATATTTAGGGGTCATGAAGGTAATTTTAAAAATTAAAATTGAAACATAAGTGAAATATTCATGATATAATATAAACCTTACTATATATATGAGTTAATATTGTATTTTTATGATTTTTTTATGATTTAAAAAATATTACCTTAAATATAATTTAAATCCATTTTCGGGACTATTCACAAACATTGAATTTAAACAAAACAAGAAAATAATGTTATTATAATATAAAATCTTTAATAATAAATAATAAATTATAATTATAAATTAAAATCATATAACAACCAAATTTATCCAAAAAACATTACATTTTATGATTTTAAAAAAAATTATTTTCTTTTACTACTGATTGCACAAGCATCGTGTCAGTATTGCATAAGCATTCAAGGTAATTATTCCATCACTAAATATTAAAAATAATTACTATAATAAATATAATTTATTTATATTTAATTTTAAATTCTATATTTTTCATATATCATTTTTATCTTTTCCCATATTATGACAATGTAATAAGTTAGAGAGAGTGACATTTTTAATTACTCTTAACTGAAAATAATATAAAGGTTGTAATCAAAGGAATGTGGAACAGAAAACCATATTTTATATGTTATGATAATAATTTTCGATGTAATATGATAAAATAATAATTAAAATGATATTTTGTGACCTTATCACAAATCATTAACCGTAATTAACTTGTTTTACCCTTTAATATGGTGAAAACTTTATACTATGGTCACTATTAATTATGACGAAAAATGAAAATAATCTCACTACTAAATATTAAATTACTAATTAAAAATATAAAATAAAATTTTCATTATTCAATTTCCAGAAGTGGAAGAAATTACATTTTATATGTTCTCAAAACACAATGAAAAAATTGTATTTAAAAAAATACTCGTTTTAAGAATAAAACAATTTATATGAAAGTCAGGTATAATGTTAATTAAAATATCATAAGATAAATTATGTTTAATAAAATGAAACTTATGTGAATTTAAAAAATATCCAAAAACCAAATGGAACATTGAAATTACATTCATTAAATATAAAAACATGATTGTTTTTAGAAGATTGGTATTTTCACTATTCACACAAAAATCAATATTTGTATAAAAATATCCAAGACTTAACCTAAACTTATTTTTAAATTATGATTTATAAGAGTATTTGGATTTTATCAAATAAAATTTATTAATATATAAAAAATTTATCATAATATCCACACAAAAACATCAAAAAAAATAATAAAAAGTATTAATTTAATTTATATTGATTCCTTATCTAATAACCACCATTAAATGAATGTAAATTTATTTTATTAAATATAATATCTATAAATTTCATTAAAATTATTCATCTATTATTATTAACATTAATCTATTCATAATAATTTGTTATGTGCATAAAATAGTTCTAATAAATACCTCCTTTAATGTTATGTAATCATTTTTAAAAATAATTTCAGTTATGATTTCCTAAGAATTAATAATTCCATTTTTATTAAAGTAAAAAATATCATCATATATTTTATAATGTGGTTATTCTTTTCTATACCCACGAAAACAACTATTAGGTTAAAATTTTCATCTTTAAATAAAAAAAATTAATAATATATGTTTGTTCATTTAAAGCTTGGTATTGTGTGTTGTCCACCCAATCTGACATGGTATTCTTATTAAAATAAAATCTTCCTTATGTTGCACCCCATGATGACTGTACAAGGTTTGTTTTCAGTTCACGACATGAATTCATGGTTAGTTCATGCTGAGTGTGGTTGTAGTACACTTCTTGGTACCCCATGTCGGGTACACACCATGTATGAGGGAGGAATGCTATATAATTTGAAAAGTATATTCCAAGTCAGCTATGGCACATGTTCAAGGGTGATGTTTTGGGGTATGTGTATTTTACATGAGGTATACACATTGTACCTCCTCCTTTGTTATTTTGGACCTATTCACTCGCCCAGGAATAAATTTAGACTTATAGGTATTCTATTATAATAATTTTTCATGTAAATAATGATGGTGGAATATTTTTGGCACGAAGAGGATATCTGGATGTTTTTTTAGATTGGTAGAGCTTTTGTAGGAGTATTTTCTTGATGTTCTGGTTTAGAATCCTCTTGTGGGATGGGTTGTGAAATGTGACAATCAAGTGAGGGTCATGATTATGGTCTCCTTGGCTTGGGGATTCTAAGGGGTTTAGATTAAGTTTCTTCATATAGCTTATAGATGGTGGTATTGAGTGGTTTCATAGATGATCATCGGTAGACTATTTCTCATGGTTTAGATCATTAATATCCTTAGGATGGGTTAGTTTTAATGGGAATTGGGTACAGACAATTGATGTTTCTAATATCTTGATATGTGTTTGAGGGACCTCCTTAGAGATTTCCTTGGGGACTTGGCATTGTTTAAGGTTTCCCTCGTTGGATTGGGATTTTTTGAAGATACCATTATGGGATATCAGTTTTTTAATGAATCCCTTCTTGGATAAAAATATTTTGAGAATTACCTTATGGGATTAGAATTGTTTGAGGATGCCCTTATGGTAATGGAGTTACCATCGGATACCCTTATGGGAATTGTGTTACTCCTGGAAAGGTCGTACACTAGATGTCGGTTTAGGTTTAATGTATTTTCTTGGCCTAAGGTTTCTTATTTCATAAGATCCACTTGTAAGGTGTCTCATTCTTTCTTTGGTTTGGAGGACCAAAGAAGGTTCCTCAGGATCTTTTGACTCTGGGGACGCATGTGACTGCCCCTTATTTTGGTGATCCTTTGACGTATGGTGTATATGTTTCCTCATTGATAATGTGGGGTTAATGTGTTATATAACACTAGTTTAAATGGATTGTAATTGGAATTTTTAGGTAGTTTTTTTCTTATGTTTTGAACATATGATGATACCTTTATGATATTGATTGACTAAAAAATGTCACTTAGTTTGATTGGATGATATCCTCTATTAGTTGGATGGTGTTAGGTAGGTCTAATGAGCTAATGGACAATATGGATGGCTAAAACCCCTCCTTGATATAGTTTATTTCCCAGTATATGATTTTGAGACCTCTGGAGGAATTATAGCTCTCTAGGATGGGGATGATGAGTTTTGGATCTGATCAGGTAGTTTTGGAACTAACGAGACAAACATCATAGAATGGTTGGTTCTATGGGACATCCAAAGCTTAAAATGTTCTCTAGTGACATATTCCTTGAGTTTTTGTCCCTAATTTAGATCATGTTATTGGAGTCATAGATCTTATTATAGGTGTTTTTTTGGGTTTTATATTCTTGGGATTATATCCCATGGTTTGATATTCATGTATGTTAACGTGTTAGATATCAGGAGATCCTTTTGGGTCTAGTGGATACGCTAGATGTAATGTTTCTTGGTGATCCAAGCTCTATAATTATTTTGTCTTGGTATAGAGCAAGGGAAGATTTTACTCAGGTTTCATACTAGAGTGTAAGGTTCACTATTTAGTTTTCTTTATACCTTTATGTTTAATTTTAGTATTTTATTTAAATTTATTCATATACATTAACATAACTGCATATTATGTGTTTATCATTGGGGTGTCCTACTAAGATATATTTCACACCTCCTGTATGTGTAGTCTAGTGTGAATGAAGACCCTTATGTAAGATTTCAATTTGATCACCAAATATACAATTAATCAGGAATAGGACTAGTGTTTCATGATTGAGCGCTATCACTCATGTGGAGTCAGAGAATTGATCAACAGTTGTTTTATAGTCATGGAGAATAATATGAGGTATGGATCAAGGTTAGTAGTGGATCCATCTAATTTGTTTTATTTATTTTTTTGTTAAATGTATATATATATTTTCATCCTAGTGGGTGAATATGTTTTGTATATTTTAACATGTCCATTAGTCTATATACTATATTTCATTTGGTATATCATGATTTTGTTTCATTTTTATAAATTGTGTACTTTCATGTTTTCGGGTGAGTATTTTTTGGGTTTATTTGAATTATTAATACACAATGATATGATGGAACAGTCTCCCCACTATATCCATTTTGGGATCTCATTATAAGTATATAACTACTGGAGTATACACAGGTTCACTTGAGGCCTTTTTAAGATCCAGATTAGGCCACAAGTTAGGTTGACCTAGGCCAATTTATAAAAATAATGGAGTTTAAGTCTATACCCTTTCTCTAATTTGGTTTAACCATAAAAAAAAAGGGAACCATGTATAGTTTCATAACATATACTACATCCCAAATATTATACACTCATTTCAAGGGGTTTAACATAAAAAATTATCATGACTTACTCACTTTTTTGTCTGGTTTCATTTATAGATTACACAATGTGGTTTAGAGATTGATCAAAATCAATTCACCCTAACCTTTAATGAAGGAAACTATATTCTAATTTGGAAAAAAATTATGATTTTTTTTCAAATCAAGGTGGATAATAAATTAACAACCTCTGAGCTATCTTGAACAAATCATAATCCTTTACATTTTTATCAATTTTATCTCAGGGGATCAGGTTGATATTCAAATTCCAAGAGGGATTTAATAGATCATTATTGATTCACATTTATTTATTTTCTTCTCTTTCAAAAAATCTTTTACATTAGTGGATTAGATAATTTATTTCTATCTTTTTCATTATAAAATATTTTTGACAATATTATCATTCCATGTAGTGTTTAAATCCTAATATTTGATGAATAAATCCCTAAAATATTAATGGGTGATTGAGATCCATGTTCTATATTCTTAAGAAAACAAAAAAGTATTACAAATTTGATAATGATTCCATAATATATTCTAAAGACATATATAAAGAAGATATAATGTTTTTATCAACTAATAAGAGTAAAAATAGGAAGAAAAATAATTCCTAGAGGATGAATAAATATTTATATGATAAAAAATAAATTAACTTCACATTTTAGTTGTTAAGAAATTATATATGTATCAGAGTTTCTGAATTATATTTTGTTGATAAATCACCAAATAAAAATGATGTTGATAATCATATATTTTCAAAATTTTCTTCTCTAATCTAAAAAATGTGTTGACTAAGACACATCTAAAAAATTTCAATAACACGATATCAGTCCTAGTTGTAATAGAAATTTATCAATGGAATAATTTGGTGAATCATATGAAGAATCTGTGACATTTTCATAAGGAATTTTATAAAATTTATTTCTCCACTTTATAATAAATTTAATTATTAAAATAAAATCCTTGAATTTTAATATAATGTAAACATAAAATAATAAAATAATGAAAATAATCCACAACAACATGAAATTTTAAACAAATATTTTAGTTATTCATGGATAAAGAGGAGATGATAGTTTTTAAATTGTTGGTCACCAAAACCATTAATTTTTTAAAAAAATTTAAAGTAGATATTTAGGATCTAAAATAAAAATTTAAATCCTCCAAATCTTAATGAATAATTACAATGGATGAGATTGATGTGATTAGTGAAGGCATTAATTATAGGTTTGATGGTTAATAAGAAAGAACCAAAAGCATTGAAATATTGTTTGAAGAATCCAAAGATAACATAGATACCTATAAATAAACTGAAAATATTATAATATAAAAGTTAACCCTAACATGATGAATCAAATAGAAAAATATTCCTTAAAATAGGTGATTCAAGGTCATATTGAATTTTAAATAAATATAAATGTAAAATTAACTGGGTTAAGAATAATAAAATTTATAAGAAAAGTATATCAAATAAAGGATTGAAGAATGACTCAAGTTAAGGACTCTCTCATGTGTAAAATAGGACCCCTAGTTTCTCATAGAATAACAATTTTTTTTATTCAATGAGAGATAAAACTAATCACCACCAATGAAGACACCACAGGAAAGTTGTAATATTTAAAAAAAAGTTTTTCTTGAACATGCATGTGTCAAATGAATTTTAATGGTCATGT
Source organism: Viscum album (assembly GCA_963277665.1). Classification (NCBI taxonomy): domain Eukaryota; kingdom Viridiplantae; phylum Streptophyta; class Magnoliopsida; order Santalales; family Viscaceae; genus Viscum; species Viscum album. Next base: position 1,040,719,584 of record OY728132.1, on the reverse strand, counting down.
GGGTTAATAAATAATAAATTAAATTACAAGTAAAAAAATATAAAATATGAAACACATCCATTGAATATTACGTTCTAAATTTTAGCACATCAAATGATTCAAAATATAGAATGATACTAATTTTTAAAATACCTTTAAATTTCATGTTTTTTGAATGAATTAAAATTTCAAAAATGTTTTGGGAGTTTTAGTATCTATAGATACGCATCTAAGAATCTTTGTATAGTTTTTCTATATAAATATATTTATCAAATATCAAAAAAAAAAATATATAATATTGATAAAAAATCAAGAATGTGACACCAATCTCATTTTTTATTAATATCAATCTATTTAGAAGGTGATTGGTACCCAATGTTTTATAAAAATAATGATCAAATGATAAGGGGATGTGTAATCATTCTTTATAAATACTCTATCAGGGTGAGATAAATAAAGATTGATACATTCAACCAACATTAAATTCATTTGAAGTTTCTGTGAATTCTCCAATGTAGATACAAAATCATCCCAAATCAGCCCTATTTCCATTTTTTTATTTTCTTCTACCACTTAGACTTTGGTTTCTATCCTTATCAAGAAAAATACCCATGATCCTATTCAATGTCTATTGTTTCAAACATCCTTTTTGGATCAACTGGAACTTGTGTTGGATTGAAGACAAATCATAATACTTCATTCAAATTTGGGTAATAAATGATCCTCATTATATTTTCATTAATTGAAGCCTTTACTGGATATTCTTTCACAAAAATAAACATTCTTTTATCCATGATTTCCTCATTTTCTAAACTTTTAATCATATAATAAATATAGAAAAATGAATTATTATTTTTTTAATTTTTAACTTTTTAACTTATAAGATAAGGAAATGACCCATGGTGTATCTTAAAAAACCAAGCATGATAAATTAATGCTAGAACATGTAGAATAGAATATTTTTCCATTATGGTTTAGGCAACCCAATATAAGGATAGAATTAACCACAATAAATTATACATACACGATTAGACTATAAATAATGTAACGGCCCAAATTGTTATGAATAAAATCCCATTTATTTTTATTAAATGTATTATGGATATAGAAACACATAAAATCATTTTGTTTTATTATATACAATTGGATTTAAATGAACATTAAGAATCCTTTGCATTGATAATATAGTCTTTGAATGGTGATCACAGAACTGATATTAATATATGGTTTTAACAAATCCTTTCGACATAGACAAGGGAGAGGATAACCTCATCCAGTTAACTCAGGTCATACAAAACTCATTTGTAGAGCTCCAAAATGAGGTATTGTCACTGGGAATCACTCTTGAACAAGACCAAGATGAGCTTCATCATGTCAATATTGAATGGAATTTCCTATGGGAGACTTTCATTTTAATAGAGATTACCCCACAGGTGATGTTATCCGAGTAGCCCCAAGAGTCTATCACCGTCGCACACCTTACCCTTTGGTCTTAAGCTGGTGTTATAAGGGGTTATGTAATATGGTATTAGTTACTTTTTTTTAATCCCTTTTTATTCCTAAAAGTCTTATTCCATCAATTCCTTTGTGGAAATAGTCTTTTTTTTAAATGATGAATTTGATAAATTGATTTTTTGGGTAAAATGAATATTTTGAGAAAAATATAAATTACTATATTAAACTATCATTTTTATTAACAATATTACAAATAAAAATTCTTATAAATGATTATTAGATATGTTCCTTATCTGTAAATGATTAGGTAATTAGTTTGATAAGAGTTATATTTTTATATGATAAAATAGAAAGTGTAATTTAAATGAATTTATTTTAAGTATTTAATGAATTTTTGAAATAATTAATATCTTAATAAAATGTTCTTATCAAATTAATTTTATTAATAAAAAATTACTATGTAATTTTTATGATTTCAAATGTAATTTTTAATATGGTTTAAAATGTTTTTTTACCAAAACCTATTAATTTTCCATAAATGTCTCTTCTCATTTTTAAAAGTGGAAATTCAAAAATTGAGAAAATTATTTATATAAAATTAATATTATTTTTGTAATTAGGACATTGAAATTATCCAAAAGTGGATTTTTTATAATTTTCTAAGACAATCAAATTTTTCGGTAAAAATTAAAGAATATATATAGTGTGTTTTATGACATCACAATGACCCAATATTGATGTAATTAATACCATAAAATGGATATTAGATTAGATATTTGTTTTAACTTTAAAATAATGTGATTTTATATTTATTTGATTTTTTTATAATTTCTTAATGAATCCTCCAAAATATATAATATATTTGATGACACTACAAAAAAAGTGGCTTTTACCAACAGAAAATTAGTGACACATAATATATTTGTTGGAAAAATGATTAATTCCAATAGATATTGAGTTTTGTCGTTATTAATTTTATCTACCAACATTTTCTTTACTAACAGGTGTATCTGTTAGTATAAATTGTCCAATACGAACAAATCTTTTAATAACAGTTAAATATGTCATTTTTTCATATTAATACCAAAATGTTTCTACAAAAACATGAATATTTTATTAGTACTTATTATTTACAAAAACTATTTTACTGTTAGAATGTTTGTTCTAATAAATTGTTTTATAAAAATTGTTATAAAAATAATTGATTGTATATATAAGTATTCCAACAAATCATTTGTTAATAAAAATACATATTTATAAATCTAATTAAATTAATTTTTAAATGAAAAATATTTTTCGAAATGAATATGTTCATATATACATATATGCAACCATTCATGAACACACACACACTCATATATTTTTTGTGTATAACTATTAACAAGTTACATTTATTTTTTGTAACTCACACCTGATTAACATTCAACTCACTAATGATGGAAAAAATAAAGGATTGTAGTATCGGAGGACTTATTATAATTAAATGTTTATTATTATACTTCATCTTATAAAAAAAATCCAACAGAGATAATTTCTATTCCATTTTAAATAATTTTTACAAAAAAAGTACCAAAAAATGAGAAAAATAAATAACATGCCATTTAAAAATATTAACATTTAGAATGAATTTAAAATATATTTTCAATAATAATAATAATAATATTAATATGTAAAAACATAAAATAGGGAATTAAACCAAATTATTTGACCAAACACCCTCCACAGCCTCCCTGCGTTCTGCCCCCTACCATGGCCTCCCCACGTTCGGCCTCCCCCGCCTTAGCCTCCCGGTGTTCTGCCTCCCTGCATTCTGCCTCCCCATGTTCCACCTCCCCACGTTCCACCTCCCCTGCAACTACCTCCTGGCATTCCACCTCCCCTCGTTCCATCTCCCCTCCAAACACCTCCATTTGTTTTGCCTCCCCTGCCACTACCTCCCGGTGTTTCGCCTCCCCGTGTTCCGCCTCCCTACGTTCCGCCTGCCCTACCACCACCTCTCTATGTTTTTTCTCCCATGTCACCTCCACCTAGTGTTCTGACTCCTCAGGTTATACCTCCTTGTGCTCCGCCTCCCCTGCCATCTCCTCCATGCATTCCACCTCCCTGTGTTCTTCCTCCCCACCTTCCAGTGACTATCATCCCCAATCCTCCCCCATGTGCCATTACTTCATGTTCTTCCTCCCTAGACGATCATTTCCACCCTAGATATCTCACTAGCTTCTGTGGATTCAATTTCCTATCAATCATAAATATTATAAGCATAGTAAAAGATCGAGGAGCATTAAGATGTTGTTTGGAGGATGTTTCAAATCATCAACCCCCTTGATTGTTTTTTGTATGACACGGTGTAGTTTTAGGTATAGAAATGTATTTGTAGATTGACATCGAGTGATGTCCCATCCTTTATATTCCATTTTTTCCACTCCATCCCTCATAGATTATTACATCAATAGCTTGATTAGACGAAGGGGTGAAATTGTCCAGCTTCATTTCAGCAACATGGAGCATCATTCACTTGAGGAAAAAATCTATGGTTCACCTTCATTTATCTTTAATAGACACATTAATGGTATGGTTAACATTTTGCGGATACTTAAACCTTATATGTGAGGAAATTAAATCATATTATTGATATTATAAGTATGGAGGTTTGGCCTACTGAATTCAACTTCATGGAATAGTTTCAATCCTAGAGAAAATGGGTTTTATCACCATTATTGATGTGTAGTATTGATTCATGCTTTTTCTATTAATTCAGCAAGCCAACATAGGGGTTTCTTAAATAATATGAAGGATTAATTTTCCAGGTCATCTTTAATTGACGTGGATAATCTCTTCATGGGTTTAATATTATATATGTGGGTAGCCTTGATAGTTCCAAGAAAGATTCTTCCCATACATTCTAAAACAATGGAGATTAAAGTTTTTTTATTACCATATAATCTTGATTTCCTAAATTTAAATCATCCATGAATGGTTTTTTTTGTTAAAATATAATGTCATGTTAAACACTTAAGGTGAATAAGTGGACCTTCCTCTAATGACTAGGGCATGTTTGGAGCATTCAATTTGACTCAAGATGTTCATGATAGGGGATTAGGCAGTACTCATATTATATTCAAATGAGGGAATTGGGGGGTATTGGAATTAAAACTATGTTTCACTTATGCATTCTCCTATATAGAATCACATTATCTGTGCCTTTCATTATTGGGCATTACAGTTGCCTGATAAGATGCATCAAGATTTACCTGTAGAATCAGGTTTCATTAGTGGTCACTTTCTCTCATTAATCTAAATGTATTTTCATATTGGTTTCTTGGTGTTATGAATTATTACACACTCTAAAAATATACTTGGGTTTTCTCCTTTTGTGTGATAAAATTACTTGGTGGTGCCTATTCAAAAATAGTTATAACACATGAATTCGCAAACTTCCATAGAAAATGTTTTTGATAATCCTGTTCTTCAACTCAGCTTATTTGAGGGATGACCTACTCTGATACATCTACACTAGTACATGTTTGGTGGAACTCATTTTTTGTTTGTGTTCCATTTCCCAGAAGGAATCCACTGCAAATCCGGCCAGAGAGGCCATTACTATCTATATTCGAGATCAAAGGAGGCATAATTGCTCTTATTAGGTATGATTTAGAGCTATTGTTGAACCTATATATGAGAGGTTTCCTTCTGCAGACTCTCAAATTAGTTGGGTGTTTTTTTTGAATCCTCTGAAATTTTTATAGGTTCTTCATTACTTCCAAGGATGCTCAATGCTTAGTTCAAGCCAATAAACTCTAGGTGCTTGATAGAATGTTAAAGATATGTTATCCCCTTCCCCTCTCTTCACATCAGCCTCACCCAACACTCCAAGTCTATCCACATTCTACTCCCCAGCACATGTCAAATTACACAAGACCCACACTTCCATCCCCACTTCTCAAACCACTTCGAGCACACTTTATCCAAATCTTAGCCCAAAACAAATCCCACCTCCACTGCAACCATTCCATCCCTAAAATTTACAAGGCCTGTCTATATAAATCTATCCCCTGGTATTCCTTTAAATCCCCAAATAACTCTATTAAAAATGAAGCCTATAACATATATTATAGGACAAACACTCCTACCTCTAATCTTGAATTAATCACAACCATGCAACCCCTACCCAACCAAACACAATATTCTGTCCCACATCATTAGATCCCAACAAAGTTTCCCAATAACTAGTCTGTCATGTCACTATCACCAGCCCCTATTCCACTCTAACTCACCCTATAACACTGCAACCCCAGTTACCTAGAGTTGGTGCATTATTACATAACATTTGTATAATCACAGGAGATCAAATCACAAAAGACCGATCGGTTTAGTAGCCTTGGAAGTAATAGATACATTCATATGTTTTACATTACATTATAAAATGAACAAAAAAAACAAAATTGTATCCATTTACGACATTCATATCCCTTAGAATATCCCTGCAGGTCAGTCATAATATACTTCTTCAAATCCTAGGAAAAATAAAACATAAAAAGGGGTGAGATCAGATGCTCAATAAGGATAACAATATAGTGGAAACATTCATAAATAAGTATAAACATTTAAGGAAATGTATAAGACTAAAATAGAATCCCTTTAAACATAAACATCATAATAATATAGAAAAGATAAGTCAAATAATTCTATTTACTTATTCACATACATATTATAATAGTCGAATACTCACATATAATATCAATAGCCAATTTCATAATGATGGAATTCATAATGCCAGACTTCATAACCACATAGTCAAGACCTCATTCCAAGAATAAAAATAATATTTTTCAAAGCCATGTGCCAAGACACTGGTTTGTCTCATGAGACCTACCAATGTATCGTGGAGCTATAGCGAGCTCCACTTGTCACTTATTAAGTTCAATGCATTCTTCATATGAAAATGTTTAAACATAACATAAACATTGGTGGTAAAACTAGCATACGAAATGTCAATAATTTATCTATAAACCATAAATGGTACAAAAATGACACATCCATACTCAGACATATAACATAACCTTTAATACAGTGTGGAAGATTGTTATCATAATAAATTAACTTCAAACAAATTTAAAATCCATCAAATGATGTTGACATAGATGAAATGAAAACTATTTGAAAAAAATACCTCTTTTTATTTTAAAAACACTTAAAAAGTAACATAATTATAAAAGAAAACATTTATTTCGAAAATATTCTTATAAAACTGTATGGGAAGCTTCGATGATGTTATAATGGTTGAAAATAGTCTCACCCACCATATAAATTAAAAAAGACATTCTTACTTTAATTTTGTCGAAAGTGTTATAAAGTACATTGTTTGGAAAATGACAGAAAGATTCCTTCCAAAACATTAATGGTCAAATAAGGGTATAAATTACATTAACCCATAGTTTAGTAAATATTAAAAATGTTTTGAATTGCATTTTTAAGAAAACACGGACGTGGATGATAAAGAGGTCCTGGTAGATATTTACATATTAACAACCTCATATTGGTAAAGAGATTGTAGAATTAACCATTACCTTGTACTTTTACATGGTAGAGGGTACGTTAAACTATTTTATAATAGTTAATTAATTGATATTAAATTATACTGTAACTATATACATAAATATGATATCATATATGATCCTCTAATATTGCGTTGTTAATAATATTTCAGTAGTATCTTTGTTTTGGGTGTTAACCAATTTGTTTTCCTTAATATGATTGGCTACATAAGCCATGTTTGTTATGGATAGGATGTATTTGATTCATATAAAAAAATATATTAATTTCTTAAATATTATTTTTAATCCTAAAATGAAAATTCTTCTTGAATGATTACAATGGGGAATGAATCTCATCACGTTTGTGGAGACGGTAATCTGTACGTACGCATGAGTGACAATATAATTATATTGATGGTCAAATCTTATGTAATTGGATGTAATATCATATATAAATAATCACTACCATGTTATATTTATTATGTATTTCATTTATACTCATTATTATACCCATCCAAATAATGAAGTGTTTGAATACCAAACTACAACATGACGTGGAGACGGTAAGCCGTGCGTACACACGTATGGTGACTTTGTCATTTATAGGATGGATAGAATAATGAATATGGTTGTACCATATTTGAAATAACATAAAATTATGTAGAAGGTACTGGATTTATTATTGTGGTATGGAAACAACAAAGAAATAATAAGTGGAAGCTGAAAAGAACTTGAAAGAGGGTGGTGAAATTATTACCTCTTCTTCAGGTGTTTCCTTTTGAGTTCATAAAAAGGGATCCTTAGGATAGCTTTCGGATCAAATTAATTCCTCTAGGTTGAATTGACGGATGTTTGGAAGATATTTGGGTAGGTTTTGGCTGAGCCAAATGGCTTTGGAGGTGTGAAATTAAAAGAAGGGGAAGTACCCATTTATAAGAGAGGTGACAGTCACTTTAGGAAAAGATTGAAATATTATTTTATAATAAATTCATTTTCATTTTCAAATGGCTCAAAAATAATTTTTTTAGGCTAATGTGAGGATTGGTCGATAAAATCTCAACCAATAGGTTTTATACAGGTTAAGGTCACCATATTAACCTTATATTTTAGATTTAACTCTTAGTTAAATAGTTTGACATTAACCATGTCTCTTTTTATTTTAGATTATATGGTTAATAATCCTACTATAACAAGCCAAGATAACACAAAGTATTTCATTATTAATATATATAACATTTTATAAGTCCTTTTTATGAACCTTATATTTTTAAGAATATTATATCAATTAATAATATAGTATTTGTTTTAAAAACTCAATTATGTCAATTCTAACACTATTTAGTATTTTTTTTTTTGAAAGCCATAAAAAAGTTATTAATTAGCATAAAATTTATTAAATCAACACTAAAATTTCATATTCACCTAGAAATTTAGTTTAATTCATAATAAGTCCCAATTTACATTTATTTGGATATTTATAATATCATTTATTTTAATATTTCATTAATATGGTAATTACTGTATCATCATTATCTCATAAATAAATTAAATTATTTAATGTATAAAAATTATAAATAAAATACTATTATGTAGTAAATATTTTTGTCTTTCAAATGAATTTTTATAGTTGAATTTATATTGTTTTTAACCCTATATTAAAAATATTTTATTCAATAAACTTTGAATTTCACACTTTTAACTCTTCTTTAAATAAAATAATAACAAATGTCCTAATCTAATACAAGTTGACCAAAAGGATAAAATTTTATTCCTAAGGTATTTTTGGTCGAATTACACTTATATAATAGAGTTATGACTTGTTTTAGGGTAATTATAATATCATTTTTACATTTAATTACACTATTTACTTTTAATCGTGGTAAATAAAAGTCAACAGTTACTATTCGCCAAAAATTATTTTCATCTTATTGAACCAAATTTTACTTACTAATATTAACAGTGTCTCTCAAATTTTTGAAATTCAACTCAAAGAAGTGGTAAAATTATGTTTTATTAAAATTTTCAAATGCTTTTAAAAGTTGGGTAAAAGACGGTAAAAAGTTCAATAAAATTTTAAATATCTAAACTTATTATAAAATTAATCCAATGAATTAAATTGAACATATATATATTATGTATCTATTTTGACCTAAAATAAATTAAAATAAAATAACTAACTTTTTAAAAAAATCGTTTTTAAACAATAACGCAGTATTTTTCACTATTCATTAAAAATTGAATGTTTTCAAAAAAAATACCAGAAATTTATCCTAAGCTAATTTTGTTTTTATGATTCCAAAAATGAAGTCCATTTTGAAAAATTATATTTAAAAAATTTCAAAAATTGGGTATTTCTATTCATAACGGCTAGTTTGATTGGTCGTAGTGTGTTAAAACTCCAAGTTGTGTACAACGCAAGCTACTGCATTATTCAAAGGTAAACGTACGTTGGAAGCTTGGGGTGTTAAAAAAACCACAATTCCACTTCTACTAGACCCAATACCATTCCATATTCTAGCCCTAAGCTCTCGTTAACAATTCTACAGCGAAGTTACACACAACTCAATCACATGGTCACATTGTCAGATGGTCACATGGCTAAACAAGAATGATAAATTGGGAATTTTATTTGGTGGATGTATGCTAGGTAGTTTATTAAATATCTTCAAGATAGGTCCATATAAACACTCTGGTCTTGAACTTGAGATTGTTCTCATCTGAGGTGTCTTGTAAAGGATTTGATCACAGCATCACACAAAAGGACTATGAATTTATAATTTATAGTGTATTTGGAGGAAAAAGGAAGGTAAAGATACCTCTTTATCGGTTCTTCAACTCTGTATGGAGTTATTAAGTGTGATTCATCAAAATCCAAATGTTATTGGGTATAATAGATAGCCTCCCAATCTTCTGATTCCTTAGACTTCCTTCCACCTATTTTTATGTCTTCTTATTTTAATCACTAGTAGATGTATTCATATTTTTTCTGCATTATTTGCCTTCATTTTTCATGGACCTACCTTAGACTGAAATCATACCTTCCTATATTGAATGTCAATAAGGACCAAACCTGTGTTGTGAATTGAAATTATCTTTTTTTGTGACATCAATGTAAACTCATCTCTCTGACTTTGTTTTAGTGTGTCAAATTTTCATTAGATGTCTATACTCACAAAGGATCTGTTTGGAGAAGGATAAATTTATAATGACATCATACCTTTAGTTTTAACTATTCTCCTCACATAGATTACTAGTATAGAGATTGATGAACGCATATAATTTTTTGTTGTCATCAGCTCTTCCTCTTTGGTCCCATGAGTTAGAGTTAAATAACTGCACTATATATATATATTTTGAATTGGTTGAAAGTGTGGTATCATAATACCTTATTGTAAAACTATGTATATTTATAAAGGAATAATTTTCTATATTTAATTTATGTTATATATATTAAAAGGATAACCTATTGGTGTGCTTGTTTAGGTTCTGTGGTGGGTTTGTGAAAGTCTTCCTGGTGTTCCAGGCAATAAAGACTACTAGAATTCATGTGGAAATTTCCTTAGTCACACCCACAATCATTGATGACCCTACTACTATTACACACACAAATGTATGTAATAGTAGTAGTCACACACAAATGTCTATGTAATAGTAGTAGTCACATGGACTATAGTACATCATATATATTGGTTTTAGAGTCATATACAGACTGTAGTACTCTACCAGGATATATGATAAGTGACTGTAATATGATTATTCTACTAACCTGACTCTACTATTATTACACAGAACATAATATGATTTTCTATCTAATGGAGCTTTTGATACTGCATATTTCAATTGATGCATTTCAGTTTCTTCTGGATTGGGTGTTCAGATAATTGAAGAGGCTTCATCAATTGCAATATGAGGCTACCTGAAATAGGTTATACCATTGCTAGTGTGTTTCTGAACTCGCAAGATAATGTATTTTGATATTAGGTGAAAACTCAACATATTTCACATGGATTTTTCAATCAAGGTAGTTTATCATCCTCATCTTTTCTATTGATCTATATTCTTGGGGCTTGTGGATTAATGCTTAAATGATTTATACAGTGAGAATTCCAGAAATCTAATCCATTTAAAAATGTGTAAATGTTGTGCATTCCAATTTGAGTATATTTTCTGTAGTTTTTTAATCTAAAAATAGATATAAATCAATTAAATAATTTCAAATATCCATTATAATCATACCATTTTTTGGTTGTGGAAGAGAACTACGAATACACACACATAAATCTACACAAACACACACATAAATTTATCATATACTTACAAGAAGTCTCTCTAGATTGAAATAAAGTTTTGTTTAACAATACAAGAACAAGAAGAATAATAAAAATGATGGGAATTCCGTCACGAGTAATTCAGAATTTATGAAAGTATATTTTTTTTGTAATCATGTGTTATTGAATTCATCAGTTCTTATTATACTAAAATAGATTTTTGTTTTATCCTCCTACATAATTTTTCTTATCTGATTTCATCATTTTTTATTTATCAAGGTATCTAGGATTATGAGTAAGAAAAATACAGAAATGTTATCGAAGACTTATATGGATAATCATATTTTAATTTCCCTTTTAGGTATGCTTGATGGTTATTCAAATGTTTTCATGTTTATAGATTTTAATGTTTTCTTGTTATAAGATTATAGGTTTCAGGTTTCTTAATTGAAGTTTGGGTGTACAAGAAATTATGTTTCATGTTAAATAGTTTGTAGTTTGTGGGATCCCATTTATACATAAATAAGTTTACAGGTTTTCACAAATAGGTTTATAGGTTTTCAAAAATATGTTTTCACAAATATAAATATAGTTTTCACAAATAGGGTTGTGCAAACAGGTTTTCAGGTTTTCATAATTATATTTTATTTTGTGGGAGCCCATGTAAGCCCTTGTTTCTACAAATAGGTTTGTACAAATAGGTTTCAACAATCTCATTCACCCCCAGTAGACATGTTTTTTACTAATTTTTATGTTTAATAGTTTTTATTATTCACAAAAAGGTTTGTAGGAATATATTTTTCTTGGTTATGGGATTCTATGTCACTAGTTACAAAATTAAAATTTTCCATTTTTTATGGCATCTAGTTAAAATTTATTTGTTGGTTGGTTATAGTTTTGCTGTATGGTATGTTAGAGGTTTTAAGGATCCATGATTATTTTTTTACATGTTTTCAGGTAAGAATAATCTTGATTAGTGGTTTATAATTATATAGGTTTTATAGTTTAGGTACATATGTTTATAGTTTTATAGGTTTCTCAATTATTGATTTTTTATTTTTAGGATTCTAGGTTAAATGTTTTCAGCTTGCAATATATAGGTTCATATCTGAACTAAAAACCTTACAATATGCAGGTTCACATGTTCACGTTTTTCAGTAGTGAGCCATTCTAAACTCATCAATGAACTTGTGACTTCATCCATGTTCCAGCATTGATTCACTCATTTAAGATCCAGTTTCTGGTAAGATTAGGTATGCTCATTACCTAGTAAATGGAATATTCAAATTTTTTTTGTTAAAATGGATAATTTTCACCCATTTGATGATGTTTTAATCTCTTTTGGCTATAATTATACTGTTACGATCTTGTTAGAGGATGGTGACTGCGATTATTGGCATTTTGTTTAGAAATTATGTCCACTAACTAGAAAAATATGATATCATGGGCACTTTCCAAGTTATTATTTCAAACCTAATGCCATTAATTACATTTTTCTAAATAAAGGTAAATCTTTGAATGTTTATTTCCTTTTTGTGCATGTAATACCTTTTTTGAATGTCAAAATAAAGTTAAACAGAAATGCAGAAATTTTAACAGAAATTTTTATTTCTTATTGTGCTGGTACTACCTTTATCTGTATCATGAAAGCATATTTATTTCACATGTCTTTGTGCCAATTAAATTTGATTTATTTGTTCATATGTTTTTTGATAGACTGGATATGGCATGGATGGGACATAAAACAGAGTTTTTATAGACTGGAGCTGGCATGGATGGGCTAGAGCTGGAGATGGCTTGGACTGGAGAAGACATGGATGTGGCTAGAGCTAGGTGAGCTAGAATAGACTGAAGATATCATTAATGGGGCTAGAGCGAGCATGGATGGGCTGGGTCTGGAGATTGCATGGATGAGTTGGATCTTCTGGTACTGGAGTCACTGATGATGATGGGTTAGAGCTACTATGGGGTTTGATCCTTTTGGGGGGATCCAGTGGGGGTGGGTGGGTAGGGTTGTCTAGAATTGTGGGACATAATTGTGGAACAATCATTGTGGGGATCCAAGAGGTTCTGTTTGTAGTAAATTTAATTATTAATATAATTTATTCTTGTCTAATTTTGAACATGTGTTAAAATAATCTTCAGTTTAATAATTAAAACATATGTATTATATATGATAAATTATTAAATATAAAATAAAATTTTACTAGAAATATAATTTTATAATTTTTATTTAAATGTAATTTATAAAAAAAGATTATATGTTTGTAATATTATCACATACAGATAAATTTTTCACCAGAACCTATTGCTAAACTCATTAACCAATATATATATTATCTATTGGAATTATTATAATTTCAACAGAACTATTTTATCTATCATAAAAACAATTACCGACAAAGTTTTTACCAACAGCTTAGTTACAGGGATATATATGTTAGTAAAAATAATTACCAATAGAAAATTCACTTTTACGAATAGATATTTCCCTATTGGAAAAAGTGAAATATTTTGTAGTGTGATTTTAAATTCACTTCCTTGAGGGTGTGACTCACCTACACATAAGCAACGCTACTATTTTAATATATTCAGACCTTGGCCTTATTAAAATAAAGTTTTACAGTCCACTATTCTAGAAACCATTTGAAAAACCATGGTTTGGTTTGTGGTTTTGAATATTTTAGTGTGTAGTGTCCAAAACATAAATAATAAAGAAATCCTTTATCATTTACAATGTAATCCCACCAAAACTCACACTTATCCTATCTCAAAATACATAAAGACACTCCAAAATATTTCCCATTTTCCAACAGGGACATAAATGTTGGTAAAATTGAATTTTATGTTGGTAAAACCTTTTACCAACATACATGTCCCTCCTACTAAACTATTGGTAAAAATTCTATTGCTAAATGTTTTTCAAAAAGATATAATAGTTCTTTTGCAATTATAATAATACAAAAACATAATATATATGTTGGTAAAAGTGTTTAGAAAATGTTATGATGAAAAATTTATCTCTAGGTAATAATGTTACCAATATATAAATTTCATTTATAAATTTCATTTAAATAAAAATTATGAATGTTCATTGCCAATAAACATTTAGATAATATTTATTAATTTATCATGTATAATACATATGTTTTAATTATTAAACTGAAGATTATTTTAATACATGTTCAAAAATAGACAAAAATCAATTACATTAATAATGAAATTCATTAAAAACGGAACCTCTTCAATCCCCACAGGGATTGTTCCACAATTTTGTCCTACAATTCTCGACAACCCTACCCACCCACCCTCAACTGGATCCCCCCCAAAAAGGATCAACCACCACAGTAGCTTTTACCCATCATCATCAGGAACTCCAACACCAAGAGATCCAACTCACCTATGTCATCTCCAGACCCATCACATCTATGCCAGCTGTAGCCCCATTCATGACGGTTTCAGTATATTCCAGCTCATCTAGCTCTAGCCACATTTATGTCAGCTCTAGTCCATTCCAGCTCCAGCTCCAGCCCATCCATGCCAGCCTCAGTCTATTCCAGCTCTGGTCTATTCCCCATCTATTCCATCTCCAGTCTATGCACAAACATATTAGAAAATACACCATACATAATTGTTACACAAATAAGTGATAAAAATACGCTTAGATGATATAGATAAAGGTAGTACCATCACAACAAGAAATAAACAATTTTGTTTATATTCTGACATTTTTAAATTTCATTTAACTTTAAATCATTGTATTACCAACACAATAAGTAAATAATGCTTAAATTATATCCTTTTATTTAGAAAAATTATAATACGTGGCATTAGATTTGAAATAAGAACTTTCAAAGTACCCATGATAACAGATTTTTCTACTCAGTGGACCTAATGTCTGAAAATAATGCCAATCATCACTATCACCATATTATACCCAAATATTAATATTATAATTATAGATTCAAGATATTAAAACATCATCAAATGGGCAATAATGGGATTGGAAAAACCTATTTGTGAAAACCTGTTTGTGAAAACATGGGCATACTTGGACCCAACAAAATAAAAATATAATTGTGCAAACCAGAAAACCTATTTACACGACCCTTTTTATGAAAATTACAATCCTATTTTTTCAAACCCATTTGTGCAAACCTATAAACCTATTTGTATAAACCCGCAAACATTTTTGTGCACACATGGGCTCCCACAAACTAAAAACCATTGAACATAATACACATTATCTTGTAAACCCAACCATCAATTTACAAACCTGGAACCTGTATTCCAATAACATGAAAACATTAAAATCTATAAACATGTAAACATTTGAATAACCATCATCCATACTTGAAAAGGAAATTCCAATCTGATCATCCACATAAGTCTTTCACAACATTTTTGTATTTTTCTTATTAATAATCCCAGATACCCTAATAAATCAAAATGGTTGAAATTAGATAAGAAGAATTATGTAGGAGGAAAAAACAAAAATATATTTTAATATTCTAAGAATTGTATAATTCAATAACACAATATTGAAAAAAATATATACTTTCATAAATTAAAAATGACTTGTGACCAAATTCCCATCATTTTTATTATTTTTCTTATTCTTGAAATGTTAAACAACACTTTATTTCAATCCAGAGAGACTTCTTGTAAGTATTTGATAGCTTTATGTGTGTTCCATCATAGTTGTTTTCCACAACCATAAATTTGTATGATTATAATGGAAAGGTGAAATTATTTAACTGATTTATATCTATTTTTATATTGAGAAATAAAAAAAATACAAAATATTAACTCAAATTGGAATGCCCAGCTTTTAAACAATTTCAAACAAATTAGATTTATAGAATTCTCACTGTATAAATCTACTACGAATTAATCCACAAGCCTGAAGAAGATAGATCAATATAAAAGATGAGGAGCATCAATTTAATAGATTGAAAAATCTACGTGAATGATGTTGATTTTTCACCCAATCTCAAAATAAATTATCTTGGCAGTTATGAAACACATCAGCAATGGTAGAACCTCTTTTATGTTGGATCAGGTTGTGATTGACGAAGCCTATTCAATTCTCTGAACACCAAATCTGGAAGAAAGTGAAATGAATCAATTCAAATATGTAGTATGAGAAGCTTTGTTGGATAAAAAATCATATTACATTATGTGTAATAATAGTAGAGTCAAGGTAGTAAATTAATCATATTACATTCACTTATCATATATCATGGTAGAGTACTACAGTCTGTATATTACTATGCTACCAATATATATGACGTACTACAGTCTGTGTGACTCTTACTATTACATAGACATCTGTGTGTGACTAATAATATTACATACATTTGTGTGTGTAATAGAAGCAGAGTCATCAATTAGTGTGTGTGCGATTAAGGCGATGCGCACCATAATTCTAACTGCCTTCATTACTTGGCACATTGGGCAGACATTCATGAACCCACCACAGAACCTATACAAGCACACCAATTGGGAAGTCTTTTAATATATATAATATAAATTAAATATGAATAAAATATTCATTTATAAATATACATACTTTTACAATATGGGATTGTGAGACCACACTTTCAATCCATTCAAATATATTAATATATATATAGTGTGTAGTTATTTAACTCTAACTCATGGCACCAAAGATGAAGCGATGATGACATAAACAAATTATATGATTTTATCAATCTCTACAATAGTCATCCATGTGAAGAGAATAGTTAAAACTCAAGGTATGATGTCATTATAAATTTAAGCTTCTATAATCTAAAACTTTTTGAGTATATACCTCTCATGAAATCTGGACACACAAAAATAAAGTCTGAGAGATGAGTTTACATTAAAATCACAAAAAAAAAAAGATAATTACACTTCACCACACGGGCTTGGTCTATATTGAAAATAAATATAGGATGGTATGATTTCTGTCTAATGTAGGTCCATGAAAAATGAAGGCAAATAATGCAGTAAAAATATGAAGAGGGATACTAGTGGTTAAAATAACAAGACATAAAAACTAGTGGAAGTAATTCAAAGGAAGGAGAATATTGAAAGGTTATCTGTTATGCCCTTTAACCTTAAAATTTTGATTAATCCCACTTACTGACTCCAGGAAGAGTTGAAGAATTGATAAAGAGGTATCATTACCTTCATTTTTTCTCCAAATACCCCATCAAATAGAACTTCATAGTCTTTATGCGTGACGTTATGATCAAATCATTTTCCCCACAACTCATTCAAGAACAATCTAATGTTCATATCTGGAGTGTGTATGTGACCCTATCTTGAGGATCTTCAAGAAACTACCTAGAATAAATATGCTAAATTCCATGCCCAATTTCTCATTCTTGTGTAGCCTTGTGACCATGTTACCTTGTGATTGAGTTGTGTGTAACTTTGTTGTAGAATTGTTAATGAGAGTATAGGGTTAGCATATGGATTTGTAGTGGGACTAGTTAAAGTGGAATCGTGGGCTGAGTTAGAGTGGCATAGGGGCTGGTGATAGTGATGGGATGGGATGGTTGTTATGAAGCCTAGTTTGGAGATAAAGTTGTGGGTTGGGATATTGTGATTAGTTGGGCAGGGGCTACATGGTTGGGATTAAGGCAAGATTAGTGGTAGGATTGTTTGGTCTGCAATATAAGTTATAGGATTTATTTTTAATAGAGTTATTAGGGGATGTAAAGGCTTACCCTGGGATATATTTATATGGATAGGACTTGTAGATTATATTAATGGAATGGTTGTAGTGGAGGTGCGTTTTGTTTTGGGCTAGGATTTGGATAAAGTGTGCTTGAAGTGGTTTGAGAAGTGGGGTTGGAAGTGTGGTTCCTGTGTAATTTGATGTGTGTTAGGGAGTAGAATGTGGATAGACTTGGAGTTTTGGATGAGTTTGAAGTGAAGACATGGGTTGGGGATGACATAGATTTGACATTCTATCAAGAACCTAGAATTTAATGGCTTGAACTAAACAATGAGCATCCTTGTAAGTAATGAATAACCTCTAAAAATTTCAATTGAGTCAAAAAAACACCCATCTAATACAAGAGTCTACAATAGGAGACCTCCTCTATCTAGGTTCAGCAAAAGCTCTAAATAAGACTTTCTAGTAGTAGTTATGCCTCCTTTGACCTCATATAAAGACAGTAGTGGCCTCTCTGGCCATATTTTTAGTGGATTTGTTCTAGGAAATGGAACACGAAAAAAAAGAGACCCACCAAACATGCATTAGTGTAGATGTATCATAGTAGGACATCCCTCAAATAAGATGAGTGAAAAAATAGGATTATCAGCAACATTTTATATGTACATTTTTAATTCATGTGTTTTAACTATTTTAGAATAGGAACCACCAAATAATAATAGAATACACAAGGAGAAAACCCAAGGATATTTTTTGAGTGTTTAATAATGCATAACACCATGAAACCAATATGAAAATCCTTCTAGATTAATGAAATCAACTGAACACCAAGGAAACCTGATCCTACAGTAAATCTTGATGCATCATGCAATGAAACTGTAATACCCAATAATGAGAGGCATGCATAATGTGATTCTATGAAGGATAATTCATAAGTGAAACATAGTTTTAATGCTAATACCCCCTAGTTCCCTCATTTGAATATAATATGAGTAATGCACAATCCCCTATCGTGAACATCTTGAATCATATTCAGTGCTCCAAACAGGCCCCAGTTATTAGAGGAAGGTTCACTTCTTCACCTTATGTTTTTAACATCACATTAAATTTTAACAAAAAAACCATTCAGGGATGATTTAAAATCATGAAATCATGATACTATGGTAGTTAAAAAACCTTATTCTTAAATGTTCTAGAATTTATGGGATGAATATTCTCTATAACTATCAAGGCTACCCACAAATAAAAATATAAACCCATGAAGAGCTTATCCACTACAATTATAGATGACCTAGAAAGTTCATCCTTCATATTCATTAAAAATTCTTATATTGGATTGTTGAATTAGCAGCATATGCATGAATCAATACTACAGCCCAATAATGATGATAAAACCCATTTTCTCTAGGATTGAAACTATTCCATGAAGTTGCATTCAGTAGGCCAAACCACCATAAAGATAATATCAATAATATGATTTAATGTCCTCACATCTAGGGTTTGAGTATCCACAGACTGTTAACCATACCATTAGTGTGTCTATTAAAGATAAATGAAGGTGAACCTTGGATTTTTTTTCTCAAGTGAATGATTCTCCATGTTTCTCAAATGAGATGGAAGATTTACTCTTTCTTCAAATCAAGCCATTGACGTAATAATCTGCAAGGGATGGAGTGGAAAAACGGATCATAAGGGATGTGACATCACATGATGTAAATCTAAAAATACATTTCTATACCGAAAACTATACAGTGTCATACAAAAAACAATCGAGGGTGTTGATGATTTGAAACATATTCCAAATAACATCATCGCTCTCCTTGATCTTTTATTGTTCTTCTAATCTTTTTGAGTGATGGAGAATTGAATCCATGGAAGATGGTAAGATATATAGGGAAACAATGATCGTCCAGGGAGGAATAAAATTAAGAAATTGAGTTAGGGGTTGATTGAGGATGATGGTGAGTGGAAGGTGGGGAGGTGGGACACATATTGCTGGAACATAGGGAGCCGATGGCAGGGGAATCGAAACATAGGGAGGTGGAACCTGGGGAGTTTGAACACTAGGTGGTGGTGACATGGGAGGAAAAACACGAGGAGGTGGTGGAAAGGGAGGCATAATGTTTGGAGTCAGAATGTGGGGAGGAAAAACACTAGGAGGCGGTGGTAGGGGAGGCAGAACATATGGAAATGTTGGGAGGGGAGGTGAAACATGGGGAAGTGGTGGCAGGGGAGGTGGAACACCGAGAGGTTGTGTCAAGGGAGCCAGAACACAGGGAGGCAGAACACGGGGAGGGGGAACGTGGGGAGGCCGTGGAGGGTGTTCAATCAAATCATTAGAGTTAAGCCCCTATTTTATTTTTTTACATTTTATTATTATTATTGAAAATATATTTTAAATTCATTTTAAATACTAATATTTTTAAATGGCATGTTATTTATTTTTTCATTTTTCTGTAAATTTTTTTAAAAAAAAATTTTGAGATTGGAATTGAAATTATATCCATTGGTGTTTTTTATAATTTGAAGTATAATAATAAAAATATAATTATAATTGGTCCTCCGAAATTAAAATCCTTCATTTTTTCCATCATTATTGAGCTGAATGTTAATCAGGTGTGAGTTTCAAAAAACTTATGTAACTTGTTAATAGATACACACAAAAAATATATATGTGTGTGTGCATGCATGCATGCAGGCATTTATGTATGTATGTTTGTATTAATTTCACAAAATATGTTTCATTAAAAAAATACATTAATTTAATGTATAAATATGTATTTTTATTAAAAAAAATTGTTATACATATATATATATATTCAATTATTTTTATTACATTTTTTTATAAAAATATTTATCAGAACAAACCTTCTAACAGTAAAATATTTGTTGGTAATAATAGGTATTAATAACATATTCATGTGTTGTTAGAGAAATGTTGGTTTTAATATGAGAAAATAACATATTTAACTATTGGTAAAATATTTGTTGTTATTGGATAGTTTCTACCAACAGATATGTCTGTTAGTAAAAAAAATTGTTAGTAGTTATAATTAATACTGACAAAAATCAATATTTATTGGAATTAATCATTTTTACAAAAAATATATTATGGGTCACTAAGTTTCTATTTTTAAAAGCCACTTTTTTGTAGTGATAACATCCTTACTCTTCTTTCCACTCCCTATAGTCCTCCAAAGGTTCCCCCAATCTCCCAAGAAGTCTCTCCCAAACCTTTGGGATCACACATCCAAGTAAGAGATCCTCACATCACTTCCACTCTCTTTTTTTCTTAGTTTCCTTAAATTTTTATACCCTTTATTTTAATTACAAATAATGGGGTCTATTTTCACACCCCCTTCATACTTCTCTTATTATGTTTTAATTATTGGAGCCCCATTTTCTCTCATTAATCCCTACCATGTACACCTGTTTCCATGCCAAAAAAATTTAATAGTTATTTCATTCCTTCCCCTTCTTCAAGTTTCATTATTATATTACTCCTTCTATTTAAAAATTACTGATGTTGGAACATGTATTAATATGATTCAATTACTACCCAATTCATGTCTAAATTATGAGATACCCCTTTCAATCTAATAAACTAATTATATGAATCCTCATGGGATATCATTATGCTGCCGAAATTGCACCATGATTTTCCATACCAAAATAATCATATGGTGAATACCATGCCCATTTCTCTATCAAGGGTATTCACCTTTATTCACATAGACTTATTTATTATAGAATTTTATATATTTATTCAATATTCCTTTATCATAGAATAAATGATGATGTTGTATGAATCCATGTTATATGATCTATGTGGCACACTTAAGCATGGGATTAAAATGTTTATAAAGGGTGTTCCCGAATAGAGGTACAATGCTTTGGGTAATGTTTATTATCTTGATATGTCATATTGAAAAAAAGTCTTACCTGATTTCTTTCAATACATTTTCCTATCATGTTGGAACAGGGATTTACCTGATTCCATTATGTTAATGATGTAGTGTTTTAATTTATTTCCACATTTCCAAGTTAAGATAATATTTCTATATCATGACTTTATGTTCATTTTTCTCTTATTCTCCATTGATATTCCTATTTCCTAACAAGTATGGTATTTTTCATGCTATTCCATGTTTACTAACATACTAAGATTTATAGCTTACCCTTTTCTTATGTATTTCCTCAGGTTATCTAATGCAATGGTAAGTAAGAAGGAATGTTGTGGTCACGTAAAAGAATTTTTCAACAAAGAATTTCTATTTTATGTCTTATTTTTTCATGAAATGATCATAATCCCCAAATTATCTTGATGTATCAATATTTTGGATTTTATTAAGTGAAATTTTATGTAATAAAGTATGTTTAAATGTGTAATAAAGAGCATATTTTTTATAGTTTTTATCAATTGATAGGTTTAGTTATTTTTAGGATTAATATAAGAAAACACAAGTTAAATCCTTAGGGATAATACTAAGTGTAATAAAATAATCCTTTAATTTTAGTGAGTATAAATTATGAGGTTTATTACAAAAATAAATCCCTATATGGATACGAACAAGTGGAGGTGGCTCTGGCATTGATTTTCCTAGAGATAAAACCCAAAAACATAGCTTTGTGCTAGACTCAAATAGGAACTGGTGTAGGACAACATGCCCTGCTGCACTCTTGGTTCGACACTTCTGGGGGATGTGCTACAGTAAATGTATAAGATTAGTAGGAACCATTATTAAGTGAAGAAAAAATGTCCCTAAGAATACATGTTAGATAGTACATCATCGATAACTTATATCAAAGCATAGAAATTCATATGTTATGGAGATAAATGTAATTTATAAGTTATCCCTTTTTTCATTGGATTCCCCTTTATGTGTTTGACAGTTACAAATACATACCCCTACTTTTCAATTTATTCTATCTAATTGTCGTTAATATGAGGACTTAGACTAACAATGAATGTGAAGATCAATGTGATGATCGTTCTATTGAGATTCTCAATCTGATGGGAGTGGAAATCGCAAACTTTATCACGATACTCTCTTATTTAACTCATGTTTTTAATAGAAACATGGGTTAAGAGGAACTTCCACCCCCCTAATAAAGAACAAGTCTCAATTGAGAGGTTAATGAGAGAAAGACCTCCAACATTCAATGCATCATTTGATCCTTCAATCACTGAACAATGAAACAACTACATTGAGAAGATCTTCTCAATCCTTCAATGTTCCAAACAAGAGAAGGTTCTTCTATAATCTTATCATATGGAGGGTGATGCTGATAAATGGTGGAAGATGATCAAAAATATGAAGCATGAGGAAGATAATGATGTAATGGGATGGAATTATTTCAAGAAAAATATTTTTCGATAAATATTTTCCCCACACCCTCTATATTTATATGGAAATATATTTCCTTGTACTCAATCAAAAGGATGATGAATCTATTATAGAGTATGAGGAAAACTTCACCATAATTTCATGATATGCCTGTAGTTTTTCCATTACCCCTAAATTTAATTTTGAACACTTCTTTGGTGGGCTAAAATGTTGCCTACAGAATGCCTTGGAGATCCGATACTTTGAAAGCTATCGGGAGATTGTCTGATGTGCCCTCAAAGTAGACATGGAGATCGGATAATCTCATGGGTATCATGGGGATAAGAAGAGGAAAGTGGGATTTAACTATGGTGATATGATGGATAAATCACATGGTGATATGAAATACAAGTGTCCCACCTTCCAAAGGTGCAAAGAGATGCACCCTGGAAATTGCATAAAGGGGGTGAGGAAGTGCTTTATGTGTGGGAAGGAAGGGAACCTATCCAGTGATTAATGATAATAAAAACAAGATATTGTGATAGAGAAAGGTAATTATATGTTCGATCATCAATGTATTTTTCATGGATACAACTAAAAAGAATCAGAGAACTTTTCGAACCAGTGCCTTAAGGCAATGGTTTTCAGAGGAAACCAATAACCTCCAAGGAAGAAAATTCAAGATTTTCCCATCACTATCACTGAATAAAATCTTAACAATGAGGTGGTGATAAGTACACTAGTTATTCATTCAAGAATAGAGAAAATACTTTTTAATAATAGTTCTTTTCATTTTTCTATATCTCAAAAGTCTAGAAGAAAAATCCAAACATAACTATGAATAATAAAAGTAGAATTTCAGTAAAAATAGAAAATGGGGAAATTATTACTTCCCATGAATATAACTCCTCCCCTATCATAATTTTTTGATTGAAATTCTTGAAAAACCTCATCATACTTCCCTTGGTGGAATTTTATGAAATTATTTTCTTGGATTTTATTTCCCAATATAGATCCAATATAAATTGTCGAAAGAGGGAAATCACTCTCCATATGATGAATCAACCCCCAATTTAGTTCAAGTTCAAGGAGGATGGTGAATCTTCTTTAGCACCATCATCTCAAGAATTGATATTAATTTACAATGACAATATGTATCTTTGTTAAATGATTGAGTCTAAGAA
This sequence comes from Viscum album, assembly GCA_963277665.1. Classification (NCBI taxonomy): domain Eukaryota; kingdom Viridiplantae; phylum Streptophyta; class Magnoliopsida; order Santalales; family Viscaceae; genus Viscum; species Viscum album. The sequence goes on along the minus strand of OY728132.1, from coordinate 1,040,695,167 downwards.
TTTAACCATCCATAAAGACATGCCTATTGTAAAGGAATTCACAGATGTGTTTCTCGAGGAATTGTCTAGTCTTCCCCCTAGAAGATATATTGAATTCTCGATTGATATTTTACATAGGAAATTGCCAATATCCAAGACTCCATATAGAATGGATGTTGTAGAGATTTAGGAGCTAAAGAAACAACTATATAAGAATCTAGATAAAAGGTTTATATGTCCAAGTGCTTCACCATGGGGTGCATCAGTCCTCTTCATCAAGAAGAAGGAAGGGTTAATGAATTTTTTTCATAGATTATCGTGACCTCAACAAAATCTCAATAATGAACAAGTATATTTTTCCACAAATTGTTTACTTGTTTGATCAAATACATGGAGCACAATACTTCTACAAAGTGTATATGCGATCGGGATATTACCATTTATGGGTGAAGAATGAGTATATACCCAAGATGGATTTATTCGTGGACTTGATGAATAGAGTATTTATATATTACCTTTGAAAATTTTTCATAGTCTTTATAGACTATATTCTAATATACTCAAAAACTAAAGTGGGTTATGAAGAGTATCTAAGCACTTTACTAGAGACCTTGTTAAAGGATAATCTCTATGAAAAGTAGAACAAGTGTGAGTTTTGGTTGACGATAGTCTCATTCTTGGGGAATATCATCACAAGAAATGGTATGTCTATAAATCCTTCCAAAAAAATAGAGGGATAGATGAGTCCAACATCTATGATGGATATCCATAGCTTCTTAGGGTTATCTGAATATTATCTTCGACTTGGGTGAAATTTCTCACAATTGTCAAACCCTTTTTCCAACATAACTCAGAAGTGAGTCAACTTTTCATGGAATGATAAATGTTAAGAAAGCATCATGTAGTTGAATAAGATTCTCATAATTGCCTATTTTTGCACACTACCCAAAAGTGGGTGGATTTTTGTAATCTTCAATGATGCATCAAAGAAGGGCATGTGATATGTGCTTATTTTGAATGAAAAAGTCATCAACTATGGCTCAAGGAAGTTGAAAATTCTTGTGTAAAACTATCCCCTGCATGATCTGTAATAGGAAACTATTATCTTTGCATTGAGAATATGAAGGAACTATCTCTTTGGGGAAAGTTTGAAATACATACAGATCACAAATGTCTCAAATATATATTCACAACGAAAGAGATGAACATGCACCGACTAAGATGGTTAGACCTCATCAAGGATTACAGCCGCTCAATCCATTAACACCCTAGGAAAGTGAACAAGGTGTAATATGCTTTATGTAGAAAGGACCCAATGATTATATTAATGATGATAATTGGAAAGGATCCAATCTTCCTATATTTTATGACTATGCACATGGGAATCATAAAGAATGGACATCATCAATCCTTTCACAAGTGATTTCTCAACTGTATCTTTTAGAAAGTTTAAAGATGTTCAAAAAGATGATGTTTGAATTCAGAAGAAAGTGAAAACTATCAAGGTAAATCCTCAGTGTTCAGTGTTAATGAAGAAGGAATATTGATATTTGGGTCAAGACTATGTGTTCCATCATATCTGGAGTTAAAGAAATAACTTTTTGGATGATGCACATAGTGTGAATTTCTCCATTCACCTAGGAAACACAAATATGTATTGGGATCTATGATAGAATTAAAGGTGGTATAAAATGAAGAAGGATATATCAGAATATACATAAAAGTGCCTAGTATGTCAGAAAGTGAAGGCTAAGAGATAGATGTATAATGGGATGATGAAACCATTACCCATACCAAAATAGAAATGGGAAAATACAACCTTAGAATTTGTCCTCATAATTCCAAATAAATCCGAAACAAATAGTTCTATTTGGGTTTTTTTGGATCGCCTTATAAATTCTTCACACTTCATTGCAATTCAAGAGGATTTACCATTTGATGAAATGGAATAGATATACATCAGAGAAGTGGTATGGTTCCATGGTGTACATCTGTTGATTGTATCTGATCATGATCCAAGATTCAACTCTAGGTTCTTAAAGAGTCTCCAATATTCTCTGAACACTTAGATGAACTTAACCAAGACCTATCACCCTCAAACTAATGGATAAACTAAATGGACTATCTATAAACTTGAGGATATGTTGATAGCTTACTCAATGGACTTCAATGATGGATGGGACTAACATCTTCCTTCGGTGGAGTTCTCTAACAATGATAGTTTCCACTAAAGCATCCAAATAGCTCCATATGAAGCCCTTTATGGGAAGAGGTACAGAACACCATCATGTTGGGATGATGTTGGAGAATGAAAACTTCTGGGTTCAGAAATGGTCGAAGAAATGGTGGAAAAGGATAAGACCATCTAGCAGCACATCGAAGCTGCTTAGAGTCGAAAAAAGAGATATACTGACAACCGTCAATGAGACCTACAATTTGATGTTAGAGATATGGTTTTACTCTACATATCTCAATGGAAAAGAGTGATGAGATTTAGGAATAAGGGAAAGCTTGGTCCAAGGTACATCGGCCCTTTTGAGATCATTGATCATATTAGAGTAACGGTCTATCAACTAGAACTCCCACCAAAAATGTCTCATGTACATGATGTATTCCATGTATCACTCTTCAAGAACTATATGCTTGACCCATCCCATGTACTCAATATAGAGGTGGTACAATTGGATAGTGACCTCTATTATGAAGAGAATCCGTTGAAGATCTTAGATCATAGGGAAAAGGTTCAACAAAATAAGAGAACTCCCCTCATCAATGTGTTGTGGATAAACCACAAGTTTGAAGATAAAATGTGGGAACCAGAGAAAGTGATGAGGTAGAGTCACCCACATCTATTTTAGTGTGGAAAAAGGAAATTTTTAGGGAGAAATATATTAAGGTGGGAAATTATAATGATGAAAACTATTATGAATAAAATTCCATTTCTGTTAACTAAATGTCTTATGGATATAGAAAACATATAACGCACCTTATTTATTTTATCCAATTAGATTTCAATGACTCTTAAGTATCCTTACCATTGATAACATATCCATCGAATAGTGATCACACAACTGATATAAATATAATGTTTTAACAAATCCTTTCAACATGGAAAAGGGATAGGATGGACTCATTCAGTAGACTCATGTCATTTGATGCTCATTTTTTGAAGCTCAGAAAGGATATAGCTTCACTGGTCTTCTATCTTGACCAATCCCAAACTGATCTTTTAACATGTTAATCTTGAACATAATTTCCTATGGGAGAAGTTCATGTTAATAGAGATTACCTCCCAGGATATGTTCTCTGAGCTTACCTAAGGGTTTATCTCCACCGTACACCTTACCCATATTTCATATGGGGTTGTTATAAGGGGTTATGTAATAAGGTATTAGTTACTTATTGTTTAATCCCTTTTAATAAATAAAAGTCTTATTCCATAAATTCCTTTATGGGAGTAGTCTTTCCTAAAAAATTGATGAATTTGATAAATTTATTTTTTGGTAAAAAATAGCACTTTTGAGAAATATATACATTATTATATTAAACTATGGTTTTTATTAATAATATTATAAAAAAATCATATAAATGATAATTATATAAGTTCCTTATCTGTAAATGATTAGGTAATTAGTTTGATAAGAGTTATATTTTAATAATATAAAACCGAAAGTGTAATTTTAATGTGTTTATTTTAAGAAATTAATGAATTTTGAAATAATTCATATTTTAATAAAATATGATTATAAAATTCCTTTTATTAATAATAAATCAGTATATAATTTTTATGACGTCAAATGTAATTTTTATTAAGGTTTCAAAATAGTTTTTGTCAAAACAGGTTAATTTTCAATAAATATCAGTTCTCATTTTTAAAATAGATAATTAAAATATTTAGAAATTATTTAGATAAAATGAATATTATTTTTGGAATCATTATGTTGAAATTATCTAACGGTGAGTTTTTCATAATTTTCTGAGATAATCGAACATTTAGGTAAAAATTAAATAATATATAAATATATATTATGTTTTATGACATCATAATGAACCAATAGTGATCTAATAAATTACATAAAATGGACCTCAGAACAAATATATGTTTTAAATTTAAAATAATGTGATATTATATTTACTTCACTTATTTTATAATTTCTTATTGAATCCTTTGAATGTATAATATATTTTATGATTATAACTTCATTTCCTTGAAGGTGTGACTCACCTCCACATAAGCAAGGCTAATATTTTAATTTCTTAGGCTTGGGATATATAAAATAATGTTTTTTAATTCCCTTTTCCAGAAAAAATGGGAAAACCCCTGGGTTGGTTTGTGTTTTTGAATATTTTAGTGTGTAGTGTCCAAAACCTAAATAATAAAGACTTTCCCTCTCATTTCTTATATAAACCTACCCAAACTCCCACTTCTCTCCACTAAAATTACATGGAGAACTTCCTCACTATTCAATCAACTCCTTATATTCCTCCCAAGGTGTCTCTAAGATCCCAATAATCCTCCCCCAAGCCTTTGGGATCACACATCCAAGTAAGGGATCCTCACTTACCTTCCTTTCTCATTTTTTCCATGTTTCCTTATATTATTATACCCTTTTATTTTTCAATTAAAAATGATGGGGTTTGTTTTTGGACCTCCCCCATACTTCTCTTATTATTTTTTTAATGATTAGAGACCCCTCTATCTAAAATTATTCCCTCCCATGTACACCTATTACCAAGCCTAAATATCGTAAGAGTTATTTCATTCCTCCTCCTTCTTCATGTTTATTTATTATGTTACTCCTTATATTTACAAATTCCTCATGTTTTATCATGTATTTATATTATCCCATTACAACACATTTCATATCTAAATTATGAGAGACACATTTCACTCCCATAAATTCATTTTATGAATCCCCATGTGATGTCGTTATGCTGCAAAAATTGCATCATGATTTTCCATGCCAAAATCATCATGTAATGAATACAATAATCATTTATTTATCAAGGGTATTCATTTTTATTAACATATAATTATTTATTTTGTACATTCATATATGTATTCCACATTCCTTTATCATGGAACAAATTATGATGTTGAATGGATACATGTTATATGATCTTTGGGGCACATTTAAGCATGAGATTAAAATGTTCATGAAGGGTGCGCCCTGATAGTGCTCCAATGATTTGGGTAATATTTAGTATCATGATACATACTATTGGAATAGGGGTTTACCTGATTCATTTTAGGAAATTTTTCCACCATTTTGAGATAGGGTTTTACCTAATTCATTTATGTTTATGATGCAGTGTTTTAAGTTGTTGCCACATTTCCTTGTTATCATAATCATGTTATATCATGCCTTAATGTTCATAATAGTCTTTTTCTCCATTTGTATGCCTATTTCATAACATGTATTGTATTATTCCTGTTATACCTTGTTTACTCCCAAACTATTCTTCATAGCGCACCCTTCTCTTATGTATTTCCTCAAGTTATCCCATGAAATTATAAGTACGAAGGTATGTAGTGGTCATGTAAAAGAACTTTCAAAAAAATATGTCATATTTTGCATCTTAAGTTTTCATGTAATGTTCCTAATCCCCAAATACACAACACCTCTTGATCATCTGGGTTGTATGAAGTGCATATTTGTGTAATAAATTATGTTTAAATGTGTAATAAAGAGCAGGGTTGTTATAAAATAACATCTTCCCTTTTCAAAGGTTGATCATTTTCCTTTCCCTTCTTCTTATACATAATTTAAAAAAATTCCTCCAATTTTATTCATTTACCTTCTATAAATAATAATATGAAACCTCTATATCAATGGATCAAATAGCACCATAATCTGAGTAATAATTCTTTACAAACTCCTGATCCTTCCACATAGATTCAATTCAACCTTATAAATCAGTTTTTAGACTAATTTAATCATCTAAAACACAAAATAAGCTACCTTACTAATTTCATCAATAGATACCTATTGATATTATTTAAAATATATTTATTGTATAAAATTATTTCTTCAATCTAACCCTCATTCCTCTCCGTAGGATTATAAGGAGATCTAGTAATATACCCTAAACATTATGAGTTAACCAAAATCATATTAAAAAGAGCCTATTTATATGAACATCATGAATAACTTAAATTTCATTTAGTGAGTCTATAATGAATGGTATAGATACATTTGGCTCCCTCAGAATCAACGGTACATGAACCAAATTCTCATTAGCACTTGGTTTTTATTTCTAATAATTGGATAACAAATGATCATTGAATTAATAAGAAAAATAAATTAAACAATGATTCAAACATTATTCGTTACCTGCATTGTTACTCACATTCAATTTCAATTAAAAAATCACCATAATAAGCTTCAATGTGTTGAATTCAACATGAATGAAAGGGGAAAGTGGATGAAAAAGTTATCTAGTATGATGATATAAGTTCCAACATCATCCCAAATAATTTTTTATATGTATAAGAATAAATAGATATATAAAGGAAAGGAGAAAACATAGAATTTTAATAAATATCATTGTGATGTTTGGATCATTATTAATTTGGATGTAAAAATAAAACAAAAAATATATAAATTATATTAGTTGAATGAACATGGATATATAGATCATGCTTTCACCAAATATTCTACATTAGGAAAATGCAAGAGAAGATGATGTGGGTTAAGAATCCCAAGCATGAAATGATACTATAAACCTAAAAAAAATTTGAAATTATTATCAAATAAAATAATTAAAGGCCTAATAATCCCAAAATAAACCATCTAATATAGATAAAGTAAGGATAATGATTAAAAAAATTTACCAGTAAGATCAAATATCATCAGTTGACCATACATTAAAGTCATAACCTTAGGAAAAGATGAATTTAATTGGAAAATAGAATGAATTGCTAGATTAGTGAATGAAAGTAAAACATGAGTGGGTCTATTTCTGAATAGGGAATGATGATATTTAGGCTCATTCCTCCTCAGTGAGGGGGTTAATGAAGGTTACTTCCTCCCTGATTACAGAATTAGAGGCTTAGTCAAGCAAGAGATAAATATAATCTCTATCATGAATATTAATCTAAGACATTATATAATTATATAAACATAAAAATAAGTATATTATTCATTCATTAAGATGTAAACCGCCTAAAAAGAGAAAATAAGTTGATTATTTAAAGCTGAATCCATCTCATGACATGTGAAAAAATTATGAAAGATATGATCATGGAAACCAAGGTAACTCCAATTTGTACACACAATATTGTATAATAAATTTAATATAATTTATATAAAACTAAATTATAATTTAATTTGAAATTTTTGATCAATTGGTTTAAATTGGAAACACATTCATCATTGGCATACCATATGAGTGGGTAAGACTGAATATTAACATTCAACCTAGAAAACTTATTAGATGATGATGTATGATCCACTTCCCTCTTAAATTATCTTTGGATTATTTTTTTGGAGGTATAATTTCAATAAATATAATGTTCAATTTCATTAATTAAGAATGATAAGTACATTGTTTTATAAAATATAAAAACAATTTGAGTGGGTGTTGAGCCATTATGGTGATAAAATATTTCATGTATATAATATAATTAAAAAATCTTAATAGTGTTTATGATATATATATAATATTTTGTGGAGATTAATTATCCTGTTAATTAATGTAATATTTTTTTCAATGTATGAGAAAGAAGAAATATCACTAGCCTTGTGATGAAAGAGGGGTAGATGATGGCTTGAGAAGAATGAGCCTCATGAGTTGTTAAGGATAGAAGCATCCCATGATTAAGATGAGTGAATTTCTTTCAATGATAAGTTAAAGAATAATACACCAATATAAAAAGTGTAGGAGGTTTTCACAAGCCGCAATAATTAATTATCATTGAGAAAAGAAGATTCTAAAAAAAATCCCCATATTTGTTAACATGGTGCCAATAATCTCCCAAAGGTAGTAGGTTGTAGATTGTTTGTTTGTGTGTTGTTTAGGTACATATGAGAGGACTATTTCATAACAAATACATTTAATGATGATAAAAAATATTGCAATCAAGATCTGGGTGTATTAATAAGAAGAGCTACTCCATGTACACGAGGAAGACTTGTATGAAAATATCATTAGATAATATAGAAGATATATAAATATATATAATTTTTATGTTTAATTGATATGTTTTATATTTTTTTTGGAGATTATTTTTACACACTATAATCATTTTAAGTATGAAACAGTATAAGTTACTCATGATAGGATTTCCCCTTAAGAGTTAAAATGTACAAAAAAATACTATGAGTTTTCAAATGATTTATTGAATAATATATTTAATATTAATCATGAGTTAAGCTCATTTAGATATGAATAAATATATGTGATAAGGTATTTATGAGTGTTTGAGATTAATTTTCCTCTTTAGATGAAAAATCATGACCAAATGGAGCCACACCACATTAACCAAGGTAGAAAGTTTGATGAATTTTTTTAATAATATAATCACAAAAATTATAATAAAAATTTATCAAAATTTATTTCAAATTATTAGATGATAATTTAAAATAATTGGTATTATTTTCTCACTTATGAAGTGCATTGGAGGTAAGAAAAAATGGTTGTAATAATAAAAGGAAGACAAGATACATGTTTTATCTATCATCATAAGAATAACATATGTTTTACCCATAACAAAATTTTTTTTGGTGTTGAATCATTAAAAATATAAATTCATATCTAAAAACATGTTTAAAAGTTATTTATAAATTTTGAGCTAATTTTGAGTATAATTGAATTTTGGTTGGCTATGTTTGAAATATATTCTAAATGTTCAAGGTTTTGACTTTCTGGTTTTAATATATATATATATATATATATATATATTAATAATATTAAGCAATATATTTATATATTAAAATAGAATATTTAGGTGATTATAGGATCTATTGAATGTTCTTTTTTGTTTAATATTTATATTATTTTTTGAATCACCACAAGCAGTAGTATATATGAAAAAAAATTCATGGGGTGGGTTAAATGAAATTTTAAAATGTAAATAAGTTAGATTGAATATTTTATATAAATAATTAATTTTTTTTATAAATTTGTATTTATAACTACTTTTCAATCTAATAAATTTAATATTAATTGAAAATGTTATGGAAAAATTTATTTATTTTAAGATTTTGGGATGAAAACACATCACCAAATTATATAAATTAATTTGACTTCTCTTACATGTGTCAAATTAAACATAATAATAGAATTTATGATACTTTATAAGAGGTTTATATCTCGTTTAAAAACATTATAATTTGAATATAATGGTTGGAGAATGAAAATAGATCCATAATTGATAGATCTTTATTGATTTTGATTATGGTTAGTCAAGATTAGTTTAAAAAAACCACTATAATTAACTTTTCTTTTAATGGTTTTAAAAGATTTTTAGATTATATATAAATAATAAAAACTATTCAATAAGAGATAAAAAGTATTATAAAGCCTATAAATTTGTAAAAATATACTTTTCCACTGAAATATATTATTGATGGTTTTAATTTTAGAGAATATATGTTTCTTATAAATATTGAATGAGTCTGTTATTACTTCGAATGAGAATATTCTAGATTTTTTAGAGAAGATAAATAAATAATTTTTGAATAAAAACCATTGATGGCTGTTTGTTCATTATATAATATCATTATTATTACATAAAGGATAAAATATAGACATATGTTCTGAAGAAGTCTTACCTCTCATATCTATCCATGAAGTGCATTTTAATAAGGAATAAGGATTCATCTCCTTTTGAATTATATGTTAAATATTCATAAAACATCAAAATAGTGCTTTAAAAAGGTGAATTATCCTTACTCTTGATCATATTTTTTTTTACTTTGGTCGGTGATCCAAAAGCTTATTTATAGTCATTTCTTCAACATACTTCCAAAATAGATGAGAGTGAGTTAGTGACCATAGAAAGAAAATTTTAGTTTATATTATTTGTAATAACTAATGTATAATACATTTTTAGTTTTTATGTAGTGTAGATAGAGGTATGGGTATTAATATTATATATATGGAGATCCATTCAAAAATTGAAACATGAAGGTAGTGACTTTATGGTTTTTGAAAAGTTAAAATGGGTTAGTTAATCCTTTGTTAAATTCAAAAAGAAAATGAATAAGAGAATTATGATAGAGGGGTGATTAATAGAGTTTGATTCTCATGTAATGGGAGGTGGTATTTATATTTTTGGGGTGATACAGAATCGTCTTTCAAGGGAACACATGTATATAATCCACCATAACCATAACATTCCACAGTCGTTTTCTCATACACATCTAAGATACAATGATTCTAATTTGGGTCTAGCACACTCCCTTACCCCAACTCACTATGACAAGAAATCTGAAATTGTATATAAAATAAGGGAAATATTAGGGGCCACCTATCTATATATCTTTCAATAGTTATATAGATCCATTCCATCCATACTCAATGTCACAAGCTCTTATCTTGTTAAAGAGGTAATTGAATAATCCTTAAAAACATTAAATAATAATTCATAGTCAAAATAAAATTAATAATCTTACTTAGAGACTTTAAATTTCATGGAATCCTATGAAATAAATTTTAGATGGCATGTTGATGATTCTTTTACCCTTTGAGAAAAAACCTACTTTATTCAAATTCATCTTTCAATATGATCAAAAATAGAATAAAAATAATTAAATAATATTAGAGTGACTTAACATTATCGAAAAAACATTGACTTTGTGAAATAATCCTCTAAGAACATATTATAGATAACATATGAAAAAATCCCATTATCTTTGGATAATTTCACCAGGATTGTATGAAATCATCCCGAATTAAACTGATTTATCACTCTACCCATATCACTACTAAGCCTAAAGGGAATTCCAAATCTCCATGGGATAGAAACTAGTGCCTTGGTATCAAGATCACACACTTGGGAATGGTTTAAACCATATAATAATAATAATAAAAATAATAAGTGAAAAAAATTCCGAAATACAATAAGGTGTGTCTATAAATTTGAATTCCAAAAAAATAAAATTAGTAGATACAATAAATCAATAATCCAAAGATAGAATAAATTAATTTACTGCCAAATGAGATATAATCAATAGAAGTGACTAGTGTCATCTGATAACACAAGATGTTTAAATAACTATACATTACTTTATTAATACACAATAAAATAATATATAGCATATAAATTAAAATAGGATCAAATAATAATGGTATAACTTGCTGACTTTACTGATACTCAAGAAACCTAAAATAAGAAACCCTCAAAAAATTATGAAATCATCACAATGGGACCCATTGTCACTTCTATATCACAAAACATCCATCAGTGGGACAATATGAACATAAATAAATTAGATAAAATACATGGCCACCTAAGAGAAACCTGAAATCTACATACACACATACAAACAAGGGGGTATACAGGGTGTGAGATAAACATGCCTAGAAGGATTGCAATAAAGACTATTTGAATTTAATTACACTAAAAAAATCATGAAAAATAGTTTGAAATAAAATATTATAAGTATGATTTTATTTACATACACAAATGTATAAGGAGTAAATCATATTGTTTATTAATATTTTACAGACACGTCAACCACTTTTTAGGTAATAGATGGTGGAACCATGAATTTTAAAGAAAAAAATGCAAAAAAAATTAAAATATGACCTTTAAATTTCATTGCATTAAAACTAAACTTTTATTCTTTTATCCTATTCTTCAAACCCACTTCCCAACCCTATGTATAAGAAACATCACATTTTTCCTTTAAAACTACGCTTTTCAAACATTTTTTGTAAATTGGTTTGAATGTGAATGAAAACCATAAATTAAATATAATAGAACACAACATACACTAATATTTCTATGGAATATATTAAAAAATAAATAAAAATTGTGTGAAGGATCTATAAAAGCAAACAAATTTCTATAGGATATAAACAAAGAGTAGAATAGTATCCTCAAAATAATCCTTAATAGTAACCAGAAATCCAGGGAAACTCGGGAGGTTCTAACATGAATAATACCAGACCTGGTTCATTGAGTCATTGGACCGCTATGTGTAACTAGAGGATTCTATTCATCTCCCCTAAGAGGTCTGGTTGGGTACAATAAAAACCCCTAGGAGGGAAAAACATTCCTAGATATCATTCAATCATGTGCACACTAAAAAAGTGTAACATTTATGAAAACCTTCTTTGTGGCTACCTCAAATTTCCTATAATAAAAAACAAGTGGAGGTGATCAATAAAATAATTGAAATACATAAACAACACATTCCTGAATAATATGGAAAACAATAAACCTTATCTCACATAAAATACCCTCATAAGAAGCATCCCATTAAAAAAACAATAAACATCTCACAACAATATAATAATTCACCTATGGAACCATAATACATATCAAGAAAAATAAAAATAAAAGTGATAATTTTAGGGTATCAAAATATCCATGAAATAATATTTTTTAAATTTCTAAATTGTCCTTTTGAAAACCCATCTTGAGAAGCAAAGTCATTTTCCATCATTTGAAACATGATCATAAAAAAGATCATTTACAAACATAATCATACAAATCCCACACATGAAATCATTTCTTAAGTAACACTCTTTTTGAATTCCAGAATTTACTCTCCTTTGATGCAATTTAAAATCCTAAAACATTATTAACTTTTAAAACAATTTCTTGAAACCATGATTCTATTTTAAAAAAAAACCCAAAATAGAGTAAAAAAGATTTCTATTAAAAATTATTTTAAAATATATATTTAGTAATATCTATAAATACTTGTTATAAAAAATTTATTACATCAAATATAAAATTCTAGAAAATCTTGGATATTAATTTCATACCAATTTTGATAAATATTATAAACATTATAAAACATTTCACCAAGGGCATCACTTATAGTCATACATTAATAATAAATTATTTTAAAAAAACTAAATCATTAAATCAAAATTAAAATAATGAAAATGCATTAAAACATACCTAATATATGAAGAATAACTCACCTTTAATGAAAGAAGCCAAACTGAGAAAGTTAACAACCTATAAAATACCTAAGCAGCCAAAAACCAAATCTTAGGTCACCCAAAACCCGAAATTAATCTTACATGTCAAATATGGTTTATTGTAGATAATAGAGCCTATAGAAAATGGAATAAGGGACAAGTGAAAAAGAATAAAGATGTTTTTACCATAAAAATCACTTAGAAACCATGAAAATGAGGCTTAAAACAAAAGCAAGAGAAGGGGAGAGCTCCCTCAATCACATCTTTGGGTTTGCTAAATGACAGGGAAGGAAATGGAGGATAAAGGTGCTAAAAATAATTATGGAAATTGGGAAAATTCGTTATTATTAAGGGACATAAAAGACCACATGTCTTGGGAAATCATGAATTGACCATACAACTTCCACTATCAAGTAAATCATCACCTTATATAGTTTATACACATGGTTTCCTCCAACCGTACATAAACCATTCCACTTACCCTCAAGAATAAACAAAGGACATATGGTTTTCCTAAGAAGCCAAATAGTCTATAAAACTATTTATTAACCATAAAAATGATACTAGAAAACACCATATATTTTGTATGGTTTGGGTTCAGAGTTAGTACTAACGGTGAATTAACCGTTCACCCAGACTGAAAACTTCAATTTTCAATATTTTAAAACTCCAAATACAAAAAAAATTCCAAAAATAAGAAAATTAATTAAAATTAAATGTTACATAATTCCAATGTAACATGGGGGTATCATATTTATCCCCAACATGACACTTTCCCCCCATAATTTATCTAGTAAAATTAGAAGGTAGTAAGAAAGGGAAAACTCAACGCCCTATTATTAATGGTGGGAGATTCCGTAAAAACTAAAGATGGATTCTATGAAAAATAAAACATTAGAAATAAAAAAAAATTAATTCATATCAATGGAAAAAATCCTTAAACACCACCATAAAACCACAATAATAACCCAATAAAAAACCATCCATGATATAGATCATTGAAAAAATAGACCTAATATAGTTCTACGTATTATTTATAATTCATCTAAATTATAGAGATAAATGATATAAATACATAAGAGAACAGATTTAATCCCAAAGATCATGTCTCAATAGAATACCTAAATAAAAAAATATAATTATTTTCCAATCAAAAATAACCACCCCAAAAAACTCACTCATAAATATCAAATAATACATAGCCAAAAGAACATCCAAATAACCAAAAGGTAATGTCAAATAGTCCATCACTTTTCATAATGATGGATGAACTACACCAATATAGAATCATAGATCAACACGAAACAAATGGAACTAACAATGGGTAAATATATGAAATAAAAGGAAATATGGAACTCTATCTGTGGAACACTTAATCTGGGTGAACCCACTAAAAATTAAACTAAGAACCATCCAATTTACAACTAAACTTGTTTAACACTCATCTTCGTATCTAAAACACCTACCCAGGGTTTCCCCATGTTAAATCCATCAAAAACAAATCAAATCATGATACTAATATCCTATATAATCTTTAAGGAGTATTAACATTGATAAAAAAATCTCATAAAAAATAAATCAAATATTCACCCTACAGAATAAAAAAACAAAATGCATCTCAATGAACACAGTTATATCTAAATTTAATAGGAACCACAACAAACCTTCATCAGAATCTTGATCACACCAAAAAAATACCTCATCTCATAAGAACAAAAAATATTTTAGTGGTTGTATCCTTAATAAATAATCCATGATCTTAATGATAAACTCTGTAAATGAAATGAGATATAAGAACCTCATTAGTGATTAGTTAGAGAGAAATTAATAATAAATTTAAGAAAAACCCAACATGATTTTCACCAATGAAGTTTTAATATTTTACAAATAATTGGGATTTTCCTCAATCGTCTCTAGACACTCCATCAATTTAGGTGGATGTTTATCACCATTAAAGTAAAATGGTGATGATTCATGAAATTAGATAGAATAGAATATTTTTTCTCCACCACTCTAGTTTGATTTAAATAGGTCCAATAACTAAAAAAACTGCAAATGAACAATAGCATGAACCCCATGATAGTTAATTCTCATAAATAGAATTTCCACTTTCCAATAAGAAAATTGTAGGGGGAATAAACTAAATAATATAAAAATGATCTCAAAATCATTTTTCTCATAAATCATACAGAAAAAAACCAATACAAACCAGGTGAAAAGTCTAAGAGAACAAATCATCAAAATAGAACACCTTGATAAAAAATAAAATCCAAAATCCTTTTGATAAAGGGCCCAATAATCCATTTAAAAAATAAATTTACACTTTTAAAATAGGCCAACCCTTTGAAGCATCGCGTCTCATCAATAAAATTAAAATAAGACCATTTGAAATATCTATAAAAAGGTAAAACACCTTATTTTCTTTAAAACTTTTATGTAAATACACCTATATTTGAGAACATTTTAATTTTTTTAAAAATATCATGCAATTTAATTTTAAAATTTAGTCATCATTAAGAATAAAATTCCCATAATAGGTAATTCGAAACATTGACACTATATTTGAAAACCAATATCCTAATTTTAAAATAAAAAAATCACTAAATTTTTTTAAATTTATCTTTTATTTCAAAACACATCATAAATACCCAATTTAGAAAATATTAACAATAGTAAATATCCTTTTAAAAAGAATCCATAATACATTTTTTCTTTTTAAAACACTTACCACTTAATAATAAAATCAGCTACTTTCAAAAGATCTCATAAAATCCACCTTTCACCGAAAATAAACTATTAAAGCTCTAATAATAAAAAATATATGACATGACACATCAATCAAATACTATGTGAACCTCATAAAATCTCTATAAATACCTTTTTTATCCATTATCAATAAGTGAAACCCCCTTTAAAGATAAAATTTTAATTCATTGTGAATTAATAAGATAATTCTATAGGGATGCAGAATTGTGAATGGTTTGACTATATGATTTGTTAGAACATGCTTTAATAGGGGAAAACCTCTATGAAGTCTTCATAAATTAGAACACATGTTCTACACAATTTGGCAGATCATACTAGAAAATTTCCCTAGTTCCTCATCCATTTTCACCCCAAATATCAAGAAACCCCCAATAGGCATCATAAGACATAATAATAATTAAATCACCATAAAAGAAACATGAAATCAAGAAAAAAAATATCAATGTTCCATGGAAACTCGAGGAGTAGGATGAGAAAGAGAAATATAGACTCTCCATTCACCTTCCACTCATGTCCATCCATTCCTATATACATACTATCAGAATTACCATAAAATAATATGGACCTCTAAGAACATGGGCCTTTGTAAAACGTAGGCTATGATACCATTTTTAAGGAACTGGCTTGAGCTGACCTAATAGATCACTTTACCCAACTTAACACTATACCAAAAGTGTGGTCTCAATGTCTTTGAGAAAGAAACTATTTCCTGGAAATCAAGAACAAACTCTTGGAAATGGATTTATCCTCATAAAAAAATAAATCTATGAAGTAGAAGCTTTCTTAGAATCTTGCATGTAACTTTTATACATTATAATTCCATGAAAATATAATAATTATATACATTAAATATATTATATAAACATAACATAAGTTAATATATATCAATGCAAGATATATTCACTATATGTGACTAATGTAATTTGAAAAAATAAGCAATTTAATTAACTAGACATCAAATTAATAACAAATAGTGGAAGTAGATATAACACAGAAACTAAAATAGAAACCAATAATAAAAGTATAACCAAATAAATTGACCAATACTCGAGCAACAAGAAAAAAATCATAAACCACAATGAAAGAATCACCATGTGACCCATAGTCACCTCCATATCCCAAAACATCCATATGTATAATAATAAAAACATAAATTAATTAGATAAAAATCTTGGGCATATGAGAGAAACATGAATGATACACACATCTTTACCCATTGGATGTGAGCTAAAAATTCCCATTAGGATTCCAATAAATAGTTTATTCATTTTTTTTATAAAAAAAATATCATCAATTCATGTTCTATATATAATTTTAAAATAAAATTTTATTTCGACTTACAAAAGAATAATGAAAATAAATAATATGTTTTATTCCATTTTTACAAAAACACCCACCCGTTTTTGGGTGGTCAAAGGTGAATGAATCACTTTTTGATAAAAATATTTATAACATTGAAAGGATGATATATAAGTTTCATATAATTAAAGTTAAAACTTTATCATCTGTTTCAAACCCATTTTTAAATCTAGTTTATAAAAAAAACATCACTCTTTATATTAAATCCACCCTTTAAAAACTATTTTATAAATCAATTATAAAGTGAATAACAATCATAAGTGTAATATAAGAAAACCCAATAAGGACCAAGATGTAAATTTAATCTAATAAAAATAAAAAAACCCACACATGGTTCCATATAGAAAAACCAAGAGTTATGGTATGAAAATAAGGATTATAATCCTATAAATAATCCTCAAATAGAACTAGGCAATATGGGAAGCTCACTAGGATTTAAAATTAATGTTACAAGACCTGTTTCATCTGGTCATTGGGCCTATATGTGTAATTGTAACATCCAATTTATCTCTCCTCGAGAGTAACTTTTGGTATAATAAAAAACCCTATGTGGGCTTGAATTTCATTAGTAAATATCTAAAATGTTTATAATAAGATATTTTAACAGGAATCCATATAATCTACTTAGCTACCTAGGATTTTACATAACATAATAAATTGTAGGTGAGAAAAAAAAAGTGAAATTCATAAAAAACATATTCCTAAATAATAAATAATAATAGGTAGAGCTCATATTAATTCAAACACCCTCATAAGAAACTATCCCTTTCTATAATCATCCACACCACACAAAAATATATCAAATCTTCAACGGGGCCACAATCCACATCTTCCACAATATAACAAAGGTGCTCATTTTACGGTATGATAATATCCATGAAATTATATTTTATAAAGTTCCAAATGAGCCTCTCAAAAAAATTAAATGTGGATGATAGGTTATTTTCCATCATTTGAAACACAACATGAAAAAAAATATTTTCAAACCCAATCATAAAAATCCCACACTTTATATAATTTCAAAAACCATCCTTTTTTGAATTCAAAAAATTCTTATTTTTTTAATCCATTTGAAAACAAAAAGAACTATTATCTTTTAAACCAATTTCCTAAAATCATGATTCTATTATTTCAAAGACCCCAACAGGGTAAAATATCTTGTGTAATCAAAATAATTTTAAAATATCCCTTTAATAATTTCTATAAACACTTGGAAAATAAAATTTATTACTTTAAAATTTTTAATCTAAAAAATAATAGATATTTATTTTATGACAAGGGTGTTAAAAAATTGGATGAATCATTAAAAAGTCCACTAAGGGCGTCACATATAGTCATACATTGATAAAAAAAGTTTTAAAACACTAAAATCTATCAAATAAAATAAATTCATAAAAAAACAACCACATTTAGTTTATGAAATTATCCTTAATTGGAGGAAGAAAATCTGATAAATAGAGTTACATATATATATACCATAAACAACCAAAACCCTATGTCTAGGCTACTATAAAGCATAAATTTATCTTAGATAGTGATTAGGTTTTAAGGGAGAGTGGAAAATCTAAGTGAAATTTAAGAAAGTGGAAGGGGGAAGAAGAAATAGGGGTTTAACTTAAAGAATTTCTTAGAAACTGAGAATAGGAGGCTCAAAACCAAAGTACCAGAATAGGAGTGAAACATAGAGTGAGTCCATGGGTTATCTGAATTATAAATAAAGAAATAGAGGGGAAGTGGGATAAAAATTGATAAGCTCAATTAGAAAAATTCTTAAATTTTATGTGACTAGGTAGACCGTAGGGTTTGGATATAAATTTTGTAAAACCATATAGCAAACTTGTGGATTCCACTATCTAGAAACACAACATCTAATATGGTTTGGATATTCTTCTTCTACCAACTACACATCCAACATGTGAAATATGCTCAAGCATCAACCAAAGATGCATAGTTTTCTTAGGAAGCCACATAGTTTTGAGATCCATGATCCATCCATGTAAATTAAATTTTAAATCACTAACCCTACCTTCCATATGGTTTGGGTTCATGATTAGAACTAACTATGTATTAAACATGTTACTAGACAAGAAACTTCAATTTATATGTCCTTCAACATTCAACACCCAAAAACGTTCTAAAATGAAAAAAAAATAACTCAAAAGTAAATAATATTTAATATCACAATGCCCTGAGGGTGTAACAATAATCTAGTGAAATATTCTATAGTTACTTGTTTTTAAATGATTAATAATAAGATGAGGATGATGTAGAAAAGTATGAAGATAAATAAATAAGTAAATAAGTCCTGAATAGCTAAACCAAAAAGGATTCATCCATCAGGGATCAACATAGGGTAAGGAATAAACGAAGATGACAGATTTTGAGATTCATAAAACATTATACTTATTTATATAGAGGTTATTAAACCTAAAAGATTTCTTAATAAATCCACATAATAGTATTTAAAGTTCCTTAATTAATGTTAGTTCTTGGGTGACCCACTAAACTTTGGGTAGAAAAAGAAGGGAGATATTTCTGCTCCAACCTCTACCAACCTTGTTGTGGGAACTCACTCTCCATCTGGTGGGATTTAATTTAAAAAAATATCCTCCATTTCTTAGAAAATCCTTTAAATCAAATCTAAGACTTTTCAACTATATATTCCATTCACAAAATATTCTTTTAAACACTATAAAAAACTAAAACAATCCTCCCCTAAAACATTATACCACATTTTAAAATATATCTGGTATTAAACTACTTTGGAATCAGGAATATATTTAGTGAAATGATTCCTAATGATATGTTTTGTTACAAATTCCCCACCATAATGTTTCACATTATTGATTATATTCTATGAGTACATCTAGTGTACCACACTATCCACTATGGTCGGATGACTTCCTCTCATCATTGGGTTACATACTAGTTGTGGTTTTACCACCACCTCACCTTAATTGGAGTAACTAAAGGTTCTTATAATGTTTCTTAATTTAATCCATCAAGCACATCACTTATTACTTGACATGAACATTCAAATCAAATTCCATTTCATCATACTCGATTACATATGAAAAGTTCTATACAATAATTAACTATATAAAATTTATCTTGAATCCTAAAATAGTCTTATTCACCCTGATAAGAACTAATTCTTCATCCATAATGATGGTGTCCAGAGTCAAGAAACATTCATGAAACACCAGATCATCTATGTCAAATCCTATTTGTTGATGTAATTATTTTGTTCTAAACTATCTCCTTCTTAAAGTTACACCCAAGCATCTCCTTATTATCCGCATTTAAAATTTTCCATTCCCAACATGAACCTCATCCTATCATATAAAAATTTTATTAGGTGAACCTCTTATCTAACTCTATACACATGTTATAATATTTTTCAAACATAATAATTACATGGTTCTATCTATAAATCAGGTATCTCATTAGCCATTTAATGTATTATCTAGACAAAATTTACCCCGCTTACTTTCAATTCCATGGTGATTCCCTATCCACCAATGGTGTTGGTTTTCTATGCAATAAATCTCGGGTGTTCACCATAATCCTCCTAATCACAGGGTTATCACCTTAGAAAACTTATGAGGTGTTCCTCACCATAGGACCAATGTTAACATCATTCAAAAACAAACAACCTTAATAAAAACCATAATTACCATGATTCTATCATTCAGGATCAACACTCATTATAACCCTACTACCTAATCCATGATAATCACTCAAGGGTTTGAATATATCATTATTATCTAATCTAATATAGTCTAATATTAGATGGTTGTTGTCAAAAATTATATGTGTTCTAGCCATACATAAATAATGTTGACCTCTAGTTTTTTCCATTTAATATTCATATTTACTCTCAATGTTAACTCTATGACATCCCATGAAAAGACTTTACATCTTTGTAGATGAGCCCACTCAGTTTGGTTGAGAGACTCTTTCCATTTACTCTCACATTTCATTCATAACAAGGTCACACTTGACACCAATATAAGATAATAAATTTTTCTAATCTCTAACTTACATGACCTCTTAGTTATCTTATAACAACACCATATAGACCTATTCTCTCACACTAATCACACCTAAAATCACTAGACCTCTCTAGTTATTCTAAATTCATTTATCCCAATAGTATCACTTTCTATGACTCATGTATGGTGTAACATCAACTGGATACCTTCCTAATTTATTTTTAGGTCAATAGCAGGTATTAAACACCTTTACATAGACTATCTCATACCACAATCACAATCCATATAAGATTACCTAGAAATGTAACACTAAAACATTATAAATTAGCACCAATTAGCTGGAATGCTAAAGATTCAAAGAAATAATCAAGATCATATTGTCACCTCTTAAGTCCCTACAACCCATATGATTCTAAATTCCTTACATATATCTCTAAGATAACGTCTACTTTTAATCAAAATGCATTGCTTGATACTTAAGGGAATACATGCTTACTGTCTCCATTTTCCACAAGGAAAGAGATAATCCAAATAACCTATCTAAATATGGTTCTTAACCATCATCAATATCTCTTATAACATTGTAAATGAGCATTAAAACACTCTTATATTATCCTAGTTGTAAGAACTCTGATCTTCATTTTAGGTATGGGTTTTTATTTTGTTGGGTTTTTTAGAAAAAGATGAGAATCTGGAAATTTAAGGAGTACATGCCATGTACTTTGGAGTACACAATGTGTATTTGGTTACTATGGGTGACTGTGTAACAGCCAATTACATGGCCGTGTGGGGTGACCTAGATACCACCTAAATTGGAGGCTAGTTAAGGCAGGGTCACATCGTGTACTGTTAAAGGACACGATGTGTAATTTTCTTTTTAATTTTAAAATTTGTCCAGGGTTGCATCTCATTTAAAAAAAGATCTTCTTCTATGTCTGTCTCATCCATGAGCGAATGAGACCACCAATTCTTATTTGATAGCCCAACCTATCATCTGTTCTCCGAATCAAACTCCATCAGTTGTGTTGGAATCACATCGATGGTTTCTTCCTTCTTCTAGAGTCTCATTTCTTGATTTCTTTTCTCTCATGAGATATTATGGATTGATTGTTTTTGACGTTTTTATATATCTTCCATTTTATATATCGATTCAAGGGCTGACTCCAGAGTATATCGATCTTACAATTTCAAGGTAGGTGTTTTTTGCCTTTCATAGGTAGTCCTTGAATACTATGGTGAAAAGTACACAATACCCGTATTCGAGATATTGCATGTTTATGGTTATTATCCCTATTTTTTCCGATATGCCTTGTGTGATTGAGTAGAGGAATTATTATTGTAAATAGGGTTATTTACCTTGCTATGTATGTGTTGCAAATGTTTTCTTGATATTTACTATTTGGTGTAGCTTTTCCTTCTAAGATTCTTTGTTTTCCATGCCTTTTATTGTTAGGATAGAGTAATTTTATCTCACATGATGTGAGATGTTGTAGAATATTTAGAAAAGTAGTTCTTGAGGTTTAATATGGGCTGCCACATATCTTTTGCGCACGATTGACTTACACGGGGCTATGGGAACCTATTGTAGTAGAGCATAGGGGGAATGGACACTGAGGGATCCCCTAGAGTGTCTGTTTACATTTATGTTGCGAGACCATAGGGGGGAGGGACATTGTACTCCCTCGGAGTGTCTTTAGTTTCCTTGTTATGAGACCACAGGTGGAATTGGATGTTGAGTTCTTCCCCAGAATGTCTATAGTTACTATTACGAGACCACTAGTGGAATTGGACGTTCAGTTCATCACCAGAGTGTCTATAGTTACCAATATGAAACCACATGGGGAATTTATGGTGAGTTCTTCCTCAAGGAGGCTATACTAAATGATAAACCAAAGGGGTTAGAATGTGAGTACTTCCTAGAGGGTTTCCTGTGTTTGATTGGTTGAACAAGAGGGGTTAGGTTGTGAGTACATTCCTGAGTTTTACTTATGATTGTTGGTTTCTTAACTAATAAATGAAAATCGATATAATTGAAACGGTGGGATTGTTTACATTAGAGTACTTCCTTGTTTATTATTTCATTTTTTCATATTTTCTTCCATATATATTCACGGACTGTTAGGAACATATCATTAGGTGGTTTCTTACTCGAATTTGTCTAACACCCTATTTGGGTCATTGTTTTGGGCTCAAACAGATTATATTGTATCAGGTATAGATAAGGGAATGAGCGCTTCAAATTCAGTTACTTGATTGCTATGGATATGGAGAGCATGAGGCTAAGCTGAGGTTTGTGATGCTGCTGCAGTTTATTTTTTTTATTTGTACTTTGGTTTAGTACTGTATTCCAGCTTTGTGACTTGTTTGGATTCTTTCCTAGACATATGTATCATGCCTCATTTATATATGGGTGCTTCATTTCTTTATTACTTCTGTTGTTTACGTTTTTCATGTTTTTACTGCTTCTGCTATTTTTATCTATTTATTTCCATTGTGATACTCTTCCAATGAGAGAATAGTTTCCCCACAATCACACCCAGGTCCCTTGTTTCTAGTCAGTAGCCTCTAACATTTGAGGAAATGTGATTGAGGCCATCTGACCAACCGGGTACGGGGCACCTCTGGGCAGCTCCCTGAACCAGAATGTTACAAATTGGTATCATAGGAATTGTTTTCTTCTTAACATACTATTTGGAGCCTATAGCTAGGGATGGTATGGAATAGGTACATAGTAATAAGCTATTTTCAGGAGTAGCTAACCTGTGTACAAGGAAAATCCAATTTACCTCGTATATTGAAATTTTTCTTGGTTTAAAATTATTACAGTTGATTTGATTTCATCATTGGGTGATTCACATGTTTTGTGTTGTTATTATTGATATTATTGAGGTTCTATTTCTATTACAACCCAATGAGATGAGGGTACGTCATCTCATGAATTATATTGGCACGTACTAGAGATCACATGTCATGAATTATTTCCATGCCATTTAGGGTGAATTACTGATTGCATGTTTTTTTTGATAGATGTTGTGATAGATATGAATGTTGTTGTGGTAGATGATTTGATAGGATACCTGCTGTTAGATAGGGTATTGCTAATGTTTAAATTTCACTTGAATGAATGCCAAACTTTGGTCCCTGAGGTGTTATGGGCCCTCATGGGTCAGAATTTGGGGGATCATTTCACTCTTATGCTCATTTATGACATGTATAAGATTCCAAAAATTTATTTCTGGGGAGTATCGGCCCCCATAGATCCGAATTTGGCACTTTTTTGTTCTTTTAAGTGTTTTTTTAGGTTCTGGAGTAGTTTTTGTGGCTTACTATCCAGAAAAATCCTGAATACACGATGTGTGTTGCAGAATACATAGCATGTGACTTTCTATTCGAGAAGGAACTATTTTCCTATGTACATTTCATGTACTTTATGTACAGGCTGTGTAGTCTCTAACCATGTCACTAGCTGTGTGGGAAGAGACCCTGGGTTGTCAAATCGTTGGTGGAAGACTCTGTGTACCAGACGAACATGTTGTGTGTATAGACCATGTGTTCGGCTGTGTGACTAATGACTTGGGTGGATTTAGGGTAGTTTGTACAAGCCATTTTGGGCACAAACACACTATTTAGAGTCATCTGTGTAACCAAACATGTGACTAAAAACACGGGTCGGTGATGTTCTTCAAGTACGTCATGTCTAACCCAAACATGTCGTGTAGTCTTTATCTAGGAGAACCATGTGGGTTAGTCATGTATAAGAACTTGGGTAGGGAAAAAAGATTCATGTACACACCATTTTTGGGAGATCACATTGTGTGTATGGGGTGTTACATGACCAAGGATGGCAGAAGTGCATGGCCATGTGAAGGCGTAAAGGAACACGTCATGTATCCACTTTTTTTGAAATCTGGAATGATTTCATTATCATGTTACCTTCTTACACATATAATTTTCAAT
This sequence comes from Viscum album, assembly GCA_963277665.1. Taxonomy (NCBI): domain Eukaryota; kingdom Viridiplantae; phylum Streptophyta; class Magnoliopsida; order Santalales; family Viscaceae; genus Viscum; species Viscum album. The sequence continues at coordinate 1,040,670,007 of OY728132.1, read as the reverse complement.
CCTTGATAATCGTGAACTAAGGTGTGTGCTTGACCTTACAAAGTCATGCCACCGAGACATCCTATGGTAGTATTCCAGTTATTGGGTAGTGATCAGACACCATACATGGTTAATCAAGGACTACCAGCAGATCCTCCAGTATTTCCCATCTTGGTACCAACCATTATTCCTGATGCAGGTGCTAATGCACAGTTCTCAGAGGACTTCATGAGGTTCATGTAGACTTTCAGGGCTGTACCACATCCTGCCTCGTCTATGGAAGAATCGATGTGGGTTTTTCAATAGCTGCATCCTCCAATCTTCACAGGGGAAGGAGGGCCTCAGGATACAGAGTCATGGTTAGAAGACATATTATCTACCTTCGAGCATATGGATATGCCTCCAGAGAGGAGGGTGAAGTTCATTATGTATATGCTTCAGGATTCCTCAAAGAGATGGTGGGATGTGATCTCATAGGTAGGACGCTAGTAGGTTATGGCTTGGCATGAGTTCTAGTGTGCCTTCTATGACTAATTTTACCCAGAGACTCTAAGGGATGACCAAGCCTGAGAGATTATGAGTCTAGAGCAAGGTACTCTTTAAATTATGGAGTATTCATCCCGCTTCACAGAGCTGCAGCACTTCCCACCCATTCTACGGAGAGATGAGTTGTTTCTGGTGATGATGTTTGAGGATGGTCTGAGGCGTGACATCTGATCTCAGGTAAACATCTTTAGGTTGAATTCCATCACTTCTACAATCAACCAGGCACTGATCACATATTTAAATCTGAGGGATTCTGGAGCTGTGTCCTAGGGTAGCTTGTTATCCCGAGTTGGTACCCATCCGACTGATAGCAGGAAGTGTCGTAGGGAGTCTACGTGCGGGGATCCAAGGAAGAGAGATACTTCTTCAGGTGGTCAGGTGGTGTGCTACCAGTGCAGGAAGAGTGTCCATATGAGGTCACATTTCCCCAGAAACCCAGTGGATTGCCGATCTTGTGTCTAGATGGGTCATCTCTAGTGTTTCTATCAGAACTTTTCACCTGGAGCGGGTGACAGAGGTTATTTTATGACTGCTCGTTCAGGAGCAGGACCACCAGTGCATAATTAGTCTAGGAACTGAAGTCCTTCCAGTCATTCAAGATGGGGGAGGTTACGACCATGGTATCTAGTCGGTAGGATTCTAGTAACAATAGGCTGGTCAGGTAGGGTCACAGGGTCGTGGTACAGGCTATACTTTTGCAGTGGAGCAGACCCAACATGATCAGGATCTCAGACCCTCTACAGTTCAATGTATGATCCTAGTTGCCTCAGTTTTAGCTTATGTACTTTTCAATACTGGGGATTCCTATAGTTTCATATTAGTTGATGTTGTGGAGAGACTTGGGATCTTTATGTTTACTTTTGCTGATGTCTTGATGCTAGACACTCCATTGGGGACAAGAACGACTAGTGTACATTAGTGCAATGAGTTCCCTATTAAGGTTGTTGGGTGTCACTTCTTATGGGATCCTAATGTCCTAGAGATGACAGGATATGATTTCATTCTTGGGATGGACTGGTTAGTTTCCATCCAGGCATTTAATGACTATTATCACCATAGGGTGAGTTTTACATCACCAAAGGGTGGATCGTTTCTTCATAAGTGATAATAGGATGTCCAGGCGAGCAGAACGGGATCTGAGAATCCGAGATTATGAGGAGTTACATCTCCAATTTCTAGTCTATATATGGTTGACCATGGTACTTCACAGATGGACTTTCTGCCAGTGTTCGATCGTTTTAGGGATGTCTTTCCAGATAACTTTTTAATTTTGCATCAAGAGTGAGAGGTATACTTTTCTATTAAGCTCATGCTAGGAGTTGAACTGGAATCCATTCCTCCTTAAAGGATGGATACACCAGAGTTACAGACGATCAATAAGTAGTTGGAGGAGTTACAGTCAAAGGGTTTCATCCTACCCATTACTTCTCCTTGGGATTCACCTATCTTGTTTGCAAAGAAGGCAGATAGTACCCTCCGACTTTTTGTGGATTATCGGAAGATGAACCAATCGACGGTCAAAAACTGATATCCTTTTCTGAGGATTGGTGATCTCATTGATCAGCTTCGAGGAGCCCAGGTGTTTTGGAAGATTTACTTGAGGTACGGTTACCATTAGTTGTGCATTAGACCATCTAATATACCTCTTAAAGATTTTTGGAGCAGGTATGGTCTCTATAAGTATGTGGTTAGGTCATTCATTCTCATGAACGTGCATTCAATTTTAATGTAACAGATGAACTGAGTGTTCCATACATACCTATATTCTTTCATGGTAGTCTTCTTAGATGATATCTTGGTGTAATATCACACTCGACATGACTATGCCACACATCTTTTTATCGTTTTGAGTGCACTGAGAGAGCATCAGTTATATGTTAAGCTCTCAAAATCACACTTTTAGATGGATCAAATTCACTTCTTAGGTCATGTTATCTCAGAGACAGGAGTAACCGTAGACCCAGAGAAAGTGAGAGTAGTAGTTTCCTGTGATCAGCTAAAGAATTTCGTTGAAGTACGGAGTTTTCTAGGGTTGGATGCTTACTAAAGACGTTTTATATAGGACTTTTCATGCTTAGTAGCACCACTGACGGACCTGATTGAGAATGTTGTGAAGTACTTCTAGTCAGATTCTTGTGAGTCAGCCTTTCAAAAGTTGAAAGAGAGGTTGACTTCAGTATCGATACTAGTATTTCCAGAGCCGGGCAAGAGCTATACTGTTTATTGTGATGGATCAAGTATTGGTCAATGGGTGGTGCTTATGCATGGGGAAGGATTCTTTGCATATGTTTCTTGGTAGTTGAGGCCACAAGAGAAGAATTACATGACACACGATCTCGAGTTGGCTACAATTTTTCTTGACTTATGCTATTGGATACATTATCTTTCAGGAGAGCATTTTGTGGTTTTCACCGATCAAAAAATTCTCAGGTATATATTTACTCAGTGTGATATAAATCTAAGATAGCATAGGTGGGTTGAGTACCTTGAGTCTTTTGATCTTGAGCATGACTATATGCCTAGGTAAGGCAACACAGTAGCTGATGTGTTGAGCAGTAGTACTCAGATACAAGAAGTTCAAGAGGTCAATAGTGAGTGGTAGCTTATGGATCTGTTCATTGAGATGCATTTGGAGGTTTGTGAAAGACAGGGGTAGACGTTTCTTTATTCTATATCTATTACCACTACTCTACTTGATCGAGTCCAAATGAGGAATCTATTAGATGTTGAAGGCCTAGTTCTACCAGAGAGCATGTTAAGAGAGGACATTATACCGGGATGGACCGTGGGAGAGGATGCGATCTTGCAATTTCATGGGTGTGTATGGGTGTTAGAAAACATTTGAAAGGAGTGGATGTGGTACGTTCATTCTGCAGTTTGGGTAGTACAGTTGGGTGTCACCAAGATGTATCAAGATTTGCACCATCAGTATTGGTGTCCAGGTATGAAGAGAGATGTTGCAGGTCTATCATGAGGTGTTCCACCTGTCAGCAAGTAAAGGTGGAGCATCAGCAACCTGCAGGGATTTTTCCACAGTTACCCATTCTTGAGTGGAAGTGGAATGATGTTGTGATGGACTTTATGGCAGGTTTTCTGAGGTCTCCTTGAGGGAATGATGTAGTTTGGGTTGTCATTGACAGACTCACGAAGGTTTCTCAATTTTTTCCAATCAAGAAGACCATCAGTGTAAATGATCTGGGAAGGTTGTACATTCAAGAGATTGTACGTTATCATGGGGTTAAACACTCCATAATTTCAGACAGGTGCACTCATTTTACTTCTCGGGTACGGAAGGGACTATAGAGGGCTTTGGGTAAATAGGTACTTCTGAGTACAGATTACCATCCCCACATAGATGGCCTATCTGAGCATACAATTCTGTTGTTGGAGGATATGCTTCGAGCATGCAGCCTAGATTTTGGATGTTCTTGGCAGAAACACATAACTCATGTGGAGTTAGCCTACAATAATAGTTTTTAGGAAACTATTAAGATGGAACCTTATGAAGCTTTGTATGGTAGACAATGTTGGTCACCCCTATGTTGGCTGGAGTCAAGAGAGGCAACTATGTTGGGAACTCGTCTTTTCTAGGAGACCACAAAATAGATAGAGTTGATTAGAAAGAGGATGGATATTGCAGAGTCAGGATAGAAGTCTTATTCTAATCAACAGAGACGACCTCTAGAGTTCTAGGTTAGAGATCAGGATTTTCTGCGTGACACACCGAGGATGGGACACATTAGAATTAGGAGATAAGGAAAGCTTTCACTGAGATACATCAGGTAGTTTGATGTTTTGGAGAGAGTCTGGTTGGTTGCATATCAGTTTTAGTTACCTCAAAGGTAACAGGCTACACATGATGTTTTCTACGTTTCTCAACTACATTGTTACTTCTTAGACTTTTCTCATGTCCTTCAACCCAAGAAGGTTGACCTGGAGGTTGACACATCATTCAAGGAGCATCCTATATAGATTGAGCATAGTAGTGTAAAGGTTATCCATAGTTAGTTTGTTCCTTTTGTATGAGTGTTATGGCTGCATGGGCGAGTATAAGATGAGACATGGGAGAGGGAGGCTGATGTATGATCGTACTGGCCAGAGTTGTTTGAGGATTCTTCTTCTATGCCACATTGCTGGGAAAATTCGAGGATGAATTTATTTATGGGGATAATTTTTTAAGAACCAAGATCTTCATTTCAGGTATGGGTTTTTATTTTTTGGTGTTTTTTAGAAAAAGAGGAGAATATTGAAATTTAAGGAGTACACGCCGTGTACTCTAGAGTACACATCGTGTATTCGGTTGTTGAGGGTGACTGTGTACTGACCGTGTAACGACCTAGTACATGGCCATGTGGGGTGACCTAGAGACTGCCTAAGGAGGATACCATTTAAGGTAGGTACACGTCATGTACTTATAAAGGGAACGTCGTTTAATTTTCTTTTTAATTGTTAAATTGGAAAGGGGTTGCATCTTATTCACAAAAAGATCTTCTTTTAGGTCTGTCTCATCCTAGTGTGAACGAGACCATTGATTCTTCTCCGAGCCCCCAACCCACATTCTATTCTTTGAATCAAACTATTTTAGTTGTGTTGGAATCACATCAGTGAGTTATTCTTTATTCTATAGTATCATCTCTTGATTTCTCTTCTCTCGTTAGATAAACTTGGTTGAATGTTTTTAATGTTTTATAGATATATCACGTTCTACATCAATTCAAGGTCTGACACTAGAGTATATTGATCTTACAATGTCAAGTTAGGTGTTTTGTGTCTTTTTGTAGTTTTTCCTTCAATATTATGGTCAAAATTTCCTGATACCTTGTTTGGGGTATTGCGTGTTTATGGTTCTTAGAACTGTTTTTTCTTTTATGCTTTATATGCTTTAGTAGAGGATTTATGATTGTAAATAGGGTTATTTACCTTTCTATGGATGTGTTTCCCATATTTTCTTAATGTTGACCATTTGGTCTATCTTTTCCTATTAGGTTGCTTTTTTCATGCCTAGTATTGTTAGGATAAAGTGATTTTATCTGACATGATGTGAGATGTTCTTTACTATTTATCTAAGTAGTTCTTGAGGTTTACTTTGGGTAGCCATATATCTTTTATGCATGATTTACTTACACAGGGTTGTGCAAACATGGTGTAGTATACCATAGGGGGAATGGATGTTGGGGGATTCCCCAGAGTGTCTGTTTACTTTTATGTTGTGAGAATATAAGAGGGTGGACATTGTGCTCCCTCAGAGTGTCTGTAGTTTCCTCATTATGAGACCACAGGGGGAATTGGCTGTTGAGTGCTTCCCATGAGTGTCTATAGTTACTGATATGATAACACAAGTGGAATTGAGTGTTGAGTGCTTCCACAGAGTTTCTATAGTTATCGATATGAGACCATAGTGGGAATTGATGGTGAGTGCTTCCTTAGGGAGTTTATGCTAAATCTGGACTAGAGGGGTTAGACTGTAAGTACTTCCTAGAGGTTTGTTTGTGTTTGATTGGTTGAACCAAATGGGTTAGGCTATGAGTACATCCAAGATGGGTACTTATGATTGTTGGTTGCTTAACTAATAAAGGAAAATTGATCTAATTGAAAATGTAGGATTGTTTACTTTAGAGTACTTCGGTGTTTAAAGTTTCATTTTTTCTTACTTCCTTCCATATAAACTCACTAAATGTTAGGCATAAATATTTGGGTGGTTGCCTACTAGGATTCATCTCACACCCTATTTGGGTCATGATTTTAGGCCAAAACAGATTATATTATTGCAGGTACAGATAATGAAAAGCACCCTTATACATCAGGTACTTGATTGCTGTGGAAATTGGGAGCATAGGACTAAGATGGGGCTTCCGATGATACTGGAGTTTATTGGTTTTCTTGGTACTTTAGTTTTGTACTTTATTTTAGCATTGTGACTTGTTTTAATGATTTCCTAGACATATGTATCATGCATCATTTATATATGTGTGCTCTAGTTGTTTATTACATCTGATGTTTACTTGTTTCATGAAATTACTACTTTCTCTATTGTTATCAATTTATTTCCACTGTGATACTCAGCCAGTGAGGGCATAGTTTCCCCACTATCACACCCAAGGCCCTCGCTACTAGTCAGAAGCCTCTGTAATTTGGGGAAATGAAGTTGAGGTCATGTGACCAACTATCCACGGGGCACCTTTAGGTGGCTCTTCGAACGGGAAGGTTACACAAGTAAATATCTCAACCCATTCCACCATGGGTTGTGACCCATTGGTTATAGGAACACATTCTTAATTAGAATAAGATTTATTTTTTCTTTTCTTCCCATCCATACCAGAGGTAGTCCACTTGGCTATAATATTCACTCAACTATACATAATTTGTGTATTTTCATCATCACATGAATCATCTACCTGTGATTTCGTCTAATGAATATATCCACATGCCTAATAAATAATTTAGAGATGTCCTCACAAATACAAACATATCAAATTATTAACAAAAATATTTGATTCTATAATCCATATCAAATGAAGAATGGTAAATCACCATGCTACTCTACTAACCCACTCAAATCATACTATCTTGAGTCATACCTCATAATCACTAGTCTCCCCTACCTAACCCATAGACCATATATCTTCTTTAGATAATAACTCTTAATGAAATTTAATTGCTTCCATTTTCTTATAACTCATTACATCTATTCTTTTAAACCATTCCAAGGGTTCCCGTTAACAATGGGATATAAGCATACCTATACTACATACTATAGGTTCATTTTTATACCCATTTTCTTATCATAAATACATCATTATCAAGTGATAAGTATGATGAAGATAATATTGGTCAGTTCAATTACTTATGGAACCACTATTATGTTATTTATAAAAACGTTATAAAATTTATAATAAGAATTAAAATTCACCAAAACATATATCAAAAAACTATTTCCAATCTCACACAAGCATAAAAATGTCATGTGAACCTACATGTCATGTATGATTCATGTATAAACACCCTACTTATGTTAAAGTCTAAGAATAAGACAATAAATTACATCATATAAGATATTATTTTACAAAAAAATAGCTTAAATATAATATAAAAAACAACATTTCAAATCCCTGGTAACTTGGATTTCTTCCCAAACATGTGATATTTATACACAAGTATGAAATCCATTAAGAAGTTTTGAATAACCTAGATCCATCTATAAATAGGAAAAATTATAAAATAAATAAAATAAATGAGCTTTGATACTATTTTGTAACATCTCTAACCCAATCTACCTGATCAGTCCAGATTGATATGTGATCTCAGGCATGCTTCGCTATACACCAAAAGATTCCAACTACAAATTAAAGTCATATAATATATCATGGGATGGTAAAAAAATTATGTATTATATATATATTCATAATTTTTAAAAATGTTATGGGAATTATGTGTTCTAGATGTTTAGAATGTTATATAAATAAATTCTAAATAAATTTTCAGTGTCCTAAATAAATTTTAAATGTCCATTATTAATGTTTATTCACTAAAAATCATAATATGTTTCATTAATTATATATATATATGTTAAATGTTCTAAATAAATATTCAATATTTTCTGTTATATGTGAATTTATATATACATGATAAATAAAAAATCTCAACATTATATATAAATTATTAAATATTTAGAACAATATATAAATGATTTGTGCTAAATTTTATGAATATTATATAAATGATAAATGTTCTAAATGTTTTTTGAATTATTCATATAAAATATAAAGGTTAAATATTATGTGTTAAATATACATTACCTGTATAAATGTTAAATATTTTTTAGTTGATCATTTACAAATAAATAACTGTTAAATGTTACGAACAATATATAAATGTTCTCTACATTACATATATTATATTTTTTGATTTTTTTTAATTGTTAATAAATAATTAAATTTTAAGTTCATTACATGAATAAAAATATTATATAAAATATTTTTTTTGTATATATATTATAAGTACAATAAAATTTCCTAAAAAATTATTTTTATAATTTTTTGGTATATCTATGTAAATAATAATAAAATGTTATGTACATTTTTTAAATTTTTATAAAATTTTCATATATTTATATAGAAAAATTAAAATGATAAATATATTCTCATGTTCTATATACGTATATGAACAAATATTTTATACATATATTATAAATATATTTAATGGTTTTATATATTTTTATACACACATGTTATATAAATTTATACCATAAATAAAGAAATTTACACTCAGATGATAGTTGTGGCCTAAAACCAATACATCAAGGGTAATTTTGATCGACCAACTTAACCTTAAGGTGATAATCAAGGTATTATCCCTACCAACACCTTTGGAAGATTTTATTAATCCTGTAAATTTTCTTTTACCAAAGGTGTCATTTTCCTTGGTTATAAATGGAAATATAAATCAATTATATTTTACTCATTTTACAAAGGTATCTTCCCTTCCCTTGACCCATGGTACTCTGGTTTTTCTGTGGATTCTAAGAATTTTATATGTTCTACCAACTATGGATTTTGATTTCACTTGTGAATTTACATTTCATGCTTTCACATTAGTTTTAATATTTGGAAAGCATCTTCCCTTAGTTGATACCTTTGATATACATGTTAATAGGAATTACTAATTTAAGGTTAGGGAGATCATTGAATTACTGAGACCTTATCATATTTCTATCAATATCTCATCACATGAATAATTTTCTGATACCTCATCGTGATCATTGTGAACTATTGATTTAGCTCGGTTTCGTATATATCTTTACTCCTTCAAGAATCTTGAAAAATATAGAGTTACTACCATGGGAGTAGAAAGAAATTATTGATGAATAAAGGATTATCTTACCACATGATTTGAAAAATAAAATCTATATAGCACCTCAGAGAGATATCAAATCAATAATAAGAAGGATTCTTCCACTCTCAAATATTATTATAAATATTTAAATATGATAATTATAGATTTGACTTTTCTATAGAGAAGATATAGAATCCAAAAGTAATAATAAAGGTCGTACTTTAACTTCACCAAGAGATGGATCCTATAATCACATATAGGATGACCAAATTATCCTTAAATAGTGGGATCACTTGGAAGATGAGTGGGAATCAATAGTGTGCACTAAAAAGGGGTTACTATTAATTTTAGAATAAAATAAAATGTGAAAGGGTTTATTAGGTTTTAAAATTTTAGAGGAAATAAAAACTTATACCCAATTTTAAATAACTAAACATGGATCCTACTAAAAATCTAGTAGGATTTCTCTATAATTTTTCTTCCCATCGAGTATCCAGTGTCAATCTATCTGGTACCCAATTCCATTTCATATATCAAATCCCCACATTTTTATCCTCTCAAAAACTCAAAATTTAGTTTTTAAATATTTAAAACTCTAAATTAAATCATTTATAAATTAAATGACCAATATTAAAATAGAATACTAGTCAAATATTTGGATGGTATATATAAATTTTCCACCATCGAGGCCTTTATAATTGAGAATTTTCATAAATATTATGAATAAAACATTTTTAACCATTTATATTTAACCTCATACTCACATTACCAAGTTTCTTCATGACGTATTCCATGCTATAATCTCATATTTACTTGTTGAATGATATTTACATAAAGAATTTTATCACTATAGTAAATGATACAAACATATTTCATATAATAAAACCCATAAACTTCCAATTATATATCACGTAACTAGATAGCATGAGAAGGATTAGGTATGTGTATTCTCCATTGAGACACATGGATGAAGTTTTTCTCAACACTGAATTAAGGATACAATATTAAATTATTGATAGTTTCTATAATATCTTTCAAGATTTCAAATGGTCCAAAAAATGGGGAATTATATTTGTATGCTTTTTCATCCTTCAATTACCCAATCAAAGTAAAATCATTGTGATACATTAACATTAACCTGAAATTCCATAGATCATAGCCTATGATAAACATATGGTTTATGGTGTCTCCTAGAAGTGATAAAATGTTTTCAAATTATGTTTACGTTCATAGATGTCTTTTATACTATGCTAGTCCCAGTCAAGGAGGTTTCACTAAAATATATCCAACACAATGGAGAAGGAAAAAGTGTATCGAATATATATTAAAAGGGAAAATTCTTAATATATGATTGATATTTATTATTATAGAAATAATTCACTAATTATAGGTAATATTTTAATGATCAATTGAAATTAGGGATACAATATTGAATTCTATCATATAGAATATGAACATTCTACTCTAGAAACCATTATTTAGTGGTTGGGAAGTTGTTTTCAGATATTCATGAGTGTCAAGATCTTTATACTATAATTTCCAAATCCTAGTATGGAAACATGGATTAGAAAAACAATTATTACAAAACCCCATAAATCTTCATTTGTCTCCTAAACATATAATTTACCAATATCATCTACAAAATAAGCATCCTTAATAGCTGAGAAGTTATTTTTCTTCGTGAAATGGTTCATGGTAACTTAAAAAGTATCTAAACATTTTATAGATATCAATAATTAAGTTGTAAAATCAACCATGATGTTATCCCATTTCCACATTATTAGAGTGAGCCATAAGAATTCACCTATGGATCACTAGTATTCTATTCTTAACTATTGAAAAATAATATATTTAGAAAGAAACCCAACGATATCGTATTTCATGGTTGACCACACAAATTAATTATGATTATCATAATACTATTTTGATAAAACAAGGTGAAAACCCAATTTGGAAGAATTATATTCCTTCATAACTTCTTCCCTCATGCTAGTTTGTAGTATAAGACTTATGTTGAAAATTTGAAAGGAATGAGAAACTTAAAACTATCCCTTGAGGATCTCTTCACCACCATGTCATTCATAAATGATGCTACAATCTTTATCATAGATTTAAAAGTCATTAATTCAATCCTAGATGGATGATTAAAGCTTAATATGGAATAAACATAATCCATTATGATCCACAGTGATAACCAAGTGAAGTTAGGTCATTATAGACTTCCATATTTATTATTTCTCCTAATGTATATATTTCTTAAAAAGGTTATTTAATACCATGATTAGTTTTATATATGTTTAAAGGCATTAAGAATCAAAATATTATAGTTATTCAACCCATTTACATTTCTTCAAATTTTATTACCATTGGGAAAATATATTGTTGAGGATTTTTTGATCTATGTATACCAAAAATCATTCTCTAAAGATATATTGTCCCCATCGCTATAGGGGCCTAATTTCTATTAAACATTAAGTATAGTGAGTTAAATAATTCCATTCATGTGTTTTATGATTCTAAAAACCATGTTACATTACATGAGTACACATCCAAGACATATATAAATGATATCAAAATATTATTCAAAACCCTAACCAACTTAAACTATAAAAATAAGAGTGGTGAAATGCCTCTTCATAAAATCAAAAAAGGAATCCTCACACTGATAAGACTAAAATAACATTACTATATTATTTTATAATGTAGTCATAAGAGAATATATCCTTGAAAAGTACTAAACCAAATAAAGATACTGTCTAAAAATTCTTAAAAACATTGAATCTTGAAGAAATTTGTTGGCACATTCCTTGAAATGAACACATATACTATTTTAGGATATATAGAAATTGTATATATTGATACAACGTACCCTATAAATTTATCATTTCAAATTAAAAAGGAGTATTTGTAATGTTTTGTGTATTTATAATACTCTGATAATATCTCTAATATGATATGAATTGTTCTCTCATTCTCTTCCTAGGATCACAAATACATCATAATTTCATCAACAATGAAAACCACTAAATCATTTAAAAATTTATGAAATATCTAGTTCATTCAGTCCAAGAAAATTGTGGGTGCTTTAGTCAATCATAAATTTATTACTAGATACAAAAATTTCTCATACTGATTTCAAAAATCCATCATTTCAATTACTTTTTCCTTTACCTATATTTGATGATAACTAGAGAACACATCAATATTTAAAAACCACTTATATGCTTTTAATTTATTAAATAAATAATCAATATGAGGAAACATTTTGTTATTATTTATTATCACCAGATTAAATTTTTAGAATTCAATGCATAACCATATAATTTAGTTTATTTTCTTGAAAAAATGATCGAAGAACACATAGGGAAGTTCTTGATATAATAAACCTCTTAAAAACAAAACCCAAAAACAAAAATTTTAATTATATAAAATTATTTAGATCTATATGATATGTTATAATAAAAATCATTACTGCTTTAGTAAACAACATGATTGAAAACTCGACCTATTGATTAGAAGTTAATCTAATGATTTTTTAGAAAACAATCTATAAATAGGTCTATTTTATAAGTTATGATATTCTTTCCCTTATCTTCATCAAATTATCCATTTCGAAAATTATATATTCATCCTTTAATTTATATGGTCATACTCAATCTACTTAAAATTTCTACTTTGTAATAAGTATATACTAAATAATAACAAGAGATAACAAAGAAACCCATATTATATAGTATTTAATGTGATCTTAGAATTAGTTTAACTAATATATTATAAATATAACATCAAATCTATTCAAGTAAAGGTTAATGAAATCCCAAAGATGGCCAAAGATGGTCACAAAAATAACTTAAGATTCACATTTGTTATTTCCCTTCACACCCATTCCTAAAGATGTATCAATGCTCATAAGATTAAAATATAATCTTGTATTAAATATTGGAATATATAATAGTTAAATAGAGATAAAGTAATAATAATATCTTATATCAAACAACGAACAATAATTAGTATAAGATACTAAAATAGTTCTTTGTCTATGTAAGGGTCTTTTTGTATCTATACTATAGACTGTTCATCTACATAAACTCTACTTATGCATTAAATATTTCCTAGTATTACAAAGACATACCTAGAATATAGTTCCATATATATTAGAATCTTACCACCTTTACTAATTCACATACTTAGTCTTCCTAAAGGTTTTCTAATTTCCAAATTCGACTTCCTACTAGACAGGGAATGATATGTTTTAGTCTGTTGGGGCTACAAACTAATTATCTATGATGGAATCATCTAACTAATGTCTATAGATTCTTAAAATTTCCAAAAATATGGAACTTATTTTCTTTGTAGGGGAAATTAGATTTTGTGCCTAGAAATATAGACTAATTGCATTGGATAAATATTCTCCTCAAGATAAGAGTGGGAGAAGAACCCTTACATTGAATTTCTTGATAGGATCTACACTTAATCATCTCTTCCTGATACAACTTCTTCCCACTAGAAGAACCCACACCCAATTCGACCAGGATGTGAACCTATAGCCCTTGAATATCTCTTATAACATATCTTAGATACATTAATAATATAACATGTTTCTAAAATGTTTCTCTAAATCCCATTTTGAAATACCAATCTTTTAATTTCTCATTCAAAGTCATATTGGGTATGAAATAAAGTCCATTAGTAAATTTAGAATCCCACTAAATCTCTGTCATCGTAGCCTACTTGAGTTATATAAACTTACATGATTCAACTTGGTAGAGAGTGTCATTGTAAATTTTCCAAAATAACAACTCAAAGAATACTTTCCATGTCAATCCATGTTCTTTCTTAGGTTTGATCATATTATCCCAACAATAATAGGTAATCCATTCAAACGTATAAGGTTTCTAGTTATACCATATACTTTTAATGAGATTCAATTGTCTCAAAGATACAATGGATAAGATTGATCTATTCTAATTTATAATATGGTGAAACATCACCCTTAATGGTTATAATTCATAAAACTAGAAGTGTCATATGATATTGGTAGTGGTATGTTCCTTTTGAGTTACTCACAACCCTATAAATTTTTATTTCTGAGAAATACCCTACATTACCTTTAAATAAAAAAATAGGCCTAGAAGATAGTGTGTTCCCAATAACCCCATCTTGTATGGCTATAAGTGGTAATAATAGTATCATAATCTTAATTTAATTAGAGGATGAATTTATATCCCCCTTCCAATAATAAACAATAGAGAAATAATCATGTTAAATCCCTTTCACCACCACATTTATATCTTTTTATCAAATTGTTATACAATTTAAATCATAATTTAAATGGTTTTAAAAACATAACATATAAAATAATAATGAAAAATCTTGTCAAAAATTATACTTGAAGTAATTGATTCATCAATTAAATAACTCAAATAATTATATTAATCTATTTTAAAATAATTAATAGGTTAGAAAAAACTATTTAGTTATTATTGATGATTCAATTAATATAAATTTTAATTGATTCCATTAATTAATTAAACAGACACACATGATCATAAAATATTATGCTTCCCTAAAATATCCCACTTATATAGACCATCTAATGATTCATGAAACTCAAATGTAATAAGTCCAAATAAAAAAATGGAAATTGAAAACGAACTCCTAGTATCCCACTAACTCATTAATAAACTGTAATTATATATGGTATGTATATTTACGGCATGATACCTATGTTTGAATTGTCTTATACCTTAGGTAGACCTAGACCCAATTACCTTATATTAGATCTAATACCATTTTTATTGATTTAGTAAATATCTTAAGTGGCCAACCTAAATCTCCATAATATTTCAAGCATTATTCCTAATTTATAGTGGTTGTAATAAACATTAAGGGACAAGAGAATATCATGTGAAATTATTCCCCCTGTTTTACAGTTAATTTGGGTTAGTGATGAATTCTACTAAAAATATACCATGACTCTTCAGTATATAAAAAATATTTAAATAGAGAACTTATATATCATAGGGTACATGTCATACCTATATAATAATATAAAACAGAAAATTAAATTTATATAAACGCACAACCAAAAACAATCCAAGATAAACAAAATCAATCTATTAGATATAAATATAATATAACTCATAAATACATATCCCAAAATAATATGACAATAAAATTATACATGTTTAAAATTATAAACCAATAAAAAAATAAAAAAATAGCCCTCGGACCATTTCTAAGTGAAATGTCCATCACTACCACTTACACATCCGACATGAATCCTATCATTAATTCCTAGAAAATCTTATGCACTACTGTATTTTCCTTACTAGGATCATATAAAAACTTTAGCACACATCCCAAGCGACACATGTAGGGTGAATGTATAATGTACCTAGTTTGTGGTCACCCATAGAATGCTACCTATCTACCATATGACAAAATATACATCATAATAGTACAAAGTAGGAAAGAGAGAAATATATAGACACAATCAGTTTATTCTATAAGTGATGAAGTTAAATAAACTAAACACCTTGGTTTATTTATCTCAATTATATTGACAATATATAATGGGAACTAAAAATATCAACTTCGAGTCATGATCGATATTTATGATAGTTGAGAAAAAACTTATCTGTTAGAAAGAAATATGGAAAATACTAATCCAATTTTAGAGTCTTATCAATATTTTTAAAGGGAAAAACTAAACATGTTACAGTATATATACCTATATAGGGTATGGTCAAAATATATTGAGTCCCCTCAATACCATTTTATGAATCAATAGTTTCCATAATAAAAGGATTACAGTACCCTTATATAGTTTATAACAGTATCCATAAGTGAATGGCCTACATAGACTGATATTCTAGAAAATATACACATATGTAAAAATAACTAGAATATTCAATATGATGTATCTCAATATACCATACAAATTGGTTATAAATAGTAATACAAAAAAATTGTAACTAGTAGGAAAAAGAATAAAAAAACGTCATCAGTTTCATAATTATAAAAATTAAACCAATTTAAATACAATAAAACCAATTTATACTCTATAATGATGATAACACTTACACTGTGATAATATTTGATAAAGTAGGGTTCACATACTAGTTAATATGTCAAGCCTTATTCTAGAAGCTGAAGGGAGAAACAAACCACCACTCAAAAGATTTTGAAAAATCTATATTATATTAATTTATGTATTTTGATCATTGTAATGGGGTAGTGGGGAATTAAGGATGAAGAAAGGATATCACACCTTAGTTTTTCTAAAATATAATTCCTATAATACCTTTATGACATATCGAATCAAGAACCAAAAGGATCATTTCTCCCAAGATTTTATTATAATTCTAAGAACACATGAATTAGGGATTTCTTTTTTTAAAGAGAATATATAAAATTAATAAGTAACACGAAGTTGCTACATTATCATATCAAAGACATAGTTTCTAAAAACACATGTAGGAGGACTAGATTAACCTTTTAAAAATTGAATTATATAGAAGAGGAGAGGGAATAAAGAAATTGTGGTCAAGAGGGTATCTCATGAATTTCTAAATAAAATCAAGAGTTTAAGTGTTTTTTAGGTATTATATTTTAAATTAAAATGATGATTTTACCCCAATTTCGAAAACCAAAATGATCCTATCAAAATTTATATAGGGGGCCAAAAAATATTTGATAACCAATGGGTATCTAGTTTCAAGGCATTAGGTACCCATTTCTCTTTCTAGATCCACACCCCCACTACTTTCTCCTCCAAGATAATTCTAATAATGTTTTAAATCCCTTAAAATATAAATTAAATAATTTATAAATTAAATAACCGAAAATAAAATAGTAAATTAATCTAAAATGAGGAGGATTATTACAATTAACACCTTTCCTGAGTGATTCAAAAGATGATTCCATGGTTTCTATGCTATAAGGATAGAAATACATCCTAAAAATAGATATAATATTGATAACCACAATCATCACTTTGATGATAGATAAAAACATTTTATAATAGTTATGATTCCTATCAAAACATCATATTATTGTGTTAGTATCCACTGTGGTTATGTGGATTACATTAGAGGGATTTTAGCTCGAACCCACAGGACAAACATCTTAGATAAGGACTTATTACTTTTGACGTAGTGATTTATTTCTCACTATATATATCTAGTAATCAAGAATTATTGAAGTAAATAACACCTTGTTCTATGTAATTTTTAAAAAAACTATGAAAAATTACTTTAAACAAAAATTATTATAGAGGGTTGCCTTATTTTTTAATAATTCCTCATTTGTCATATAATATAGAAATGATAAGGTGTTAACAGTTTTAGGGAAATTCATAATTTGACATAAGTATATTTTATAAATAAAATAAATTGTATGATACCGTTTCATATTGATAAAAATAAGAATCATAATTAATTTTATTTATCATGATGAGCATTTTAAATTAAATAATATGTGAATACGAAAAAATAAATAAACCTTATATTGGAGGTTCGAATATTAGTGAAATTATCTTTTATGAAAGAAAAATATTCCATACCAAAAAATATATTAAAATTCTATATGAAACTTTGGTGTATCATAATCCTTCTGTTAAGGCCAAAAAAGGTAATTTGGTGAGTGTTTGATGCATAAACTAGTTATGTAATCACCTATTCAAAAATTCTAGATCGAATGGTGAATAAATCTAGGGTACTATCTTCAATGTGTACTCCAACACTCAAAATAATAACAAGATGATGACAGAGAAACATGAAATTAGGTGGTGTTGATATAGAACTATTGAGGGTTATAAATATAAGTTGAGTGAGGTTCAAGACTCTAAGATGAATCAAGGGATAGAGACGGTGAATATACATAATGAGAACATGTCACAAAGAGGATGAAGAGATAATCAATAAGGGGGAGTAAAGTCAGGGTGATTTAGTGTCACGACCCGCCTTCCTCATGTTGAGGGAAAGGAAACAAGGTGGCATGCCCTTCCTTATTCAAGATGAAGGAGAGATAATGACCCCCAAGTCCCACTTTCAATAGGCCCTAGAATGGCGACTAGCACCAAGGGTATAGAATCTCACACAAAGTGGAAGGAATTACCCTTTTTTATAAAAACAAGACCAAGTGATAAGACATTAAAATCCCAAACAACTCCAAAAATTTATATAAGGAAACCAAAATCCATCACATGCATGATTTAAATGTAAAATTCAATAAAATTGCACCCAAATTACTAAAACATGTACCAGAAGATATAAACTAAGCAGCAACACAACAACAATATTGATGCCCGAACTTGTAAAGTCCAGAACGGTCCTCAAAGTCCTCCTGGAAACCTTACAAATGTTTCATAGATGTAGGGTGAGTATACAAGTATACCCAGTAGTAAAACTAAGGCCACATATGCACAAGTGGGGGAACACTCTAATTCCCCTATGAGTAAATAGTAGAACCTCTGAATAACCAACCAAGGAATTCTAACTAGCTCAGCCGCACCAATCCACACTCACCAAATAACACATGTCAAGTAAAGTATTAGTATAATCACAACGATATTTTGGTACCCTACACCACATTCACACTCGTTAACTGATATTCCTAATGGATAAAGTCTTGAAGCTATCACTCTTCCAAAATGTAGTCCCACTACCACAACCCACCTGCACACACTTGGGCCTCAACCACACCACACATCTCACTCATAGACACCTAGACCACAACAACCACACCTCTCACCTAAAGACACATGGGCCTCATCTCAAAGACACCTGGGAAAACAAATATGGCCCACACTCACCTAGACCTCTAGTCCACACCAAACCTTCTCGAAGGATCTTGGGCTACTGAAAGCCTCAAACCATTATAGTCTTCCCAGATACGCTCGAGTAGTTAGAACCTAGAAGAGGATGTGAGGAATAAAGTCAATAACCATCCATCCATCCACCCACCGGGATGTTGGGAAACACAGCCTCGCCCATAAAATGGGGTTTTTTGGCATATGGTTTTCAAAAAGTGTGAGTTGTGTACAGAAATCACAAGGATATACTATTTACACATATAAGTAAACAAACACTCAGCCCAACCTACGGGACCCAAAAAAATCAACCATCCCACACAGAACCACTTTTTTGCTACCCCAATATGAAAAACCACACAAACAACCACTACCAAATCATAAACCCAACCCCTTTTTCTTTTAACTATTTGTCATTTATTTACTACGGAGTTTACTTTAATTTGTTCCTGAACTACTCGAGGAAACTACCAAGCACAAAATTGAACAAGGGAAGAGGGACCAAGGTTAAGAATTTCCATTTTAACACCCATTCATAAAAAAACCAAGAATTTCCAACCTATAGTCCCACTACATACCCCCTCTTTTCCTAGACCCTGTTCAACCACAGCCAACTATCATTCTCCAATGTTATATTGCAGAATCCTACCCTCACAACAAAACCCAGCATCCTTGCTACACTACAACACCACACTTGGCACACCTATTTATATAAATTCATGACACAACCCAACCTTGTAGCCCGTCTACCCCCAAACAATTCCCAGATATAGTCCCACTTCATAAAAAGACCATAACAACATTGTAGTCCCACTGCCCAACGTCATTCCATGGCCACAAAACAAGCAAAGGTAGTCTCCATGCCTATAAGTTTATCTATTCGACAATCAATCAATCTCTTAGAATAAGATTTTATCACACCTCTTGCACCACCCTATATATAAAATCCAGAGTAACCACCATTAAACTACTGCCATGTGGCACACACATACCACACCCTTCTCACAGAACTAACTCTTCTATACACCTCTGTAACCACAACCTACCCTAGGATAGAACCCCATAAAACACACAGCACAAAACCACACCATCAATTCAAGGGTATTTGGATTTTTCCAATAGGTGTTAATTAATTCCACTTTAAATAAATGGGGTGATCATAGAACATGTTTGATCCTAGGGAATCTATTTAATTAACCAAGTACACGTGATTAAGCAGATTTCATGTTATAGCCAATTATCAAAAATCATAATAAAAATAAACAGAATACCCCTAGTGTGCAAGAAAATACCACCAATAACCATTATTTTCAGAAGTAATATAGCTACAACAATCCATAAGTAGACAAGTATAACAAAATAAAATAGGTGATCAAACATCAAACCACTCGCAGCCCATCACTTCATTGACCCTGTAATCTTTTGATCATATTCCATTCTTATTTATTTCTCCTTTTAATAAAATTATTCACCTGTTATTCACAAGGAATGATTTTTAAACCCACCCCTCATGATTCAAAATTTAAGAGAGGAAAAATATATCCCTTCATGAAATAATAGGTGGCCAAATATCCTCTTTTTTCCAAGAATAGGGGATCACATGAGCAATAGGAAACTCCTATAATACAGAGTAGGAGAGGGCTCTAGAATAGGCGCATGACTCATCTAGAGAGGAAGGAGCTAGTAACACCAAGAGGGAATGGTAGAAACACTAGGAAGGAAAGATCTTGGTTTTGAAGAGCCATATCCTATATTAAAGCAAGAATTTTTTCAAAATCCATTATGGCAGGATCGCTATCAAGATCACGTGGTTTGAGTAACTCAAATCCCCCAGAATATTCGTATATTAATGATATATTTAATATTATTTAAAATTACCATAAAAACTCCCAAACAAGTTTCTAAACTCAGTTTATGTCAAATAATATGTATGAAGGGTGAAACTAAAGAATTGGGAAAAACTAGAAAAATTTGATATGAGTCACTGATGGGTGAGTCGCCAATGCAAAGCCACATATGGGTGAGCTACAGACGTGACCTATCGACATTGATCCACCAACGTTGATCCACTAATGGGTGAGATATTGATGCATCCTACATTCAAAGATCCACCAATGTTGAGCCACTGATGCTGATCCACTGATGGTTGAGCTACTAACGTGGGCTACTGATGCTGAGCCACTAACGAAAAGCAAACGATGGGTAAGCTACCGATGTGATCTACTGATGCTAAGCCAATAACACTGACATAATGATGCAATGACTCACTAATGCCCCTAACTCACTAATAAAAACAACACTGACTCACCGATACTCACACCCTTGACTCACCAATGACGGCACCCCTGACTCACCAATGAAAAAACTGGAAATTTAGAAAACTCTTGAAATGAGCTACTATTACCTCCCAAAACACCCTAAACATTGGATTTTCACAAGGTAATGGCCTAGGGAAATCCAAGTCATCAAATACCTCTCCAAATATTCTTGTTCCTGAGAATTTAAAACCAAACCCTGTAAAAGATACACTCGAACAACCACCCCTTAGCATACCACTTAGGAACAAACCACACTTGTGTTGTTTGAAAGATGGTGTGAAAATATAATCATCTAAGGAAACCTCATTGACATCTATATCCTTAAAAAAATACAAATTATAAGGCCCCAATACGCCAAAAAGACCACAAATACACCGAAGGTCACACTGTCTAGACATATGGATTATGGAGCATCTTCCTCCAGGTCAAGATACTATCTGCTTTGGGTGGGATCAACTCACCTGTATGGGTTTAATTGCATCAAAATCAATGATTCTGGATTAGGGATTATGTCCTACCCTCCCCATAGTCAAGATATTTTCACTCACACATAGAGAATATAGAAACAACTCATCTTATAATGAACAAGGTCAAGCATTACATTATAAAATGAAGCACAAAAGTAAAACAGAGAAACAAGACATATAATAGCTATGGGTACTGGTCACACATATGTGCCTCCCTCCCCCAAATACTCTCCTTGAGAAAAAAATGCATTTATAAAAAATGAAACAAAGAAATGGTCTATCCACTAATCATCTTCACCTCATGATCCTTGATTCTTACTGGTCGCTCCACAAACATCGTGTCGCCCTTGATATCCTACTCTCCCCAGTCAATGACATGTGAGTCATTGTTTAGATATTGAAGGAGCTAAGAAACATGTAAGACTTCATGGATCCTCTCTAACCACGGTGTCAACGCCATCTGATATTAGACCTTGTTAACTCATTACAATGCCTCAAAAGTTCCTATGAACCTTGGAGAAGGCATTCTCCCTCTGTCAAACCTCCACTCCCCACATCAAGGGGAAACCTTCAAGAAGACATAGTCCCCAAACTAGAACTCCAAAGGACTCCTCCTATAATCAACATATGAATTATGCCAGTATTGAGCTGCCTTCATCCTCTCATGGACAAGTTAAACCTTTTCTATTTTACTCTACACCATATTTGGATGAAGAATGTCTACCTCCCCAACATCCTTCCAGCACAAGGGTGAACGACACGACCTCCCATATAGATCTTTTAACGGAGTCATAAAAATGGGAGAGTGATAGATATTATCGTAAGAAAACTCTACCAATAGAAAATGCCACACCTAAGACCCACTAAAGTCTAGAACAAATGTATGTAACATGTCCTAAAATGTCTGGAAGTTCCTATCAGTATGCCCATATGGATGAGGGTGGAAAGAAGTGCAAAGGTGTAAATGGGTGCCAAGGGCATGCTATAATCCCCTACAGACTTGTGATGTAAAACATATATCCCGATCTGAGACAATGGATCTTGTAACTCCATGCAGCCACACCACCTCATCCACATACCTATATTTTAAGGCATCCTCTATGCTCGACTCCTTGATCACTGAGAAGTGGTCTGACTTCGTCAACCAGTCCACTACTACCCCAACAGCTCCACATCTTTCCTAAGTCCTAGGTAATCTTGTGAGAAAATCCATCAAGATGTTATCCCACTTCCACTTGATAACATTTAAAGGATGTAATAGACCACCAGGAATATAGTGCTCAGCCTTTACCTGCTGACACGCAAGGAACCTTACCACAAACCCAGCCACTTCCCACTTCAACACGGGCCACCAAAATTGTTTCCTCAACACTTGGTACATATTAGAGACACATGGAGGCACCGTCGATGGTGAGATGTGAAAATCATGAAGAACTCCCTCATGTATATCCAATGGGAAAAACATCTTCCCATAGAACATCATCTGATTCTGACTATCCTCTAACCATCCCTCTAGATCAATACCCTAGAAACTATGATCAAGAATCACATCAATCTATGAGTCTCCCCACGAAGACTCCTCCACCTGCCACACCATGGAAGACTACACTTCCATCTGAAATAGATATCCTATGCCTCCCTCTAATCTAACATCCAGATGTAAAGAAATGAACTCCTCCATTGTCATCCAAGCTTTCATAGATTCTTGAACTACCTCCTTCAGGGACTTTCTACTTAAGGCATCGGCAACCACATTCCCTTTTCCTTAGGAGTAAGATATCTCTAAGTCATAGTCTAAAAGAAACACTATCCACCTTCACTACCGTAAGCTCAGGTCTCACTAAGAGAAGATATACCT
This sequence comes from Viscum album, assembly GCA_963277665.1. Taxonomy (NCBI): domain Eukaryota; kingdom Viridiplantae; phylum Streptophyta; class Magnoliopsida; order Santalales; family Viscaceae; genus Viscum; species Viscum album. The sequence continues at coordinate 1,040,646,193 of OY728132.1, read as the reverse complement.
CAAGATCTCATGATCTGTGAAGACCACAAATTGCTCCCCGATGAGGTAATGTTTCCACAACTTCAGTGTGAACATGACCACTGTAATCTCCAGATCATGGGTCGCATAGTCGTGTTCAGGTGTACATAACTACCTAGACCTATAAGATATCACTCCCCACTACTGCATTAGCACACATCCCAAGCCTAGAACAGAAGTCTCACAGAACACCTTGAACATCACCTCCTCCTCTGGCGACCTATGAAATAGAGAACTGACCATCTTCCCCTATAGGCAGCTGAAATCTGCCTGACATTGTTCACTTCACACGAAGACCGGGTCTTTGCCGGACAAAGCCATTAATGGATCCATAACTCGAGAGAAGTTGGGTATGAACCTATGGTAATATCCTTCTAGACTGAGGAAGATGTGAACCTCTACCATGTTCTTGGGTTCTACCCATGAAAAAACTCCCTTGACCTTTTGTGGGTCCAATACTGTCCCTTTTGTGGCACCTGATGTCTATGTAAGTGCACCTCTCACATCCAAAAATTATACTTAGACAACATCCCATAGGGCTAGTGGTGTAGGAGGACCTCCAAGGTAGTCCCTAAATACTCAACATGCTTCTCCTCTAACCTTGAGTATATCAAGATTTCGTCAATGAACAATATGACAGACTGGTCCAAGAATTTGCAGAAGAAATAGTTTATGATCCCCTTGAACACAGCTGGTGCATTCTTAAGCCTGAAGGTCATGACCACGAACTCCAAGTACCCATACCTACATATTAAAGCGGCATTCAATATATCAACCTCTTTCACCCTCAACTGGTGATATCCAAACCATATATTGATCTTGGAGAAGCAACCTTCTCTCTTCAGTTGGTAAAAATGATCGTCTATTCTCAAAAGAGGGTAATTGTTTTTGACTATTACCTGATTCAGTCTCCAGTAGTCTATGCATAGCCTTAGTTCACTATCCTTCTTCTTTTCATACAAGACCAGAGCACACTGTGGTAACACACTTGGTCAGATAAAGTCATTCGACATCAGGTCGTTAACCTGAATCTGCAACTCCCATAATTCTGAAGCCTCCATCTGATAGGGATCCATCAAAATTGGATGGGAACCGGGTTTCAAGTCTATTTTGAACACAACATCAAGTCGATAGGGTAGAGTCACAACCTCCTTTGGGACGATATCAAAGAAATATATAACAGCCCCCAGAACCTCCACCATCTATGTTTCTGATTATCTCACTGACAGCTCGTCCAACAATGAGAGAAGAGGCTCCACACACCGACTACCCACCTAACAACTCTGATCACTGACAAAAACTGCACACAGGCCATCCACAACTGAAAAATGACACTCCTTTGGAAAAAATTGATAACAACATGCATAGAAAACAGTTATTTGATTCTTAGAATGACATCATACGTCTGCATCTGTAGTAGAAGAAGAACCCCAATGGACTATGCGGCCCCAACATCAGTCTACATCCCCAGAAAACATCAAAAAAATTGTCCTGACCTCCAACTAGAGTACTGAACACCTGGAGCATGAGAATTCTCTCTATGTCTAGTCCCAAAGAAAGGGCTAGGCCGGGTTAAACAAAGGAGTGAGAGGCTCCTGAATCAAACAAAGTACAAGAAATAGGGATAAACATACTAATCGTACCTTGAAAAACCTTAGGCCCCACTGGATCTACCGCCTCGGAAATGTGCAACTGCCCATACCTAGATCTTCTACCAATCTATTTTCGACTGCCTTCCTGACCATTCCCTAGTGGAGGTCCATAAGGAGAACCCTGAGGGGTGCCTCCCCTAACAATATCCATGCTAAGTGGAGCGGGAGCTCCCTTCCCCTGCTGTTAGAAAGGCCAGACCAGCAACTGCTGCTGCTGAGGTGGGCGGTGAACCTGCCCACCACCACTGTACTGCACTCAAACTTCATACTGGTTCTGAATATTTCCATGGCCTCTAAAGACAGTGAAACTCATTCCTATGCCCATGTCGAAAGGGTGAGGAATAGGATATCATAATTGGAACTATTGAGGCCTACTTCTCACTGATCGAAACATAAATAGCCCTGATGCCAAAGACATGCTGCTGACTTCCTTCCACATCAATGAACTAGGTTGGATATGCTCCCATGGTACACCTCACTATGAGTGCATCCTATCCACTACATCATCCTTCTTCTAAACTTCAATGTATGTCAACAGAGTAAGTGGAGTGACGACATACTGAAGAGAATGTTGGAGTGCCTCGTATATGATTCTTGTCCATGACTCCTCATCCGGAAAGAGATCTAGTGTGAATCATAAGAGATCCTTGAACTTGATCCCCAATTTCATTACTGACATACTCTTCTATTGGAGGGACAGTTCTCAATACTCATCTTGACCTCCATCATTGAGGAAAGGAACTCTACGTAAAACTCCTTCTCAAAGTTAGCCCATGAGACACAGGTCTCATTCTTCTCCCCATGGTAAAGCATCCACCACTAATGCACTGATCCCCGCATCTATCTCACTTCTTGAGGAACCTAATACTTCCTCGGATCACATATAAGTGTAAGGGTGATCGTAGTCTCTTCAAGGCAACCCTTTGTTCCGGAGTATGAGACACTACCTTCATACTTACCAAGGGTTTACTACTGGAAAGCACGAATGTTATTTTTCCCAAATTCATATTTCTCCTCTTGATAGGCTCTTCATTGATCAACCAGGCCATCCTTCAAGGCCTCAACTACTCATACCTCACGTCGGAAATGCCTGGGTGCCATAGTTTAAAAGGTAAACTGTGAACTCCTAAGCCTGGATAGTATGAAATATTATTATTTTAGGATTTATTTTAACTTTTTATTTATATTAAATTCCCAAAACTCCCAATAAAAATATGAACACAAGTAATTATGATTCTTGTTCTTTTCCTAGGGTCTCTACCCTACAATCATTGTATCCTCACTTGGTCATTTAGTAGGTCTAGATTCCTTGCATCGGATCACGGGGGGCCTAAAATCTCATGTCCTAGTTGTTCTTTCTTATCCTATTTCACACATCATTATTTCCTATAATTGTTTCCATACCATCCCATGAAATACTCATTATGCCTAACTCCAAAATCTACCATATCCCTCAACCCTTCCTCTGATACCATTATATCATGACCTGCCTTCCTTAAGATGAGGTAAGGGGCAGCAAGGTTCCATGACCATCATTCTTCAAGATTAAACCGATATAATGACCCCTAGATTCCCACCATCAAAAGGCCCTGGAGTGGAGACTATCCTAAGGGTATTAGATCTCACACAAAGTGGAAGGCATTACCATTTTTTATAAAAATTAGATTGAGAGATAAGATAGTAAAATCCCAAACTACTAAAAACACTTATATAATGAAACCAAAATCTATACCATGAATGATTTAAATGTAAACTGAAACAAAAGCACACCCAACGTACTAAAGAAAGTACCAAAAAAATAGACTAAGAAGAAAAATAGCAACAAATTCAATGCTCGAGCTAGTAAAGTCCAGCACATTCCTCAAAGTCCTCTGGGAAACCTGAAAATAGATTTACAGATGTAGGGTGAGTTTACAATTATACCAAGTAGGAAAAATAAATATACATGTGCAGAGGTGGGGGAACATGATAATTCCCCTTTGAGTAAAAAATAGAACCTCAAAGAACCTACCAAGGAATACTAACCAGCTCAACCAATCCAAGCACACTCAAAAATTAAAGTAAGTCAAGTAAATTAGTAGTATAAGAACATAAATATTTGGGTACCCCACACAAATTTCCCACTGGTTAACTACTATTCTTAATGACTAATGTATTGATGATACTACTCTTCCAGAACATAGTCCCATATCCACAACCCACCCGTACACACCTAGGCCTCAACCACACCACACATCTCACCCACAGACACTAGGCCCACAACAACTATGCCTCTCACCCGAAGACACGTGGGCCTCATCCCGAAGACACTTGGGAAAATAAACATGGCCCGCAAGTACCTAGACCTCTCATCCATAATGAACCTCCCCAAAGGACCTTGGGATATAGTAATCCTCAATCCATTATAGCCTACCCGGATACGCTTGAGAGGTAAGATCCTGGAAGGGCATGCAAGGAATAAAGTCCTTAACCATTCATCCATCCTCCCACTGGGATGTTGGGAAAGATGTCCTCCCCATGAAATAGGGATGTTCAGAACATGGTGCTCAAAAAGCGTGGGGTGAAAATTGAAATCACAAGGAACTACATTTTATACATATAAGTAAACAATTACTAAACCCAACCTATGAGTCCCAAAACAAATAACCATCCCACACAAAACCACATTTGTTGCTACGCCTATATGCACAACCTCACAAACAGCCTCTTCCAAAGTGTAATCCCAAACCCTTTTTCATTCAACCATTTTTCATTTATTTAATAAGGAGTTTACTTTAATTTCTTCAAGAACTACATTGATCAACTACCAAGCACAACATTGAACAAGGGAAGAGTGGCCAAGGTTAAGAATTTCTATTTTAACACTCATTCATAAAAACAACCAAGAACAACCAACACACAATCCCACTATGCACCCCCTATTTCCCTATAAACCCATTAAAACACTTCCAAATATCATTCTTTGAAGTTATACTGCACCATCCTACCCTTCCAACAAAACCTGAAACTCCCAATGCACTACAACACCACACCTAGCACAGCTATTTACATAAAGTTACGACACAACCCAACCCTGCAGCCCCGATGCCCAAACAAATTCCCCAATGTAGTCCCATAGCATAAAAAATACATAACCATAGTGTAGTCCCACTAAAAAACATTGCTTGATGCCCACAACACAAGTAAAGGTAGTCCCACTACCTATAAGTTTATCTATTCCACATTCAATAAATCTATCAAACATAGATTCTGTCACACCTCACGAACCACCCTATATGAAAAACCCATAGCATCCACCATTAAACCACATCCCCACTGCACACACATATCTCTCCCTTCTCATAGAACAAACTCTTTTATCCACTTATGTACCCACAACCAACACAGGGCTAAAACCCCATAAAACACACAGTCCACGGCCACACCATCATGCCAAGGGTTTTTAGATTTATCCAAACAGGGTTCTTTACTTCCACATTAAATAACTGGGGTGATAAAATAACATGTTTGATCCTATTTAATCAATTTAATTAACCAAGTATACATGATTAAGTAGATATCATGTTATAGACAATTATCAAACATCGTGACAAAAACAAATAGAATACCACCAGTTTGCAACAAAATACCACCAACAACCATGATTTTCAGAGGGCATAAAACCAAAATAATCCATAAGGAAACAAATATAACAAAATAAAATAGGAAATCAAACATCAAACCACTCCTAGCCCATTATTTCTCTAACCCCATATTCTCTTTTGATCATATTTCCTTCTTATTTATTTCTCATTTTAAGAAAATTTTCATTTGGTCTTCACATGGAATAATTTTTACACCCACCCTACATGATTTATAGTTAAAGAGAGTCAAAATAAATCCTTATATGAAACAATAGGAGTCCAAATCTCCTCTTTGCGTCAAGAACATGTGATTTCACAAGCAGTTGAAAACTCAAAGAAGACTGAGTAGGAGAGGGATCCAGTACATGTGCAAGACTCTTCTAGGGAGGAAGGATCTAGGTGCACCAAGAGGGAATGGAAAAAATACTCAGTAGGTAAGATCCCATCTTTCAAAAGACAGATCCTATATTAAAGTATGAACGGTTTGAAAATCCATTATGGTGGGACCATGGTTAAGATCATGTGGTTTGAGTATCTCAAATCCCCCATAATTTTAGGATATTAAAGATATATTTAATATCCTTTTAAAATCCCATTAAAACACCAAAAAAGGATTTAAACTCATTCTACGTCAAATAAGATGTAAGAAGGGCGAAACTGGAAAATTGGGAAAAATTGGAAAACATGGAAATGAGTCGTCGATGGCTGAGTCAACAATGGTCGAGTCGCCAATGCTGAGCCACTGACAGGTGAGATACCGAAGTGACCTACTGATATTGAGCCACTGATTCTGATCCACAAATGTGTGAGATGATGACACATCCTACCGATGATGACCCACTTACAATGAGCCACCGATGGGTGAGCTACTGATGTGGCCAACTCATACTGAGACACTGATGATGAGCCACTAATGGTTGAGATACCGATGTGACCTATTGAAGCTGATCCACCGACATTGATCTACCATCACAAAGACTCGTTTACTACCCTTACTCATCGATGTTGATTCCCTTGACTCACCAATACTGACACCCCTGACTCCCCGATAAAAAAAAATAAATTTGGAACACTCCTAAAACGGGCTACTGTTGCCTCCCGAAACACCCTAAACACTAGATTTTCACAATGTAATGGCCTAGTGAAATCTGGGTTTTAACATTTATATTTAGTGGGGGAGAAGTAAAAATTTAAGAGAGCAAATTGGGGAGAGTGAGTGCTGGGGAGGTAGAACCGATACAAGGAGGGTTGTTTTTTACAATATTTATAGTCATTATTGTTAAATGTGTCTTTATATTAAATATTTCTAGGGTTTCACTTGAACTATGTAAATAAAACTTTTTTTCATAATTATTTTATTATATCATGAATATATACTACTAATATAAATAATTTAAGCATAACCATTCCTAAAAGTTTAAAATATTGCTATTTTTTTATAAAATGTGTTTATATCCCTCTACAATCATATTTTAATCAATAGTACTAATAAAACTAGGAAAATAAAATAAAAATTTAATATTGAAAAACATTTTTGATATTATGTTATATATATACTAAATTAAATATTTGACTATTAAAATATCATATTCTGGTGATTGAATGATCTAAAGAAACATTGCTTTTAGGGTAATTTTTATATAGATATTTGATTCTCATTAAAAAAATATTTGTATCAAAATTTATTGCTTTTAATTTTTTTGGATTGGTAAAAAAAATGTGTAATAGTTGTTATGGGGTGGATTAAATTATTTTTAGAACCATTAAGGTGGCCAGTACATGTTTTTCTTGAAACTACAGAAACATAGTTCACGAAATCAAATTTAAAATGAATTTTTAATTAAATAATCCAAGATGTATTGAAATTATCCAAAAACAATTATAGGATGAAAATACATCATTAAATTGTTTATATGAATTTAACATCTCTTAAATATTACACAATATCAATGAGTTTAACAGATATTGAGACAATTTAAGAGTATTAAAAAGACTCTCATCTCGCTTTTTAAAATCCCAGAATTTAGATATGTGGGATATATTTAGTTAATGGAGTCATAATTGGTAGATCTTGAATAATTTATAAGTGAAATGGTAGTAGTAGGATAGTTAATATTATATATATTTTTACCTTTTTTTATATTTTTTTATGGTTTTTAGGGTTCTATAAATTTTTTAAAAATAAAAAAAAGAGTTATAGTAGCAAAGAAGTGTGAGGAAGGGTGTTGATTCCATTAAATATCATTCATGTACTCGAGTGAAGTATTTATTGAAATAAATTTAATTAAAATATTTTTATTTTAAATATTTAATGTGTTAATCATAATTTTTTTTAAAAAGGATATAAATATTAATGAAGAAAAAAAAATCAAAACAAGTTTCTAAAAAACCTATATAGGTGTTTGTTCATCCTATAAAATCATTAATATTCTTCAAGAGATAAAATGTGACCAAATTTTTCGAAATTGTATCACTTTTCATATTCATTCATGGATTTTATCAATACCCACCTAGGAAAGATATCCTAGTGGGGATCAAGAGATGGAAAATTAATACTTTTCCCTTTAAATGATATTTTCATTATGTCTAAATAAATAACTTATCTCTTTCTTTAATATGAAAATAAATAAATAAAAACATGATACATGAAATTTTTATTTTTTACCCAATATAGGCAACATAGATATAGTATACACCTGGTGATGTTTTGATGTACCAATTTCACTATTCTCCTGACTTAACAAATTTTAATTTGATTCACATTTCATTAAGGTTTATAATTCTCATAATGAAAGCTCAATACTTTCTATTACAATATTGGTTTACTATAAATTACATGTAAATGAATTGATATCTCTTATCATAAGAAAACAATAAGAGTTACGACATAAACTTAGGTGAGCCATGGTGATCTATATTTCATTTTCAATTGATAAAAAATTTCATCATGTTGGTAACCTCTGTTTTTCTTCAATTTTAAATTTTTAGTGTATTAGAATAGATTTATCTTGAAATCAAATCCTTTGATATTAAATCAATGAATATATTGAATTATATCCTTCATATCCTTCATTAATGTGATATATTATTTCTATATTTTTATATAATCAAATAAACATCTTAACCAATATTAAAATCTAAGTGAACCATCCCATTTAAGATCGAAAATTTACACTTTTGGTAGAAATATGAATTTGTATATATGAACATAAATCATCCAAACCACTTTATGGTATCCTATCACTATAATGTGGAATATTTTGTTAAATATTTACTTATTTTAACCATGATTTTAAAATTTCTTCCTCATTAATTTTCAAATATATCCCTAGTTTAGAATCCATAAATATTTCTCAATGCGGAATAGTATTCCCTATCCCATGATGTGGTTTTTTTATATGAGGTATTTGGGTATCTACTCTAAGAAAACATCTATCTACATAACTAACTCTATGTGAATTTGTTGTTTTAAAATGTATTTTGAAGAAAAAAAATTTTGAACATGAAGTCTAGCACAATATAATATCATTGTCCATGATGTTATAGGTAGTGGATATATCTAAGTCTTTCCTTAAAATTCATAGAAACCATGGAATGATTTTTCTTATCTTTTGAATTTTTTGAATATCATTAAATGAATTCACAACCATGAAATGGAAAAAATTTCATCCCTTAGTGGACAGATATTTTACAAGTGATCCTCCTTGGAAAGACATTCACTATGGGTTCGGTGCTTTGTCTTTGTAGATACTAAATGCACCAAAAATCACCAAATAACTAAGAGAATATTTTACTTCTACATTATAACCACATTCTAAAAACTAACAGACTTATAAAGGCTTGGTAAACAACACTAGGACATAGTTTATATATATATCATAAAAAACATTTTTTTCTTGATTCAAATTTTTTGAAACTATTGTAAATATTTATCAATATAAACATGAGTAATTTAAATATCACGTACCCATCCTTTTCAACAAACCAAACCTAATAATAAATTATTGAATTGTTTCTAATAATGCCCACTATAGATTTATTGACAATGTTTTTTACTTCTTTGATATAAAAATCATAACTTCATGAGTAAATTTTTTATAAGGATTTCAATATAGTGAAATTTATTCAATCTGACTCTACATAAATCATACTTAGTTTGATAAGTGGAAAAGATTTCATTAAATCCCACTCAAATTAATTAAGGATTAGAATCAAGGTAACCCACTCACTTAAACACGCCCCAAAATTCATTATTTTAAAATATTTTCAAATTGTCTCATAATTTGGTATACATTGATATTTTTCTAATTTGAGTTCACTAAATATTATTCTTTTATATCCACATTTCTTAGTGATTACAAGTATATAAATATAAACGAACCCAAAAATAATAATTTAAAAATATCAAAGAAAAAAACATCAGTTTTATTCATAACATTATTATAAATAATCAATATGGGATGTTGGTTTTTCAGAAGCCATTAAGTCAAAGGAAATGACTAAAATCCAAATATCAGAAAATAATTATGAATTCTTTCCCACAGAAGATCCTATTTCATCATGTTAACTATGTGATATTGTTTAGACACATAATTTAATATCATAAATCCTTGATCTAATTTTTACTTAATAAAGTGGTACTTGATCCCAATGTGAATTTTCTTCAAGTAATGTATTAGATCTTTACTTAAATTTCACACACCTAAGTTATCACATATAATAACAATGTTAGAAACTATCCTTTCACCAATACCTTAAATTGGTTGCTTCATTAATATTATTTTATTCTATGTTTGAGTATAAACAATATATTTTTATCCCCAAATTGCTCAAAAAATGAAATCTTTATTTTCACTAAGCCAATAAATACACATTACTCTAAGATAGAATGAACTATTGGATTTTAAATTTCAATCACCTAGTGACCCAAACCTATCAAATTTTATGAATTCTAATAATTCCATCTCATTTATTCCTTTATAAAATTTGACAAATCCAATTATTCCTTGGATATACTATAATATTTATTTTACTATTGTCAAGTGTATTTCAATGTGATCGCTTTAACACTGTTTTGTTTCATGTTGTTGTTAGATGCAGCAAGATTCCAATGTTTTTATGATACTTTATGATGTTGATCAATTTTTCACACAAATATTTGGAAAATTTTATTCGTGTTGAAATAGTTGTCTCAATTAGTTTTGTTGAGGTAAGTATTTCTCCTAGTCCTCTATGTTTTTGGTTTATTAGAATTATTAGTGTTGAGAGGAAGTTTAGAGGAAAAGAGTGTAAGAGGAGGAATAGAGTTTTTTTCTAAAATTATAGGTATATTAATATATCAATCTATTACCATGGGGTTTCATAGTTATTTGTTGGTTATATGATAATATATGTCACAGTCTAGTATTTTTTCATGGTTAGTAAGATTTCAGCATGAGGAATTGTGTTTGTGGTATGGATCATGATATTTGAAATCATAATGTGTCACTGGTTGGTTGGGATTTTTTCATTGCGACATGATGTAATGGAATGTGTCATAGAGTCTTGAGTTGAATTGTGAAGGTTTGACCATAGAATATTAGTGTCTATGGAGTTAAGTATTATTAAATATGTTGTGTCATAGTGTTAGTTTTTATATCTTGGAGTGTTTCACCATGATTATGGTTTAATATTAACCAAGAGTTTTGGTGACATAGTAATGGGTGTTGAATTATGGTTTTCATCTATATCATATCAGGTTTCAAGTATAAGGAAATGGTTTTCACTATGGTTTTTGGGTGTTTAAGTATTTTGAAGTGGAAAGATTCATTACATCATCACCTTATTTGATATCATCAATTTTAATGGTCTTTAATCGTGAGAAAAGGGGGAGCATATGAGAATGTTGCAGTGTCATTTTTAGAGACGTGTTTCACTGAACCCCATTAAATTGTGACACAGAAAATCATGCCATGATTTCATTCCCCAAAATTTAAATTATAGATTTATTATACCTCCACTTATGAGAACCCATATCTCTTATATACTTAATTTCATGATTTATTAGAAAAAGGGACACATAATACAATACCAGATGATCATGAGGCCTAGTCTATTTGGTAAATTAGGTAAATAGCACATTAACTTGAATCATTTGTACAAAAACATTATTTTAAAACATAAAAACATACCATTATATTCAATTTATCATCTAATTTTTCACATGATAACCTAGAGGCGTACATAAGAAATGGATTAGCTATAAATCCCTATAAGGTAATAATCAATGAATTAAATGATGAACGTAAAATATGTTATCCACAAGGAATATCAAGATGACATGAAAAGGGGTTAGAATCATAAATGTGAACATCAAAGAATTATGTAATGTGATAACATTAAGGTAACATAAGAATGTGGCAACATAGAAAATGACATCATAAGTATAAGTCAAGGATAACCACTAAGACATTATAATATAGTGTCCTTAGGATAACCTATCATCCAATATAAATGAAATATCATGAGATAAAACATTACCCAATTAGTTTTAGGGAGATATAATTCTTGGCCTTCCCGTTACATTCATATCATGTATAATCATTTGTGCATCACAAGGATCATACAAGATAAGAATTTATTTCATCACTTTGAACCCCATGATTAAGGAGTGTGGATTACATACATGGAAGTACCCAATCAATGAAGGATAAATATAACTAGTTTAATACCCTTGAGTGGAAATGGGGATTGATATTCACTACACAAATGTTTTTCAGCGAAAATTACAAGATAATTTCAGCAACATATCTTGTTTACATAGAGGATTATAAAAGGGGTGAATGAGAGTGAACAATGGTATCTAATTAAATGGGAATTATAATTATCATAATTTTATGTGTAGAAACACATTGAAACATATAAATTTTTAGATAAAAAGACCTTAGAAAAAAATAAATTACATAAAATAAAAAAGAAGAGTAGATATTCCCTCAACTTGAGAGGGTTCTTATAAATTATCGTGAGGATATGATTTAGAGTTCGGAAAGACATTGGGTGTGATTTAGAGATATATATAAATATTTAGATTCAATTCATGATAAATGGGATTTTAGAAAACAGGATTGGGATTATGGGTGGGTATTTATAGAAAATGAGGATGAATCTTTTATTAATTTCTATAAATAGGTTTTGGACTTTATTATAAAATAATTAAAACAAAAAATCTTACCATATTTTTCCCCATGTTTTCTTCTAATGTGTAGTGGTTTTAAATATTTTATAAGGCCAAAAACCAAACTCCTTAAAGTATTATCCTTGGTTATGTAGAAGTGTGTCATGATTATAATGAATTTATTTTAAAACCTTAATATATAATATAGGTTTTGGAGGATTCATTAAGTGTTTATAAAATTAATCAAATAACATCAAAAACACATTAGTTTAAAGGTAAAACATTTTATTGGTCTTTGATACCCTTTACACTATTTATTACACCACTTTTAGCCTATTATGTTGTCATAATGCTTAACATATATTTATATCATATTTAATTATTACACGAATATTTGATTATCTTATAAAATTATGAAAATTTCACTAATTGATAACATCGATGTGATTATTTCACAAATAAAATTTATTTTATCAAATTAATTATCTAAATATGAGAATTTTCACTTTTAAATCAAAATACTCATTTATTGAAAATTCATGATTTTATCACAAGAGTGTTATAATTAAAACCATATATTTTATCACAAGAGTGTTATAATTAAAACCATATATTTTATCACGAGAGTGTTATAAAAATAAAATTTGTTTCAAAATTCTTGATTTTATCACGAGAGTGTTATAATTAAAACCATATATTTTACAAAAATACCATTTTAGTTTCTTCATATAAAAATCTATTTTTCATCAGCTCATACGAAATTCTAATGATGAAAAGGGATAAATATAATCATTATTAAAAAAAATAAAAATTCATATTACTAGGGTCTGGATACATAACCTCTTATTACACCAGTGTATGCCTTAAGGGTAAGGTGTGTGATGGTGGGGCTTTATTAGGGTGCTTTGGGGAACATGGTTTGGTTCGTGATGTCAATAAGATTGAAATTCTCCCATAAATGGTTTTTTTTTCAAGATTAATTTATTAAATTTCATCATGGGACTAGTCAAGGGAAAATCCCAGTGCTTTCATATCCCTTGAAAGCTCTAATAAATGGGATTTATATGGTATGATGTTACTAGTCAATTCCATCACTCCTTCCATCTGTACAAATGGAATTTATCATAACCCTTATTATATACAAATCTTAACGGTAATTGTACAAAAATTATGTTATCAATAGTTAATATGCTTTAAAATATTCTAAATTTGGAAGTCTATATTTTATAATTGATCCAAAATAACGAAATCAGTACATGTTTTTTATATAAATACAATACTTAATGTGGCATTTATCCATTCACAAAGTTAATTTCATTTATAAAATTTTGGATCATTAAATTCGTCCCCCCATAGGAAATTTCACCCTTGAATTTTCTAGTTCATACTCTAAAATAGTTGAGGGTACTTCAGTTTCATCACCTATTCTAGTTCCCCTATTGCTTCTTTAAATAGGGGGTTTTAAAACAACACTTTGATCAAGTGTGTTGTCTTATTTCATAGAATTTATTCTATTTGATAAAAGATATTAATCAGCTACTCATTGTATAAAATATCATTCTAGAAATTTACCACCACTAGATTTAGTACTTGTGATGGGTATGTTATGTACTTCCTCAAGAGGGGTACATGGAAAACATCATGTGCTTGAGATATGTTAGGTAAGAGTGTTAGTTGATAATCCACTGATCAAATGTGATCAAGGATCTCAAAGGGGTTTATTTAAATAGTACTAATCCTTCCCTCATTCCCAAACCTCATGACTTTCTTACATGGTGATATATGAAGGAACACCTTATCTCTAACCTCAAACTCTAGGTCACATTGATGATTTTATGCATTGATATTCTATAAATATTCTATAGATTTAATATGAAACTATATTTTTTGAACCTTCTCTTCCATATCATTGATAATATCAGGTCTTATAAGATTCTTCTATCCAAATTCAACCCAATATATTGGATTCTGACACTACCTATCATAAAAAGCCTCACATGGTGTCATTTGAATGCTATAATGGAAGATTCAATTATATGAGAACTCTACTAGGGGGAGTTGTTGATCCCAATATCCTTATAATCCATTGAACATGATCTCAGTATATTATTTATAGTTTTAATGGTTCTATGAGGTTTAACATCTGTCTGAGGGTTATAAGAAGTACTGAAAATTAGCTAAATATTCAATTCTTGTTGAAGGATTCTCTAGAACCATGAGGTAAACCTCATATCTCAATATGATACAATGGAGAGTGGTACACCATGTAATCTCACCACTTATATTATATATATCTTGGGGAGTTGTTAAAGTGATAAATTTTCCTAGATAGTAATGAAATTCACTAACTATGTAAGATGAATGATTAGCACCCAGATGATGGTATTAACATTATATGTCATGGAGAGTATAATGATGAAATCCATGGTTATGTTTTTCAAATTTCCATAATGGTATGTTAAATAGTCAAATAATACCCTTATAAATCTATATTTCAACCTAGACTTGTTGGAATATCATGCATTGAGATACAAATTCTTCAATCTCTTTCTTCATTTTATCCAACAATAATTTTTTCTTCAGATCTTTATACATGTTTCTTACTCCAGAATTAATAGACAAGGATGAGATATTTGTTTCATCTAGGATTTCCCTCTTCAATTTTGGTTTTGGGGGGACACATATCCAGGTTCCAACCCTTATAACTCCATCTTTAGAAAGGATGAACTTCAGAATATTCATTACATTTTTCTGTAGCACCCCATCATCATTTTGGGCTTCATTTATGATTTCAATCATGGATGGTTGAGATGTTATTTGAGAAGATTTGGATGAATATCCTTTTATTATTCCTATTTCCATCCTTTTCTTGTCCATGAATATTTAATCCCATTCAATCCACATCATGGATAGGATTTTGGGATCCTTTTTACTTATATTATCTACTAATTTGTTCACCTTACTATGATGGTAATGGATTGAAAAATAATAACCTTTAACTAACTCTAACAAAATTAATTGGTTCATATTAAGCTCTTTTTGTGTGAATACATACATGAGTATTTTATTGTTACTATATATTTCATACATCTCCCTGTAGAAATAATGCTTCCAAATAATCAATGTGAAGATCACAATAGTAAATTCTAGATCATGAGTTGGGTCATTATACTCATGGATATAATTGGTGGGAGGCATAAGATATCACCTTGTCATCTTGAATGAGTACACAACCTAATCCTTTATGGATGAATCCTTGTAGATCAGAAATCCTTCCCCATTTGTGGCTAATGTGATAATAAGTGTAATGATTAGACTCTTTTTAACTATTCAAACATATCATTATATTCATTGGTCCAAAAAATTGTCACTTCCTTAGCATGGTTAGTGGGATTAAAAATCATGAGAAGTTTCTCACAAATAATTTATAGTACGCGGTTAATCCAAGGAGACTATGCATATCTATCTCAAATTTTAGTCTAATCCATCCTTTAATTTTCTTTATGTTTTAGGGATCTATAGATATACCTTTTGGAATGATAATATTCCCCATGAATGTTACTTAATACATCCAAAACTCATTTTTAATATAATTTTCATACAACTTTTCCATTTATAAGGTATTTACTATATCATTAAAACAATCTTCATGTTCCTCCTTACTTTTGGAGTAGATAAGAATATCGTATATAAATACTAACAAAAATTAGGAAAATTAATCCATAAAGTCTATTCATTTTGTCTGTGGGGATAGATAGAGAATTAGTGAGTCCGAATAGCATCACTATGAACTTGTAGTTACAATACCTTCTTTGAAAATCAATCTTGGGGATATCCTCCTTCTTCACCCTTACAAGATAATACCCAAACAAAATATTCATCTTATAGAAGTAATGTCTCTGTATATCTTATCCAACAATTCATCTATCTATGGTAATGGATACTTGATCTTTATTTTGATCATCTTGAGCTCACGATAATATATGCAGAGATGCATTGACCTATCCTTCTTTTTGATGAAGAGGACTGGTACACCCCATAGCGAAACACTTAGCTATATAAACCCTTTGTCTAGATTCTCTTAAGGTTGCTTCTTTAGATCTTAAAACTCAATAGTGTATATTCTATAGGGAGTCCTAGACATTAGAAAAGCTATGTGTATGAGTTTAATTGAGAACTAAACATATCATCTAGGTAAGAAGACTAGGAAATTATTTAGGAAACACATCAGTATATTCCCTTACAATGGTCATGTCATCAAGTATGATATTTTCCGTAGCCTCAATCCTTTGAACTTGATAATATTTCTCATAAGTTAATAATATCCATTTAATAGATGATGATACTAAGGATATTCATTATCCTCTTTTCACTTACATATAATTGGAGGTAAATTCACGATATGAAGGGTTATTTCTATCCCTTGATAATTTATGTTGTCTCTATATAAGGAACTAATATTTATTCCATTAATTGTATTGAATTATGCTAAAGGGGTTTCATAAGTTTCACTGGGATTTTCATCCCAATAAAATGGATAGGGGATAAGTTATATGCTTGGTATAAAATAATTTCACCATTTTGTTTTTTCACGAATATCTCTACTTTCATGTTTTATAGATGTTTTTGAAAAGTTTTTCTAAACATTCATGATATGAAATAATTCATAGAACTAGTTTCAAATAGTATATTCACTATTATCGAATGAATAATTATTGTGTCGATCACCACGTTGCTTTCCGTTTTCACCTCAGAATTTGTCATCGAATAAGATCTCTAATTATTCCTTAGACTTAGTTGTTTTTTTCATCTTTTATCTGGGAAAACCCTTATCATAGTTCATTAATTAAAATAGTTTCCTTATTCCTTTCAATTGAATCATTGGATAGCTACTGAATATTGACTGTAGAATTTATTTCTTTTATCACATTGGTGGGTTTCTTATCATCAACATTTGATATTAAGGTGCCCTTCCTTTTTTAGCCTAAATCATTTCTTTATACCCATCAGGAAACTTCTCGGATGCTACTTCCAACACTTTTGACAACTGAGATATTGGAATTTATTTCCCCTATGATATTTCTCCATCACACTACTAGATGTAAAATCTATTATTCTCTTCGTATCTTATTATCAATGAAACCCTTGAGATTCACTGATCTTTATTTTGACTTTAACAGAAAATAAAACAATGATTTTAGTAGACTCACCTTTATCCCTCCAAATAATTGGTGAACTTTACTTCCGTGGTTAATAAAAAATCTAAATGCTTATCTTAAAATTCTTGTGAAGTTCACCATGTACTGATGGATTTGTTGTCCTTTTTTATGGTTAAGGAAATACCTCAACATTTTAAAATTGATTTTTAGAAGAAAATATTTATCAAAAAATATTTTCCCTAATTCTTTCTACTCTATCACTTCAATATCTTCCTAGAGCATTGTATTTTTGAACAATATCCACCGTTGATAAGATTCTCCATCTATATGATAAACATCAATCATAAACATATATTGAAAAATGAACTAAAGCTTAGAGAAAATATTTTTTGTGTATTTTATCCATTTATCAATGATAAAAGTTTTAAAGTATCTACTAAAATTTTAAGTACTTTAAAATATTTAAGTGTCAATTAAAACTTTTACATTCTTAGGATGGTGTCGATTCTCCACCAGATTCATCTTTTTTTCAAAACCTAAGTTAATTTATTAATTATCTTCATGAACTTATCGGCACCTTCTCTTATTGGGTTGGTCATATCATTTAATCATTACCTGTCACATTGGTTATTCACTTGATTCCTTCGATTTCTTGACATTGATTGAAATAAAGATAAAAATAAGGATGAGAATCTTAAAACAATTAATCAAATAAAATGGAATCTATGAACATTGGAGGTATAACTCATAAATAACATACATTCCTTAACATATGAATTTATAGGTTCCAATCAACATTATCCATAATCTATTTCCTAACATAAAATTTTATGTTTATTTTTTCCATTCATAATTGTTTGTAAAGAACTTGGGAATTTATCCAATCATATCATCTGAGTGTCTTAAAAGAGGTTTACAATAAGGACTATTTATCATACCCCATGTGAAAACAAATTTAAATCCAAATTAATCCTTTTTGGGGTTATTTCATCTAGGTACAACTGTTCTAGCGCCAAATCCACTTGTAGTATCTAAACATGGATTTTTCTTCATGGAAACCACTTAATCTATAATTTTCCATATTTTTGGGATGTTTTATTATGTTTATGATTTCCCCTAAGGATTGGATAAGTTTTTCTAACATTAATACCCAAAAATAACTACACATTCCTTTGATTCCAACTATTATTACCCATATCTTTTATATACCTTATTTCATGATTTATTACATAAAGACACACATTATACAATACTAGAAGATTACGAGGTCTAGTATATTTGGAAACTAATATATATAGAAAAATAACTGGTAACATGGGTATAAAAAATTATTTAAAACATCAAAACACTCCCTTATATTCCATTTACCATCTACTATTACATGGGATAACCTAGAGATGTACATAAGAAAGGGGTGATATATAAGGCTCGGTAAGTGAATAATCAAATAATAACATGATTAATGTAATACATGTTAGTCAAAAGTAATATCAATGTGATATAAAAGGGTTTATAGTCACGAACATGAACATAATTGAAAAATGTAAGATGATAACATCAATGCAACATAAGAAAGTTACAATGATATGAAACATGACATCATAAGCATAAGTCAAGGCTAATAAATGAGATGTTATAACATAGTGTATGTAGGATAACTTATTATCCACCATAAATTGTATCTCATGAGATAAAAAGATTACCCAATTCATTGTAGGGATATATAATTTTGGTCCCACCCATCACATTCATATCATGTACATGCATTTGTGTACCACATGGATCATAAATCATAATAACACATTTCATAAATTTGAAACCCATTATTTATGAGTGTGGGTTATATAAATAGAAGTACCAAATAAATTAATTATAGTCAAACCTACGTAAATAACCTTGAGTGAAAATGGTGATGGGTATTCCCTATAAAAATGTTTGGCTTAGAAAATCGTAGGATAATTTCAGCAGAATAACAAGTGTACATAAAGGTTTGTGGAAGGGTTGAATGAGGGTGAAAGGTGGCAATCCATTAAATGGGAATTATAATGAAAATATATAAATTTTAAAAAAACATTAAAAATTGGAAAATTAAATATCAAAAGGGCCTAGTATAAAGATAGTACTTCAAATATAAAGAAGATAACATAGCCCCTTAAGTTGATAGGGAACTTATAATGGATTTAGAGGAGATTATTAAGAGATTTGGAAAGTATTTGGAGGGATTCTGAAAGGGTTATCTAGAGTAACTTAATGATCAATTGGTTTAAGTGAAGATGAGTTGAAGGATATGTGGGTATTTATAGAAAATATGGGGAATTATTTATTAATTTTTAAACTTAGATTTTAGACTCAATATGATAAAATAATTAAAAACATAAAACTTCATATTTATTCTTTCATGTTTAAAAAGGGGGAGTAATTTTAAGTATTTTATATGTCCTAGAACAAAAATCATTAAAATAATACCCTTGGTGATGTGGAAGTGAATCACATGTATAAAGACTTGTATTAAAACCTTTAAATAAAATATAGTTTTTCGAGGATTCATTAAGGGTTTATAAGATTAATAAAATATCTTTAAAATTTTATTTTAAGTGGGAAATATATTTAGTTGTATATTTTATCTACGCAATTTATTATATCACGTATGGGTTATTATGATGTCGCAATACATGCCATATATTTATACCATCATTATTTTTTACCCAAAAATTTGACTCTCTCAAAAATTTATGAAAAAATCACCATTGGATAATTTCAATATTATTATTTATAAAAAAACTATTTTATCAAAATAATTCTATAAATATTAGATTTTAAACTTTTAATTAAAAATCATAATTTATTAAAAAAACTGGTTTTAATGAAAATAATAGTTTTACGACCCTTAAAAAGATTATATTAAATTCTATTAAAATATATTATCATTTTTATATAAATATTATTTAATAAGGATATTATTATAAAATAAAATTTATTTAAAAAGTCTTAAATTTATAAAAAAAAATATTTTAATTGAAACTGTATATTTTCCAAATATAAAACTTTGGTTTCATCTTATGAAAATTTAATTTCAATGAAATCATATATAATTATAATAATAAAAATGGATAAATATAATAATTATTAAAAATAAGAATATGAAAATTCATATTTCTATGGTCTAGATACATAACCCCTTATTACACCAAAATATTCCCTATAAGTAAGGTGTTTAATAATGGGGATTTCTTGGGCGGGTTCGACAGCATGGTTTGGGTTGTGATCTTAATAAGATTTAAGTTCTCCAATAAAAAGATTCTTTCATGCATTAGTTATATAATTTTATCTTAGGATTGTTCAATGTAAACTAATAGTGATGCCTTCTCCCTCAAAAGCTCTGATTAATGGGCCTCGTAGGGTATGACCTTACTGATCAAGGCTATTGATGCTTCTATCTGTGAAAATAGACTTTATCATAACCCTTATTATATTCTAGTCTTAATGGTGACTGTACAATGGATATATTATCAATGGTTAAGATTCTTAATGAAATTTTAAATATTACTGGATATATTTTATAATTGGAAAAAATTAATCAAATTAATTCATTTTTTATATATCGACATTACATCACGATAAATTTCTTCATTCAAAAAATAATTTCATTTATAAAATTTAAGGTAATTACACATCCCATTGGTTTGATCTCCTTCATATCTCTTTAACCCTAACTTATCATGGATTCAATTCTTAATTATTCTAGATTCCTGAGGTCGGTCCTTAGGCCTTGACTTCACCCTATAGATTCTTCTCAAACCTAGGTGCTAATTCTCTACCTCTTTTCTATCTTTATTTTATTTTTTTTTTCAATAATATATGGAATATAATTTGGGATTAGTTTTGTTGTAGTTTGGTCCTAAGGTTTGGAGGGGAAATGAATTCCATAGGATGTTGAAGTTTTCCTATGTGTTCATTGTCTTTATTCTCATTCAAGTGATATAATAATTAAAGCTCCTTCAAAGTAGAGGATTTTTGGACTCATTTTCTATCACCTAGAATTATATTATTGAATTTATTGATATGTTTTCTTAAATTTTATTCATTACATATTTTTTCAATTCCTCTTTGATTTTTTATTCCAATAAAGTCTTCTCTTTTCAAACCTTCATGTTTTGATCATTTACTTAGTAAATTTTAGCAATGGTTTCTTAATTGGTCATGGTTTATAATTTCTTTACATTGGTTATTTCTTTGTTGATGTGGAATAAATTAGTATGGATTACTATATAAGAATATGAGTTTTACATAAATAAATATAACCAATTAAATAAGCTTGGGGATGAGAATAGTAAATAATGGATTATTTATTCAATTGTAATTTCCTTATTATTTAGATTGATTTGGTGTAAATAATTCAAATGAGTTTTCATATTTGATGAAAGTATATTAAATGGATAAATAATTAATGATATTAATTTGAATAAGGAGTGAAATTTTGTAATTAACATTGATTAATAAACTGAATATGTGATGAAGTAAGGATATTTGAAGTTGTTAGACTGTCTTTTTTTGGGTGATGTTTGGTCTTTTCATCTACATGGTAGAAGACTTGGTATGGGTTATAGTTTATGGATTTAAATTTTGGGATAATTTTTTCTTATCATATTTTTATTGTATTAGCTTAATTAAATGATTTTTTTATTCAGATGATTATGGGGGTTTATTTTATAGTTTTATCAATTAACAGATTTAGTTTTATTGTGAGTTTTGTGGAAGGGGAAATGACATTACATTATTATTTCCCTAGATGCTATCATGGATTTTTTGTTAAATTGAGGAATGTTTTATTTCTATAAATAAATGAGAAATTTAGAATAATTATAATAAAAATGTTGAGCCCGGTTATTTTAATAGGAAATACTTTTGAAGATATTATGGTAAGGGTTTGTGTTGGGTTATATTTCTTGTTAATTTTGTTTTAATAATTAAGTTAGTTATATTAGAAATTTTTTATGTTTGTTGGAATGATAAGTGCTTTTTATTTAATGTTTATCAACTTGTAATTACTTTTTGTAGTCAATAATAAAATTTGGAGAATGGGAATAATAACTTCAAGGGTTGGTCATTTATTATTGTATTATCTTCTTTAAACCTTTTTATGGGAAGGAATACAATATTTAAATTATTTATTTTTATAAGTCTCCTAAATATTTAAATGGTTATTATGGGGCTATTCCATGTTATTATCTTCTTTTTCTAAAAGTAATGTTTTTATAATGTTTTACTAGAGAATGAAGGGCTATAATGGATTGGGTTTATGAAATGTGTATATATATATATAGGCTATAATGGATTAATTTTATGGTGTGAATGTTTATATATATAGGTTTTCATTACATGTGAGTCTATAATGAGTTTATATCTATTGTGATGTGGATTTATAAGTGAAGGGAATACACGAAAATATCATAGAATGAGGTCTATGTCCATCTTTATTACATAGTCTATCATGATGAATATGTGGTATGTGAATATATTATATATGGAA
This sequence comes from Viscum album, assembly GCA_963277665.1. Lineage (NCBI taxonomy): Eukaryota > Viridiplantae > Streptophyta > Magnoliopsida > Santalales > Viscaceae > Viscum > Viscum album. The sequence goes on along the minus strand of OY728132.1, from coordinate 1,040,623,058 downwards.
GTTGTATGTGAATGTGGTATAAAAATGTGGATATGATGAGGATATGTAGTTATGTGGTTCTGATTCGGTGGATGAATTTAGTTATGAAGCGATTATTGTTATTGTGGTTTGATTGTTATTTCATTCTCTCATTATTGGTCTGTTATTGTGGGTTTTCCTATCAAGAATTTCTACCTATTGGTGTGTCTAAGGAACTTATGAACTGATAGGTAAGAGATATGATTGATTTTATGAGAAAAATTTCATTAAATAGTTATGGTGGTGATTATGGGGATTAATTCTATTTTCACCCGTTTTAGTTTTGATTTATATTTTTGAAATTTATAATTTATATATTTGTATTGGAATTTCGCTTTGACATTTGATTGGGAAGAAGTAGTTGTAGTAAAGATAGGTGATGGACGAGGTCATATATCTTAGTTTGGAATTTAGAATCATGTGATTTTATAATTTCGCTAAATATTAATATCCATCCTAAATTTAATTATTTGTTATATTTTTTTTCTTTATTTACAAATTTATATACATTCGTATTTATATCAAAATTATTTTTATCTATTTAGTAATATGATCATATGAATTACTCCCAAGATCCCACTTGTATAGTTTTGTTGAGTATTGTTTTGTAGGTTAGTACAATAGGGAACTGTGGTTTCTATACAGATATTTCAAGTGGATATTGGTTGATTCTTTGGTATCCTAAGTAGTTTTTTGTAAATATTTATTTTCTTTAGGTTGTATTCATTATCATATAGGTGTCGTTTATTGTAAATTTTTTATTTAATTATATCATTATAGTTGATTGGGGGTTTTGTCCTAAGTTTATATGTTTTATAATGATATTACTTCCATAATGTAATCTTACACTCTTGGTTATGGTCTCCAATCTATGACCTATTATAGGTGGTATTCAGGGGTCACACTCAACTTTTCTTCCATCCCTAGAGGGGTTCTAGTGGGGATGAGTTGTTTCGAGTTTTTAATCCACCATATGAAATTTTATTAACTCCTCTTATACATTGATAGGAAGATAAACTTCTTTTGACATACTTGAGTAACATATAAACCATGTTAAAACATCAACTCACTAATCTTTAGCATTTGAAACTAACTATTCATCCATCCTATTAATTTTTTGCATCATTATTCACATGATTCTATAAATATTATGTCATCAACATAGATAAAAATCATACACCTAACCTAACAGTCGTTTTTATATAAAATGTTTTATCATATGACACCCAAATGGTGTGTATTGAATTTTTGACAATAATTGGTTATGTTTAGAGAATGTTGATATGTGAAATTGTTTTGAAAAATGAATTTCATTTTTTATATTTGTTGGATTTTTTGACAAAGTATTGACATTATTTAAGGAACCTATAAAGTTATAAGAAGGATAATATATTATTTGAGGATTCTAGGGGTAAAATAGTGGTGAATCATTCAAGGGTTATTTTAAAGAGGTTCTAAAAACGTCCGACAAGGTTATGATAATGTTTAAGAAATAATGGAGTTATCATAGAGAATGGAGGTGATGGGCCATGCCATTGTTAGTGTAAAACTACAAACCAATGGAGGCCACATCATGGATCTGAGCATTTTTTCTTATGACCAATCCCTGTAAAAAATATGGTAACCCAAAATTGGGAATAATCAAGATCGATGTGCATTAATTTGAAGAACGTGTGAAAATAAGTTGAACCACACCATTTCACCTTGTGTAGTGGTTATAGAGATTACCTATAAAAATGATGAACCCCAATTTATGTGTGGAGATGTTTGTGATGAGGGTCATACATTGAATCCAAAACCAAAAATAGTTCACTAGTAAAGACCATGTCATGGAGCTTAGTGTTGTAGGACTCATTGCACCATAGTCTCGATATGAAGGTTGTTTTTTGGGTACATTATTCATTTGGAAATACAAATATTATTTATAATAGGTGGCTTAATATGGAGTAAGTCATTAAAGGTGTTTACACCTAGAAACAACAATATTTCGTGGAACCTAGAGATGCATGTCATGGTCCTTAAAATATAGAGCTCAGAAATTGAGTTTTATGAAGGTAATATATTATGGTGTTTATATATATATAATTTACATCTAGATCTAATTGTTTGGAATTAATTCAACTTCGTGGAATTTAGGTCCCAAAATTAAATAACTAATATTGAATCCAACAATGAGGAGTTAATTGAAGATGATCCAAAGTCATATTTAAAGGAAAAGAAGATTGATTTTAAGATGGATTTAAATTTCAATTTTAGAATTCCGGTTAGATTAAAACCCCATCATACAAAATTAAGGACATAGATATAAAGATACCTAAATAAATATTAAATTTGAATTAAAAAATAAGAGATATTCCAAAAAAGGGATTGAAAAGAAAAGAAGATGTTGTGGAACATACTAAATAACCTTCTAAAGGAGAATAGGAGAGTAGAATCACAATTGTGTAGGGAAGAATAGAATTCCCATAGTTTAATAGAAATAAAACAGAAGGTATTTCCATGAAATATCATGAAAATATGTTACTTCTAATTGTGACATTCATAAATGTCCTGTGAAAGAGCACACCAAGATAAAAGAATTCTTTTTACATCTGGTTCATTATCTGCAGTGGTAATGAGACTATTTTGGTTTTCCTTATGATCAATTTTTTATTTGATTCTAATAGAATTTATAAAAGGAAGAAATATTCATACGAGTGACCCTTGGGAAGTAGTGATACATCTCAAAATCATTATAATAGTGAACCAAGTCATGAGTGACATAGCCAAAACCTATTAGGATTTTTGGTTTATAGTAACATTTCCATGAATACTGCTTATATTTTCCCATAGTAGTGAACCAAATCAAATCTGCATTCCTTTTTTGTTTTCTTGTATACATTTTTCACATAAAAACTTGGTAGGGTTGGGATAAGAAACCATAAATAAATCTATCAATGGTATTTAAAATTAAATTAGTAATTGTATCAATATAAATAGGAAGATAAAAAATGTGTGAATCTTATAATATGTCATTATCTATAAGGTTTCAAGAGTTTTTGGAATATTCTTTTATTTGGGATAGAATTTTGATACCCCAGTTCACCCAAACCCTCTTAGGGTATCTCTCATCTAATACCCTTTGGTCATAACAATTAGTATTAAAGAATTGGTTAACTTTTATTGGATTTATTTTTATTGTAATTTATTTTATTGATCTATAATGTTAACGTTTTATACATCACTTAAATTCTTAAAAAATTGAAAATTGAAGAAAATTGAAGAAGTGTAACTCAAAAATAATTCTATATTGTGTATCAGTTTATGGGAAAGGTGTGATTGTTGTGGAAGAATACATAAGTTCTGCAATAAATTTTTCATTTTAGTTTGGTCAAGAATATATTAATTCATTTAATAATGCTATAGGAATGTAAAAGAAACCTAATATTATAAGTGAGGTTGGATCTACCGATGATTTGTAGATCTCAATTTGGTGTTTGTACACAAGAAATCTTATACCCTTATTTCATAGACCCAATATCTCACTCAAATGAGCTTCTAATTATAGTCTTTATCTTCTCCCCATATTCCTAGGGTTACCCTTGTGGTGAATTATAGGGGTTTTATTCACACTTCTTATTCAATGTCTTCCTCATATCCCACCCTATTCTTGATATGGAATTCTAAATGAAGGGGTTGATGGTCTAGAAAAGGTCGTGGATATATATGTTGAATAAACCCACTTGTTTTCAACCTTTATTATGAAGAAAATGTTTATAGGTTAAGTTTGATTTATGTTGTAGGAGGTTTGGAAGAATTCAAGGTGTCACTCTAAAAGAAGGGTTCACTAGTACAATGAAGTTTGTTTCTTTCTCTGGTGAAGAAGCCCACTGGTTTTCAGCATCGACAATGATGAACACATTCAAAGGTACAGTTTAAAGGGTAATTCTCAAAAAAAGGGGTTGATTTTCTACGAATGTTCATGGATCAATCTATAAAGGAGGATATATGTTTCTAGCCTCATTGAAGATGAATATTTTCAGATGTACTATTTTAGTGATGTTTTAAGTGGTTATTTTTCATTTTATAGGTTCCAAAGGGTGGTGTTGGTGATTTTGTTGAATTTTTTTGTTTTTTTTTATAATCCCTTGGCTGCTAAGATATCTAATCTATCCTCACATTCCTATATCACTACCATAGTTCTACCTAGTGTAGTGGTTATAAAGAGGTTCTAAGATGTGTGTTATGGTGGTCGATTATATTATTGGTGTGACCTAAGATATTTTATAACATTATAATTGGGATTCTATATTTTCATTGACATCAGTTAGAATTGATAATGTCAATTGAGTTGATTTATTCTATATTGATTCGTGGTAGCTTGGTGTTGGTCTCATTTAATTTTAGAATTTTCTATGGTGTTGTCTCTATAAGGTTCTATAATTTAATTTTTTGTTGTTCCTAGGTGTTAAAAACATTTGGTTTTGTGTTTGGATGTCATATATGATCCTTTGGTTGTAATTCATCTAGTATTGATGCCTCTGTTAGAGATGTATTCATCAGTAACCAAGATTAGTGTGATTTTATTAGTATTTCATCCTCAATGCAGTTTTTGAAGGTTTTTTTTCTATTTCTAGTGGTGGTTCCAATGGTGAGTATTTGTAAACATCACACGATGGTTGACGGTGATGTCTTGGGAAACATTACCTCAATCATTTTATTGGTTAAGTTCTTGAGTCATCGGTTGGACTTGGGCTTCATGAACTTGTTCCAATGGAATTTTAAATCTATTTTATTATTTTTTTCATTTGGGGATTCTATAAAATGTGACTATAGGTTTATTCCTTGGTTATTTTTTGTTTTTTACCACCAAACCTATATGTTTTTTCTTCTAAAATAAAAAAATCAATATGATGGAAGGATAAGGAAATATCAACAAGGTAAAAATTGGAGGTTTTCCACCTATAAGAAGAAATAGAATAACAAATACTAGAATAAAATTCTTTTTTGAAAGAGGAAATAATTATCAATATATTTAGATTAAGGTGTTGAAGATTGTGGTTAATAAATTTAAAATCCTTAAAAAGATACATATTTCAGTATCCACCAAATCTAAAAGAGAGGAATGAATCCTATAATGAAAAATTATCATAGATATCCTATAGAGTTGTATAATCTCAAAGATGTCTCCAAAGTGGATATCCTTAAATTTGAAGAGGTTCAGAATCTAAGGACCAAAAAAGATCAATTGGATACACACATGATATAATTGGTTGAGGAAAACTAAAGTATGAAACCAGTTAAAGTGGACCTGGATGATGACATTATGAAAATTATTTTAAAAAATAAGGGCTAAAGTGATCTACTTAAAAAACATACACCGAAATTAATGGATAAAATAATCATTGAGAAATATTTAAAGTCTTGCATTCTGACTCTCACCACACAATTGAAAGAGATATTCAATTTATTGAAGGAAGCTAGCTCATGTTTATAGGAGATGACTAATCAACCAAATAAGAAGGATGGGAAGACTAGAGATATTAAGGAGAGGTTGAAACCCTCTAATAGAAAGCTAAACATACCTCCCAAGGAAGCATTGATAAGTGGAGTGCACAACTACACTAATATATAATTTGGGATAAAATAGATGAATTTTAAAAAATTTAGAAGCAAATACTCACAAAGAAAGGTGGAATTGAAACTCTACTTCTGTGGAAGACTAGGGAACACTATGTGTGTGTCTCTATAATCCCAAAGTCTCAGTGGTGGTAATAATTATTCTAAAAAAACATCTCATATGAAAAATTTCTATACAACATAATTTTTTTTATAGATGTTTTATATGTGCTCACCATGGATATATAGTGTAACACTCCCCTAAATTTTAGTATATGTTTTCTTTTAAAATAAATTCAATGTGTTTGATAGCTTGTGATTCATAAAACCCTTAACATAATTTAATAATTCTTTATAATAATAAAAATTACATTCATTAGTATATTTACAAATTAAAATGATAAAATAAATGATTTTATATCACAAATTCTACAGAAACCATTTTGAAATATTTTGATGAATTGTGTATTTTTTATATTTAATCATTATTTGGAGTGATGTTAACAAATGTAATAATAAATATTCAATTAGAATCAATTAATAACATCCATGAACTAGTTAATTACTTATAAGGAATGCTAATCTAATAATTCTCCACTAAACAGAAATGATTTATTTAAAAGAAATTTTTTTATAATTAAAATAAAAAAATATCTATTTAGAATATCTAATTTATTTAAAATTTTTATTTATACATGTAAAAAAATTAAAAATCATTCAAAAATTAATTTTAAATTGGTTATAATTGAAGATAATATCATTTAAAGGTAAATGAGATATTTTTTAGAAAACTATTTCTATGTGTGCAATGTATTTTTGTTTTATTAAATTAAACCAATACCTATTGATGAATTATTTTAATGAAATTTTAAGATAAAATATTAAAATAATTATGATACATCTTATGGTTTTTTCTAAAGAATCAATGAGAATAAAATCATTTTTATGCATCAGGATATTCTTTTTCCTAAAATTGTTTTATATGTTTTATGAATGGGTATTAGAATTAATTTATTCCATGCGTAGAAATTAAATATAATTAAATTTATCCCATATTCAGAATCATCATATTCAAATTTTTTAATAATGTTATTTTTTTATTCATAAAAATGAGTTACCTAGGTAAAAAATAATAACTATGGTGACAGTTAAATGGGATAAATGGAAAAACTAAGAGATAATGACAAATATATCACTAAAACATGTCTAAATTTGATTGTATGATTGGATTTCAACCATCCATTATCATATATTCTAAAAATTTTCCATTTGGATCTACATTCGTTTGAGAATTACATTTGATTTATTTAAAAGTTAAGAGTATTTACAAAGGTGCCACTCCTATAACCAATAAAATGACCTCTCCAATCCTCACTCCTCTAGACACTTTTAGAACATTATCTGAACCAAGATCATACAAAACCATCTAAAACACTCTTTAATACTTCTTAGAGGTTCAATTATCATTAATATACCAATCTATTGTGGTTAAATTAGAATTTTAAAGGAGGATATTCAAGGAAGAGGTAATTATCTTAACTAGGTTCTTTAATGTTTCTTTCTTCTTCCACCTACTTCAAATATATTATACACATTATTATATAATAAGATAAGTATCATTAATTTAATTAAATTTTATTATGTTGATGGAATAACCATTATTTTCTTCATTTCCATTCATTTTAAAATAAACATGTTGCTCGTGAGTTTGTGCGGACTACCGCCACCATGGGAGATGTATTTTGTTTTTCAAGAATTCATTATGTGGATGGATATAAAATATATATATTTAATGAATAAATATTATATTTATGAAATTATTATTAACCTATAAATTTAAATCATTGTCTCTTTTCCTCCTTTTCCATCGATCAAAAAATTTGAACCCCTATTATGTGTATGGGAAGACTATTACCTCCATGAATGATGAATATTATTTTTCAAAACATCCTACGTGGCTCGTTATGAAAGTATATTTATGAAATAAATATTATTATTTTGACATAATTTAGATTCTTGATATGAATAAAATATGATTAAGGTGAGATTACTAGAACCTCTAGAAATGATCATGCATGGAAAACTGAATAGTTGACTCCCAAATATTGATTTGGAAAATGAATTATTAATAAATGGGTTAAATAAAATTATAAAAAAAATGTAATCCAGAAAGATAAATATATAAATTGTTGATAAAGAGATTTATAATAGGGATAAATTTATTATAATGGATATTTATATAACTTCAATCCAGGAAAAATTCCAAGGTAAGGGTTTATGTTTTAATCTAAATTTTAATCGAAACTATTTTTATTTAAATTTACATTACAAGAATTGTATGAAATTTATATCTTAAATCCCCATATATTTTAATACCCTCTATTTATCTTCGTGGATTGCATGTATTCTTATCATTTTATTTCCCTTTCGTTCAATGATAAACTAAAAAAATTATATATGAGTAACCAACCCTATAACTTCATTTATGATTGGAATATTTTCCTTCCATATCTATATTATTTATATTTTTTCAAGAATATTCTTCTATTTACATCAATGAGTGTTTCTAAAGAATTTAATCTATATTTTAATTTATTTATAATTATTATAAATGGATTATTTTCATCATTTTCTATATAAGTCATTTTTTAATTTTTCTTTGTAAACATTTGAAAAAAATATATTTTTAACATTTACCTCTTGACCACGTTTTTCTATTGTTATAGTTGTTCATTGTTATCAAGATCCCCTTAAAAATTTCTATTATTTTTCAAATAAAATCTTATTTACATTTTATATGATTTTTTAATGATTACCAAAATTAAAGTATATTTTTTCTATTTTTTTAATGAATATTTATAATGCTCAAATAAATATATTTTTCATCAATTTATATGTCCTTTAAGGATCGTTAAACTTAACTATGGATATAATCTGATGATACCATACACCATATTTCTCTATATGACTTATAATGATGTTTTAAGAAAATATTCAAGAAAACCATTTCTTTTTATTGGATAATTAAGCTATAAAGGAATTATGAATGTTCTTATGTTCTTATGGAACACATATACACGATTTTAATTATGTGATGGTTACGAACACAATAAAATATACCTCCATTAATTTTTTTAAATTTATATATCATTATATGATTACAATTTTGGATTTAACCCAAAACCCTATGGAAATATTTCCATTAATTGAATGGTGGGCCAAGAATTATACATCCTTCCAACTCATAGGTTAATTCCTTATATCTTGATCTAACATGTCAGGAATTGGGGACAAAATCCAATCCATAAAGAGACAATGTCCACTATGTGATTATGGTCTTCGTATAGATTCTTCAAAAAATATATTATTTATTATTATTATGTATATACCACACCGTTATGTCATATTCTATTGTCTATGGTATTCTCACATGGCTCAAGGTTTTTGATTCATGTTTCCACACTCTTGTGACATATTTCTTTTGTTACAAAAAATAATTGTCAAATTATTTATTATTAATTGTCTATGAATGATTGTGTATGATTATTGTATTTTATAATCACGTTATCAACACCCTTATACTCATATTAAAATCAAATTTGATCTTCAATTATTATATCCCATGTTTACCCTTGTAGATAATTTTTGTTCTCCCTTTCTTATGTTTCCATTTCCTCAAATTATAAAGAATATTCTAATGTATTATATGTATAAAAGGGTTCTATGTGTGAATAATTACAATGGGATAAAACTAATATTGTTCTTAAATAAGTTGATTATGTATCTAGGCTCCAAAGAAACTAAACCTTTATGGAACTTGAGAGAGAATTATTATGAGTTGTATTATGTTTTCATCTAAAATGATGAAATTTATAGGTATATTATTCACATGTTTCCTCAATTAGTGTCAAATAAAGGTTTAGTAATATTTGGGGATTTTTTATGAATAATAATAGGATAAAACATAAAACAAACTATGTTAAATGTGGTAAATGATAGACCTAAAATGACTGGGTTTGAAAGAAGGTGTTATAATTTAGGACATCATATGAATGATTTTAAATTTCAAATGATTTATTACATTGAATAATGTTTATTGATACTCACACTGATAATTTTATTTTTTTTAATTAATTTTAACCCATTGGAATCATATGAAAAACAAATGTGATCACCAGTATATTGGTCATCCTCAAGAAAAATCAAATGGAATGGGAGTTGTAAGTAAAAATATTATGGTTATTCTCACCCAACTCTCTCAAGTGATGAGTAATAACACGGTTCATACAAAACATCCAAATGAAAAAAAGATGTAATAACTCACCATTGATCCATTTATGCATAAAATATGACCTTCATTCATTGGTTCTTTTGATTCACTTATTGGTGAGCAAGGGATCAAAGATATTGAAAAGGTATTTTCCATTCTCTAATACTTAGACCATTAAAAGTTTTTTTAAATGTGTATATTTTGGAAGGTGAAACTGATCAATGAAGGAATCTCATTAAGAATAATAGTTGGGAGGAAAAAATTAACTTCATGCATGAAGAGATTAATATTTTATTTTTCAACAATTATTTTTCTCAAAGACTTTACACTAAAATGGAGATGTAATTACTAGAACTGAAGAAGGAGGATGATTAATACATTGGTACCTATGTGAGAAATTTCACTAGACATTAAAGGTACACTTTTGGTTTTATCATTGACCCAAATATCAAAATTAATCGATTCTTTAGTGGCTTAAAACTAATTATCTGAAATGAATTGGCTATAATTAACATTAGTAGCTATAAATAAATTTTTTAATGTACTCTAAAGGTGGAAATATAGATTGGAGACTCCCATTTTTCTCATAATTTTTTGGACAAGAAGATAAATATATATTTTTCAAATTATAAAACCCATGTAAGAACAAAAATTAATCTTCCTTTATGTATAAAAATTAGGGATAATCGTGAGAAAAAATTCCTTAAGGGGATTGGTATATACATTAAGTATGGAAAAGAAGGCCCTAAATCACAAAAAATTTAAAGATATATGAAGAGGTATATCAATGAGATGGATGAAAATAAATCTCAACAAAATATATCACCCACACTACAATGAAATAATTATAAGTTTTATAGATGTTATTAAAAAAAGTGCTTGAATCTGAGGTTTAATGATGACTATCAGTGTCAACAACCTCTTAATCTGAAGGAAAAATTGGGATCCATATGGGATCAAAATTGTTAATGTAATTAAAGAGAATTAAGTGGTGAAAGGTACACTTATAACCAACTTTATAATTAAAAATATATTATTTGATTTTGGTTATACTCACACTTTCATATTTGGAGATTTTTCTAACTATAACACATCACAACCTCAAATATTAGACATTAAAAAATAAATGAATACTTTAAATGGTATAATAATTTCATCTCAAGTATATAACTCCTTTATGATATAATTTTTTAGGATTGTCCTTTATTCAATTCTTATTATTCTACCAATATTCATATTTGAAGTGATTTTGTGTTTGGATTGTCTCTCTATATAAATAGATCATATTAATCATAGAAGAAGGGAATCCCATTTGATTTCCTAAATAAATCTATGAAATCATATTAGTCTGATAATGAATATGGATTTATAATGGAAATATCCTTCATTATATGGGATTTAATAACTAGTCATAAGGGATATTTTTCTCAAATAGTTAGGGATAAAATCAAAATTTATGATATTACTATTTTGTGGGAGTATGTTGATGTATTTCCTTAAGAGTTAACCAGTATTCCTTTAAACCATGATGTTGAGTGTTCAATATAACTCATAGCTCATGTTGTACCTTTATCAAATAATCTTTAAATAATAACCCTAATTGAATTGTAGTAATTGAAGAATAAGATATTATATAATATATATAAGGGATCCATATTCCAAATAACTTTACTATAGGGTATGCCAATTATTTTTGTTTAGATGAAAGATTGATCAATGAATCTCTACATTGATTATCATGAACTCAACAATATTGTAATAAAAAATATCTTAGACCACATAATAGTGACTAATTCCATAAAATATAATGATTTCAATACATCTAAAATATTAACAGTTGATTTGGATACCATAAAAATTTGACTCAAAATGGAAAATATACCCAATACAGCCTTCCGTACAAGGTATGGACATTATAAATTTATATTTATGCCATTCAGACTTATAAATTCTTACTATGTCTTTATGTATATGATGAATATAGTCCTTAGATATTTCCTTGATAAATTTTTTTTAGTCTTTATAAATAATTTTCTCATATATTTCTATAGAAAGGAAGATCCTAGAAACATTTAATAGTGGTTTTAAAGACATAGATAAAGGATTATATGAATGAAATATTTTACATGTGTGAATTATAGATATATAAAATACCATTCTTGGTTCATTTAATTAAAAGTGATGGTATACCTATGCATCCTTAAAATACATAGGTAATTGAACAATAGACTAGACCAACCACTTTGACCAAGATTGGTAGTTTTCTTGGATCGACTGGATATTATCAAAACATTGTGAAACATTTATCAGGAATAACAAATACACTAACCAAGATAACTCAAAATGGAGTTATGTTCTTTTGGATAGAGGAATTTGAAGAAAATTTCAAGGAGAAAAAGAGAAGGTTAGTCACTACACATATACTCACGCTACCTTTTATTGGAGAAGGAATTGTGATATAAAGTGATGTATCAAAGAATTTATTGGTGTTTTTACTCCTGAAAATCTATATGGTGGTAGAATATGGCTTACAAAAATAGAATATTTAAGAGAAAAATTACCAGAATCCTGATTTAAAGCTATCAACATTAAAATTTTCATTGATAACATGGAGTCATTATCTCCATGGTTAAAGGTTTGAAATATATACCAATCATAAAATTTTGAAGCATATATTCACAAATAAAGAGTTGAATATGCTATAAAGGAGATGGTTGGAGTTGATTAAATATTATGACTTATTATAACATTACAACCATGGGAAGGTGAACTATAGCGACCCACCCATTTCTTACATTACTATTACATCATTTTAAAGATAAAAAACATAATAGTATTAATAATAGAGGACAAAAAGAATTAGTTTCTTGGTAATACAAGTACCATACATAACAATTACACCATCAAGCATAAACATTTATTTAATTCCTTCTTCTCTTGCTTCTTATTAGAACTTGACCCCTCCTTAGTACATGTATTCACCTAAGGAAATACATCAAAATGGGTGAGATAGAAGCCCATTAAGATAATATATAAGAACAATATAACAATGGTTTATCATAACCATAACATAGTCAAAGTATCATGAACATGCGAGGAAGCATTAATAAGAGACTTGAAATTTGGAAATGCATAAAAATGAAACATCATGTCTTAGTGGTTAACTACCACACATACTTGTGAACCAATATATCATCTGGATCATGCATAATTTCACATTAACTCTTGAGATTAATCACTTTACCCACATCATTAGAGCACTGTATAATTTTGGGTGCACCCGTCACATTGAAACATTCATATTGCGCTATATATTTATGGGCACACCCGTCACATCATAAATTTCTCATTTATCATGCATGGCACAATAAAAATATATAAAAAATAAAAATAACTAACCCATGAAAAGGAATGGGTTTTAACTCATAAGAACACATTCATAAACATTGGGTTCCCAAAATAAATAGGGAATAATATATATGTTACAAGAGTTGTCAACCTTGAATGAGAAGTAAAAGGTGTGTTCTTAAAAGAAGAGTTCTTTTGGAAAAAAAATTTTTGGACATAAACACAAGTGAAAAACATATATATCGCAGAACGGAAATTAAAATGATGAAAAAATGATTTTTAAGGAGTAACCATATCAAAAAAGAAGAGAAAGAGGGAGAACCCGAAGGACAAAAGTTGGGTTTGAGAATTTCCCCTTACCTTATATCTGAAAGCTTCCTTCACTTTAATGTCCTGTATAACAACATTATATTCATTAATTAAACAATGAATAACGTTTTGTACATGAATATGGTTCATTATGGTTTCATTAAGTCATTTTATGTTCCTTTGGATGTGTTATAGAGTTTAAAAACATTGTTCAAGAATGTTTGTTTTTATGGTTTTTCTTGAGCGGTTCACCTGTATTCATAAATTGAAGTTCGGGTAGAACATGGGTAAACATCCAGAACTAATATTACATGTTATTAATGATATTATAGGATTTTAAATGATCTTATAATGAATTATTGTATATACCATGTGGATGAATCATTAGATTAGAATTTAATGATTATCGTTTGGGTTAATTTGGGCGGTTTTCGACCATAATGAACTTGTTTGAATTAATCATTTATTAATATGTAAATAAGTTAGTTACAGAACTTGAAATAGTATATAATACATATAACATATTCTGGTTCAACCATAAAAATGGTTTCATGGCCATATATAAAAGTAGAAATGGAAAAAAGAAAACATGTCGTTCTTGAAGTTGATAGATTAATGCCTTACGAACAACGTTTTCTTTTATAAAATAAAAGGAAGAGGAGAAGGGGGATGGATGGTATAATATAACATTAGTATCATAACATTACAGTATATGTATGATACTATAGTTACCATATCATGTGGATAAATATAGGTGGGGAGAGAATAAGATTAAAGGAAAGAGGAAGAGAAAGTACCTCTTGAATCATCCTCTTGAGATCCTATTTAAGGGACCTAGGATTGGTCTTCTAATGAGACCAGAAGATCATAGACACATGGTAAGGGATAGGGATGATTCTTTGTCAGAGTTTAGACAGGGCTTGAAGCTTTATTGGTGTGAGTAAATTAGGGTGTGAAAGGTGGTATTTATAGTGGAGGGGAGAGGGGATTTCTCAGTATAAAATTCATTTATTTATTTATTTCCCACAAGAAAAGGAATAGTTAGTCTTCCATGACCAAGAATAGTAATTTTATCATGTGAACCCGAACCAATTGGGCATACATCAGCAGAACATCATACATGACTTTATAATTAGATTATTTAGCTTATTTTGTAAATTATGGTATTTCACTATTCATCCAAATTTAATTTTTTCTTATTGGACTCCAAATAACTTATTGATTTAAACTGTGTATGTCATATTTTCAAAATTCCAAGCATAGAAGTGACAAGCTTATGTTTGAAGGACCCTTTGCACTTAGTAGTTCATTTTGTTGTGTTTTCATGTGACTTTTTGACATATTTATAAGAACATGATTTCCATTGAAAAACATTACGTCATTACATTCTCCCCCCTTATGAAATTTCATCCCTGAAATTTCAATCTACACAAACTAGTGAGGGTACTTCTCCTTCATTGCCTCTTTCAGTTCTCAGGTGGCTTCTTCAAACTTATGGTTCCTCCACAACACTTTTACAAGGTGGTTTTTCTTGTTGCGTAGAACTGTATCCTCTCTGGTCCATAATCTTTACCGGTTTCTCCTCATAGGATAGATCATCTTCCATCTATACCACCTCTAAGTTCAGTACATGTGAGGGGTTAGGTATGTACTTCCTCAGGAGTGATATGTGAAACGCATCATGAACCTGAGCCATATTTGGTGGAAGTGAAAGCTAATTGGCCACATATTCTATATCATCAAGGATATCAAAGGGGCCGATGTACCATGGTCTTAGATTCCATTTCTTTCTTAATCACATGACTCTCTTCAATGTTGATATTCGAAGGAAGACTATATCCCCAATGTCGAACTACAAGTTCGTTTGACGGTTGTCACCATAACTCTTTTGCCAACTTTGAGCAGATTTGATGTGTTTCTGGATGACTTGAACATTCTATGCCATCTCTTGAACAAGATTGGGTCCAAGTAGCTTTCTTTCTCTATCTTCATCCAAATAGGTTGGAGGTCTGCATCACTTTTCATGTAGAGCTTTATATGGACCCATCTGAATACTCTAGTGGAAGCTATTGTTGTATGAGAACTCAACCAATGAGAGATGCTGATCTCATAAACCTTTTAAATCTAGAGAGAAGGATCTTAGAATATATTCAATAATCTGAATAGTCCTTTCCGATTGGACATCATTTTGGGGGTGATAATCCTTGATAAAATTTAATTCAGTACTTAAAGCATGTTGAAGACTCCTCTTCAATTTAGAGGTGAACCTTAGATCACGGTCAGAGACAATTGAGAGTGGAACACCATTCAGTCTCACCATTTCCTTCACATATATCCTTGAAAGTTGTACAAGCTATAGATCTTCCCAAATAGAAACAAAATGGGCAGTCTTGGTGAGTCGTTCAACTACAACACATATCACATTATTTCCCTTTGATGTCGTTAGGATACCAGTGACAAATTCCATAGTTGCATTCTCACATTTCCACATGGGTATAAGAAATTCTTTCATCATCCCTTTGGAATTTTTTCACTCTGTTTTAACTTACTGACATACCAAGCACCTTAAAATATATTCTGAGATCTCCTTTTTCATGTTATCCCAATAGAAGTGTCATCGGAGATCGCGATATATCTTGATACTCCGAGGATGGATAAATAATTTTATGCTATGTGAATTTTCCAATAGCTCCTTCTTTATCCTGGGTGATGAGGGTGCACAAAGCTACATTCCAAAATGAATTACACCATTATCATCGATATGGAACTCTTGAAGCTTCCCTTCCTTTACTGCATTCACCCTCTTTTGTGTCTCCACATCATCCCTTTGTGTTTCCTTAATCTTATCTTGGATGGATGGTTGTGTAATCATTTGGGCAAGGTAGAATGTATCCCTTACCCTTATGATTTCTAAATCCATACTTTGTATATCCAAGAAGATAGGGTATTTCTCAATCCATAACATTGATAGATTAGCAGGTTCTTTTCTTCTTAGGGCATCAGCTACCTTGTTCGCCTTTCCAGGAAAGTAGTGAATAGCGAAATCGTAATCCTTGATTAGCTCTAACCATATCCTTTGACACATGTTGTGATCCTTTTGTGTGAATATATACTTTATGCTCTTATGGTCAGTGTATATGTCACACTTCTCACCATAAAGGTAGTGCCACCTAATTTTCGAGGCAAAAATTATGGCTACCAACTCTAGATCATGTGTCAGGTAATTCTGCTCATGGATATTCAACTGTCGTGAGGCGTAGGTTATCACATTATCATTTTTCATGACTATTAAACCCAATACATTCTTTGAAGCATCACTGTATATCACAAAACTTTCTTTATTTTTCAGTAGTGTGGGTATAGGTGCAGTGATCAGCCTTCTCTTTAGCTCCTTGAAGCTTCCCTCACATTCATCCATCTAGACATAATTTACCCCTTTCCTTGTTAACTTAGTTAGTAGGCTTGACAATCGGGATAAATTTCTCACAAAACATCAGTAATTCCCAACTAGTTCAAGAAAACTATGGATTTATGTCACACTATAGGGCTTGGGCCATTACTCAATCACCTTTTTTTAAGGGTCCACAGAAATTCCCTCACTTTTGATCACATGTCCCAAGAAATTGACTTGATCATCCAAAAGTCACACTTTCTAAACTTGGTGTACAACTTCTCCTTTCTCAATATCACCAAAACAAGTCTTATATGTTCTTCATGTTCATCCTTGCTCTTGTAGTATATGTGAATATCATCAATAAACACTACCACAAAATTATCGAGGTAACGTCTAAAGAGCATATTAATAAAATACATGAAGATTGTAGGGGAATTAGTAAGTCCAAAGGGAATCACCCGAAACTCATAGTGCTCATACCTTGTATGAAAGGTAGTATTCTGAATATCTTCCTTATTCACATTTAACTGATGATATCCAGAACAAAGATCCACCTTTGAAAAGTATTGAGATCCTCTTAAATGATCTAAAAGGTATTTAATCCTTGGAAGAGGAGACTTGTTCTTTATTGTGATCTTGTTGAGTTCGCGATAATCAATACACAACCACATTGTTCCATCCTTCTTCTTCACAAAGAGCACTTGTGCACCCCTAGGTGATGCACTAGGGTGTATGAACCCTTTTTTCAGTTGCTCTTGCAACTGCTTCTTTAACTCCTCCAGTTCAATAGGATCCACCTTATAGGGACTCTTTGAGATTTGAGTAGCTCTGGGTATGAGTTCTATTGAGAACTCTACCTCACAATCTAGGGGAAGTCCGGGTAACTCTTCGGGAAATACATCACTGTATTCCCTCATGATGGGAATTTTTGCAAGGTTGGCACATTCCTTTGACCCAACCATTTTGGAGAGGTATGCCTCTTCATAGTGAATCAACACCCATAGATATGAATGACTTTTTAAAATATATTCATGATCTTCCATGCATTTTTAAAGGAGCATCGTATGGTTCAGAATATGAAGAGATATTTTCTTTTCCCGATAGTTGATATGTTATCTATATAACGAGAGTCAATCCATTCCCATTATAGCGTCAAATTACACCAAGATAAGTATTACAAGATTTTCTCGAAGTTTCTTCCCACATACACCAACAGGAGAAGATTCAAACACTTGGGTTGAAATGAATTCACCACTTGGAGTTTTTATAGATATTTCTACTTCAATGTTTCAAAGCTTTGATTCTATAGTTCTATCAAACTTTCATGATATAAAGGAATGCATAGAACCAGAATCAAATACAACTTTTCCAATATTGAGTGAATAAAAATTTTACCTTGTATGACTCCATTATCTTGCTCCACATCTGTAGTAGTGATGGAATAGTCCTTCCCTTGTTCCTTTGGATTTGGTGGCTTCTAATGCTGATTACCCTCGAGAACTTGAGGTTTAGTACACTAGCTTGTATAGTGCCCTAGCTCCCTACAGTTGTAGCTTTAAACCATGGGTGGTTCTCTCATTTATTCAACTATATTCTCCTTTTTTCATGTCTTTTCGACACTCTTGCGCATGGTGTCCTTATTTCCCACACTTAAATCACTTACCCATCCCTTTGAGGAAGTTACCATGGTGAAACTTCCCACATTTTTTGCATGTCAATCATTGAGTTTTCTTCACACCTTTGTCCTTAGATCCTTTGGATTTAAACTTCATCTTTTGTTTCTTATCACCATAGTCGTGGGACCATTCTCCATAATCCATCTCCACTTTGAGAGCACACTGAACAACTTATTCATAACTCCCAATGTCTCAAATTTCAAGAGCCTTTAGAATGTGAGGTTTTAATCCACCAAAGAATCTATCAATTTTCTATCATTGTTGATAAAAAAACTCGAATCATACCATGCAAGACTTGTGAAATTTTCATCATAGGTTGTGAAATATTCTCCTGTTTTTTTCTTGAGCCTTATGAATTCTCTCTTCATCTTCGTGTGAAGAGTTCTTGGGAAATACTTGTTAAGAAACATTATCTTAAAGTATTCACATTCAATCTCTTCAATTTCCTCCCTTGGCTTGGTGTTCTTAATCAAAGCCCACCATTAACCAGCCTCTCCATCTAGATGATAAACAACTAGGGTCACCTTCTCTGTCTCAGAACAATGGAGCACTGAAAAGATCTTCTCCATAAAGGTGACCCACTATTAAATAACTAGTGGAATGGAAGATCCACTAAACGTCAGTGGTCGTTTCCTCATAAAACATTGGATATCCAGTTTCTCCCCCTTTGGTGAAGGAGGAAACTCTTTATTATTGTGGTTTTTGTTCATAACCTGAGATAGTTGGGAAAGATTCACCATGATATTTCGAACTCCAACTCCCAAATAATTGTTGATGTTATTCCGAAAATCATTTCATTGTCCCTCACATGATTTTTTGGCCTAGTTTCTCCTAGTTCCCACCATTTTCTAAAATAGGAAAGGTTAGAACAAAACAAAAGCCATCAATTCATGAATAACTTATTCATTTGATAAATTTATACTAAAATCAAAACATATGGGATCCCTATATAAATCTGCTTGTATGTGTATTTTTACTTAGTCTCATGATAGAGGTTTTCTCTAGGGTTCACTAATCCTAATTACCAAATTAACTAAACCTTGCCTCTGATACCAACTATAGAGACCCAACCATTTCATACATTACTATTACATCATTTTAATGATAAACAACATAATATTATTACACATAGAGGATCCAAAGGATTAGTGTCTTAGGAAGACTTGGACCATATATAACAATTACAACATCAAGCATAAACATGTATTTAATTCTTTCTTCTCTAGCTTCTTATTGGCACTTGACCTCTCCTTAGTACATGCAGTCACCTGAGGATATACATCAAAAGGGGTGAGCTAAAAGCCTAGTAATACGATATATAAGAACAATATATCAATGGGTTTTTATAACCATAACATAGGTAAAGGATCATGAACATGCGAGGAAGCATTAATAAGAGACTTGAAACGTAGAAATGCATAAAAATGAAACATTATGTCTTAGTGGTTAACTACCACACATACTTGTGAACAAATCTAGAATATTTTTCACACATAATTTCACATTAACTCATGAGATTCATCAATTTACCCAATGCATTGGAGTGCTCTATAATTTTGGGTTCCCCCATTACATTGAAACATTCATATTGCGCTATATAATTTTGGGCACACCTGACCCATCATAACATTATCATTTATCATGCATTCCACAATGAACATATATCAAAAATTAACATAACTAACCCATTAAAAGGAATGGGTTTCTTCTCATAATAACGCATTCATAAACATTGGGTTCCTAAAAGATAGAGGGGATAACATATATGTTACCAGAACTGTCAACCTTGAATGAGAAGTAAAAGGTGTGTTCTTAAAAGAAGAGTTCTTTTGGAAAACATTTTGTTTGACATAAACACTAGTGAAAAACATCTTATCCCAGAAAAGGAAAGAAAATGTTGAAGAAATTATTTTTATGGAGTAACCATATCAAAAAGTTAGTGGAAGAGGGAGAACCCGTAGGATGAAAGTTGGGTTCGAGAATTTCCCCTTACCTTATATCAGAACCCATCCTTCACTTTAATGTCATGTATAACCACATTAGATTAATTAATTAAAAATTATAGAACCTAGTGTACATGAATATGGTTCATTATGGTTTCATTAAGTTTTTTTATATTCCTTTGGATGAGTTATATAGTTTAAAAACATAGTTCGGGAATGTTTGTTTTTATGGTTTTTTTTTCAGTGGTTCACTTGTATTCATAAATTGAAGTTCTGGTAGAAAATGGGTAATCATCCAGAAGTAATATTAAATTTTATTAGTGATATTCTAGTTTTTTTAATAATATTATAATGAATTATATTATATATAATGTGGATGAATCATTTGATATGTTTTTAATGATGATCATTTTGGTTAATTTGGGAGGTTTTCGACCACAACGAACATGTTTTGATTAATAATTTAGTAATATGTACATAAGTTAGTTCCAGAATATTAAATAGGACATAATAAATATAACATATTCTATTTCAACCATAAAAATGGTTTCATGACCAGATCTGAGAGTATAAACAGAGAAAATAATACATGTCTTTCTTGAAGGTGATAGATTAACACCTTACGGACAACATTTTTTTTATAAAATAAAAGGAAGAGGATAAATTGGTTGGATGGTATAATATACCATTAGTATAATAAAATTATATTATATGTATGATAATATAGTTACCATACCATGTGGATGAAGATAAGTGTGGGGAGAATAAAATTAAAGGAAATTTAAAGAGAAATTACCTCTTGAATTCTCTTCTTGAGATCCTCCTTAAGGTACCTAGGATTGGTCTTTTGATGGGACCAGAAGCTCTTGGTAATGGGGGAGGGGCTATGGAAGATTATTGGGAAGAGTTTGGAAAAGTCTTTAATATTGAGAGTTGTGAGGAAATGAGGGTGTTAAAGGTGGTATTTATAGTGGAGGGATATGGGATTTCTCAATATAAAATTCATTAATTTATTATTTCCCCACAAGATAAGGAATATTGAGTCTTCCATAACCAAGAATAGTAATTTTATCAAGTGACCCCGAACCAATTGGGATTCCATTAGAAGAACATCATGAATGAATCTATAATTAGCTTATTTAGCTTATTTTGTAAACTATGGTATTTCAATATTCATCAAAAATTATTTTTTTCTTATTGGACTCCAAATAACTTACTAATTGCAACTGTGTATGTCAGATTTTTAAAATTCCAAACATAGTAGTGAAAAACTTATGTTTTAAGTACACTTAGCACTTATTAGTTCTTTTTTTTTGTCTTTTTATGTGATTCTATGAGATATTTATAAGAATGGAATTTCCATTGAAAAACATTGGTTCGTTACATGAACAAGGTGGATGATGCTCTGACTCAGAAATATCATGCTAGTTTTTATATTATTAGGATTGAAAAAGAACCAAGACTTGTATATTTTCATAGGATGGACCTTCGAATCCTGATAAAAGGGGGGAAATTCTATCTTTCTCATAGGAATATTCAACCATTATCCATGTGAAGACTAAAGATGCACAATAAAAATATATGGAGCTACAAAATAAGGTAAGGAATGTTCTAGAGTTCAACCATAGCCATGATAGAATAATAGATTTAAGACATGAATATGTTTCCCTTAAATACTATAATTAAAGAAAAATATATTGTATGAACCATGAATCCAGTCATTATATATCCATATCGAAGCTATAAATATGTATAGAGTTATCAAATAGAATTTTCGGTGGTACATTATGAAGAGGGATATTGAAGAGTATTTATCTCAATGCTTTGTATGCCAATAATATATGGCTGAACAATATAATTATAAGGAGATAATGTGACCATTACCTATACCATTATATAAATGAACCATGGATTTTTTCATAGGAATCCCAAAAACATCTAAATTCTATGATTCCATTAGGGTTATAGTCGATCACCTTACAAATTCAATGAATTTTATTACGATAGAAGAAAATTTCTAAATTGACCAATATTCCATGATATACATTAGATAATTGGTTGGATTTCATAGATTACCACGCTCAATTGTATATGATTGAGATTTGATATTTACCTCGATATTCAAGATAATTCATGAACAATCATTCAATACATTGCTGAGTTTTAACACAGCATATCATCCTCATATATATAATCATTATAAGAGGATTATTCAAACATTAGATGATATACTAAGAGGTTTTGCAATAGATTTCAATGGTAGTTGGGATGAATACCTTCCTCTGGTAAAATTGTCTTTCAACAATAGAATCAACTCTAGCATTCATATGGATTCCAATAAATCCATCTATGGAATGATGTTTGGAACTCCAACATGTTGGGATGAAGTTTCAGAGCATAAGCTGTTTGGACCAGATATAGGTAAAGAAATAGAATAGAAGGTTAGAACTACATAGTATCGCATCATGGAATCTCAATGTAGACAAAATACTTATAATGACTATCATTGGTTATATCTAGAGTTAAAATATGGTAATAAGGTATTCCTTCGAATATCTCCTTGGAACAGGGTTATGATATTTGAAAAGAATTGGAAACTAAGACCTAAATATATTGATCCCTTTGAGGTTCTTAATCTTATAGGGATGGTAGGTAATTACTTGGTGCTTTTAATAAATATTTATCAGGTTCTTGATTTGTTACATGTATCTCTTTTAAGGAAGTACATACTTTTTTCTTCACGTGTATAGAACTCAGATCTTGTATAACTATAGCATGATCTTTATTATAAGGAACACCCAGTGGAGATTATAGATAAAATAAATAAAGTTCTGTAGAACAATACTACCCACTTATTGAAAGTGTTCTGGTAAAACCATTAGATTTATGAATCTATGTGGGAACCTAAGGGTGTAAATAGGTATAAGTACCCTTATTTTTTCATTAGAGTAATGGAATTTAATGGGTGGAATTCCTTTAATGGGTGGAATGTAATACCATATGATTTTAGTATATATTTTCCTATAAAATGAATTCAATGTGTTTGATATATTACAATATACACAACACCGATATTATGTGAATAACGGTTTATAATAATAAAAAATGAAATATATTTATATATAGTAAATTAAAAATTATAAAATAAATACTTTTATACCCTGAATTATATTAAAACTCTTTTGAACTATTTTTATGAATTATGTATTTTTGTAAGATTTAATAATTTCTTGGAATTATATATATATGTATGTATTTATAGATATTTAATTAAAATAAATTAATAACATCCATAAAATAATTAATTATTTATAAGAAATACTAATCTAATAATTATTTACTAAATAGAAATGTTTGGTTTAAAAACATTTTTTATGTTTTTATTTAAAATATAAATTTATACTATTTAGATTATTGAATTTATTGAAAATAATTATATATACATGCGTTAAAAATTAATAATCATTCATATATTTATTGTAAATTATTTATAAATGAAGATAAAATCATTTGAAGGTAAAATGAGATATCTTTCAGAAAACTAATATTTTTTATACAATGTGTTTCTATTAATAAATTAAATTAATAACCAATTATTAATGAATATAAATAAATTTAAAGATAATATATTAAAACAAATTATCATTCATCTAATGGTGTGTACTAGGAAATTAATGATGATGAAATCATTTTTATTCTTAATGATATATTTTTTTATAAAAATGGGTTTTTTGAATTTTTTCATAGATATTAGAGATAATTTTTCACATTTAGAAATTTAATTTTATAAAATGATTCTCATATTTTAATTCATACTATTAAATTTTTTTAATAAGTTCAATTTTAATTTTAGCCACAAAAATGAGTTTCTTAGGTAAAAGTTTTGCCATTATGGCTAGGTTGAATGTGATAAATGGTTAAACTAAGACATTAAGAAACAAATATCACTAAAAAGTATCTAAATTTTATTATATGATTGTATTTCAACCATAACTTATCCTATCATTCAAATTTATTGTATTTAGTTCCACTTACCTTTGATAAAGACATTTATTTTATTTTATTGTTAATAGTTTTTACAAAGGTACTACTCCTCTCACCTACAAAAGGGCCTCTTTTATCCTCTCTTATCCACACACATTGAGAAATTTATATTGATGAATATCTAACTTAATCTATACCAAACATAATTTCTCTAAACCTAGAGGTAATCGACTCATCAAAATTCCCATTTAATGAGGCTAAAAGGGAATCCTAAATGAGGATATCCAAGGAAGAGGCAATTGTCTTAACTCTATTATTTCAAGTTTAATTATTCTCCCACCTCCTAAATGTCTATTATACCAATTTTTATATAATAAAATCAGTATAATTAATATAAATAAATTTGATTATGATGATGTAACAATAATTATTTACCTCCATTCTATTCATTGTAAAATGAAAACATCGCTCATTTGTTAGTGCAGATGACCACTTTTGTGAGTGATGTATTACATATTTCATTATATCTTCATATATATGGTTATAAAAATTATATTTAATGAATAAATATTATATTTAATACATAATTTTGATTCTATAAATATAAATCCTTATCTACTTTGGTTCACATCTATCCATTTAGAAATGAGAATTTCTATCACGTGTACGTGCAGACAATTGCTTCCATGAATGAAGAATATAATTATTCAAAAATGTATAAATGGATGGTTATAAAATTATATTTATGAAATTAATATAATAATTATTACATGATTAATATTATGGATATAAAGAAACCATCACCATGGTTCAAGGTCTTCAACCGTCAAACCGAAACATGCATGGAAAACAAAATAGTAAATACCAAAATATTGATTTTAATAAAGTAATATTAATAAATGGGTAAGAAAAATTACAATTGAATGGTATCTATAAGGATAAGTATATTTTTTTTAAAAATAGTTTAAAAATATTTCTAAATTTATTATAAAAGTGATAAGTGTTTGGTTGGCCAAGTAGAAGTTCAAGATAAGGGTTTATGTACCAATCTCACTTTTGATCCAGATTATTTTTGTTTAAATTTCTTTAATGTAAATTTTATGATATTTATATCTTATAACCTAATATATTTTATTATTTTATCAGGGATTAAATTTAATCTTATCATTTCATTCCCCTTTGGTTCAATAATTAGCTAAATATAAATCTTATGGTAGAAATCGGCCTTATCGCTTCTTTTTTCTAGGGAATTTTTTTGTTCTATATCCCTATTCCTTATATTATTTCAATAATTTTCTTCTCTATACTTTAATTATTCATTACACTAATTTTAACCCACATTTTATTTTTTTCCATGTTTTTTATGGAACATTTTCTAGAAAAAATATACGGGTCACTTTTTATGTTTTCTTTGTAGAAGTGTGAAAATATTTTTTAAAAATTTACCTTTTGACTATCTTATTCTATCATCATGAACATTATTTAATATTAAGATTCAATTCCTAGTTTTCATTATTTTTAAAATAAAATTTTATTTCTATTGTCCTGTGAATTTTTCATTTTTAATGGTTACCAAAAGGAAATGATATTTCTTCTTGTTTTTTTAAATGATGTTTATAATGTATTTATAAATATATTTTTTATATATAAAAACATCCTTTAATAATATTTACAATTAACTGTAGATATAAAATAATCATATCACCCAACTTATTTATTTTGATGTCTTATAATAATGATTTGAAGAAATTTTCATGACATCAGTTTCTTTCTATGGGGTAATTAAGATATAATGGAATAATGAATTTTATTATGTTCTTATGGAATAAATATTCATGATTTTTATTATATGATGGTTGGACCCATAATTATATCACCCTCCTATACATTGATTAAATTTATATAACATCAGATGAACTGAAATTTGATGTTAACTCAACCACTTAAGTTATTATTTCCATTAAGTGATTAGTGGTACCTAGATTATATATTCCTCCAATTCATTGGGTAATGCCTTATTTCTTATGAGATTCAATGATAAGGATTGGGGAGAAAACCCAATCCATTAAGGGACTTGGTTGACAATTTAATGATGTTCCTATTAGTGATACTTCAAAAGGGTGAGTATTTTTTATTTCTATGTAATTTTCATAGTGTGATTAAATATTCTTATGTTTATGTTATCCTGACAAGGCTCAAGGTTGAGTATTGATGTCTCTACACTCATATAAATCATATTTTTTTGTATGCCAAAGTATTTTTCGATGACTCGTGATTTATGATATATGGATAATTGGGTATTATTATTGTATGTTGTGGTCATTTTAACATACCTTTATGAGAATCTTATTCTCATATATGATATTTTATTATTATCTCCCATTTTTACCCTTATGGGGAAACTGAGATGACCCTTTTTTATGTTTTTATTTACATATGTTATGGAGAAGAGTATTAAGTATTATTTTTCTAGAAGGTCCCTATGTGTGATGAATTATAGTCGAAGATGTTGAATATTTTTCATGAATAAGATGATTATGTATCAAGTCTCCAAATATACTAAACATCTATGATCCTTAGGTGACAGTTTTTATGTGATGTATTATGTTTTCATGTAAAATGATGGATTATATATGTATGTTAAATATGGATTTCCTCATATGAAAAATTATTACCGTAATAATAAATCTAGTAATATCACAAGGATTCCCTCTAATGTAATTTATAATGTGAAGAGAACATACACTGAAAGACAAAACTATTAAGATGGAAAAAAATTTAATGGTTTATATGAAAATAATAATGAAGAAATAAAGTATAGTGCATCTAGAACCTAAATCAGTTCACTATTAGAAACCAACCAGAAAATAATGTAAATAATCATGGAGGAATAAGAAATAAGCTTATCCTCTTGTAAAGGAGCTAAAAGATAATGAAATTAAGGATCCACCAAGGGTAAAAATGGCCAATGTGGTAATAATGTATATCAACAAGGACAGACCAATATCATGGCTAAGTGGTCCTTTAAAACCCACCAAAATTAAAGAGAGAAAGTGGTGTTCTAGTCATGTACTGGATAGAAAATGTTTTTAATAGATAAGAGGAAATTTTTGAAGAATAATATGACTCTAAAAGATTCTCGTATGAGACAAGAATCACAACATAAGGTATGATTTGTTAAAGCAATTGATTCTTTTAGTAATAATTAAGTATGAAAGAAAATTAGAAAAAGAAAAGACTATGAGTTGGATTATGAAGAAAATAACAAGACTAAGGAATGAAAATGCGGTCTAAATCAATCATTCAAAATAGGTATTCACAATTGGAATCACTCAAAATAAATCCACTTTAAATGCATTAAATAAAATTACATTAGATATTGATGAAGATGAAGATATGGTTATTGAAATTATAGAATTCATTTTGTTGAATATGAAAAGAGGAAAATTTAATGTTAAAGGCAAAGGGTTGGTTCACCAAGACTGGTCATCTTCCTCAACTTGAGGAAGATGAATTACACATATCCCCTTAAAATAAATGTTTTATAAATAATATTTTAAAAGGTTCAGTATTTAAGGGGAGATATGATATATGTGGTAACTTTTATATCAAATTAACATGTATTTAAGCTGATGGGGGATATGAATTATTAAGGAAGATGCATACAATAAAAATACCCAAAGTATTTTAGGAATAATTTGAAAAAAATATTGAAATTTCTTATAGTGCTAAAGTTATCATGTTTCAAATTACATGAAAAAAGGTCCAAAATAGTGGAGGAAATTTGTAAAATACATATTTGAAATAACAAGATATATTAGGTTGAATATTCTGTATAACAAGTGACATCAGGAAATGAAGTTCGTGGATTCATAACACTAATGAAGAGGAGTGATTGGAAGTAGTTTCATGATATAATTATATTTTTATTTATTTATGTTCTAAAAAAATTTATCAGATTCTTATATTTACATAATGTCAAAATCAATAGTCTGAGAAATGTCATTCCCAATAATTGGTATCCACATAAGGAAAAATATCTCTATAATAGGTGTCAAGTTCTAATAAAGTAACTTATGAAGAGTTATGATGAACTTTTAAAGGCTTGTAAGACTAATATATGAATGGATATTCCTATAAGTTTTTGAGCCTCATGTAGTATAACTAATTTTTTTTAATAAGTGGAATCAATGGATTCTTCATGGGGTATTTTTCACACTATTTTTCTCACCAATTTATTTTAAAAAAAATTTGGTATGAGTGTGGTAGAGATAAAATATATTTTTATAAAAATGAATTTGATGTTTTAAAGGATTAATTACTATCAATGAGTGGAATGAAAATACATATGGTGGTTAATATAAACTCTTATTTCATACACCAATATGTGGCCTAGTAGGTTTAGAGGATTTATTGATGCCCAAATTATAAGTGATAATTTCACTCACTAGATGTCTTTGATTTAATATAGTTATAAATTATTTTGGTTTGAAGGAATGATCTAGAATTGGATAGTATAACTAGAATTTTATAATAGTTGTAAATATATAAATTGATTAATCAATAAGTTGTTGAATTCCAAAGAGGGATTTTTTTTCAAAAGGATAGATTTAAAAAACATACCCACAATGGTGGATCAAAATCCTATGAGGATAACCTATTATATTTTCAATGGGGGGTGAATAATCCATTATAATAAAATTATTTCCAAATGGGGATCCAAATCTAATGTGAATTCCATTTTTCTATTCTTCTAGGGGTGTGAACTTGGATAGAATTTAAATATCTTCTCACAAAATCAAACACTGTATAGGGCATGGTGTTTTCAAAAAAATTATTAAAGTGTACCTTTGTATTTAATATACAAGAAGGGGGAGACATGTTGAATATAATGAGGTTTTATATTAAATTAAATATAAAGGGTGTTATTACACAAAAAGGTTTTGTATTGAAGTTGTTAAAAAATTAGGGAATTTTAGAGAACGGTGATGCTTGGAATATTTTTTAAAAATGAAGATCATTTATCATATTTATTGGATAAATAAAATGAGAGGAAGTGGTAGGCCATGCCATGGTTAGTGAAGGAACTCTTGAAAAATCCTAAAAGGTTATGAGAAGTCTAGAAAAGTGTTGGAGGGGTATTTGAAAAAGGAAGTTGTGTAACACACCATTGGTAGTGTAAAACTTCAAAAAAATAGAGGCCATTTTATGGAGATATGTGTTCTTCCCTAGGAATTATCCCTAGCCAAAGTTATATAGATGAAAATTGAAATAGGAATCTTGAGGTGGACACTAATGAAGAAGGTTTGAAAATGGAGAATACCACATTCTTTCACTTGGAATGGTGGTTAGGTATATTCCCTTGGCAAAACAATGAGTACCGATGTGGGTGTAGATCTTTTATTGCGGAGTGAATTACATTGATAATTAATAAATAATGTTCAGTTGGGGATTACCATGGATGGAGCTAGGCATTTTGGTCTTCGGTGTATACTTCTGAAAAACAAGATGAAATCTAGGGGTATTTTAGTTCTCTATGGTGGGCACACAAACAGTTAAATTAAAAAGAATACAGGAGGAATCATTATTCCATAGTTCTATGATTAAGGGAATTTTAATGAGTTTATTATACATTATTAAATATATATGAACCTTCTAAGTAATAGGTCAAGATCTATAGTACTATTATAGTTATTTAAAAAAGTGTTCACTTAGAAAAAAAATTGATACCCTAATCCCCCCCTACTCTCAAGGTATCTCTCACCTAAGACATTGTGGAACTAACAGATTATCTCCAACTATTATATATATATATATAATTATTTAATAATTGATCTATCCTTGGATACTAATATTTTTTTCTGGTTTCAATCTTTTAATATTATTCTAAAATCCATAATCATTTTTCTCATCTTTATTAACGAAAAATCCATCTGGTTTTTCAATGTATACTTCCTCTTCATCAATCCATTAAGAAATTATAATTTTTTATTTATTTAAGATATCTTCAATTATTATTAATGAAAATTAAAATGAATAATATATAATATACATCCTTTAATAAGTGAATCCATCTCATCGACATTAATTCCTTAAATTTGGGAGTATCCTTTGTACACAAGTCATACCATTATTCAATTCACATTTAAATATTTATTTAATTTAGTATGAAAAAAAAATCTATGATAAAACTTTTATCCATTAACCTTGGGACATTCTATCATGTTTGATTTTTCTTGATTTTATTGATTTTCTCATTCATAGTTTTAGAAACAAATCATATAGAGAATATTATCTATAATTCAACTAATCTAAAAGAGATAATAGTGCTTTATAGTATTAATTCTTCACCCTTCAAGTTTGGATAAGTGCATATTTTTCTGTTATAATGTTATTTTTATCAGTCTTATCTCTCTGTTTTGAATTTATATGAGTTGATGAACTAAAATCATCATAATCCCAATTAATGTTCGCCTCTAGACCACCAATATTCACTACTACCTCATATAGTTCCCATCCCTTTATCATATTCTTTACGAATTTCATCACTTATTTGACTTATATATCATTTTTCATTAATGTAATTAGTATCATGGATTTCAAATATCTTCCAAATCCATTTATTAAAATATTTATCGGCTTTGATTTTGGATGATTAATAAATTAGAATTCCTTTATAACATCTCTATTCAAACTTATTATGAAATTTTTATTTAATCAAGATAAATCATTTTCTCACAAAAACATTAATGAAATTTAGTATTGGGTTATTTTCATGTCGAATATCTTATGGGATCTTCAGTTCGCTGTGAAAAATCAAGGCTATATTTTGAGATATAAACAACGTGATTAAATCTTCCTTAAAAAACTTCAATGAATGAAATTTCTTAATAGACATCGTTTGTTTGTGATTATTAGGTTTTTAATCCCCCTAAATATATTTTTAGAGGATATATCACCATTGAAACTCATTGTATTATCTTTTTCTTCTCAAGATATTGTTTCACTTGGCTGTTTGTAAATTGCATCTTACTTTTGGTTCTAACTTTGAAAATTTTCTATCCAACCATATTTTCAGCCAACCTCGAATATTGTTTAATGAAATCAATTACCTAATTTTTATTTTTGGTCATATATATCCATTCCATACATATATAATCATTGATAAAAATGATATAGTTTATTTCCTATCAGTGTAATTTGGAGTAACTATCTCACAATTATCTACATGCACTAATTCAAGGAACTTATTTGACTTCAATGTTTACATATTTTAAGACTGTTAAAAAAACATCCATATTTGAATGATCTATATGCATGTTATTGATCTCAATTCAATATAATAATATATAAAGTAACACAATTCTTCATAAACAAATATATTAAAAATTGGATCATGTGACCAATATTCTTGTTTAATATCATATTTTTATCTATATTCGAAAGAAATCACACATCATGTTCTCTACTCATGTGGTAGAAACATTGATTAATTTATTTTACTCTTATGAAAATTTCACTATTTTTCACTTTTCCCAAAAATATATTCCTATTGAGATTGGTTTAATATAACAATTTACATAGTTGACATATACTGAGTACATTAAAACTTAATAATTTCATCACCAAAATACTCCTTTTTTCACATATATTTCCCACTAATTTTGGTATTCCATGGTTTAATTAATTTCAATTATTCATAATTTCAAAATAATAAAACACCCTATTATTCATAATTAATATTATTTAATATATTTTAATTTTCATTCATGTGATAAGTGGATTTCTTATCAAGAATCCTAATGTTGTATTGATCACTTAACTGAGATTTCTACCATAACTATCCATACTTTTGGTCTAGAAATCAATCATAATTTATTATGAATATTCTCTTCTAGATTGGTGGGTTATCCTTTATATTATAAATTTAAAAATCAATTTTCTATTTTAAATATTCTTGGTGTATTTTTAAGCTAGTGATTTGTAAAATTATTCTCCCTTATGAGAATTCTTCTTTTCCTCCTTGACAACCAGTGAATCACCTTATGTCCATGTATTTAAAACTATAAAATTTTCCATTGAAATAAAAAAAAGATCAATGAAACTTTATTTTCATTTTTACTCTTAGACTTTCAGTTTCTTCTTTATTATTACCCCAAATTCGGAGAGTTCCCAATCATCCCACAAAAAACGCCTAATTGTTTTTGTAAACCTATGATTATCCTTATATGGAACTATAGAATTTTTTATCTCACCCAATACCATATTACTTCATAGATTATATTATTTCCTATTAAATATAAATTTTTATTATTTTTAGCATCAAATCAAAAGCCATATTCCCCTTTAATGTCTTGTCATTATTGTTATTGTAATTCATCAGGTTTCCTTAGTGGTTCTCCAAACCTCTCTTGGTAATTATCATATAAAACTATTGATACATTTAACACTTTTACAAATCTAATACTAGGTGTCATAACAATTTTTAAATCATTAAGAATTATTCTCATGTCAACAAATTCACCTTCAAGATCACAAATCCTCTTTCACTTTTTTTTATTACAGTACACATATGATCAATAATTCCAAATTTCTATTCCACATTAAGATATAAATAAAAAATTATTTCCATATTTTTCATCCTTTTAAATTTAATATTTTCCAACTCCACCTTCAAAATACCTTACTTTTAGGATTTCTACTATATGTATAGATTTGGGTCTTGTTCTATTGATTGTTTCCCTTTTGTAGTTTTTTCTATACATTAATATCTTTTAGTGTAGACAATATCTCTACCATGATATTAATAACTTCAAAAATTTATATTTTTCTTCATCACTTTCCTTATTTCTTTGTGAATCATCAACAAAAACCATAATAACTTCTTATTTTAAGTCATTACAGTTATCAATTTCCACAACTTCTTATTATTCCACACCACTATCCTCTTGAAATAGAAAATTCATTTTATTAGAGAAATTAAAATTTTCTTTTAATTTTATTTTATACATTTTGATATTTTTTTATAGTTTCAATGGAATCATTATTCTCATCAATATGATACTTCTTTAAAAGTTTTGTTGCATGAAATATACCATTTCTTTATTATTATAAATTAAGTATAATATTACCCTTAAATTTTTCATTTCATATTTTGATATTATTTGAAAATAATAAAATACCATTATGAAACTCTTATTTAAAGTAGTTCAATATTGTAAGTTGTTTAATGGACTTGAATGTTATTTTTTTTCAATGTATTCTTCACTATTGGATATTTATCGTTCATCCTTGCATCATTTGGAATAATAATTCAACGAAATTAATTTAATATAATCTCTTAGGGTAAAATTCCAATATCATTGAGGATTTTAGATTAAATTGAGGTGGTAGTATTCTCATGTTGTAATTTATAATCTTTATAGTTTTTAATATCTCTTCTATGTTCTCATAGGTCATACACAATTATATTCATTTGATTAAAGAAATATTGATAGATACTATTAGGTGCATCCCCAAATATATATACTTGTTATATAAAACATGAATTATGTATTTTTTTTCATTTTAATCACCTTCATATGTATTCAAAAGATTTATGCATATAGAATTTTAGGATTTACACTATAATGACTTCATATACATAAAATTGGACGTTACTTCTTCTAAAGAAACATTCCTTTGACATTAATATCTAGAACCTTAGGATAATTAACTATGAGGTCTCAACATTCCATACGAAATAAAATCCAACACATCACAATTATGTATACATCTATACTAAGGGATCAAAAGAAATGTTCAATCTGATTCCTCTATATTTGAAAATTTTGTTCATCAAAGATCAAAATAGATTTTTAATTTACCATCACTACAATAATGAGTAAATATAGATAAAAGACATGAAAAATAATTGTTATCATTGATTATTTAGTTACACATTCTTTACATTCATGATAATTACATCATTTTTAAGACACACATACAAGATAATATAACTCCCAAAATCAATAGGTATAGTGTTAGGGAAACATTTGGCTCACACGACATAAATGTACTTAAAATATTAAACTATATTTAAATACATCTACATAGTCATTTTATAAGGATTAATAATCTTTTTGTTACATGTGATAACCTGGGGACATTCCTCAAATAAAAGGTGAGCTAGAAGCCTAGTATGAGTTGAAATAATAGGGGAAAATGAGACATGAATTAATATGATTACATGGGTGATAATAATAATTATCATAAAATTATAAGAATAATTTCATAATCATAAGCGTATGGAAAGAATTTTAAGGGTATATATGATTTTTAACATTAATAATAATGAAACATTAAAATAGAATTAAACACTTATGCCCAATACATCATAACATTATGGGAAAAGCACAGTGCATCATTTTTATTCACAACATTGTAAAACAATATCATTATATCATGTCAAAATATAAATATATCATGTTATATAACACATTATTTAATTAATTGTAGGAATATATAATTTATAACAATCCCATCACATCATAATATGCTCGTAATCATGCATTCCCCAAAGAAAGGAAACATGTATTAATCATAAATATGAAATAGATTTATGAGAAATGAATGAGTTTAATAATGATATGGTAACTAATATATCAATTAATAAACCAGGATATCCCCAAAATTAGAATTGAAAATTTATTCTTTACATTCAATGACAGAAAAATATATAATATCATATTTCATATAGAGGAGTGGAGTAAACCTAAAAATAACCAATGAGATATTTTGAGAAACATTCATTATCAAAAAAACATGAAGGTATATAATAATTCATCGCAATGAAATAAAGAAATTAATTTACCCATGATAATAAATTTTAAAGTTAAATAGAATTATGAGGAATTTTAAATGAAGAATAATAAAAATATAGATAAATATAGAGTACACCTAAAAGAAAAGAGAAGAGTTGGGCATATCCTTACCTTAGGTCTCATTTTATTGCATCACATTTTCACATCAAATATAATTAACTTATGATTATTATAAAATAATCTTAATGTATATTATATTCATTTACATTATTATTGATCAATTTTAGTCAATGGGATTCAGTTCGTAACATTATTTTAAAGATAAAATGATTTGATGATATGGTTTTTTGGATTATCCCATTTTTTATTTAATTTTATAGTTTTGATTCATTTTTATTTAAAAATTACTAAAATTACCAAAAAAAGGTTCATGAAATTATAAATTTATTAATCTGAAATAATTAATTCTAACTAATTGTGAAAGTTGTCATAAGTAAAGAATTGATAATACCCTCGTAAGTGGGTAAACTGACCATTAATATGACTTTTTAAAAGAGCGGGGAGAGATAATACCTATACATTATAAATATATTATAATGACTATATAGTATCATAACATCAATTATATCACTAATCATCTATAAAGTTAGTTATAAATAAATATTTTACAATATCCAAATAGTTGGTAAACCAACCATTAACAGGACTTCGTCAAAATAGGAAGAGAGATAAAAGAAATATTTTAAACAGTGTATGGAAATTCAATAGAAGCTTAATAACATTTATTTTATTTTTATATACTCATTAATTAATTTAGGGAAGTTTTTAATAGAATTTAATAATAATGGAAGATTAAATTAAGGAAAAATTGAAATGAGAATTAGATAAAAGTTACCTTATTTTTTGATTTTTCTATGAGACATTAATGTATTGGAGGTTTAGAAATAGAAGATGAATATATATATCTGGGGATCCAATATATATTAGTAAAATATAATTAAGTTGGTATTTTGAAATGATAAGTGTTTAGGAAATAATTTTCAATGGGGGTGAGAGGAGGTATTTATACTTGAAGGAGAGGGGTGCTTTACATTAAAATAATGAATTAAATGTTATTTAAATTGAGAGATATGTAATTATTCTCTTTATAGAGAATAAAAATATTAGTTGATTAAAAATATAAGTTTTTATGACTTCAAAAAAATTTAAACACTCAATTTATTAGTTTATAAAAAAGAAATGAAGAATAAATAAATAATAGTTTTTAATGATATACTTTCTATTTTTATAATTTAGTAATTACATTTTTTGAATGTAAATTAATTTCAACTTTAAAATGAATAATTATCTTATTAAACCTATTTTGGTCAGGGAAAAAAATTTCTCAATTTCTTAGGTCATTATTACATCAATATTATGTTATAAAACATGTTGTATTTGAAAAGCTATATTTTTTCAATTCACATAAAAATAAATTTTTTTAGAATAAAACCCAAAAATAATTTTTATAAAGTTTAAACATTATAATGAAAAAAAATATTATATTAAAATAATTTTACTAAAATAATTTTTAAACATAATTAATTTTAATATTTTAATATTAACATTTAAATTAAGGTTTTTTTAAATTTGTTAAAATACAATTTATTAAAATATAAATTATACTCTCTATGAGTTTTCTAATTTTAATATTTAGTTTATATTGTTTCATTATTTATATTTACTTATTTTGAGAATTTAAAAATATTATTTTCAAGATATTTTACTATTTTAATGGTCATGATATCCTTTTAATGGCTCAGTTACTATTCCAATAATCATATTATTGTTTTGATAGTCATGTTTAATATTCTAGTAGTCATATTGGATATATAATTCTTAAAAATAAAGATTATTTCTTTTATTTATAATTCAATTAGTTTTCTCTGAAATTTCCTTAAAACCTTTACAAAATTTAAATTGTATTTTTAATATTCTAATTTATATTTATAGTGTCATTTTTGGGTGTGATATTTCTTAGTAACCATGAAAATAGGGATTTTAGAATTTTACTTATGTTGTTTATTTGTTTTTATTATCCTATTATAATTTTTTTAATTATATGTGGAATATTTATTACCCATATGTAATACTCTTAATTGATTAAATAAATTAATTTTTGAATTTTATTATGTGGTGAATGTGTTTTATATGATACTAAATATGAAACACATGATTTAAGGAAGAAAATTTCATATATAAGTGTCTAGGTCATTACAGACCCCCCACTTTATAAATTACAACCCTGAAATTTCAACTCATATTCTCATTGGAGAATAGATTTGGGTAATTGTTTTATTAAAACCCTATATTTCCATGTTTCCTCTTCATACTTATGGTTTCACCAAAGTAATTTGAAAATATAAGTTATCTTTTTTTATATGAAACTTTGCCACTATTATCTATGATCTTCAGTAGATACTCCACATAGTATTTTCCATGATCTAGTTTCACCACTTATGGATTTAGTACATATGAGGTACCATGTATGTACTTATTCAAGAGATATATTTAGAACACATTGTGAACTTAATCTTGGTTTCATGAAACTTCTAGTAAATAGGCCAAAAACCCTATTCGATCAAGGTTCGCAAAGGAACAATTTTTTGAAGGTTGAGCATTCAATTCCTTCCAAAACACTTAACTCCCTTTGAGTAAGATATTTAAAAGAACACTTTGTCTCTAAAAACAATATCAAATAACCTTTTAAAATTTATAATCTATATTTTTTACCAAATTTTTGTATCTTTAATGATTTTTTGAATTGATTGAACCTTCTCTATCAGTTCTTACACATGTTTAACTCCGATCATCTTTTTTCACTAATTTCATCCCATTATTTTGGAGTTCATATTATCTTTCCATATAGAGAATCATATGGTGCAATATATTTAACATCTCATATTTAAATTGAATATTTTTATCCTAAGTTGAATATATAAATATCAAATTCATTCATTTGTTTTTGTTTTGAATAATTTTAATCCAAAAAATTCTATTCATAATTTTGACATATGTTTTTCCCTTATATATTTTTGAAGTATAATAAAATTTTATTTATTCATATTTTTTATCAAAAAGAGAAACACATAGGTTGGGAGACAACCCATCACATTTGGAGAGGCCATAAAGCTCAAACCCATAACCAAATGATGACAAGGGATCAACACCAACCCCAAGCCTACATATTTTCCTACCTCTATCTTACATCATTTTTATATAATTATATTAATATTTATTTTAGTATATTCAAAATTATTTTTACATATATATTTTTCTTTGATAACTAAAGTAATTTTATTAAAATTTTATTTTCAAATAATAATGGTAATTTTTACATTTTAATTTAGGGGTTAATATAGTATCATATATGTTTTCATACACACAAAGTCTTAACATATTAAAATTAAATTCATATAACGTTTTATGTAAAACATATGACAAATGGTTCAATATCATTCAATACATATATAGTACTTTATCATGAATGTTTAATTTACATTATATTTTACTTAATTTTTAAATGGTTTCTACCATATTTTTTGTGCATGTTTCATTACACTAAAAATAACTTTTTACCTCATAAATTTGAATGTTTTGGGAATAGTATAAGTGCCTTGGTGGGTGATATACCCAGAAGGTTTTGTTGATTTGGTGGAGCATACACAATATTGTACATGATGTGAATTCCATGACCAACAAAATTGTTCCATTTAATATTAACATAGAAAAACCCAAAGAGGATATTTTCATGTTAAATTTATAATTAATATTTTTATTTTTGGAATAAAATTTTTCCTCATCTTATGATTTTTATCTGATGTAGATATTGATCATTCAAAATACCCTGATTCATGATACCATTATTTCTCTATAAAGATCCAAGAGTAGAATCCCTCTAGTGTTAATTAACATGTTCTCCTTTGATCTCCAAGCCATGTCAATTGATTTCTAGGTGTTACCATGGAGAATAAATTTTCTTTCATCGTTTATGTTGATCTCTAAGAGTTTCTTCAAGAATGAAGGAATCTATCAATAACTTATTATTCTTGAGAGGAAAATAGGTTGAGGTATGGTGACAAATTTAGGTTGTATGAAATGATTCTCAAATCTCGATTAAGCCTTGACAATAGACATAAACATCTATATATAAATCTATAGTTTAGGTTAAAATATTATTCAATTGTTTAACAGACCCTAAATAATTTAATAATAATTATTAAACCCCGTTCCATATAATAATAATAATAATATCATTTTATGGAATGTTTTATCATTCATAGTGATGAATATTATTTACCAGCTTGGAAATAAATATTCATCACTCGATACGATCATGGTCTGCTCCAACTCCTCAATATTTACTAAATACCCGTATAAATATTTAATTAGATACTTTATTCATTAATAAATAAAATGAATATTTTATTCGCAATATAGTGAATAAATATTTGTTAAATATTCATGTAATAAAACAAATTATTTGTTAATTAATAAATAAATAATTATTACCTTGTGAATATTAGCGATCAATAAAACATGAATAAAATTATTCCAAGGTCTTAAGAATGATATTTATTACAATAATTAAATTCCAATATAATTTAATAAATATGAATGCAAAAACTTAATGTGTGACCCTCTAGGATTATTTCACATTGTCAATAAGAAATCTTTCATTAAGTATAATATTACTTTCTAGTAATGGGTCAGGGAACCCCAAAAAAGAAATTAATGTCACAACATCGACAGCCACATACGAATTATAACTTTGTATTATAATATCTATGTCCAAAATCTCATCAACTAGGTTTCACATCTATGTCATCAACCTATGTGCTTGATATGTCATTCATTGGTAATCTGAAATAAACATGTCATTACACCATGGACATAGAATTTATTGTGATGGTTTTACTCTAACCAAAGGCTTTAGATATCAACTTCTATAAAGATGGAAGGGACATATTCTTCCTTGAAATTTGTGACTCGCCCTATATACACTACTTCCCGAAAACATATGTCATCACAATTATGGTTATTAAATATTACTATGTGACTCGTGATATGCATCAATGATAATCATAATTTCTGAATACCATTAAACATTCTTGTAGATAGGAATATCTGATGACACCAAAACATGAAAAAATCATACCAGTGGGTCTGTTCTCATAATATCTCGTCTTAGAGATTACTAAGTGTCAAATTCAAGAGAAAAAGTCTCAACAACTTATGAGTACTCACACCTAATATTATACATACTATTTTCCTTATCATATTATGTTATTCAATCATAAAACTATATATATGAATATTATCATGGAAATTTGAGGTTCTCATCATAGGAAAAACTATTATGACCTTATTAATGTGACATACACTCTATAAAATTGTAACATTAAAGTCATGAAGAACAATAATAAATATATAATAAAAAGTTTATGTTTTAATATACATTTAATCAATATACAATCATTTTTTTCTAGAACACAAAATCCAAAAAACTCCAACTTGTACTAGAGCCAACAACCAATGACCTCTAGTCTACTAGACCTCACATAATGATCTTGTTTTTTTCTAATTTAATGATTTAGTCAAGGGGTCCACCACATTATATTCTATGGATATTATTCTCATTAAAATTTCGAATATATGAGAAAAATACCTAAAGATATGATACATTGGAATTATATTCTTCATCCCTTGATGTGGCCTTGCCTCCTTGGGGAGATCTATTGATGCAGTATTATCACAATAGAGTGTGATATGATCTTTACTATTATATACCAAATAAATATCTTGAACAATGTTTTATATCCATAATACTTCTTTAGATTCCTCAAAATCCATAATATACTCACACTCCATAGTAGAATCTACAACCACAGAATTCTTTGAGCTCTTCTGGGTCACAACACCTCTATCCAGAGAGAATATTTATCTTATCTGCAATTTCAGATATTGATCTACTTAGAAACTATAATTTTAATATCTTATTATAACTAGTTCCTCGTATCCTTCATAGACCCAGAACATATTCACAAAAACCAATTTTTTTTAATATTTTATTGATTATAAATGAAAAAAATTCCTCACATTGTGTTAAATATGTTTATTTTTAATATATTTGGGATTAGATCATTCATTTAAAAATTTGTTGAAAATTCCAGTCTAAACATTTACAAATTCACTGTAGTATTTCAAATAGAAACAATTTTATTTGAATTATTTAAACATTAAATTTGGTAAATATTTTCTTGAATTAATGGTCTACAGCTTTCATTCAGGACAAAAAAGTTAAATCATGCATTTTATTGGACTTAGTGGGACATGAAGTCAAAGTTTGGCTGGAATCACCATATTGGAAATCAGTTATATATTTGGGCCATAAAATCTACATTCACACTTGTATTGGGCCCAAATTTTGAGATAATCTAGAGAAAACATTTTATCACAAATAATCCTTCAATTAGGATAGCTAGTTTACACGTTTTGAAGTTCAAACAGGTGGTGCAACTAGGAATAAAATATTTGACCAAGTTTCCCCATTCACACTTAAAACTACTTGAAAAGTAGCCCCCCCCCCCCCCCCCCCACTATATAAATTGGTGATTTTCTCATTTTTTTGGTTTGGAAGTGAATTGGGATATTGAACACAGAAGAGAATTGGTTACACTCCATTAATTCAGGCATTTCAGGAGGGATAGCTCTTTAATCTTTGATCTTATCATCGAAGCCTTCTTCTTCTTCTTCACTTTGTAATATTCTTGTGATTTCAATAAACTCTTAGTTTCTCTTCAATTTATTCTATTATTTTTAATTTTATTCTTCTCTTAATCTTCCTATTTGGTCTATAATTCAATTGTATAAACAATATTAGGTTATACCCTTTCTAAAACCTTGTGAATGAAAAACGTTTCTATGATGACTACACCGTCGATGAAAGAGTAGTTATATTTAGTAATCGATCTACCTATTACCTTATTAATTCATTTATTTTGAATAAATGATACACTATAATACACATAAAATGATATATAAATTTATTTTTTAATTTAATTAAAACTAATCAAACAATTGAAATATCATGAAAAAACACGCGTGGTCGAGTAATCTTTGAATTTGGAGAGCGCAACCTTAACCGATGAAACAAAAGTGCATGGGATAAATTTTTAGAGTTCAAATATAATCCATAAACACAATTAATACTCATTTTCCAGAATTTATATATTCTATAATTTACCAATGACCATAATCTAGACTTAGAATGTTAATCAAAAATGGTGCTACGATTTCATTTTTCAAAGCTAGACTCAGGTTTAATTCCTTTCATCTTTGTGGTTATGTTAACTCCCTTAGGGTTCGACGGTCAAAAAATTAGGGTATCATAATAAAGTGGATATTAATTTAAATGAGAATGATTAATAAATAAGTGGAGAGTTAGAGTTAGATCAATTGAAACTTTTAAAATATTTTCTAAAAAATATCTTCTCGTTGTGTTTTATTAATCAAATTTTATTTCAAAAACAAAAAACAAAAAAAATACAATTTTATACTAGCATAATTCTTCTTATTATTTTATAAACATTCAACAACACCCTCTCCCCCCTCATCCTTATATGTTTTTTATTTTATTTTCAAAGTACCCAAAATATGTTGTTTAAAATTACATCCTCATTTGAGAGATAACCTTGGTCAGCCACTCGGCAACACCTAAATAACCTGAAAATGAGTATCATTTGAGAGAACCCACGAAAGTGCCTTTAAAATTTGTTTTTTTTTTCAGGGAGGAAAGTATGTTTTTCATCCAATTAGAGGTATTACTATTATTTTTTATTTTTTCATTTTCTTTTCATCTTTCTATATTCTTTCCAATTTCTCAAGTTTTATTTGTTTCTCTCTCTTATTTTCTTTTTATCAGACCATCAACCCAAATATATTATCTTTTTATTATGGTTCACTTTTAATAGTTTAATTTTTATTTGATTTATGACACAAACTAATCCCAAGGATCTCTTATATCATGACCTTGAGATTAAACACATCCTTCGAGCTCAAATGAGATAGTATGAGTCTACAGTATGTTTCAACATTCATCCAGTTAGAGAATTCTTCCATAATGGTTAAATTGAATCAATTATAATTCATACATAAAACATGAACCAATGCCTGAAAACAATAATATTGAACTTAATAGAATCATTCTATTATTGGTTTCACTAGATATTAACTATCAAAAAATTTTATTTTCATTCCCAAATCTCAAATTAGACATCAAACAAAAAATCAGATTTAATTCACCTGCTTTCAAAAATTTAATGGCCTCGCTGGTCAGGATACCAATAAACATTTAAAAGAATTAAATGTGGTTTTCTCAACACTTAAACTAAGAAATGTCTCTGAATATCAACTAAAACTAAGGGCATTACCATTTTCACTTGATGGAGCTGTAAAGGATTGGATGTATTATTTACAACCTAAAGATGTAACATGTTGGAATGATTTGAAAAGTTTTTTCTTGTAGATATTTTTTCGAATTTCAATGAACACATCCATTTGTAAGGAGATCTCAAAGATAAATAAATCACATTGGGAGACGATGTATGAGTACTGGGAGTGATTCATTAAGTTGTGGGAAAGCATTCCACCTCACCAAATTAGAGAGAAACTCCACATCTAGTACTTCTATGAAGGAATCACACCTATTTATAGGATCATGGTGAATTCTGTAGTTGGAGGAGCATTGGTGGACAAAACACCAGTAGTCTTATGTGTATTGATTGACAAGATGGCACAAAACTACTAAATATTTGGTGATCAAGGTACACCACATGTTAGAGAAGTACACCATGTATGTTCATCTTCTCTTTAAAGTCATTTAATTGATATTGAGTTGGAATAATTGACCAATATGGTGAGACGTATTTATTTTTCTCAAAAAACAACCCAACCAACTCATTTCAGACCTTGTGGAATTTTCACTAAAACATACCACCCAACTGATTGTTTCCCCCAACTACAAGAGAAAGAAGATTGTTCGGTGGTATTCTCTGGGAGACCATATCACCAACAACAAAAACCACATCCTTAGAAGAAGTATTATTCCTTCCCTCTAACAAAAAATCAATGGTGGAAGAATTAATTAGACATGAGATATGGCTCTGGACAATAAAAAAGGACCCCTTTTCAATAAAACCTCATGAAACCTCCTCTTTATGAGTAAGTTTTCCAACAACCACAAAGGATATTTGAATCCCAAGCTAAAAAAATACTAAAAAAATGGAATCCCAAACCCAAGGTAGATTCTAACATTAATGACCTTTTGAAACAAATTGTTCTTAATCAACAAAAGGATCTGAAGTGTCGAGTTTTGGATTTAATAGAGT
The DNA here is from genome assembly GCA_963277665.1 of Viscum album. Classification (NCBI taxonomy): domain Eukaryota; kingdom Viridiplantae; phylum Streptophyta; class Magnoliopsida; order Santalales; family Viscaceae; genus Viscum; species Viscum album. The sequence goes on along the minus strand of OY728132.1, from coordinate 1,040,578,288 downwards.
TGAAGACTCAAATGATTCATATTTCCACTTCCCACCATGAACTGGTAAGTATGAATTCTGTAAATCTACCTTCCCAACCTACTCCAAATCGCATGGGTAATTTTAGTGCCATCACACTAAGAAGTGGGAAGCAAACTGATACATCTACACCTATAGTTCCACCAAATTCACCTCAACTCAAATGAAGCCCCATTTAAGAACCAATGATGAGAAGCCTAAGGAGAAACACAAAGGTAAGAAAAATATTGATAACATTTATCTTAAACCTCTTCCATTTCCAAACATAGTTGTATAATCCAAGAAGATAGTTAAATAGGCGATGAAAAAAATATTTTTTGGATACATTCAAGAGTATAGAGATCAAAATACCTCTAATTGAAGAAATAAAGAAAATCCCAAGGTATGAAAATTTTTTAAAATAACTTTGTACCAATTTATGGGGGTTCATGGGAAATAAAAGGATAAATCTTGGAAGGAATGTGTTAGCACTCATTTCACCAAGTCTAGAAATTCCGACAAAGGGCAAGGATTTTGGGATATTCACCACACCATGCACCATAGGGGAGTTACAATTTTCTAATGCTTTGTGTGATTTAAAAAATTCCATAAATGTAATGTCTCACTCTGTATTCTGTTCTTTACAGGTTTGTGAGTTGAAGCTAACAAGAGTAGTGGTGAAGTTGGAGAATAGAGATCAAACATATCCATTAGGAGTCCTTGAGTATGAACTTGTTAGAGTAAGAGAAATGATCTTTCTAGTAGATTTCTACATGCTTAACATGGAATATGATCAGGTAAATTCTCATGCACCCATTATCTTAAGTAGGCCTTCTTAAAGACTAAAAAAATGATCATAAATGTCCTTAAGGGTACACTTTCCATTTATTTTGGAGATGATGTTGTGATATTTAATGTTATGGACTCTGTGAAATACCCCTCATAGGACCATTATAATTTGGTTATCTCCCATTTTTAATCACCTAATAAAAACCACATGGAATTTTATTTCCTAATGCTTATGGAGATTATGATTAATAGTTATATTTTGATGTCTAAGAGCACTTTCACACCTATTTATAATGCACAAAAATCTCTAAGATTTTATTTTTAAATGGATTAATATTCTGATTTTAATAATTCTCACTCTAATTATGATAGGGATATTGAGTATGATTATGGATTTGATGATTTATTATATTATTTTAATGATGTATATTCTCATGTTCATTATGCACATATTTCAGTTCCTTCAATTTATCTATCCATACATCACCCCCTCCACATTAGAAATAAAGGCATTGCCACCAAATCTAAAATACTCGTACCTATTAAGTGGTGATAAATTACCAGTTATCATTGCTAACAATATCATTTTGAACAATAAGAAAAACTTTTGAATATTTTGAGGGAAAACATTAGGGAAATCAGGTGGACCTTTCCCGACATATCTGGTATTATCCCATCCATTTTCATGCATAGGATTTTTTTGGAGGATGGGGATAAACTAGTGAGGCAGCCAAAAAGGATACTGAATCCAACTCTTCTGGATTTTGTTTAAAAAGAAGATAAAAATTTTCTCAAGGCTGGTATAATTTATCCCATTTCAGATTCTCAGTGGGTGAGTCCTATTCAGGATGTGCCTAAGAAAAGGGGTATTACTATTGTTAAAACTGATAAAGAGGATTTAGTTCCAATGAGGGTGAAAAACAGTTGTCCTGTGTGTATTTATTATAGAAAAGTAAATTAGTACACTCACAAGGATCATTTCTCCCTCCCATTTAATGATTAAATTATTAAGAGACTAAATGATAAAACACAATATTGTTTCTTGGATGGATTTTCTGGATATTTTCATGTTCATATACCTCTGTATGATCAATAGAAGATAACTTTCACTTGTCCATTCAGTATTTTTTCTTACCAAATGATGCCATTTTGAATTTTCAATCCCCCAGGTACCTTCTAGAGATACATGGTGAGTATTTTTTTAGATTTCATTGAGACCAACATTAAGGTATTTATGGGTTATTTTATAGTGTATGGGTCTTCATTTGATGATTGTATCTCTAGTTTGGGAAAGGTTTTTGAATCATTGTATTGAGAAGAACCTAGTCTTAAACTTTAAGAAGTGTCATTTTATGGTAGATCATGGAACTCTCTTAGGGAATGTAGTATCAAGATATGGGATAGAGGGTGATAAATATAAGTTAGATATCATTTAATCATTACCCTATCCTTCATGTGTGTGTTATGTTAGATCTTTCCTAGCATATGTAGGATTTTATTGGTGCTTCATCAAATTTTTTAGTACGATTTCTCTTATTATGTCACAATTACATCAAAAGGATTAAGATTTTGTGTTTGATGATTCTTACAGGACTTCCATTGATGAAGGAAAAGAAGGGGTTAGATAACTTGGTGGGGGATCACATGAGTAGGATAACTCACACATTAGAGGCTGACACCTTGGACCATGTACCACTTTGGGACACTTTCCCCAATGAGCATCTTTATTCCATATCAGGTATGTGTCCCTAGTATGTTGATTTAGTTAACTACCTTATTTCTCTGAAATTCTTATAAATTTAAAAAAACCTCAAGTAAAAAGGTTAAAGAGTGACTCAATATTTTATTTGGATGATTCATACCTCTAGAACATGTGTAGTGATCATGTTATTAGGAGGTGTGTTCTTGATCATGAGTTTGAGTTTATTCTTAATTTCTTCCATACACTTTCATGTGTTGGATACATTGGACCCCAACAAACAGCTAGGAAAGTCTTAGAATCTGGATTATATTGGACTAGATTATTCAATGATTCTCTTATGTTTTTTAATTCATTCTCAATTTGACAACATGATGGGAATATTTCTAGGAGACATGAGATTCCCCAATAACTCATATTATTATATTAGATTTATTATGTTTAGGGCATCGATTTTATGAGTCATTTTCCTAGTTCCATTGGTTTTATTATTTTTTTGTTTCTATTGATTATGTGAATAAATGAGTGGAGGATAAGTCCACCAGGACTGATGATTCTCATGTTGTAGTGGACTTTGTCAAGACACAAATTATTTTCAGGTTTGGAGTACCAAAGTCCATCAATAGTGACCAAGGTACACACTTATAGAATCATAATTTGGATTCCCACCTTCACAAGTATGGGGTGAAACAAAAAACATCAAAACTGTACCACCCCCAAACAAATGGCCAGACATAGGTTTCAAATCAAGATTTGAAGAAAATTTTGAAAAAAAATATGCATTCAGATTGGAAGGATTCGATCAAGCACTTGGATGATGTGATATGGGCCTATAGGACAGCATACAAGACACCCATTAGTATGTCTCCATTTCGGATTATTTTAAGGAAATATTTTCATCACAATGTGGAAGTCGAGCATTGCCCATATTGGGTAAGATCAAAATCAACTCATGATAAAATGATCCAACAAAGTGAGTTTCATGTTGAAGATAAATTCCTTCTCTATAGTTCATGACTAAAGTTGATGCATGGTTAGTTGTGTTCCAGATAGCTAGGCCCGTATATTGTATCTAATGTTTTTATGGTACAGTGGAGATCACACAAGAGGACACTAGAAGTATCTTTATAGTCAATAGGCAACTCTTGAAGAAATACATTGATAGAATTTCTACTAATGTAGTGGATCTCATCACAGTACATAACCCCATCACCACTTGAGAATATTTGGCTATTCCTAACCCTTTAAATTTTATATTCTTTTTCTATTTAAAATTATTCATCTCAGGTGCACATATCATTTTATAAGTTTGCATTAATAACAATGCAATATTTTAAGTGTGGGGGACGTGACAACATTTTGGGGAAGAGATTTGGGATTTGTCATTTGTTTTTGTTTTTGTTTTTTTGTTTTCTATTATGTTCTTTGTTAAAAAATTAACAAAAACAAAAAAAAATATCATGTAACATTATCATGTGGAAAATATGGAAAATGATATTTTTTAAAATTCATTAGTAGAATTATAAGAATGAGTAAGATTTTATCATCTGGGGTTGATTTTTATAAAAATTAAAGTCATCAATGATATGATTAGTTGTCTCATTATAAAACCTTCTATATTTTGACATCATTATTTTTTATATATGTTCATGGTAAATTGTTTCATTGATTTCTCCACACAAATTTACACTCAACCCTAACTTTTGAAATTTTTCCTACTCAATTGAAGTTATAGTCAAGTTAGGTAAAGAAAATCAATTGATCCATATATTCATTTCTCTTCTGATAAATTTTATTACAGTACTGAATTAACCTATGCATGTGTACCTTTTATCTGACTATTGTACACCCTCAAAACAATAAATATATATATATATATGTGTTGTGTCTTGGGAAGTTCAAAAACAACTATTCCTCGACCTTTGATCTTATTATAACTATTAAAATTAGTGTCGTGAGGAGATAAAACATGGGTTGAGAGATGATTGTGATATTTGATCCAAGTGCAACTTAAAAATAATAATAATTGAGGGGAGGGATAAAATTTACAACATATTGGGATATCTAGGTCAAGAGCATACAGTTTGACTTTTGATAATGATTAAGTGAGTGGGTCATGAAATATGATTGCAAAGGAATGTAGAATAGGTTTTATGAATTAAACTAGGTAAGAAGAATTGTTTTACTCGATCTGAATATAGTGAATAAAGGCAGGATATATGAGCTTGAAATGGTTGGCACACACATGCATGGAGAATTATTGGCATGGTAGACCCATGAATTGTTTCGCAATGATTAGTGTTATGAATCTCACTAGATTTTGTTTTGACATTATTTATGAAACAATTAATTTAATATCTATTGATATTTACTCTTTATGAGATTCTTACTTTTATTATATTTTAACTGTGGATTGAGAAATATGAACATGCATACCATGTCACAATTTTTTCAAATACATGATATGAGGTTTTTACCCTAAGTGAAAAAGGGTAAGTGTGGGGGTTAATAAAAAAATTAATATTTTATTGATAATAACTGACAAAATTTCCTCACATTTCGTTAAATATTTTTATTTATAAAATATTTGGTATTAGATCATTCATTTTAAAATTTGATGAAAATTACAGTTTACCGTTTTTAAATTCATTGTAGTATTTAGAACATAAGTAATTTTATACTAATTATTTAGACATAAAATTTTCTAAATATTTTCCTGGATTAATGTTATACAACTTTCATTCAGGACATATGAGCTAAGTCATGCAATTAATTGGACTTAATGGGCCATGAAGTCAAGGATGGGATGGACTCTATAGATTATAAATATGTTCAGGATTTGGTCCATAACTTCTATATCAGTGCTTGTATTGGGTCAAATTTGGAGAGTAGCTCTAGAAAAAAATTCACAAATAATCCTTCAATAAGGACATCTGGTTGATGTTTTTTTAAGGTCAAACAGGTAGTTCGACTTAGAATAAAATATTTTCCCAAATTTCCCTGTTCACACTTGAAACCACTTGAAACCTATCCTCCCCTCCACTCTATAAGTTGGTGTTTTTCTAATTTTTAGGGGCTTGGACGTGCAATAGGAGATTTAAGGCAAAGAAGAATTGGTTTCACTCCATTTATCTAGGCATTTCAAGTGGGATATCTCTTGAAGCCAGGATCCATTCATCGAAGTCTTCTTCTTCTTCTTCACTTTCTAATGTTCTTGTGATTTCAATCAAATCTTATTTTCTCTTATATTTATTCTTTTATTTTCAATTTTCTTCTTCTATTGATATTTCTATTTGGACTGGTATTCGATAGTAGAAATAATATTAGGTTATACCCTTTCTAATCCCTTGAAAATGCAAAACGTTTCTACAATTAATACACCACCCATGAAAGAGTAGTTCTTTTAGGTAATCTACCTACCTATTACCTTCTTCATTAATTTATTTTGAATCAATGAGATACATTAATCCACATAAAATGATCTATGAATTTATTTTTTTTATTTAATTGAAAATAAGCAAGCAATTTAACTATTCATGCAAAAACACGTGAGGTTGAGTAATGTGTGAATTTTGAGAGAATAACCATAACCTGTGAAACAAAAGCACGCACGATCAATTTTAGAGTTCAAATATAATCCTTAAACACAATTCATCCTCATTTTCCAGAATGAATATGTGCTTTAATTTACCACTGATCATAAGCTAGACTTATAACATCAATCAAAGTAGGGTGCTACAAATGCATGTTCCAAATATAGCCTCGGGTTTAATTCCTTTCATCTTGGTGGTTATGTAATCTCCCTTAGGGTTAGAGGGTTAACAAACTAGGGGATCATAATTAAGTGGATATTAATTTAAATGATAATGATTAATAATTAAGTGGAGAGTTAGAGTTATATATATTATTCCTTTTAAAATATTTTCTAAAAAACTTCTTGTCATTGTGTTTTATTAATCAAATTTCATTTCAAAAACAAAAATAAAAAAATACAATCTTCTTCCAATATAATTATTCTTATTATTTTATAAACATTGAACAACCCCCACCCACATCCTTCTAAGTTGTTTATTTTAATTTAATTTATTTTCAAAATACCTTTAATATGTTGTTTTAAATTACTTCTTCCTTTGAGAGATGATCGTAGTCATCCACTCCATTGCACCTAAATAACCTAAAATTGAATATCATTTTAGAGTTTCCACAACACTACCTTTCACATATCCTTGGTATGCCTTAGATACTTAAGGATTTTATTGATTGTCTTTCAATAGTGGTCACCTGGGTCAGTATGATATCTTCCTACCACACTGAAGTCATAATCAACACCTAGCCCAATATATAACATAATATACATGACCAAACCAATTTCCTATACATATGGAATCATTAACATTATTTTTCATTCCACATGATTCTAATGATACATTTTCCTAGAATAATGAATGTGATGTGACATTGGAAACAAACCCCTATTGGATTATTCCACACATAATCTTTTCAGTATCTTATCAATATATGTACCTCGACTTAGGCCAAGCATTCTCATAGATCTATCAAGATGTATCTTTATTGCGAGAATATATATACTACCCCACTAAAGTCCTTCATAGAGAAGCATTTATTCAACAATACATTAAAATTCTATAAAATTGGTGCTTCATTTTCAATGAGTAATATGTCATCAATATATACTATTAATAAAACAATAACATTCCTACTGAAATTCTTTTAGACATAAATACCACATTCATTATTTATGAAATAAAATTCTGTTATGGCTTGATCATGTTGAATATTCCATGACCTGGATTCTATCTTTAATCCATAAATGTATTTTTTTCAACTTGCATACCTATTTAGAATCCATTGATGTCACGATCCCTTATATTTGTGTCATATAGAAATAATCCTAATGGTTCCCATTAAGGAATGCAATTTTGAAATCCATTTTACAAATATCTTATTCATGGATGGATGTAATGGAAAGTATACTTATGGTACAGTTTAGCATAGAAACCAGTGATAAGGATTCATCGTAGTCAATGCCTTGATGTTTTTTAAACCCTTAAACAACCAGTCATGCCTTAAAGGTATTGACCTGTCCATCCATGTCTAGTTTCTTCTTGAATACCGATTTTTAACCAAGAGTCATTACATCCACTAGAGGATCTACCAAAATCTTGACATAGTTTTATTACATGGAATCCATTTCAAAATTAAGGGCTTCTTTCAACTTGGAAGCATTTGTGCCACTTAAAATTTCCTAGTAGGTTAGAGGATCATTATTGTTAACTAATAATGATTCGCCACCTGTAGTGACTAGAAAACCATATAGTTCTGATTCTATAACCTCACTTGTACTTATATGTAGTACTTATTTCTATGGAACAACTTCTTCCATTGGGCTTTGTGGAATTTTTTCATGTTCCAACTCTTGTATCACTTGATCCTCCAATTCATCAAATCCTAATTCAACCTCAAAATCCCTTTTAGATATTTTCTCCCTCTCAAAGAATATGGAATTTCTTTCCAAATTTTCTTTTTTTAGTGGTCATGTAAGTCACTACGCCAAAATATGTATTTCACGGCAGTTATTTTTCCTTTAGTGGCGATTTAAACCGCTACTAAATCGTTCTATGATGGTTTTAGAAAACCGCCGCTAAATCGTATGTTGGGAAATAATTTGTGGTGGTTTTTTTAATCTATTGTAGAATGATTTAGCGGCGGTTTTTAGCAGCGGTTTAAACCATCGCTAAAACATTTTTTATTTTTTTTAGTTTTTTTTATATTTTCGTTATTTATTTATTTATTATTTATTTATTATTTATTTATTTATTATTTAATTATTATTTTTTATTTTTTATTTACTTATTTGTTATTTATTTATTTGTTATTTGTTTATTTGTTATTTATTTATTTATTTATTTATTTTTATTTTTATTTATTTATTTAGTATTTATTTATTTATTTATTATTTATTATTTATTTACTATTTATTATTTATTATTTATTTATTTATTATTTATGTATTTATTTATTATTTTATATATTTTCATAATTTGTATATTTATTTATTATTTATTTATTTATTATTTTATATACTTTCATAATTTATATATTTATTTACTATTTATTTATTTATTTATTGTTTTTATATATTTTTGTTATTTATTTATTTGATTGTTTGTTTGTTTATTTATTTATTTATTTATTTATTATTACAATGATCATTTCTATCTCCATGTATAAGTCCATGTCCATTCACATGCCCATGCAATATATAGAAATTCTGCGTTGGGTGAGATTTGAACTCGCTACTTCATGCTTATTCTCCAAATACTTTACCACTCTAGCATGCTCTTCATGTGGTCAATAAATCGAATTTAATATACTTATACACATAAATATTAATTGGAAAAATAAGTAACCCATAACAAATAGATACACACTATAAAATTATTAATCAATAATCAATAATTAATAATTAACAATTAACAATATATAATCTATAATATATAATATATAATATATAATATATAATATATAACATATAATATATAATATATAACATATAATATATAAGGCATAATATATAATATATAATATATAATACATAATATCTAATACATAATATCTATTATCTAATATATTATATATAATATATAATATATAGTATATAATATATAATATATAATATCTAATATCTAATATATAATATATAATTGATAATATATAACATATAACATATAATATATAATATATAACATATAATATATGAGTAATGTATAAATAATAAATTAATTAAAAATTAATTGAATATATGATAAATAAATTACAAATTAATAATAAATTAATAAATAATATATAAATAAAGAAATCATAAATAAATCATAAATCATAAATCATAAATCATAAATTATAAATATTAAATATTAAATAATTATAAATTATTAATTACTAATTAATAATAAATTATAAATTATAAATTATAAATAACAAATAATAAATAGTAAATAATTAATAATTAATAATTAATAATTAATAATTAATGATTAATGATTAATAATTAATAATAACTAATAATTAATAATTGATCATTAAGAACTAATATTTAATATTTAAAAATTTATATATAATTACTAAATTATTAATTAATTGTTAATAAAAAATTATTAATTAATTAATTACAAATTAATAAATATTGAATATTGAATAAGTAAATAATAATTAAATAATAAATGAATAATAAAAAAATAATAAATTAATATTTAGTAAATTAAAAATAAATTAATAAATAATAAATAACAAAGACTAAATAATAAATAAATAAATTGATAGATAAATATTTAATTAATTACTCAATTAAAAATTAATTAATAATTAATAATAACTAATTATTAATATTCAATAGCCAATAGTTAATATTTAATAATTAATTAATTTTTACTGAATAAATAATCAATAAATAAATAATAAATAATAAATGAATATTAAACTATTAATAAATTAATATTTAGTAAATAAAAATGAATTAATAAATAATAAATAATAAATAATAAATAATAAATAATAAATAATAAAGAATAAAGAATAAAGAATAAAGAATGAATCGTAAATAAGTAAATAAATAAATACATAAATAAAAAATAATTAATAATAACTAATAACTAATGATAAATCATTGATTATTAATAATTAATAATTAATAATTAATATCTAATTTTTAACATTCGATATTTAATATTTAATAAATAATTAATAATTAATTAATTAATAATTAATTAATAATTAAAAAATAAATAATGAATAACGAATAAATAAGTAAATAAATAAATAAATAATAAATGAATAATAAACTAATAATAATTAATTAATTAATTAATTAATTAAAAATAAATTAATAATAAATATGGGCATAATAACTAAATAGTAAATAAATAAATAAATATAAAATATTAAGTAAATAAATAAATAATAAAAAACAGATAAAAAATAATTAATTATTTAATTAATAAGTAGTAAATAAATAATAAACACATAAATATTAAATAAATAAATAAATCACAAAATGTTAAGACCTTCTGAAAACCCTAAAAACACTGAAATGACAATAAAATATGATCTGAGACACCCTTTTCAGTGCCACAACTAGTCAAATCGAAGATCATGAAATGAGCTTTGAAGTGATTTGTGGTATTGGCCGAACAGACACCCGTATCGAAAGTTATAATGGTTTAAATTTTATGAAATCAGTGTTTGCAACTAAAACCTCCGTTTCGGAGGCCTTCTGGGGCTTTCTAGTGAAATAAAAAGGGGTACAAAAGATGAAGAGTTGGTACTAGTCCTAAGCAGCGTAGAGTTCATTGTAGGCTTTGATTTCATTAGTGGTAGAGCCTAAACAGACACACGGATTAAATGTTATGGTCGTTTGAAGTTTGAATTTGATTCTCAACTTTTGAATTTTGAATATATTTTTTTCCTTTAATTATCACATGATTTAAATCTCACTTGGTTTTTTATCATTTGATAAACATTGATTCGACTGGTTGTGAAGCTGAAATGGACTCTCGAATCAGATGTTATGGTCATTTGATGTCAAAGTCTGTTCTTCTGCTTATTGAAGATGTTTTCAGTTTAAAAATATTATTAACTAATAATTATAAATATTAATTAATTGACACGATAAAAATATTTAAAATTATAAATAATAAACTATATTTTATTTTAAATAATAAATAATAAATAATAATAATAAATAATAAATAATAAATAAATAATTTTAAAAAAAATCTAAATTATTGCGGCGGTTTTGAAAAAACCTTCGCTATTTCGTGGCAGTTTTTTTAAAAAACCACCACTAAAAAATTGAAATTTTTGTTATTTAGAAGATATTTTAAAAAAAATTAAAAAAATTAAGAAAAAATTTTGTGGTGGTTTTTTCATTGCGGTTTTAAAAACCGCCGCTAAATTTTTTATCAAAAAACATTTAGAGGCAGTTTTAAAAACCACCATGAAAAAACTGTTGCTAAAACACTATTTTCTTGTAGTGAGTAATATACCCTTGTTTCATTAGAGTATACTATAAAGGTATACTTTGGGCCTCATTGTGAAAGTTTGTTACCTATAACTTCATTAGAAAATTATTTTCAACCCCACACATGTAAGTATGAAAAAACATATTTCTTTCTATTCCACAATTGTTATGGTGTACTATCTACCACTTTAGTTGGCACTTCATTAAGTATTTGTACTTTTTTTAATGTGTATCCCCAAAAGGATAATAGAAGATTTTTATGACCCTTAATTGATCTCACTTTATCCAATAGGTTGTGTTTAATCCTTTCACTTACATTGTTCTATTAAGGTTTATAAGGATAATTAATTTTAGATAGGATCCCAAAATCCTGTAAATAATTAATGGATACTTGATTGAGATATTCTCAACTACGATCAAAGTAGAGTTTCTTAATATTATTACCAAGCTAGTTATCAACTTCATCCTGTATTCCTTGAATCTACCAATAGAATCTTACTTTTACTTCATCAAGTAGACATATCCATTTCGATATAAATCATCCGTAAAAGTTATGAAGTATGAGTACCCATCCCTTTCATCAAATGTAAATTTTCCACACACATTGGTATGAAATATTTCAAGAAGTGCTTTGTCTCTTTCACCTTTTGAACTAAATGGGTATTTGGTCACATTTCCTTGTAAACAAGCCTGAGATATACAGTTTTTTTAGTTCAAAAGAATACAAATACCCATTTCAGTGCAATTTAGTCAAACATTCCTTATTTACATAACTTATTTGGTGATGCCAATGTTGAGTGTGGTATAAGTCCTTTGAATTAGTTTCATTATTGATTTTCATTACTTATTTCATTTAATCTAACACATAATTACCATTATATGATTGTTCCTTACCAGAAAAAATGATATCCTCATAAAATAAGACATATTTATTCCAAAAATTGAAAATATATCCATCCATGTCAAGTTTGAAGATAAATATATTGTTTTTGGAAACAATGAAAGAAATCAGCAATCCTTTAAAACCAATATCCTTCCCATCAGAAACATGATGTGGTAGCCTCCTAAAACCACAGCTATAATTTTTTCTCTATTGGTTGCTCATAGATCTACCTCCCCTTAGTCAATTTTATTATTCTACTTAATTCATGTATTTGAATACATATGTGAGAACCCAAACCTATATCCAATATTAAATTTTTAGAAATAGATAAATTATACTCAATTACAAATAAAACCGAGGCTTCCCCTTGATTCTTTAAAAATGTACATTTTTTCTTCCAACGTCCCTTTTTTCCACAAGTGAAACATACAGAATTCCAATCCCTTTCTTTCCCTTTGAACATTCCTCTCTTGTAAGGCTGTGAATAATATCTAGTCTTAGAGATATTTTCTTTTCCATTCTGTTTACTCACTATAAGGATGGAGGGATTTTCATGCTTCATATACTTATCTACTTAGAAAATAAGGGTGAGTGGATTTAGAAGAGACTTAGTAATGTTATTCCTATTAAAATTTAAGTCAATACTGGAGAATCTATAAGGGGTGATGTAATAATAAGATCTTTTCATATTTCATTTGTCATTTTAAACCATAAAACCTCTTGGTACTTAGTATATCCAATGACGTTGAATACATGATCCCCAGCTGGCACATCTTCTCCTATATTAATCTAGAAAATAGATTTTAATATCTCAAATCGTTCTTATTTAGTGCTTTCCTTATATCAATCATGGATATTCTTCAGCATGTTATAAGAATCCATATTTTCATGATACATCATGAGTTCACTATAAATATATGAAAGCATCAATCGTTGAACAATAACCGCATTGTTCAAGTGTTCTTTATAGACAAGGAACTCTACATCACTCACCTACTTTTAAAGTGGACCGGGTAGTGAGGATTCTATCATGTAATATTTCTCATTCATTGTGAAGAACAACCCAAGGGCTCCGGAACCATTCCTAGACGTTACTACCAGTGAGTATATGTTTTTCCCCAATATTGACTGCATGGGTTGTGTGGATGATGAACTTTACAATTATTATATAATTATAAAGATTATATTATAAGCATGTTTCTTGGTTTAAATTTATGTGACAAATAATAATAATTAATGTTATTAAGTCTCCCACTATTTTATCAAGTCCCAATAGCCCTCGCTATTAAACTCATAATATCTAGCTACTAGGAAATTCAAGTGAAAAGGAACCATATACCCCTTTACATAAACCCAATGAGGGTTGGTCAAGATACATGTAGGTATTTGCGTAAGCAGTTCTTTGACAACTATGGACTTGCATCTCCTTGATACATTGAGTGGAATACCCAATCCTGAAATCATGACTTTTATTTCCTCAAAACATTCCTCCAATTTTCAAAAAAGTATCTTGATGGATAGTTCTCTTGATATAATATGGCTAATTCAACTCATAACCTTCATAAAAAACCATTCTAATTGAAACTATCCCACTGAGGGTAGGTCAAAAACCTAGTTATATGGATTTAATTCCTAATCATGTAATGGAATTTCAATTCTAACTTAATATTTAAATGAGAGATTTTGTAACACCAAAAGCTTTTAAAAGAGAAACATCACGTCTGATGGCATATATGACACGCATCACAATGTTTAGAGGAGAGTATAACTCCCCGAGACTTTATGATATATTTATTTTTAAATAAATTCAATATATTTAGTTGTGAAGATTCTTGGAGGATGATAGGAATGTCGGAAAATAATGTAACTCATGCATGGGGTGATCTTTTGGATGATTCAACCCGTAGAAGATCATATATGTCCACGAATCATCATGATCTTTCTAGAAATAAGGAATTATTCCATATTTATGCTTCTCAAAAGTATGATCACTCAAATCATGGGGTGTCATCTGAGTCACTTATCCTAAAAAAGAACTTTTAGAATGTTTTCAAGGTATCTACAAATCATTCATTCTAAAATTTTGGAATTCCCTCTCAGGGAAGAGTCATCAAGAAGGGTAGAATTTCACATGTTGTATCCAATTAGGATATTATTGAAGAGAGGATTAATTTATGAAAATACTCTATTATCAGGTATATCTAAACCCTATAGGGGGAGACGATGTGGATATTAAATGATCATACTAATATAATTGTAGTGATCTAGGGCTTTGAAGAGTGTAGGATGACTTTTATGAGAAGATGGTACTTTCATATAGTATTTCCTTCTAATGAACATAAGAGGAAATATTTGGGTTTTGGTTATGTTCCCTTGAAGACTATATTGCTCTGGATATAGGTTAGGGACTAGAATTTTGACCCCATGAACGTAAGGAATACCCACACTCGGTCCAAGATTAATATCTATAAGATTAACTAGTTGAATTTAATCCCCAAATTTGTTGGTAAGTTTCCTACTTGATTACAAACCTAATATGGTTCGATAAGTAAACAAATAACTCTAGATTTTGGTACATTTCAATATTTTTGGTTGAGGTTTACACAGATTCGACCAAATATGATTAAGTGCTTCTTACCACCAAAGAAGATAGCCTTAATTTGAATATTATTTATGAAATGAATCCAATGTTTTGCAAGGAATGTATTTTATTTGGACATCATGTGTATGAAAGTAACAGATCCAGATTCTATAGCTTGTGTAATATAATGGGGAATGATTCCTCAATTTTAGAAAGGTATAATGATAAAGGAAATGAGAAGGCATAGAAACCCCCAATATACAATGTTCTTATACCCCCTTTATAGGACCCAAAATACTCCTAGTCTGATATGGTTGAGGTGTAAGAGATGGATATTTCCTAAGATAATGATTTTACTTCCCATGTTAAAATTATAGAGGTTAAGGAGGTATTCAAGGCACTTAATCTTCAAATAGTAATTGATGGTGTTGATTAAGTTAGGAAAGATGAATTTATATAGAAATATTAGTAGTCTAAGGATCTCATACCTTTGAGATCAATACTATTTTTGGCTAGTTACTCATATGAGGTGGTTTTCATTCCCTAAAATATAGGATTGGATGATGATCATAATTCACAGGATTGAGTTCAGGAACATCCCCAAGAGCATAATGTCACCAAAAAAGGATCTTAAGATGAGAAACCAATGAATCCTTTCAACGTTGTATATATGTGATGGAGGATTCGGTTGAAGGAAAACATTTGGTTTTAAAAGGTAAACATCATGGATCTGAATTTTCTCCTAGACAAATGTTGTTACTCCAAAAGGTCATCAAGATGAGAATATGTTCACTCGTCATGAGAGGGAATAAAATTTCATACATGTTTCCCTAAGTAGTGTTTTCAAGAGAAGATTAACTAAGGATCCACCCATGGGAATTGAGAAATCTCCCAATAAGTTCACTCTCCTTAGAGGGAAACTATGTGTTGATGACAGTGAAGGTAATCAATCCATCGATGGGAGTAATAAGCCTTCTTTGAAGAATGAAGAGGTTTTAGGGTGTTTTCATGTAAATAGAAAATTTAGTGGAAATAGAAAGAAGTCAAACTGGAATTTTAAAAGGAGTAGGGGCCTCAAACCAGAGGTAGGAAAACCCTTAAAAAATGAAAATCATCTTTTGGAATTTTCAAGGCAATTCTAGTTATCCCATAGTCATAGACCTTAGACTCTTCATTATGACCAAAAACCCATGTTAATTGGTCGTGTTGAACTAAAAATGAGGTTTTATAAATTGAAATACTTCAAATGGGATTCCCTTGAATAATATTTTGTTTCACAAAACAATAATGAAGTTGATATGGGGACTATTTTAATTATAAACAATGATAGTATCCTAATTCATTCCTGATTTAGTGAACAATAATCTATCACTATTTTTATTGGAATAAAAGGTAATCAAATCTCAATATCCTATTTCTATACCTCCAACTACTAAATAAGAATAAGAGACCTATGAAGGGTCTTAGAGAGTATATCTAAATAGATGTCTCAAATATGGGACATCTTGGGAGAATTTAACATTGTCTTATGTTTTGAAGAGAAGACCGAAAAAAATCAGTAGGTTAGAAGCCTATTAACTATCCTCTTTTATTGATAAATTCATCCTGGTTGAATTCCTTGTAGTTAGAGCTAATTTCACCTGGTGTAGATTCATCCTTAAATGGAGACAAGCTAGTAAACTGGATAGATTTTTTGTTTAAGTGGATTCTAGGAATGATATTATTGATGTCTCTAGCCTCACTCTCTCCATGATCAACTATAATCACAAACCTATGCTATTTTATATTTGTATCAACAAAATAAGGTCACCCCCTCCCTTTAATGATAAAAAATTCATGACTTGTAATTCCTATATGCATGGAAAACATTTTGAAGGCTTTATAGATAGATATAACTTGAATCCCCCTATAGATGGTGGAAACAATGATGAAAAATAAAAAATTGAGGGTCAAAGAATGTATTATGATTTAATTCTCAAATAATTATGATGACATAAAGGATACTAAATAAAGTTTTATACACTGTCAATATAGAAATTAGAATCAAGATGTGCCTTCTCAAGATGAGATGAAATCTCTCTCTAAACTTGATGAATTGGATACTCTCAAAGAGAACATGGAATATAACTAGTATAGTATAATATGGATAAGGGAGGAATATATAATTTCAAAACATTATAATTTCATTAATAGGGAAAAAATTCCAAAAGAGAGGTCACTACGCTCAATATTAATGGGTGCTTTCTCAGTTTAGAAATTGAGATATCTAATGTTGTGACAAGTTACTATGAAGAACTATACTCAGATGAAGGAGTTGAAAGCATGCATAAAATGGTTGATAATATCACTCCAATTATATATGGTATACAAATTATGAGGTTAATTTAACCAAAGTAATAAAAGGAAATCAATGCATTTCTCTTCTCTATAATCATTGACTGTGTGGTTGGACCGGATGGCTTTACCAATAAGTTATTTATTTTAAAATGGTACACTATGCATGTTGAGGTCACTAATGCAGTGAGGGAATTATTTAATCATGTATATATTCCTTATGGAGTTAAATAAAACTTTATTTCCCTAAATCCAAAAAAATGAAATCACCCTTAATATCAATGATTTTAGGCTAGTAATAATTAGGAACACCATTCAAAAAGTAATTAGCAAAATTATGGACCTTAGATTAGAAGATATTTCCCCAATCATAATTACTTAAAATTAGTTAGGATTTATAATTGGAAGTATCATTAAAATATTCATTTACACTACCTCTAAATGCATCAGCATCATGAAAAATAAGATTAAATATGGGTATCTTTCACTATATATTCACATTTCAAATGATTTTGATATGATTAAAAGGGGCTTCATATTTTAAATTATTAGAATTCATAGATCCTAAAATGATTTCATAAACTTGGTGATCATGATTCTTATAATTTTCCAACTCTCTATCCTTACCAATGGGTTACCTAGATGTTTTTTCCATGTTCTAGGGGGGTTAAGAAAGGTAACCCCCTTTCTGGCCCCCTCTTTGTTGTGGTTGAGAATAATATGATTTGTTTATAAAATGATCTTTTTCATTCTAGTATTTATAAACAAATTAAGTTTGTAAGTGGGATCTTTTCTTATTCACATTCCCTTTATGTTGATGATATCCTCCTCTTTGGGAAAGCTGGTAAAATCATTTTCTCTTACATTAATGTTATTTTTGAGGATTATGAACAGCTTTCTAGATATATAATTAGATAGAAAAAAATCATTTGTGGCATTTGGGGAGGGTGTACCTATCACCAAGAAAAAATGTGACCATAGACCTTGGATTTAAGATATGATCACTACCTTTTACCAATCTTGATGTGCCCCTATTCTAGGGTAAAGTCAAAAGGATCTACATAAAGAACATCTATTCTAGAATTATTTCTCATATGAAAATATGGATAGGGAAAAATATGTCTCATGTAGAGATATTTTTTATAGTAAACTATATAAGGAACTCAATGTTCTTTTATACCTTATCAATTTATAGGTGCCCCAGAACTCTAATCAAATTCCTTAAAATTTTTATTAGATACTTTTTATGGACAATATTCATTCATGAGTGGAAGCTTATTACCATAGATTCGAAAGAATGTGTCAATGGAATTTATATGGGTGGTTTGGGAACAATGGATCTATACTAATTCAATGAGGTACTCCTCAATAAATTTATATGGAATATTTTCACTACCAATGATTGCTAGTTAGAGTTACTTTCTAATAGGTTCCTCAAAAAAATCAAATTGGGTACTCTCTTTAGATACCCTAATCTGTTTGTTCAGATATTAGGTATTCATACCATGATATCATGAAATGGTCGAAGTGGAATGTTTGAAATTAGTCAAATCTTACCTAATAGAGCATATCATGGATATCCAAGCCAATTTAATGAGGATATGACTGTCCCCCTATTCTAAAAGGTACCTAAATTACTATATTACATTGAAATATAAGTTCATATAGCTTTACTCCACCTCACATTAGTATGGAGGTCTAGATATATAACTATATTGATAGTGAATCTCTTGTATGGATTCAAATATTGAATGGATATCTCACTATCAAAGAGTGTTATGGGCACATGTGTGATAGTTCTACCATGATGCCCTCGTGGTTGATGAACTTCAAGAAGCCTTTCATTCCACCTGCCTCCAGACTTGTGATATGGTGAATATAGAGGAGATGGATTCCAATACAAATCCTGACTCAAATAATAATGGGTCTACATATTTCATCTTCCAATCACTTATGTTTAAAATTGGATGAAAACATAAATCACTTATTTGTTTCTTGAAAATTCACTTGCAGGTTATGGGAGTACCTCCAAGATAGATTTGGAATCAAGCTGGCATTAAACAGTTTTGATGAAATGATGATATCCATCACTAAATAATTTTTTAGAGATCAAATTAATGCAATGATGCTCACCGCTATGGAATCTATTATTTTTTATACATTGAGAGCATGAAACAGTTTTGCTTTTGAAAATTTCCCTCTTTTAAAGTGGGAATAGAAGTAGTACATTGGGAGATCATGGCGGGTTCAACATTTCAAATAGGGACAAATGATAATAAATTTTATGACCTTGTGCTATTGAGGATATTTGTTGTATCGGGAAGGTTCACAAAACCGCTGATAGAGAATTCACTTAGATGGATCCCTCTAATCCCAAATTGGATTAATGTGAATTTGGATGAGGTAACATCAGGTGCACTTGGAGCCTCGGCTTTTGGTGGTGTATTCCCCACCCATCAATCCTTATTTAAAGGATACTTCTATCATTTCATTGGGAATGGACACACTATTGAAGATGAATTTTGGGTGATGATCAAATAAATCAAATATAATATTCAATATGGATGGATGTCTCTTTGAATAGAATCTAGTTCAACCATGGTATTGGGAATATTAATGTATTGTTCCAAGAGTATCCCATGAAGAATGATGTTGTTCAAGATTAAGTTACTTATACTCATTGATAATACAATCATAGATGTTACACATGTTTATAGGGAATCCAATTAGGTTATTTATTCCCTCTAAAATGGATAAATTGTGGAAGTAAGCTCGTGGTGGTCCTTTGTGATCCTAGACTTTTAGTCAACCTTCATTGAGTCGAATGCACATGGTGTATTAGATACTTGTCTTTGATGACCCCCATAGTATTTAAATGTTTCCAATTTTTAATATAAAAATTAAGAATGGGTTATTCTGGTTCATGAACCTACCTATTAAATTCAATCTCTTTGATTTATTTTGTAATATGCAACCCCTAATCTAAATGAACTGTAATATAGTATTCAGTTATAATCTAACTGTTAAATTGGAAGGAATGAATATGAATAACTACATTATAAAAATAATATGGTTTTCACATATATAAAATAAATTAAATGGTTATCTACTAATTATAAATAAAATAAGAACCATTTATAATAAATATAAAATCTTTCTAAAAAACTGTATTTTTCAAAAAGGTAGTTTAGTCACTCTTTATGCACATACATTAAAATTTATTTTTAGTGACTTTAGAAAATTTATTTTAAAAAATGAAAATAGTTTTTAAAATCATCATATTTATATTAACTTATGGTGAAATTTGGTTTTTCTTTGGAAAATATTAATTTTTTAGTGTATAGTGAAAATATTGATTTTTATTAAATTATCATTTTTTAAATATATTAACTCCAATTATCTTATTAATTTGATTTAAAATTAAAATAATTATTATTTATTTATATTAAATCCAATTAATTATATTTAAATAATATTTATACTAGATTTTAGTGAAAGTTTATGTTTAGGCTTTGAAACACCTTTATTCTGATAACTATTTTAAAGTGCCTAATGTTTCTCAAATTTAAATAATTAAAATTACCACTAATTAGAATTTATTTAAATTTAATTTATATTATATATATATATATAAATATTAATTTAAATTCAATTAATTACTATTAATTGTCACATAGTTAATATGATATCATCTTTCCCTTAAAAAAGCATTTCTTGAAAGCCCATTTTTTTGACATTCTGCATGTTTAATTTTAAATTGAATTCTTCCCCTTATAGCAGTTCAATTTGGAAGAAATGTATTTCATGTTTGTAATAATTTTAATTTATATTATCAAATAAGTTCAACTAAATTTTTTACAGAAATGAATAGTGAAAACATTAAAAATTATTTATAGTTTTTTTGTAAAAACGGGTTTATTAAGGGGTTAAACTAAAAAGATAAGGTTTAAAAATGATGAAAAATATATAATTCCTATTTTATGGTCATATTTTGAACTTATCTCTTATAAGGTTCTAAAATGGTCCATGTTTTATGCTTTTTCCATGTGAAAAATGTGGGTTTAATTCATTCTTTCCAAAAATTCGAACCCCCACTTATTTAAAGCCCACCGAAACTTTTATCATATTAACATTTCCAAACCTCTTTTCTTCATACAATACCATCCCAAATAAATTAATTACTTCTTTAATCTCATTATATATTCCTTTTTATGATCATAAATCCATCTAAGAGAGGATTTTGGTGCAAACTTAAAGAAGTTGTCTGAAGAAGTGGTAACGTCCTTAACTGAATTTTTTATTTTATTTCTTCATTCACCTCCATAAAATAACATTAAACTATGATGATATAATCAAAATATTATCTAAAATATAATTATATTTTTTTTATGTTATGGTCATTATTTGCATCCATTTACTCTCCCTCAAATGGGAAACAAAACTGTTGATCGTGTGTACGGCAGACTACTGCCTCACAGACTAGCATAAATTGTTTTCCATCACCTATTCTCATGGCTAGTTAAAATGATGTATTTAAGGTTTATATATGATATTTATTACATAATTATACTTATGGAAATATAATATCACATACTCCTTACTTTTCATTTTGTAGGGAATATGATAACGTCGCTCATGTGTACGATGGACTACTGCCTCACGAAGCAGTGAGATTAATTTTTCACTTACACAATAAATGGAATGTAAGAAAGATTAATTTTATGTTTATATAAAATATTAATGACATATTAAATATTATTTCAAATAAATATTTCATATAATTTCTTACCTTACAATCCATTTACTAAAAGATAACGTCGTTCGAGTGTATGAAGGACTATCGCCTCATGAAACGATGTGATTTGTTTTTTTACCGCATCACATGGATGGTATATGTGACTGTATCTAAAAAAATAATATGATATTTTTGTTATAATTATAATTATTTAAATCTAAAATAACACTTAACTTCTTTCCATCATGATCATCAAAAAATGGTAATGTTACTCATGCGTATGTACGACCTATCATCATCAGGATTGTAACGTAGTGTATTTTTCATATCCATATTTCATGGTTTTTTTAAAGTATAATTTTTGTATAATGAATTATAATTATTTCATTATTACTATTATTTATATGATTAAATAATAATCCCTTTGATGTTAGTTAACTTACCAAAGTGATTTTGGACATATGAGTTGTTTATTGTTAAAACATTCGATGTAAAATTAATTAGTTGAGTAATTGAATATGTCATGGTAACTAATAAAATAAAAGGAATAATAAACTTAAAATTTATTATTCATTTAAATAATTAACATAATTTAATTATTTAGTAATATAAGTAATGCACATGATGATTCAATCTTGAGGTAAGGGTTTCATCATAAAACTTTTTTTATTTAAGACATGTGTTCTTTTATGCCCCAAATTTATTTTTAATGGTGTATATACTACCAAATTACATATTATATCATGAATACTTAATTATTAATGATATTTGAAGATTTAATTCATCTAGTTCATCCATTGGAGTTATTATTCCAAAGTTACCATAGTGGTAAGGGTTTTTGTTTCAATATTATTTTATTCGGGATTAATTATGCTTGAATTTATATTGTAGGAAATTATCTAATCATTGTCTAATAAAACACTTTAATTTTATTATAACATTCCTATTCATGAACTTTTAAAGTAATATTACCATTTACCTCTATTTGGTACTAAAAATGATTAAGAAAAATCTTTTAAGAAAATATGACTTCATCTCTCTCTTTGGTCAAAAATCCATTTTCTTACATATTAATGTTTTCTAAAAAGTTATTTAAAATGTTTTTACTATTATTTTATGAATTTTAAAAGTCATTTTTACCCATGTTATATATTTAAAAAAAATTAAACAGAATATTTCTCTCATTTTCCAAACAAGGTACTTTTTAACTTCTATCGAAAATGTGAAGGGAATATTTGTTTTAATGTGTACAAAATTAATGGTATTTTCCACTTTCATGAAAATTATTTTCCTTGAATATTAATTTATTATTTTTCAAGGATATTTTAAAAGGAAATTATTTCAACAATATTTAGTGAAATTTAGTTTTTCAAAAGTGTTTTTCAACATGGAAAGGTTATTTTTCAAAAGAATGTTTTTAATCTTTTTAAAGGAATTTCTATTCATCAATAAAAACAACCATTACTATGGTATAATGATTCTAAATTATGTATATATGTCCCCTAAATGTATACCTATCTTATTATACCTTCAATTTATGGGTAAATACATTTCTTATGTTCATTTTCAAATGACTTCATTTTGACATTTTCTTTTATTAAGATATGAGATAAGATTATGCAACCAATTTTATTTATATGGGTAATTCTTATGTTATTCCATATGATATAATTCCCTTCTGTGGAACACATATATCATGTACATGTTACGATGGTTACTCCTAGATATTAATTTAATGAATTGGGTAATGTTATAGTCTCATGAGACGTCAAGTATGGTATTAGGGAGTAAACTTAATCCATTATAGGACTTTGTCTGCCATGTGATATTATCTAAGTAGTTAGCATTGACTCGTGATTATGTCATGTCATATGTGACAACCACATTTACCATTCTACAATGATATTGTGTTAATATGTTCTTTATATTATGATTCTATGTGAATACTCATGTGATTTATCCTTTATGATATCACGTTATACCATTGACTCATGTGTTATGCTTCATTATAAGGTTTATTTCCTTACGAGGACATTTAGCTCACCAATTTGTTCTATTTATTACTCAATTTATCCCATGAATTATTAATATCTCAAAATTATTTAGGATCTCATTATGTAGAATAAATTAAAAAGTATTATTTTAACCTCACATGGATATATTATGAACATGGTCTCCCAAATACACTAGTCCTCATGATCTTTGGGTTGTCATTAAAGGATTATTTTTTCAAGAAAATAATGTAATAGTATGTATAAATGGATTCGGTCACTATAGTTGGTATGAGATAAAATTAAGGAATTATATCCTTAGTAACTCTCATGTCTGAGAATTGGAAAACAATATGGATCTTGTCCCTAGTGCTTCATATGGAAATGTCTGCCACTGGGGATAGTGGTTTGTCCCTCCCAAGACGTGTGGCCACCCATGGAGTGCTTTGATAGATATCAATTATATTTCACTGAAAATAATTTCATACATCCATATTTGGTATTAGAGAAAATTTTTAGTTAACCATTAGAACTATGATGAGAAACAATTAGTGGGAACCTTAGGGATAAGTCTAAGGGTATGTCAAATTATAGGAAATTTCTTATGAATTTTGGTGAAGTTTAGATCGAGTGGTTTCCAAAAAAATGCATCCCTATCTAGAATTGGATGTGTCTATGGGATAGTTATACCTAAGATTCATAACCCTAAAAAGGGTGCATTGATCTAGACTCGATCATCACCCGGTGTATGCTAACAGGCCTTTATTCACACCTAGTTTGACCATCCTGGGGGATTTTTTTTTGGAAAGTCACAAACTCTTTACAGACCATCATGATCAACTTGAATTACTGATAATCATGGATAACCTTGTTTAAACCTGAAGTTTATTGGTTTCATAAGTCTAAGGTTGATTCTTAGTTTAAAGGAATAAATTACCCTTTTAGGTTTTACGTTATGGAATTCTATGATGATTAAGAGTATATTATGATATATTTATAGTAATATAACCCTTGGGTTTAGTATGGGTTTTATTAAAAAAAATATTTGAGGAAGAATTAATTTATATTTTATTGAAATTAGTTTAATGTTATTGGTAACCTTTAGGGTTTATCATATCCATGATATTGAGTTAATTATAGTCAATTATGATTATTTTATTTTTATTTTGAAACAAATAATTTATATCAATTACTTTAGTAGTTAAAATATGATATTGTGATTAATTTTATTTTGAGGAAGTATATCATATATATTTTCAATGTTATAGGAATTATAATCTGAGAAAAAGTACAACTCATTTTCTCAGTGACAACTCATCATTTTTGGAAAGGTTGTTGGGTTTAAACCCACAACAGAAGGGTGATGAGGGTGAAAAATCTTCCACTGGCCTATGTGATGTACTTGTTTGTATAATATTATTTTCCCCTAAAAATATTGGGGGATAAATATTATATAATTTTTGGAAACATGTTGGATGGTTAAATATTTTTGAGTTTTTGGATTTTGAGGTTGTTGATGCCCACAAAATGAGCATCGAAAATTACATAAAAAAAAGAAATGTCTGAATATGGGTATTATGTTCCCCAAAAAGAAAGGGAAGAAAAACATGGCATACACTCATGGATTGCGATAACCTCCAAGGGATACATGATCGCATGACCATCATGAGGTCATGTGAAGGAACCATACGCTAAAAATATCCTATATAAGGTCCCATAAAGTCCTCATGACAAAGTCCTTATGGTCTTGCGAAGTCTACCCAGACAATCAGTGCTCATGCGGTGATAGTCAAATAAGTTCCCTCAATTCATGTATCTTTTAATCTAGTGGATGCCCAAAAAATCATCCATAATTCCTTCAAAATTATGTGGAAATTGTCTATAAGGGCATGAATCTCTTGCGGCCATGAAGCTCATGTGACACATCACCAATGAAGAGAATTATTGTTCTTAACAATGTTCAAAAAAACCCATGAACTCCATAACCTTTGTAAAATAAGAACAAATTAAATTAATAGGGATGAGTAAGGAGCTTCTTAGGGTTGTAAAAGTGATGTGACATTCCCATGGCGGGCCTCAAGACACCGCAATCCCCTGGCGCATTTCTATCTTATCTCATAAAATCCCTTTGGCTTGTCATCTAGGTCACCTGAAGGGCCTCAGATATGTCCAAGAAATTGTACTCTCCCCCTTTGGTTCTTTAAGGACAAGTGGATGAAATTGTATAAAAAACAATTATGCATATTCATAGGAATTATTGTGGTCATGTGATGCATCACCAGGAGGTAAGGTGATTGTCCCCGATGACACCCAAACAACCTCGTGAACTCCCCAACCTTTGTAATATAAAAAATGATATAAAATGGGGGATGAGGGTAAATCATATCACAGTCATAAGACTCTCATGACATGCTAATTTTTTCTGCATCATAGTCTCACAAGACCCCTTGATAAGCCAGAATGATCCTGAAAATTCCACTTGATAAGAAATCCTTGTCTCGTGGATATTCCCGAACAAGAAACCAAAGATTATGAAAATTATTTCTAGAGGTTCCATGATCTTTCAAAGAACCTTGAAAATAATGATATAATAATATTGAAGTCGTTCAATGTGTCTTCATGACTAAAAAATGCTCCATTAATTTGAAATAATACAATAAAGAAGGCACTAATGGGATGATCATGTGGTCGCTAAAAATCCTAAGATGCCTCTGGGGCTACCTATAGTAGGACCTCCCAAGATGCATGACATAGAGGACCTTTTCCAACCTCATCATGAATTCACCTGATATGTACAATGCATAGAGACAAACAATATGTGTAGTGAGGCCAATATATCCACCACCTGATCATGAAAAATGCTTCATGACTCTTCGAGTGAAGAGTTCACCTTCCCGCATCAAGACACATTGGTGCCAGAGCTGATTTATTAGAGTGGATCATCATGTGATCCAAAAAACTTCCCATTAGGTAAGGTCTGGGAAAAAACTAGAGAAATAATTCACCATGCATAAATCACTTTGTAAGATCACTCATAGATCACCTGAATGACTTCTAGTTAGACGCACAATGAATAGCCCACACATCTTCAAGATTGTTCTAGACTTAAAATAAACTATCATTGAACAAATATAAGGAATCTATGATATAAAGACTTGAACAATGAATAGAGGAGGGAGACTTATGTAAAGGACATACATATTGACCTTCATGTTCTTTGTTTGAACCACCTAGGACTCGCGACAATACCAGGACATGTCACCTATATCTTGTGATGCTCTTGTCATGAGAAGTCCTCTGGACATTTCAAAGAAAGTCACGTGGTTCCCCTTGGTCACATCACCCAAGTCTTATGAAACCCTCTGGGTTTGTTTTTCAAGTCTTGCGATGTCCTTCAGGCATGTCTCCTGACC
The DNA here is from genome assembly GCA_963277665.1 of Viscum album. Classification (NCBI taxonomy): domain Eukaryota; kingdom Viridiplantae; phylum Streptophyta; class Magnoliopsida; order Santalales; family Viscaceae; genus Viscum; species Viscum album. The sequence goes on along the minus strand of OY728132.1, from coordinate 1,040,550,829 downwards.
CATGTAACAAAGCCATCACATGTTAGTTGAGTCTCGCAGTAGAACCTGAGCGTGTCAACTGGCTCTTGTGATGCCCTTCTGGCACATCATCCAGGTCTCATGATGCCCTCTCTAAAGGATATCCATGACATGAAACACCCTCTAACACATGTCACATTGACTCTCACAACACCCTCCAATCATGTCAGTTAGCTCTCGCGGTGACACCAGGGCAAGTCAGATGGATCGTGCAGCACCATCAAGACAAGCCAGTAAGGTCCATGAAATGGATTCTAGGGTTGATCAGTTAGGTCTTGTGAACTCCTCTTGATGAGTTAGCCTTGATCATGCGACAACCCTCAAACATGAAATCCAAGATATGTGATTCCCCTCAAACAAGTCAACTAGATTATATGATTTACTTAAGACATGTCAGGAATTCATCCTTCGACATGTCAAGAAGACAATAAAGGCATGTCAAGAAGACAATAAACACATTCTAGGCAGTAATCAGAAAAACTCATAAGGGAGTTATAAGTCTTGATAACTTTGTCCAAACTTGTTGTGTAAGCCTCAACCAAAGGAAAACGTCAGTTTGTATGCCATAATCAAGGGAACTATGAGAAATCGGATTCCTATAATAACTAGGATATGTTGGATGCCTCTTTGAGGCCCGATCTCAACATTAACCATCCAAAGTGATTACTTAGTACATAATTCATGTATTCGTAAGCATTGAGACAAATCATTCCACATACCTTATTTCTCACACTGAGCATATATCATGTGTACTTAGGTAGATGCAATGATCATATCATTTGGATCATAATCCTCTCCCAAGGTAAGGGTAATATTAAAGTGTAAGCCTCGATCAGTGTCATAACAGGAGATGTCTTAACCAAAGGGAAACATTAGTGTGTAATCCCCAATCAATTAAACTATGATAATTCTAATTCCTACATTAACCAAGATACATATGACACATTTTTAAGGCAAGATAAAAAATAAACATCCACTTTTATGTAATCCTAATGTCCCATACATTTCAACCATTGAGACCCAATCATTCCAATGGGATTGTCATTCTATCTCATCCCTCAGTGGACTAAGAAATCAACTAAACTTCAATGACTCTGATTCCTTCCATAATCAAGATATATAGGATTCCTATATGAGTCCCAAACACTATATTGATATCCAAGGGTTGTATCAGAACATAATCCCCCCCCCCCCACATCCATATGTAATGAGGCTGATCACTTTATATCCCTTGTTTCTCACACCGAGTATAGCTCATGTGGGCTTATGGAGATGCAATGCACACCCCATTGTCATCATGAAGCTCCAACATCCTAGGAAATCTCATTATTTAAGCCCTGATGAGTGGTATGATACAAACACCCCTACACATGTAGGAATCTAACTTGGGTCGTTTCCCGAGGGTGTGATTGAACTACAATAACTCTGATTCCCTCTACAACCAGGATACGTAGGATGACTTCTCAAGACTCATGATCGAATAGATGGTGACTCTATTCCCACACATATCTCCTCTCTACATGAAATTAACATGCATGGGTTTTGATTCCTATAATAACCCGGATAAGTAGGATGCCTAATAATGGCTCAATCCTCTCTGCAGAATAATCACCACCTCCCTAGGTGGTAGAAAATTAAAAAGTACCAAATTACATGTCTTCATCAAAAAATAATTTACCCATTACTCAAAAATGGATAAAGAACCTTGGATTCATACTGATTTCTTCACTACTGAAATCGCATCTCGTATATTCGTTAATTAGATCCCCTTTATTTTGTATATAAAGACAATTAACCTATATTCATTTTTTTAGGGTAATATGTCCCGTATCAGGATTAGGAAGAGATTCATGAACTTATACTAAATCTATAATAGAGTCCCAGGGTAAGAAACAATTTCCCCTAAAAGGGTGTAATGTGCCCGACCACCCATCCTCTTGACCTATGTGAGTATCTAAGTGTCATTGAGGCTAAAACCTGAAGTGACCACTTTCCTTTGTAAAGTAGGTGTGTACCCGGTTATGGATGAGGGAACCATTGGGAGTTTCCATAAAGAAATATAAGGGTGAAATGATGTTAATGATTGGGAAAGAAATAAAACACCCCAAAATCAACCATTGGTCCAAACTTAATCCACCTCAACGAGGGTTCCACGATCATCTATTCTCTGTTCAAATAGAATTGGTGAACCTGAAATGAAAATCTCAAATAAAAAAATGATTAAGTTGCTATCCATCTGAACATATTTTTCACCCTATATGCAAACAAAAATAATGAACCCAACATGAATCTCTCAAAGAAAAAAATGATTAATTTATTATCTGTCAGACTAATTTTTTTGCACAATATATGCAAATAGAAATGGTGAATCTGATGTGAATCTCTCAAAAAATAGAATGATCAGTTATTCATTCTTCAGGTCACTTTTTTCTAAATATCCTATATAAACAAAGATGATGTTCATGATTTAAATCTTACAACTGATCCTTTGACATTGAGATTCCCTCAAGATAATAGTCAAGTCCAGCCGAGCATAATGGCTAGATCGATAATTACAGGACAATTGTGTTAACCATGCTTATATAATTAAGAACATCATGCCTATGATATATCACTAATCAGTGACCATTGTCCTTATTGACTATGTGACTGTAGATACATCCCTTATCACCAACATCCCAATCTGAGATAATGTCATCATCCAGTGAACATTCTATAAATGTAATTGTGGTTGTAAACCCCATAGGTCACAAAGTGATATCACCTACCCAACTGCTTCAATTTCAAGTGGAAAACATGATGGTTTATGAGTACCATCGATATGGTGAAATCCTAACCCTCGAGACTACTCATGAGGGTCTACAAGAACTAAATTGGATGAGTCTACATTGTCCAGGTAAAGGTGAAGCTAAGCCAATGGCCCTCGTTTCTATAGTCAATCACATCATGAGCTTATCCTTGGAGTGTGACAACAACTGCCTAAAAATACTAATAAATGTGGGCTAGGAATCAAAATGTGGATCCCTTCAAGTTCATGGGATACCTAGTATTACTCTTATCAACCATTTTCCCCATCACCATCCCACTGGTACCCACCAGTCTTCTACTAAGGGTACCACCTGACACATTTCCACCTCTGACGCCCATGAACAGGCCACAAGGAAGACACATAGAGAGAGGATGGTTCTAGATAACCATGAGTGGGATCATATACCCACTCCCAATAATTAATTATTCCTATATATTTAGACAGTAAGTAGCAGGAAGTCTCATATCCCTTCTCACTCAGAACAAGTCTATTGGAACATTCTCATAGCAAGCATAGGGGAGGCACATATCCCTACCCCTTTGCATGAATTCCACTAATATATTTTGGTTGAAAAATGAAGACATAAGTGGGATAATATCCCTAATTCAATAAAATATATCTACCAGTATATAGTGTGGATGAAAAACGTGAAAGCTTATATCCCTACACACACTTTGCTAAAATGCCAATATATCTGAGAAACAGTTGAAAAACTCAACTGGCATATTTTGAATCTAGTAAAGATAAAGGGACAAGGGAATATTTCTATCCCTATAGCCAGGATAGATCAAAACTATGATCATCACAATAAAGTTGTTACATCAGAGAAATTTCACATTGTTGATCACATTTGAGAGGATTATCGGCATATTCTTATAAAGTAAGAGGTGTCAGACTGGGTGCATGTTCCCATTCCAACTAGGGATCACCGGGTGGGAGTGCCACATTTCTCAGGATAATATAACATGCATGTTTAAAAACTTGTTCATCATATTTCAAAGACCCATGATCACGATCATATCCTCGTTCTTTCTAGGGCTCAAAAAATGAGAGGGGTACATGCCTCAAAATAGGCTCATATTCCTGTTGAATAAGGCCATCAGTATACTCTAAAGGCCCAGGATCAGGGATATATCCTTATTCTAACTAAGGCTAACCAAGTGAGATTGTAACATGCCTCAGGATAGGCTCATATTCATTTTAATGAATCTAACTGGTATATTCTAATAGATCATGAAATCCATACGTATATTCCTACTTCTACCAAGGAATGACTGCATCAGCATCATTCCAAGGCAGAACAGGAGAATTCTCATATAACTTCCCCATTCTAGAGGTCTGTTGGTATATTTTTATGGGGAATAAATATTTAGACCAGGGTCCTATTACTTCTCTAATGGGGGTTCACTAAATGAAAGTGACACATGCCTTAGGGTAGGCTCATACTACTACCAAGAAAGACTAGTGGCATATCTCAAAGGCCTATGATTGGGCTCATATTCCCATCCTAACTGGGGGTTACTAAATGATAATGGAACCTGCCTTAGGATTGGAACATCTTCATATACATAATGAGTAAACTCATTGGCATATTACAATAGCTTCTTAATAGTGGGATCATAATCCCACAGTACCTAGCAGTTATTAGAAAGTTCTGGTTACCATGATACAGAAGGCACATATCCCTTCACAATTTCAAAAGGCATATTTTTAAATTCCATATATAATGTAGATCAATTTCCATATTCCTTATATGTGCAATATTAGTGTCCTTTAGTTAGTTAAAGACAGCTTTTTAACACCACAAGTATTCTTCAACTCTTTAACCAATGCAAAAGATGACCATTACAGTGATATTTCTCTTCGTGGTATTGTGGAGAAGGGTTACATATACTCTACTCCTAACATCCACCATGTTCAACCTCCCCATAGTGATATCTCCCATAAGCAAGAAAATATTACCCTCTCCCATATACCTCTGAATGGATATGTTTACCAAACTACAATGCATTAATTTAAACAAGTGATCAAAAAATTGGGATTAATGACCTACAGTTCCCCATAAACTTCCACCTGCACTCCACTCCAATCAACAAGTAACCCTAAAAATCATCTTCTATGTATTGATCAGATGGAGTCATATAAGTTTGAAAAATAGGAAGTTGAAATTGAAATATAGTGAGAGTTATCCAGAAACAACCTCTCCATCATGTTATGGAACCTCGTTATTTATGACTATGAGGTCCTAGATGAGAAAGAAAAGGATAAAATGCCTTATATACACAAAAAATATATGGGCTACCCATCAGTATATGAAGGCTAGAAACCTGCATTATCCAAGATACAAAGTTCACCTTCAGACCATAAAGATACTTTGTTGTCAATTGGACCTGGTTGTTATCTTCATGGCCTGGGATCCAAAACTGGAAAGGTGCATCGCTAATCTATAACATGCTTGTAACCATTGTATCACAACTCTTCGGCATCTGATCTATGAATCCACTTCATGAATCTATATTTGTGGATAGGGAAAGTAGGGAGTGTTACACTTTGTTTCACCCTTGGAATAGAAACAACCCCTCAGATACAGTGTCCTATAATGTCATATCCTCTATAGAAATTAGGGGACTAGGTAATGATTTGGTCATTTGGTCACTACAATAGAATGGCCCTTCTTCAACGATGCCCATAAATCACGAAAAGAGGGAAAGGATATCCATCTAAGCTGGTACCCTCAAAGAAATAGGAATGTATTTAATAAACATAGGTTGAAGTTGTGATCAGTCATGAATGTTTCTATAAAGAATGATCTCCACCATGGGCTTCCATTGCACCCAACTCCTATGCGATCACAACTTCAACACATCAAACGATCCGTAGTAAAAGATTCCATATCAACCATCCAATAGTGGGCCCAGTTCACCAGGCTGAGGGATTATCTATCACTGCCTCAACCTCTTAGATCGTCAATTCCTAAGAAGATTCAATACATACTAGTAGTATCTAAAAACAAAGCTCATCCCACTGGGCTAGGGGAATTTATATCTCAATCCCCATCCCTGTTTTTTCATCCCATGAGAGGGTCTTGAGGACATCGATGTTGATTCTAGATCAACTCCACCTTACTAGGTTTGGGGATTTTATTTCTTTATGATTGTTCCATGAGTCATCAAATCCTTAACTAGAATCATTGGATCCTCAATAATAGGAACAATCAATACCAATTGTGGCCCTGAATAACCCCCACCTCATAGGGCTAGGGTAAAATTCATTATCATCATCACCATAGAGATAATCAATATTCTCTATGTTTGGAGGGAAAAATAAATGGATGGAATCCCACTTGTTCCTCCCACCACAAGACAAACCTCTGTCGGTCATGGACCATTCAGAAATTTTGACTAAAAATTTCCTCAAATTCATTATTCATAGACCAAGAAGGGAGGAATGTATGATGAAGAAAATCAGACCCTTCCCAGGTCGCAATCCAAAATGGATCAATATGCCCAAGGGTTCAAATAATTAACCTAAAGAAGGATGTGATGAATAATCTAGTTGTTTCGAAAGTAATGGTACAACCATCATTGCTCGATATACCTCTAGAAATGTCGTCATTATTAACAGAATAGATATTGTGGTTCACGATGTGAATGTAGAGGTTCGCGACATAGAGAACCAACCCCTATAGGAGGGTGATTTGGATGTTCCAAATGAGTCCACACACACATGAAACCAATGAAGGCTCCAAAATTTGGAATCTTTGAATACCGAGTGTCCACCTCTATGGTGGAACACTACCAAAGAAAAAGGGAAGGGTGTAGCTATATCCTGATCACCACCCAGAATATTTGAGGTTCCTTGCATAGAAGCATAGTTGTCACAACACAAGATTAATATACAAGCACTTAGACAACACAATGAGGGGATACTCAAGGAAAATATTCCCACTAGGTATCATCTTACAGAATAAATTAATATTCTCCTTATCATATCTAATATTCTAATAAGAGAAATATTTGAGCATCAAATTGGCTCCAAATCTAGGTAGTTGGTCCACATAAATGAGGAAGTTGAAAAATTATTGTCACTTCCCTCTGTTGTGGTGATGTCTTCACCCTTCCTAGTGTGATCATTCAGTCTTATAAAAAATTGACAATCAGTGGAAGACAAACACAGGGCCACCTTATTAACCCTCACCCATTCTTTATGGATGAAAGGTGGATCAGAAAATAATTCCCCTGGAGCTGTTTAACATCATCGAGTCCATGGTTATTCAAATGGAATAAATGGAAGGGAAATTATCACCTTTATATCCTGAGAAAAATCCATATCCCAAATGGGTGGATGATACTCCACCCCCACCCAATTTCAACAATCCTACCTTCTCAATTTTTGATAGTGTAGGAATGCCTGAACAACATACCACACAATTTGTATCCCGATGTGGGTTGATGATAGGCCCTCAATATCAATAGAAGGCATCTAAGATGAGGTGTTTTGTATTGAATTTGATAGTTCTAGCCTTTGTTTGTTATAGTATACTATGAAAATGATCCATTAAAGGATGGGAATACTTTCACTATCAGTTCCTTTATCAGTTCAATTCCAAACTGAGGAAAATGAAAATAGTAACCCTGAAGAACATTAAACAACGTGATAGTGAGAGGGTGACTAACTTCATATTTAGGTGGAAAGGTTTAACCTATTCACTTAGCATCCCTCTCTCATAAGAACAACTATTAGAACATTTTTTTGAAAACACTCAAGATTAGTTTTAGAATCCCCTCATCATAATGAAGTATCTAGTTGGGTTCTATGAGTTTCATAAATGGAATGATGTCTTGAGGGCTTCATTCTATGAACCTGATCCAAAAATTGACTCATTTCATCAGCACAGAGGAAAAGGTTATGCTAATTAGAATTTGTATCTTTTACTCCCAATCCAATAGTAGTTCTTATACAAGAACCTAAGAAGGTCCTAAACCACCCAATACCTCCTATCGAGCAGAAACAACCAAAAAATCACCCTTGTCTAGAAGAAAATATAAATCATGGTAGCATTGGATTTTAGGAATGGATAAATAATGCATACTCCTTCTGAAATGAATAATTCTCCAGCTACTTCTTGGTATCCATGGACAATAGGATGATCATGCTACTGTATCCTAAGAATCCCGATGAGGACAACCCCCATGACTATCCTGATTATTTGCCTCTATCCATAAGGATAGGTCAAATTATATAGGACTACTTCATATTCAGAGACGTCATTCAATGTAGGGTAAAATCCAGATAGGTGGTGTTGGATAACACCTCATAGCAGGTAGATTTCATAACCATTGCCCAGCCAGAAGAATAGGATGGTTAGTATGAATTTTCAGCCAAGCGTGTGCGAATGTTTACCAACTGGATGACTCAAGAAATAGTTGACAGAGATCATGCCACCCTGAGAGAATAGTGTCATAGAACCACAATATCTCCACTTCCCAATAATTAAACATCTTATATTCCTCCAAAATTTGTGCATGACCACTAGAAGTATGAATAAAAAGAATATTAGGATTCATATTCTGCTCCAATTCAAACATTAAATTATTCATATTTCGTCCCTACAACATCTGAAGCATGGGAATCATTCCACCGAACATAACCCTCATATGAAGGGGATCACATATTTGGTTTTTTTAACATGATACACTTGAAAATCTCCTTCTCTAATGATTAATATTCCTCATAATATGAGTTTCTTACACATAACTATGTAACTAGAGGTCGCATGCACCAGAACCGAGGATACAGGGGACATAACGGATGTGGTCGGCCCCAATATTTTATTCACGTCTCCATGTAGAATATATATTCACCTAAGACATGTGGTGATGAACTCTGGAAAACCCCAAATAGGCATGAAGGCATCCTAGAACCCTCTAACAGTCTCCCGCACCAAGTTTTCTTGCATTACCACCTAGCAGGGGTTCAATTATCTGATCATCCTTAGAAAAAAGGAAGGTCGGCATTACCTAAACCACTAGAAGAAGATTCTCCCTCAACCTCATCATAGGAATTAGGCCCACCCACATCAAAATCCTCAGCTCCTGAGCCACATCTCCAGGAGAAACCCCACATCAAGAAATTTTGACCTCTAACACAAAACTACGACATTTTGGAATAACTAGTGACGTTCCCATCAAATACATCAATCCTTGATGTGCTACATATTTTGAAATAACTTGGGGAGGCACTTGTTTAAGCCCTTATGATCCCACAAGATCTTGAGATAGAAGTCATTATAGATAAAGTTTATCAAGTATAGACCATAATATCATAATCCCATGTCATCATCTCATTTACTGATCGGGATTAGGAATAGGTCATCCAAGGGCACCTCAGACCCCTATATTTTCTAAGAAAACTCAATAATATCGACATCTAAAGTGCTCTGATCGATAATGCTTCTAGGGTAAACTTCATCCTAGTTCAAACCCTCCATCTTTTAGGATATAGCAACAGGGACCCCCCCCCCCACAAATCTAACCATTAAAGGGTATGATAAGTATGAAAAAAGACATTGTAAGAAGATCAAACTCATAGATTAGTTTGGGGATCTCACATATGAAATTGATTTTGTGGTTATCAATAAAGATAATGCATATAATGTATTTCTAGGGAGGCCTTGGATTCATATCCACATATAGGTACCTTCAACATTTCATCAGTGTTTGAATTACCCATTCATGGAAAGGTAAGCATTCTACATGGTGATAGTTCCCACTTTGAGACTTCAAGATCCACATTTTCTAAAGAATATTTCAATAAATGGGGATGCAAGGAGCCAATGGTTGATGATGATACACAGGTTTCAGTCCCAAATGGATTGGGAACCACCCCTACAAATCCATGGATTATTCTTGACAGTGACTATCTGTTCCTCATAAATATAGTCATGGTGATAGTCTTGATCTCATATTTCCAAGATCCTCTTATCCCTAGTGATAGTGTAAAAGACAATTAGCTCCGGAATCTCTTTGCAATGACTCAGGTAGCAGGGGATGATAATGGCTCTTCTCATGTCCTCTCTCACCCCGATGGAGATAGATAATCCTCCATATTTCCAAAATCATATGAAAATTCTTCCATGGAATCATATATGGAAGAAGATGAGAATGACCTCGAAAATGCCCCTACCATGTTCAAGGAAGGTGTCTCCACCACCATCGATGAGCTTATGCAGATGAATCTAGGAAGAGAAGAAGACCTATAATGTATATTGATTAGTGTTTCCATCCCCCCCCCCCAAGAAAGATATTTATATCTCATTTCTCAAGAAATATTGATATGTGTTCACCTGTAACTATACATAAATGTATGGATTTAATCCAAATGTGGTTATTTTCTATCATAGAATACCTAAAGACAATCAAGCCTTAAACCAGAAATCCAAGAGAACTCACCCCTCTCATGCCACCAATGTAGAGGTGGAATTTTACAAATGGATCAAATACAACATTTTTTAGATTTTAAATACCTAATATGCCTTGAAAACGTTATCCCCATCAAGAAAAAAGATTGGTAAATTGGGGTACGCATTGATTTTAGAGACCTTAATCATCACGTCCCAGAGAATAACTTCCCATTTTTTATCACAAAACTCTTGATCGATGTAATTGATGGATTCAAAGCCCTCTCCTTCATTAATGGGTATTTCAGGTTCAATATGATAAAGATGGCCCTTGAAGATGAATAATTCATTTCCTTTACACCACCTTAAGGGATATTTTTCTATCAAGTCATACCATTTGGATTAAATAATGTTGTCTCTACATATCAACATAATGAATCAAATCTTTAAGCCATTCTTGGAAAATATGGTCAAATATTATGTCGATGACATGGTGTTCAAATATTTAGTGATGTGATCACTTCAAGGACCATCAAACAGTGTTTGACAAATATCGATAGCAAATTCTGAAGATGAGTCCACTAAAATTAACTTTCATGGTAACATCAGGAAAGTTTCTTGACTTTTTGGTATGCCTCTATGGCATTGAGATTGATGATAAGACTAGTGATATTTTATCAATATCACACCCCATAAGTGTCAAATAACTAAGGGGGCTCTAAGGTAACATTACTTACATTTGGTGTTTCATAGAAAACTTGTTCAGTAAAGCTCTCCACTTCACCAGGCTAATAAAGAAGGGAATATCCAATCAATGGGACATTGAATTCCAAGAAGCCTTTGAATGTCTCGAGAACTATCTATTTCACCCACTGGTTCTTATTCCTCTGGTGGAAAAGAGGCCACTCATATTATATGTGGCCACTATGGAATTCTCATTGGGTGACCCCCTTGCACAAAAAAATGATGTGGGTAGCAAGAACATTCTCTACTACCTCATCCAAATAATGCTAGGTATTGATACTCAATACTATGATGTTGAGAAGAACTAGATTGTTCCCATATTCATAGTGAAAATTTTGAGGTATTACTTGAAGCCCCATGAATTCTATATGGTCTCTTTTATTGATATTATTAGAAACACCCTTAGTTGTCTCATGATGATTGGGCATCTGGACCGATGGGTGGTTATTCTAAAGCAATACGACCTTCAATTTGTATCACAGAAATCACTAAAAGGGAAACCCTAGTCTGATTTACTTATAGTGTGTCTTTCCTTGGAGAACACATCGGCAGACACTGATCTTCTATATGAGGATTTCTTCTATACCCATGACACTTCTGAGATGTGGGGGGTGTATTTTTATGGAACCGCCCAAAGTATTATCATAAAATGGATGGAAAAGCCAAAACTCAATAGGGTTGGCTTAGGGATTGTATTTGTCTCTCTAAAAAAATTAGTTTAATCCTACTCTTTCTCACTATCTAAAGGCTACATGAATAACAAGGAAGAGTAAAAATCCCTTATTTCTGGGTTGTAATTGGTGCCACAACTGCAAGAAACATACCTAAATATCAAAGGGGGTTCGGAACTAGTGATAAAGTAGATCAATGGATAATTTCTATAAAAAAGAAATAATAAGACCCTTTCACTAGCTATATTAGGGGACTAATGGTAGGGTTCCATTTTGATCCCATGTTGCATCATGTTCCTTGATCATAGAGTGATCGCACCAACACATTATAAAATGCAACCACAGTCCTGACCGACCCTAATTACGGTGAAGAAATATTCTGCAACACTCACTGAAGAATGGTCTCATCAATATTCATCTATGATATCAAAGAAATAAATAATGTCAACACCACCATAGCGCGTGATGAGCCAATATCCAACCCATGATGGATGGATCCCATAAACAGTTATATCTAAAATAGAGCTCTCCCAGTAGATCAATCTAGAAGGTAATGGATTTGGCATCATTTAGTGAAATTTACCCTAGAGAATGGTCCAAATGAAAAAAAAACACTCTATAAGTGTGGCTTCAATAGAATACCCATCATATTCATAGTAGTAGGAGAGATCCTAATAATTATGGGGGAATTCCATGCAGGCCCCTATAATTCTCATTAGTCTGGGACTAGGCTCTCCAACCAAATCATGAGGATAGGTTACTTTTGGAAAACATTTATATCAGACTATGTAGAATTCACCAAGAGATGTCATGCATGCCAAATCCCTGAAAACTTCTTCCATCAACCCCCATAATTTCTACATACAGCTAAATATTCCTGTCTATTTTCTGTTTGATAAATGGATTTCATGGGGTCATGTTCCCTAGCCACAACCAAGTAGTTAAAATATATCAGGATTGCCACCTACTTCTTTTCTCAATGGGTTTAGGAAATACCCCTCATGTAATTCGAGATGAAGAATATTATCATCTTCTTGATGTCCCATATCACTACTAGGTTTTGGGTCCCTCACCCAATATTAATGGAAAATGACACCAACTTTGGTTCTATAGAGTCTAGGAAGTGGTACTAAGTGTACAATATCGAGTCCAATCACTTATCCTACTATCATAAAGCAAAAAAAATGGAAAGATAGAAGCCTTAAATAAGACTATTTAAAATATTCTCTAGAATATATTGAACAAGGATAATAATTTATGTCTAGAAAATCTCTTCCATGATTTATGCACCTATCATACCATGGTAGTGTTTCCCAAAGAATTCTAGCTTCCTTCGCTTGAAATAGCCATTTTAAGACTGCTCTCAAATGATGAGAAATCACAAAAGTGTTGATGAATTGCAACGAACTGATGAGAATAGGTTGTGTATATTGAAAAATATTGAAGTCCATCAGAATCAGATCACACGAGCCTTTAATAAGAAGGTTCTCCTCTATTCATTCCTCAAAGGAGAACTGGTGTTGGATCTTAGGACCCTAATAATACTAAGAAAACTTACCTCAAAATTGTTACCCAAATGGTAAGGACCTTACATCATACATAAGGTCTATCACAAAGGGGCATACTCATTGGCCCTAATGGATGGTGATCATGTCACACACCCCACCAATGCAAGGTTTCACAATAAATAATTTTCATAATTGTCATTAAATGTCAATCTAATACAGTGTAATCCCTTTCATTCATCATGGTTACATGACATTAAACTACACATGATTGACCTTGTTACATGAAGTTAAACTATACAAGATCTTCTTAGTTACATGACATTAAATAGTTCTATATCGTCCTTGTTAAATGACATTAATCTGTACAGGCTCATCCTGAACACAATACATTAAACTATACGGAGTTGTTTTTAACGCAAGATTCTAAACTATAAGGTTGATGTCCTCTTTTCATGACATTAAACTGCATGGGTTTTGTAGAACTATGTGTGGAACTATTCCTACTATCACAGGATATGTAGTGACACTTAAACCCTTAGTCTTGAGTCCAGCTATAATATTCTTTTCTTTTCTTTTCAGGTGGTTCACATCCTTACCACAGGATGTTAAACTTCATGAAAAATGTCATGTCCACATAAATTTAAAATTCATGAGTTTATATAACTACGTACATCTTGATTATCATTTTCAATGGGATACATAGTTATGTCTCAATCCTATATCTTGGTCTAGCCACCATGAGATATAAAATTTCCCTATTCTATTCTGAAATTCATTTCCATATTGATAGGAACCCTTTCCATTAATTGTTTCTCACATCGAGCATAGATCACGTGATCATAGGAGTTTCAGTAAGGGAATCATGCACAAATATGGAAATATAACTTTTGACAGGATCATTTTTATAACACCCTAAACCCTTGCTTTTGGGTGTACCACAAATAAATGTAGTGTATTTTTTTAAAAATAATTAAACAGAACAAATACAAAACACCTAATACAAACCATGACCTTTTTCGTTCATGGTTTCATAGAATTAGACAAACCTTATATTTTTATCAGAGCTGAACAAAAAAAAGACATCGCTTATGCTAACTCCATAAGTGAAACAAATTCCTTTGTAAAAATCTACTAAAACAATAAAAAATAATTTAAATCAATGGATGAGAATTTAATATTCCCAGTAAGGGGTTTTCTCAAAGGCCGTTGAAAAATACATTTTTTAAATGTCTTTATAAAATATTATAATACATTGAAATTAATTATACTTTAAAAATTGATTATAAATAATTTAGATATTTTTGGAAAACCATAAGAAAGCTCTTGAAAACAAAACACATGAGACCACTTGAAACATAAAAGGATGTATGGGCTTACCCACATTCCTTAGGAAAGGGTTTACTTCCCATTCCATATCATGTTTACTAGGTACAAGGGCCATTTTTATAAATAAAATTAGCTTGCATTACATATATATGAAATTTATACTGGAGTTTTTCTTTAAAAACTTATTCATGAGTTAAATAAAAATTAAATTATTTGTATATATAAATATATAAATATCATCTTTATTTGGAAATAACTTATGACTATTGATATAATAAAAACCCATGTTAACTTAGCCTTTGCATAGACTGTTAATAAAAATAATTAGCATCCATGTATTTATAATTTCATTCAAAACCTCATAAAATAATTGTTTTTATGAAATATTAAACTCTATTATTTAAATAATCAACCTTGAACAAGGATACTAAATACCCATTTTCTTGATTCAATAATATAATGTTTTTATGATATCATTTTATACATAAATTAATAGTTTAAATTCATGAACCCTTCACCTAAAATAATAGAGATTATAAATTGCTTATCACATAGAATAATAGATAAATAATCTTAAGTATGATAATAAAATTATAAAAGAATCATTTTAAATAAAACGTTTCATCCATGAATAAATATCAAATATAATTTTGTTCAAGATATTTATTTGAAATTTAACCCACATTCATACATGATTTTCTTGCAAATTCATATCATGTATTAATAGTTAAATATGTCGATATGTGTATATATATGTCGGTGTGTGTCTGTGTGTGTTTGTGTGTGTGTGTGTTTGTTTAGATAAAATAAAAATATAACCAGAAATTAGTATATACATAAATATGAAACATGGAATTTCTAATACTTGAATAATTAGAAGACTTTGGAGTAGATATTCATGGAGTTTGGAAATAATACCAACATATATATATATATATATTGAGAAATATATAGACTGGAAAATTGTGAGCCTTAATGATTCACATATAAATAACAGTATAAATAAATCTCCTTACATAAATTTATAATACATAAATTCATAATTTTAATATTTATGAATAATTACAACACTTGAATATATAAACACCTACATGGAGTAAGAACTTAAATTTCAAGATGAATCACACAGAGTAGTTTTAAATAAAGAAAATCCCCTTACATAATTATGAAAATAATAATAAACCATAGAGTTTGAATATATAAAAATATTGTCTTGAATTTGGAAATAACTCGCACACAAACACACACACACAGATATATATATATATATATATTAGTTTAAAATAATTTCCTTTATAATTAAATTTGAATGTAAGAAATCAATTATAAATAAGAAATTGATCATTCATATTATAAATATATTTATGTGTATATATATATGTGTATATAAATCTTTTTAAATAAAATATAAAATGACAGATTGAAGACATGATCATACCCTTTCAAAAGCATAAACATAATTTGATAAATAAAAAAACACAATACCATTATATTCATAAATTCATAAAATAAATAGATAGATAGATAAATATATGTATATTTTCTTAAAATTTAAACATTAACTGATAAAAATAAATTATACCTTTACATATTTTTATAAAATTTAGAAGAAAATATACATATATACATTATAAAACAAAAATAACCTTTACTTTGATTGAGGATGAAACAAAAGTTTGTTAGATTCTGAACAGTAAGTGGAATAAACAAAATGAAATTGGGGATGAGATCGCATCTTTCTTGGGAGTGCATAAATGAATTTTAAATATATAACAATATATTATAAAACTTCCTTTGGAAGCTGGGGAGGAAAAATAAAAAAAATCATTTCATCCATTGTTATGATTTTAATTTTTTATTCAATAAATATTTTATTGGTATAAATTATTATAATATCTATAACTAGGCATGAGATTATTCAAAGGGCTCCAACTAATCTTCTTATTCACACATATTTTTTTAAAATTATAATATCTTATTTTTTATCTCTTGTCATCATTTCCTTTTTCAATTTTCTTTTGTCAAGTAATGGTTAGTTTTATGTTATATTCTCATGATTCTCTCTCACTTTTTTGTTTTTTCATGTAATGATTAATTTATATTATTACATTATGTCTTCTTTGTTTTATTTTCTTCCAAAACCTTTTCACATTTTTTATTTATATGTAACATTTTTTTAATTAAATTAGAATTTTTTTTCTTTTAAATAAATAAATATATATATATATATATATTTCATTTTTATTTATAATAATAAAATTATAATTTCATATATATATATATCATGTTCTTGAAAATAAAATATTATAAAACCAAATTGTTTATATTCATCTATTAATATAGTTATTCATTATTTCAGGTTTTATAAATTAAATAATTATCATCCAAGTTAGTATATTAAATTCATTAACTTTAGCATATGAATATTTATAATAAATATACTCATAATTTATAACTAGCATAAAATATTATTTTAATATATTTATAAATTAAAATAATTATAACATTCATTATTTATGTGCAATATATTGTCTTCAAAATTTAGGAATTTAATAAATTTATTCATTTGAAAAAAAAAATATTAAATAATCTTTTGGAAAAAATGAATGTCCATTATTCAAATAAAAATAATCAAATAAATATATATATATATAAGAAAATTTTATTTTATATAAAATAATACTATAAAATAGTATTAGTTTAAAAATAAATTGAAAACTATAAATTTTTCATATAATCATAAGTATTTTATAGTATTATTAAATAATTTTAAATGTAAAAACTAACTTGTAATTAAATTTTATTTTAATTAAATAAAATAATTAATTTTTATTTTTATTTTTGTAAATTAGTTTATTAAAAATTATAAAAAGATCATTTAATAAAAACTAAATATTTTAAATTTTATCAGATGTTACATTCTTCCCCCCTTAAAATAATTGCACCCTCAAAATTCGTTGTTCAAACTAATGAAAATTCTGAATTTTCAACTTCAAAAATAGGAAAAACTAGAACTACTAAACATCTCTACTCTACTACACAGGAAACAGAAAATCTCCAAAGATTTTTAGACCATTACTTTGAATCCAGTTATAATGCCTTGTACCTTCTCTTCCAAGTACAGAACATATAAATGTTGTGTATTTTTTTAAAAGAAACTGAAAAAATACACAACACTTAATAACATCTATGACCTTTTCCAGTCTAGTTTTTGGTGAATTATACAATCCTTACAATTTTATAAGATCTGAACCAAAATAAAATAAAACAAATAAAATATATATCATGTGTCCAAACTCTATAAGAAAAACAAACACCTTCGAAAAACCATACTAAACCTATGAAAAATAATTTAAAAGAATGGGTGAGCATTTAATTTTTCCAATAAGGGGTTTTCTAATATTACATTTAAAAATACCTTTGTAAAATATTCTTATAAAATATTATAATACTCTGAATTTAATTAATACTTTGAAAATGGTTTAAAAATAATCCAGTGATTTTTAGAAAACATTAAGCAAGCTCTTGAAAAAAACAAATGAGGCCACTTGAAACATAGAAGGTTGTCTGGGCCGACCCACTTTATTGAGGGAAGGTTTCACTCCCCACTCCCTATCATGTTTACCATGTCCAAATGACAATTTTTATAGAAACTTTGTTATATTTCCTTACATATATATGTAATTTTCACTAAAGTTTTTCTTTTAAAACTTTTTCAGGAATTAAATACATATTCACTTATTTATACTTATAAATATACACATATTAACTTTCTTAGTAAATAATTTATGATTCTTGATATCATCAAAACCCATAGCAACTTGGCCTTTGAATGGTCTTTTAATAAAAATAATTAACATTCATGTATTCATACTTTCATTCATAACCTCATAAAATAATTTTTGTATGAAATGTTAAACTCTATAATTTTAATAATCATCCTTGAAAAATGATACTAAATACCCATTTTCTTGATTCAGTAATATGATGTTTTTACGTTATCATTTTATAAATAAATTAATTGTGCAATTCATGAACCCATCACCCAAAATAATAGATATTGAAAATTTTTTATCACATAGAATAATAGATAAATAATCTTAAGTATGATTATAAATTATAAAATAAACATTTAAAAAAAAAACATTTAATCTATGAATAAATTGAAAATTCAATCTTGTACAAGATCTTGATTTGAAATTTAACCCACATTCATTCATGATTTTCTTGCGCATTCAAATCATGTATCAGTGTATAAATATATCAATATATATATATATATATATATATCTGTTTGTTTAAATAATATAAACATAAAATAAAAAATTAATATATATGTGTGTGTGTTTTTTGTGTGTGTGTGCGTGTACACACGCCCGTGTGTAATGGTCGGTGCCTTCTTGGTCCATTACATTGCATGTTTTAGTTTTTGGGAGTGTTGGGAGGATACTCAGAGGAACTTTGGAAGAGTTCAGTTGCTAAAGACTTGAAGTAGGGGGATTACATGTCGTGTAATGGGATTACATGATTTAAACATCCATTTCACAGTTTTTTATAGAGGTTTCACAACATATAATGTTTCATGGTTTGGAAAATAAAATAAATTGACATGAGATGGGTTTTTCAGTGGAAGCTGGTCGTGGGGAATTACAAAATGTGAAAATGTATTACACACCATGTAATACCCCATTATTGTAATGTTTTAATCATTTTTTCAACCATTCGAGTTATCAAGCCCTACTACTATAATGTCTCCCCCTCGGCTCTAGGCATCCCGGTGAACCCTCTTTGTTGTTTTGAGGATTCATTCACAAAGAATCGACCTGTTTCTTCCCTCCTTCAATCCATAGTGATGCATCTTTGATTTAAGGTGTGTTCTTCCATTGTTCTTGTATTTTCTTCTAAGGTGATAAATTTTTTCCTCCCTTTCTTCTTTCCATGTCATGGAGGGTGTTCTCCCTTGGTTCTAATGTGGTTCCCTTAGGTTGTTGTCGATGTGGTGGTGCCACGACATCCTCTGGTGGATTAAAATATTGCAGTAAAGGTAAGAATGTGTTCATTATGTGATCTTTTCTCGTGTGAAATTTTTTTTCACCCATTCAAGGTGGGATTTCCTTCATTTATCATTATTATACATCATACGAGGGGGTTTTATTTTTTTACATGTGAATCATGGTTGTGACTACCTAATTGAAGACAATGAATCAGTTAATTTAAATTTAGTGGAAATGGGGTTTGTTCACATAATTTTTTAGATTTTATATTATTTATGATGTTGAGATTTTTCAGTGTTGATGCCCCACTAAAAATTGTGGTTATTGGTGGATTTGTTTGTGCACTAAATAAATTATGGAATGCATGTTGTTCGTCTTTGGTTGGACACTTATATATATATATATATTGGATAATCATGTATATTTATCTAATGAATATATTCCCTAGGATCATAATATTTCTATGATAACCCCTTAATTAGTAATTGGAATTAAATAAGGGAAGCCCTATTAAAACTATAATTGTGTTTTGTTTTCGTAGTGTGGTGATGTGGTTGGGAGAATGGTTGTGTTTTGTCGGATGTTTTGGGCTATGTAATGGAATCTTTTGTTGAGATATTGATTGATTGTGGATTGGATGAGATGTTTTCTATAGTGAGGCTGTGAAATTGGTTGTGCTATGTTTGTGCATCAAGGTGTGGTTGAGAGCTGGGGGATTGTTTTAGTAGGTATGTTAATTTTCTCAGAGCTTCTTCATCAGTAGAATGTAAAAATATCCACCCCATATCTCATGATCGATATATGTTATAGCATGAATGGGTGGTAAAAGTGGAGATTTTAGAATGATGTGTCTTTAATATTAAGTCTCCTTAATTTATTAAGGCTCTATACCTTATCAAAAACTATGTTTCTTGTTGTGATTTTTGCTTATTAGTTTCATGTGGTAGTCATGGAATGAATAAATAAATGTCTAAAAAAGTTGGGAAATTCTATGGGTTGGTTATATTAATAGATATTAAATTGTTAAATAAATTAGTTGGTAATATGAATTGTGTTTTTGGATCTTTTTGTGGTGTTGTTCATATAGAGGTAGTAGCAAAGGTGGTACTGATGTGACTAGATGGTTTCTCTGAGAAACCATAGGTTGGGATAAGTGTTTGGTATCATAAATGTATATACTAGTATTTTCCTTATGATTTCTATATGCACACAACCCTTATTGAGTACTAGGTGCTTAACACCCCCATCGTCACGGGGGAGGGTTTCTTTCCCGAACATCCTGGTGGGAGGATGGATGGTTTACCACCCACTATTCCTTTATCCCTCTTCCAGGTGGTTATATACTAAGATTATTTGGGAAAGTTGTGGTTTATGAGGCCCAAGTGTGTTTGGGTGATTTTTACTATCTCAGGTGTCTTCAAGATGGTATTTTTTGAGATTTCCAAGGTGTATTTGGGATGATATGTGTCGTGATTTCCTAGGTGTCTTTAGGATGAGATGTGGTTTGGGGCCCATGTTTTTGCAAGTGTGATGTGATGTGGTTTGCGTCCCATGTTTCTACGGGTAGGATGTGATGTGGTTTGTGGCCCAGGTGTTTATGGGTGGGATGTTATATGGTTTTTGGATGAGGTTTATATGGTTGATATGTAATGTAGTTTCTGAGGCCCAGGTGTGTGTGGGTGGGTTGTGATGTGGTACGTTCAGAAGAGGTGGGAGCATGTGGACGTTTTTCATTATTCAATATCATCGAATCTATGGGAAGTGGTGTGGGGTAACCTATCATCAAGGTGCATTATATTACATTACATGAGTTGTGTTATTTGGTGTGCGTTCCTTGGTGAGGTTGGGATGGTCAGTATTACAGTTAGGTTCTGGTTGGTTCTGTTATTTTCTCACAGGGGAATTAGTATTCTTCTTTCACATGTGCACGATATACTTTGGTTTTTCCTATTGAGTATACTTATATTCTCACCCTACTTATATAAACTATTTTTAGGTTTCCATGATGATTTTTTAGATCATTATAGACCATACTTGCTTGGATCTAGATGGTTGTTGTGTCACTGCTTAACTTTATTTTTGGTATTTTACTTTCGAGGTTTTTGTATTTCTATCGGTTCTATTTTTCACATTCAACTGGGGTGGTTTTGGATTTCTTTTATATATTTCATGGACTTTTTTTGTTGATGATCTGTCATATATCCTAATAATGTTTCCTTAAAAAGGTTAATGCCTCCCATATTGTGATATTTGTACACCCCTGAGACTATTCTCCAACTACGGGCCTACTTAAGGTGGGACTCAGGGGTCATTATCTCCCTTTATTCATTTTCAACCCAAAAGGGGAATCTTTGGAGGGAGGGGGTCGTGAAAAAGTGGTATCAGAGCTGATGGTTGAGTGATAGGATGGAGTTAATAGTTAGGAACAGTGATGATTTCATGTTTTGGTATGGAAATAGTGTCAGGTGACCTTGGTTCATGATATAGGCAAGGGAATACCATCTAGGACATGGAATTTTAGAGCCCCCTGTGATCTGATGCAAGGACTTTGGGTCTACTGAATGGCCAAGTGAGGCTACACCATTTTCATGGTAGAGACCCTGCGAAATATATATGAATCATGATGACTTGGGTTCTTGTGTGAATTGGGTTTTTTTGGGATGTTTAAAATGGATAAAATTAATAAAATGAATTAAAAAGAATCCTAATAAAATTCCATACTACTCGAGCTTAGGATCTCTTTGTTTACTTTTTAGTTATGGCTCCTAGTCATCATCTGCATGTGGCTCAGGAAGTGGAGGCTTGGTAGGGTGATTCGATTGATCTATGGAGGGTTAATCTAGTTGAGGAGGATGACTAGTGGTAGAATATGTTGGGTTCTTTCTAGCGATAGGCTTTAAGAAAGTATGAGGGAAGTGTTTTGGAAATTGAGACAAAAATTAGGCTTGAGGAGCTTGAGATCACCTTTAGTTTGAACTGATCCCCAATAGAGTACCAGGTTCCTTTGGTGATTAGTTAGATGTAAGGATCCACATGTCAGATGTTGACACTTTCTCTATGGGAGGGGAAGTAAGTGGACATTTAATGGGTCAATTTTTAGAATTAATTTTGATCAGGGTTCCTTTCATAAACCATGAAGGATGAGAATAGGTAATGGATTCTCTCCATACAGTAGTGGAGTATTTCAGTGTGGGGGATTGGGAACAATTTCAAGGACCTCTTTTTTTTGACACGAAATCCCTTTTTGGATGAGGAGTCTCATACAAGATGTCTTGAGGAGGTGCTTCATCCTTCGATCTAGTATACAGTTACTCCCTTTATGTTTCCAACGTATTTGGAGCTTCATAAGATGGAGGAGGTGATCGAGTGGATGCACTTTCAAGGAGTTATACCGTGAGATGGGAGCTGAAAGAGTTATTCGAGAGGCAGATTTACCAGCGGCAGGTCTCAGGTGTCAGGACCTTCGAGGTTTTGACTAGCCAGTCAACCTCGGTAGCTTCCTTTCCAACCTTTTGGTGTAAGTGGTTCATGTACTTTTCATGTGGGCTTGGGTATGAGGTTTTTCTTTTGTGTATTTCGAGGAAATACTTATAACTATTATCTATAAGATATTTAACCTCAATTTGATGAAGGTGGAAAGGTTTAGCGAGAGCCTCAGCAGTAGTTTCTAGTGAGACAGTTTCAACAGTGGGGAAAACAGGCTTCTATTATGCTGAGGGGATATGGGGATAGTAGAGTCATACCTCAAGATATTTCTAGTGTTTAGGGACTTCTACTTGGGTGTGGTCGTGGAGGAGTTCATCAGTATAGAGGCAGCCAAGTTGGGTGTGGTCAGTTGAACACTCTAGAGGTGGAAGTTCCAATAGAGTCAGAGGCCGTTAGAGATATGATCAGATTTTTAGTACACTTTCATTTGATTTGTTTGATTTAGAAGTTTCTCACTCCTTTTGTCACCCACTTTAGCCCAATATTTCAGACTAGATACATAGAGGATTCATGTTAACCTAGTGTTGAGTATGCTAGTCAGAGGCTAGACTGGCTTGTTTGATGTGTTATGGGGATGTAAACTGATGATGGGACCACATTGGTCCTTTTGGGATAGTTTCTTACTACAGATGTAGCCATACAAAGTCATTATTGGAATTTTCTAGATTTATTTTTTGTGTTCTGTTACTGAATACTTCTAAAGGAGAGTTGTGCTTTCTGACATGGATGTCCAGCGTCTGGCTTTCGTTGGTGAATAGGGTTGTCAGGTGGGTAGTCAGAATGTCAATCCCCTTCTCTATTTTTTGGATGATACATTAGTGGAATTAGTGGACACTGAGATGTTTTAGGTTCCTAGAGTCATTGGTTAGTTCTTGGATGTTTTCAATAAGGAGTTTTTTACACTACCCACTCGACGTGATGTTGATTTGGAGATAGATTTACAGCTCGATGCTTCTCCGATTTCAATGGATCCTTATCAGATATCACCTTATGAGTTGCAATATTTAAGGATTCAGATTGATGATCTGATGTAGGAGGGTTTTATCTGACACAGTTTTTCATCATGAGGTTTTGAAGTGTTGTTCACAAAGAAGGTAGATAGTGGTCTGAGGCTATGCATAGACTACTAGAGGCTAAATCAGGTGATGGTCAAGAACCATTACACTCTTCCAAGGATATATGATCTTTTTGACTAGTGGATGGGGTAATTTGGTTTTCTAAGATCGATCTATGGTCTGGATATCAATAGTTGAGGGTGAGGAATTGAGATATCCTGAAGACTGCCATCAGATGAAGTTTTGGGCACTTACAGTTCGTAGTTATGCAATTTGGTGTTACGAACACACCAGTCATGTTCATCGGGATTATTAAATCGATTTTTCATGACTTTATATACTAGTTCATCATCATATTTATTGAAAACATCCTGATCTACTCAAAGTCCAGGGAGGATCATGTCGAGCATCTATGAGATGTCTTCCAGGTTCTTCAATGCTTCCAGCTCTAAGGAAAGTTGTCCAAGTGTAAATTTTAGAAGTGGGAGGTATATTTAATTGGACATGTAGTGTCCCAATTAGTTTTATCAGTTGATATATCTAAGCTTGAGGCAATTTTATCTAGTTAAGAACCCAAGAACGTGGTAGAAGTTCTCAATTTCCTTAGTCTAGGGGGGGCTTTATCGGAAGTTCATACCCAATTTCTCTTGATTTTTAGCCTTGTTGAAAGCTCTGACTAAGAGGGAACAAGAATTTGTGTAGAGTGAGAAGTTTCAAGTAGTGCTCGGTTACCTGAAGTGGATGTTGAATGGTTATACAATGCTCCGATTACCTGAAAAAGGAGTGTTCTTTGAGGTGTTTTGTGACACTTCCTGTTTGGGTTTGCGAAGCGTGCTGATGAAAAAATGGGAAGTGATCTCATATAGTTATAGGTAGTTACATCCCCATGAGTGTAACCATTCCACCTAAAATCTAGATTTGGTATCAATTATGTTCACCTGGATGTTGTGGTGGAATTATTTCATTAGGGATCACTTTGGGGTCTTTTTGGATCACAAGAGATTGAGGCATATCTTTTCCCATCAAGATCTGAACTTGTGATAGTGGAGGTAGAGGAAGTATCTTTAGGAATATAATTTTTTAGATTGCCTATACCTTAGGAAGGGGGGATTTCGTGGCCAATTATTTGAGCAAAAAGTTTCAGAAGGAGGTTTTTCAGGAATCTATGGATGATTGGAAAGAGATGAATGATTGGTAGCCTTTCATTTAAATACAAGAGTGAATTCAGGTAGAGGCTATTTGTTTCTGAGGAAAGTGAAGTATTATATAATGTATTAGGTGGAGGAGTCTCACTAGGGAGACTCAGAGGTGGAGGTGTTACACAATCATGTTGGCTATGGTGATGCTCTAGATGGATGGTTGGAGGATGGTCGGAACCAGATGTTGTTTTGTGGAAATTTGTTTTTTTGGTGGAAATGCATGAGGTGTTCTTTTGTGAGTTTCATAGATCATCTTCAGTGGTATAACCATGACTATTTAATATGTACTGTGGATTTAGGATTCAGTTTTTGTGGCATGGGATAAAGTGAGAAGTTTCAGAGGTTGTGGATAGATGCTTGGTCTACCATTAGGTAAAGGTCGAGCACCATGTTCTTAGTGGGTTGTTACATCCCATGTATGTTCTCGAGTGTAAATGGGATGAAATACCAATGTATTTCTTCACATGGTTACCCAGAGCTTAGGAAGGTTACAATGTTATCTGGGTTATAGTGGATAAGTTGATGAAATCGGCCCACTTCTTAGTGATCAAGGAGTCGGGCATAGTAGATGCCTTGACAAAGAGGTATGTGGATGAGGTGGTATGGCTACATGGGGTTCTGAGATCCATTGTCTTAGATCGGGAAACATAGTTTACCTCACAATTCTAGAGGGGACTGCCGCATGATTTTTGTACCTAGATATTCCCCATCACTCTTTTCCACCCTTATAAAAATGGGTAGATAGAGAAGACTATTCAGACATTGGAGGATTTATTACAGGCATGTGTCTTAAAATTTGGAGGCTCTTGGTTAAAAAACCTACACTTATTAGAGTTTTGTTATAACAATAGTTATCAATATTCCATTGGCATGGCTCCATTTAATGATTTGTATGGAAGACCATGTCATTTACTCTTGTTCTGGACATAGGTTGGTGAGATAATTTTTCATTGTCCTGAGGTAGTGCAGAGTGCGACAAAGAATGCTCATCTTGTTTGAGAAAGGATTAAAGTAGTTCTAGACTGGTAAAAGTTATATTCCAATCACATAAGGAGACCCTTGGAGTTCAAGGTAGGGGACTATGTGTTCTTGAAGGTTTCCCCTCAATGTGGGAAGTCAAGGTTTGGAAGAGGGAGTAACATTTCTGCCAGGTTCGTTGGACCCTTTGACCTATTAGAGAAACTTTGTAATGTGGAGTATTTGTTGGTTTTTCCTCCATTATTGAAGAGGATCTATGACATCTTCACATCTCTCAACTTCATCGGTATCTACTTGATGACTACCATGACATTTAATAGGGAGAGTTGGATATCTAGGATGACATGATGTTTGGGGAATGGCGAATAAAGATCTAGGATCATCGGGAGAAGGTTCTATGTAGACTAACCATTCCTTTGGTTTCTATGCTATGGAGGCATGGTGTCTAGGATGAGAGTATGTGGGAGTGAAAAAAATGAATGCATGCCCAATACTCGGAGTTGTTATGATTCTTTCCTTATTATGTTTTTTTTGAAATGTAATGCTTGAGCCTTGTTTTATGAAATGAGCTATTTTTCCATTGGATTGACATGTGTGTGGTGTGGTATGTGATAAATTCATGATATAAAAATAGAGTAGGACTAGATTCCTAATTGAGATGGATTAAGTGTTATGTGATTAAACATGCGTGGGTGAGTCAGTGTCTCCTAGAGCGGGTTGTATATTGACATTGAGGATAGAATTTATTTGTTCGTGTGTTCAGGACAGTGTAGTTCATCGGTTGTAGTAGTAATTGGTTTAGGCTATAAAGAGGGTGATATAGTTCCATGATGGATGTGTGTAGTGTGGTTGTGGTCATTTGGGTTGGTGTGTTTGGCTATTGGTAGTGCTTAGGGAGTGGTAAGATCCTTGAGAGGTGTCTTGCGAGGTGGCTGTTCAAACCCCTTTTCTACTAGGCTTGGTTTTGGATTCTTGAGGGTGAGAATCATTTGAGAGGTATCTGATGTAATTACATGTGCCTTCCCAATTAATTACTTTGCAGTTTTTGGTCATTGGGAGTGCTCAGAGTAGTCCCATAGGAAGGTTGGAGGTGTTCAGTTTCTAAAGGCTAAAATTATGGAGGATTACACATTGTGTAATAGGATTACTTGACTTCAACATCTATTTCAAAAAATTTTATGGAGGTTTCAAAATGTGTAATGTTTCAGGGTTTGGAAAATAAAATAAATTGAGAGGTGAAGGGTTTTTCAGCAGAATTAGACCGTGGAGCATTACAAGGCATGAAATGGGATTACATGGTGTGTAATATCCCACTAATTTAATGTTTTAATCATTTTTCCAGCTATTCAGGTTTTCAAACCCTACAACTACAATGACTTACCCTTAATCCCAGGTTACCTGGTGACCCCTATTTTTTGTTTTGAGGATTCCTTCACCATGTATTGATCCATAGATTCCCTCCTTCAATCTATAGGTATCCTTATTTGTTCTAAGTTATCTACTTCCCCCAATATTGCGGTTTATTCTAGGCCGGTATCCTTTTTTATCATGTCTTTCTTTCCATTTCATGGTGGGTGTTCTCCGTTGGTTCTAATGGAGTTACCTTCAGTTTTTGTCGATACGGTAGTTCCACAACATACTTGGGTGGCATTAGATCTTGTGGGAGAGTTAATCAAAGGCATGATGCATGATATGTTCTCATTCAAATAACGTTGGGACCCTTTCGAGGTAGGATTCCCTTTGTTTCTCTTTATTGTGCATCGTGAGGGAGGGTTTTTTTCTTTTTTTTACCTATGAATCATGGTTTCACTGACCTAATTGAAGATAAAGAATCAATTAATTTAAATTGAGTGGAAAATGGGGTTTTTTCGCATGTTTTTATAGATTTGATGGTGTTTATGGTAGTGAGATTATTTGGGCTTGATGCCCCTCCAAAAATTGTGGTCATTTGTGGCTTTTTTTCACACTAAATAAATTATGGAATGCATGTTTTTCATCTCTGGATAGACACTTATATATATAAATTGGTTAATCATGTATATTCGTCTCTTGAATGGATTCCCTATAATCATATTGTTTCTATGATAACCATTAAATTGACAATTGGAATTAAATAAGGGAATCCTTTTTAAATCAGGAATTGTTTTTTTTTGTTATGTGTGGTGATTTGGTTATGAGAATGTTTTGGTGTTGTGGGATGGCTTGGGTAGTTCAATGGAATCTCTGGTTGATAGATTGATTGATTGTAGAATGGATGAGAAGTTTTGTTCTGTGTGACTGAGAAATTGGTTGTCCTATGTTTTTGTTTCTAGGTGTGGTAGAGATTTGGGTTTTTTTATAGGTATGGGTAATTCTGCCAGAGTATCTCTATTAGTAGAATGCATAAATCTTCACCCCTCATCTTGATATTTCAATATGTCATATCATGAATGGGTGTTAAAAGTGGATATCATGGAATGATGTGTCTTTAATGTGAAGATGACTTCATTTATCATTGATATTTGCCTTCTAAAAACTGTGTTGATTGTTGTGTTTTTTTCTTAGTAGTTTTATCATGGTAGTGATGGAATGAATGAATAAATGTCTAAAATATTTTTGAAATGGTATGGGTTGGTTTGATTAATGGAACGAAAATGGTTAACTAAATTGGTTGGGAATATGAATTGGGTTTGTGGCTTTTCGTGTGGTGTTGTGAATATATATGTAGTAGAAAAGGTGGAAGTGAAGTGACATGGTGGTTTTTCTGAGAACCCATAGGTTGGGATTGAGTGTTTGGTACCATATATGTATAAAATTGTATTTTCCTTGTGATTTATATACACAACCCACCCTAGTTGAGCACTATGTACCGAACACCCCCATCGTCATGAAGGAGGGTTTCTTTCCCAAGCATCTTAGTGGGAGGATGGATGGTTTTCCACCCACTATTCCATGCTCCCTCTATCACCTAGTGATAGCCCAAGATTTTTTGAACAGGTTGTGGTTTGTGAGGACCATGTGTGTGCGGGTTATTTTTTATTTCTCAAGTTTCTTTGAATTGATAGTTTTTTCTCTTTCCCTGGTGTCTTCAAGATGAGATGTATTGGGCTTTCCAAGTGTCTTCTGGATGAAATGTAGTTTATGGACTAGGCATTTGTGGGAGGGATGTAATTTGGTTTATAGCCTAGGAGTTTGTAGGTAGTATGTGATGTGGTTTGTGTCCCAGTGTTGTGAGAGCAATATGTGATGTGGTTTGTGGCCTAGGTGTCTGTGTGTGGGATTTGATGTGGTTTACGAGGCACAGGTGTGTATGGGAGGTTGTGATGCGGTAATTTTGGAAGAGTTGGGAGTGCGAGGATGTTTTTCATTAAGAAATAGAAGATAATTAGTGGGAAGTGGTTTTGGGTACCCTTTCATTGATGTTCATTATATTATTTTACATAACATGTGTTATTTGGTGAGCATTCCTTAGTGAGGTTGGGATGGTTATTATACTTGTTAGGTGATGATTGGTTATATTATTTTCTCATAGGGTTTTTAGTATGTTTATTTTACATGTGCATGAGAGAGTTTATCTTTTCCTACTGAGTATACTTGTATTTTCACCCTACGTATATAAACTATTTTCAGGTTTCTCAGAGGATTTTTCAGACCATCTTGGATCTTACTAACTTTGATCTTGATGGTTGTTGTGTCACTTCTTATCTTTACTTTTGGTATTTTACTTTAGAGACTTTTGTATTTTTATCAGTTCTATTTTACCCATGCATGTTGGGTGATTTTGAATTTATTTTATATATGTCTTGAAGTTTCTTTGTGGATGATCCATCGTATCTCTCGATCTTGTTTCCTTAAAAAGGGTAATGCCTCCCATATTGAGATATTTGTACACCCTTGATACTAGTCGCCATCATGAGGCCTACTAGAGGTGGGACTCAGGGGGCCATTATCTCTTTTTCATCATTTCCAGCCTAAGGGGGGCATCTTTAAAGGGAGGGGGTCATAACAATATGAAATATGGAATTTTTAATACTTGAATAATTAGAAGACTTTCAAGTAGATATTTTTGGAGTTTGGAAATAGTGCCCATATGTATATATATATCGAGAAATATATAGACTTGAAAATTATCAACCTTAATGATTAACATATAAATAAAAGTACAAATAAATCTCCTTACATAAATTTATAATACATTCATTCATGAATATAATATTTAAGAATGATTGTGACACTTGAATGTATAAACACCTACATGCATTAAGAACGTAAATTTGAAGATGAATCATGAATAGTAATTTTAAATAAAGAAAATAACCTTTCATAAGTATGAAAATAATAAATAACCAATGATTTTGAAAATATAAAAATATAGGATTGAATTTATAAATACCTCATATATATATATATATATTAGATTAACAAAATTCCCATTACAAGTAAATTTGAACACAAGGAATCAATTATAAATAAGAAATTAATCCCTTATATTTAATATATATCTGTGTGTGTGTGTTTGTGTGTGTGTGTGTGTGTGTATGAATCGTTGTAAATTAAACATAAAATGATAGATTGAAAACATTATCATACCATTTCAAAACCATAAAAATAATTTGATTAATAAAAATAAATAATCCCCTTATGTTCATAAATTCATGAAATAGATAGATAAATAGTTAAATATATACATATATATAAAAATATGTATATTGTTTTTAACTTAAACATAAACTAGTAAAAATAAATTAAAAACTTACATGTTTTTATAAAATTTAGAAGAAAATATACTTATATAAATAGTAAAATAGAAATAAACCTTACTTTGATTGAGGATGAAACAAAAGGTTATTAGATTCTAGACACAAAGAGGAATAAATATGATGATCATAGGGATGAGATCGAGTCTTTCTAATATGTGCATAAATGAAGTTTAAATATACAAAAAGATATTATAAATATTCATTTGGAAGTTGGGGAGGAAAAATAAAAATTTCATTTCATCCATTGTCATGATTTTCATTTTTTATTCAATTTGTCTAAATTATTTTAATATATACATCTTGGTGTGAGAATATTCAAAGGTCTCTCACTAATATTCTTATCCATGCCACTTTTTTTAACATTATAATATCTTATAATTATTTTTTATCTTCTGTCATCATTTCTTTTTTCACTTTTCTTTTCTCAAGTAATGATTATATTTTATATTATATTCTCATGATTCTATCTTACATTTTTGTTTTTTCATGTAATGAATAATTTATATTATTATATTATGTCTTCATTGTTTTTTTACAAAACCTTTTAGAATTTGTTTATTTATAGATAATTTTTTATTAAGTCAATTAGTGTTTTTTTATTTTAAAATTATATATATAATTCATTTTTATTTATAATAATATAATTATAATTTCATCTAATTATATATATATCATATTTTCAAAAAGAAAAAATTATAAAACCAAATTAATTATATTTTTCTATTAATATAATTATTCCTTATTTCAGATTTTATAAATTAAATAATTATCATCAAATTTGGTATATTAAATTCATTAATATTATCATATGAATATTTATATTGAATATAGTCCTAATTTATAAATAGTATAACTTAGTATTTATTTATTAAAATAAAAATAAGAAAATAAATATATTTATATGAAAATATTATTCTATAAAAATTAATACTATAAAGTAGTATTAGTTTTAAAATAAATTGAAAACTATATATATTTAATTTAATCATAATTATTTGTGAGTTTCATTATATAAATTTTAATATTTAAATTAACTTATAATCAAATTTTATTTTGAATAAATAAAATTTTTAAGTTGGATTATTATTTTTATAACTTAGTTTATTTAAAATTATAAAAACAATTCATTTAATAATCTCTAAATATTGTAAATTTTCTAGGATGTTATAATCGTGGTCCTAAATGAAAGACCTAAACAGGCATACCATGAGTCCTCATCTCATGACATTAAACTACACGGTTAATGTCCCTTTCATGACATAAAATTGTACATCCTAGTGAACCTAGCCCAAGAGGATCACCGATGCTGGTGTTGGTATCCTCCCACACCTCTGTTATAGAACTATATATGGCTTCATTATCATTTTCAATGAGATACATAGGGATGCATCATCCTATATTTTCTCTAGCCACTACATCATACAAAATGCCCCTTCTCTGTGTGTAGGTATGACTTCCATAGTAAATTCATTCCTAGAGAACTAATTTTGTCTTGATTCTAATTACCATAGGATATGTTGTGACGCCCATATCTCCATCTTTGGGTCTATCTATAATTTCACTTTTCACATCGAGAAGGAAACATCCTTTCTCCATGATGTTTAAATACACGGTTCTTTTGGAACTATTTGTGGTTTGATTCATATTACCATAGGATATGTGTGACATAGAGATCCTAAATCCTAGGACCATATATATTAATCAATTGAAATAATTATCACCTCTACCCGTAGTTCAAACCTTTGTAGGGAGTTTCTCATCAAAGAACTACATGTGTATTGATTCATGTCATCATATGATACATATTAATGCCCAAGTCTCTAATCCCTGGCCTAGCTGGAACAACGGATAAAAATATTCATCCCAACCACATAGGAACTAATTCAAAAAAGCTCATTTTTTCTACATAAAATCTAGATCTACATATGGATTTTTTGTACATACAATATATTGTGCGTGGTTTTTTTACATTGGTTCCCATGTCCCTACCCTAGGACTTTAAACTATAAGGAAAATGTTGTTAACGTAAAATGATAAACTACATGACAAGAATCCTTACCTCATGACATTAAACTACACAAAGAACACCCCCACTACATGACAAAAATTGTGCAGACCATCACCTATTTTTCATCCCCTGTCAAGGGACCACAAGATCCTTACACTGATTAGTCAGAGTATGGGTTTATTCCAGAATATTTTTAAAAGAAACTCAATCCATAAGTCATTATTCATGTCCTGATGTCCTTGGTTTTCCAAATCCTTCCATGTCCCTTGGGAATGATACATGGATTCAAGAGACCCTTTTATTGAATATACATATATTTCTATGGCACTGGCATATGCACCTATGGTCATCAAAAAATGTGTCACTTTGAAAAATAGTATTTCCAACCCTTGGGAGCCGTAACATCATCTTGGAAGAACTCAACACCTTAGTGTGATCTAAACTACTCCTAATATAATTTTCCAATATCATTACTCGTGACCTGAGGAAATCGATCCATGATTTACAACATTGTCATCCCCCACTTGAGAGGTTGTTAGGGTACTCTTAAACCTGGGTATCTTAATTGGGATTGTGTGTATGATCCTCCATATTATGTACTTTTACATCATGACCTTTAACTATCTACACTATTTGTGAAATTTGTACAACCATTAACTATATCATATAATGGTCTAAGTTACATGACCTTAAACTACTAACGAAAGAGTCAAAAAACATGTTAGGTAAAAAACCACAACGGGATGCAAGATCAAAAGTCAAGTATTTTATCTCTAAACACCATATCATTAGAGCTTAGGAAAAAATTAGGGCATGAATAAATAAGTGATAAATCTCATTATTTCTACTTTGTTGCCCTAGTAAAATCCAGGTTATGCTTGGTGGACCTCCTAGTTTAGGAAAAAGTAAGAGTAATGATTTATCACATCTCCTCACTATGAGAATAATTTCTATAGGTGGCATCACAATGTTAAGGGTTCTGAAACCCTTCTTGGATATTTCACATTATTCATATCACACTTTATGATTTGGGTGCCTGAAACAATCATAAACCTTCCAACGAACTTCGAAAGTGTAGCTGGATTTAGGGGACCATTTTCTTGACTATGCATGTATTCTTATGGATCCAACATATGCACCTATGGTCATAAACCAATTTTGCCACTATGGAAAAAGGTCTTTCTAATCCTTTTGAGCTCTAACATCACCATAAATAACTCAACACCTTAATGTGATTTGAACTACCACTAGTATGAATATCCCGTATCATAATCCTAACCCAATCAATTTAGACCAAAATTAAAATCTCAGTACCAAACTATCTGAGTGGATTCAACATCCTCAATGTTACATCACTATGTTTTCTACACTTTCCCAAGGCTAGAATGCAACACTTCATTCCCAAACCTATTTTGACCCAAACTTCATGATTTGAAACCATAGGGTGTAGGGATCAAGCTTCGTAATCAAGATTTTAACATCCCTAGGGTACTAGAACCCTTCCTAGATAGCTTTCCTCTCATACCCAACCTCATAATCTAGACATTTGAGTATTCAAAAAACTATCATGGTCCTCGGAAAGTAGTTTTGGTCACCTTTTCTTTACCATGCTACTGATGCATAAGGGCCTTGACCAACCAATTAAAGGCATCACCTCTTTGACAGAAAGGTGCCTCAATTATAGTGATCTTTGGAAACACCACGACATAATATAACATCTTAGAATGTTACTGGTCATCCATAGAATGTCTTCCTCATCCCATATTCATGGACACAAACTTTTTGGTTATGACTTACATAACCCATATTTCAACTAACCAGGTGGTCCTATCATCCCAATAATTTCTCCCCCAAGTAATTTAATCTCAAAAACCTTCCATGACCCTTAGAAAAGAGTGGAGACACCATTTTTCATAAATGATAATGGTGCATAAGGGATCAAACCCACTAACAAAAGGAATCTCCTCCTTATAGGAAAATATATATAATCCTCATGAGCCTCAGTAACACCATGGTGGAACCCAACACCCAAGATTGTTTTAGGTCATTCTTGGAATGTATACACCCTATTCCATGATCATTGACTAGGTCCGAGCTAAAATACCCTAAACCAAAATGATATAGGGTCTGAGCTAAAAGAACCTAAACTACATAAATTTAAGGTATAAGCTAAAAGACCCTAATCTAAAGTAATTTAAGTTCCAAGATAAAAGACCCTAACCTAATGAAATAGAATGTATGAGCTAAAAGACTATAATCTATAGTGATATAAGGTCCAAGATAATAGACCCTAAACTAAACAAATAGAAGGCATGCACTAAAAGACCCTAAAACTACATCATGGTGGAAATCTAACCTGAAAAATCATGTAATTATCACTATAAAGTCTTAGAAAATATCATGTTGTGCTTGTTAAGCCTATCAACATCCACAAAATAAAGAGTGATCTAAAGAAATTGGAATTTGGTGAATAGAATTACTCTTTATTCACCTATATATATGGTATTCTGTAGAATACCAAGCATCACCTGGAAGAAAAAATGTCACCAAAGACACTGGTTCACGACAATGACAAACACTCAGGTGGGAATTTATTTCCTCATAACCGTGCCCTTTCCCCATAGACATCTCTCTCGAGGGGGGAATTTGATGATGCCCGCCAAATGAGGATCACTAAATCCAAAAAGGAATAAATACCTAGATATGGTTATTATGTTCCCCACAAAAGAAAAATAATAAGAAGTTGGAAGACACCCTCAGATCGAATGAGCCTCCAAGGGATATGTAATTGCATTACCATCATGAGGTCACGCAAAGGAACCATGCACAGCAAATAGCCTGTAAATGGTCCTATGAAGTCTATTTGATAATGTCCTTCTACTCTCATGAAGTCACCCTGGAAAATTACTGGTCACAGAGTAATAGCTATATAATATCCCTTAGGCTATGAAGCTTTTTAACCGGGGGTGACGACAAAAAATCTAGAATTCATTCAAAAATAAAAGGAAAATATTCAGATGGGTAAGAGACTATTGCGGACATAAATCTCACATGATGCATCACCAATGAGGATAATATTTTCCCTTGAAAATGTTCAAATGAACTCATAAACTCCCCAAAAATTGTAAAATAAACTAATAAAAATAAATATAGAGGAGGTGCGAGCCTCTCACATTTGTAAAAGTCATGTGACACGGCCCTGGCAGTCTATAATACACTGTAATCCCCCAGTGACAAGTCTGACTCATCTTGCAAAATCCCTTAGGCTTGTCATCCAAGTCATGTTAAGGCCCATAGGTTGTCTAGGTGACTTCATGCCCCTCATTTGGTTCGTTAAGGACAAGCATCTGTAATTATCTATAAAATGGTCACGTATCTTCATAGGACCTTTTGTGTTCACATGATGCATCATCATGAGGTAAGATGATTGTCTCCAATAACACCCAAACAACCTCACAAACTCCACAAATTTTTTAATATAAATAAATTAAATAAAAAGGGGGAGGATTCTAAAGCCTCTCACTGTTGTAAAATCTTGAGACATGCTAAGGATGTATGTATCACAATCTCACAAGACCCCTTGAAAAGGCATCATAATCCCATGAAGGACCCTTAAAAATAAATCCTTATCTTAGAGAGATTCCTAGGAAACTCACATGAGATCATAAGAAGGCCTTCTAGAGGTGAACTGATCTTGTGAAGTCCCTTATACATGTTGATATATCAATATAAAAGTATCTTATCATGTATGTATGACTCAAAAAAATCCCAATTAATTGTAAATAATCTAATAAAGGAGGTGTTGATGAGATGATAATGTGGTCACTAAAAGTTAGGCGATGACTGTGGTGCTACCTTGGGTAGGACCTTGTGAATATGCATGACGCTGAGGCCCTTCTTTGACTCCATCCAGGATTTGTATGATATGTGCCACACAAAGAGAAAAACTACCTATGTGGAGAGTCCTATAAATCCCCCACCGTAGCATGAAAAATGAACCATGAATCTTCAGATGAAGAGTTGGACTTCTAGTATCCATACGCACTAGTGATAGAGTGGATTTTTCGAAGCGGCTAATCTTGTAATCAGAAAAATATCCCATCAAGTAAGGTCTAGTGAAAAACTAGAGCAATCATGATCCATTCATAAATCACTTCACATGGTCCCTCATAGATCACGAAAAGGACTTATGGTAGGACACTTAAGGAACATCTCACACATCTACTAGATCTCACAATACATAAAGTAAAAAAACACTAAAAACTTTGGAATTCATGATATAAAGGCTAGAAAAAAAGACTAAATGTGGGAGAATTACATAAAGGAAATACCCACTGACCGCCATGTGCTTTGCGTGAACCTCCTAGTACATGAGGAAATTCCAGGAAATGATGTTGAGATCTCATGACACTCCTTCTGTATACTATTTGGTTCATATGAAGTCCATCGTACATGTCGAATCAAGTCACATGGTTCCCCTTGGGCGTGCCACCTAGGTCTTAAGAAACCCTCTGGGTTTGTCTTTCATGTATCAAGGTGTTCTTCAAACATTTCACCGGACACATATAATGGCACCAACACATGTTAGTTGAGCCTTGCAGTAGAACCCAGCATGTAAAATATCTCTCAAGATGCCCTCTGAGAAAATAAGTCAAGTCTCATGATTCCCTCAAGACTTGTCGTCCAGGACATCAAACACCTTCTGAGACATATCACACAGACACTCTATATCCCTCCAAGCATTTCAGCAAGTTCTCACAATGACACCAGGGAAAGTCAACTGGATCATGTGACACCCTCTAGATAATCCAGTCAGGGTCATGTAATGGATTCTAGGGTTGATTAGATAAGTCTCATAATGTCCTCTGGATGATTCAGCGTTGATCATGTGACAATACTCAGACATTCCATCCAAGATATGTGACGACCCTCAAATAATTAAACTTGATTATAAAATTTATATATGAAATGTCAAGCATACATCCTTTTGCATATCAAGAAGACACTCAAGGAATGTCAAGTGGATAATCAACACATGTCAGGTAGCAAGTAGGCCAGGTCATAAGGGTATCTAAGTGCTTGATAACTTGGTCCACCCACAATGTATAATCCCCAACCAATGATAAAACATCAATGTGTAATCCAGAATCTAGAGAACAATGAGGACTTTAATTCCTTATATAACTTGGATATATAGGATTCCTCTTTGAGGCCTGAGTTCCATATTAGCAATCCAAAGGTATATCTTAGTACATTAGTCCTAAATCCATAAGCAGTGAGACTGATCAATCACCATCCCTTATTTCTCACACTGATAATAGGTCACATGGGTCTAGGGAGTTGTAATGATTATATCATTTACATTTTAATCTACTAACAAGGAAAGGGAAATCTCAAAGTGTAAGCCTCGATCATTGTCATAACATGATATTACATGGCCAAAGGTTAACGTTAGTGTATAATCCCAAATCAACTGAAGTAAAAGAACTATAATTATTGAAATAACCAAGATATGTAGGGTGCCTTCCTAAGTCTAGAGTTTAAATAGACATAAATTTTGATGTAATCCTCATGTCTCTAAAATTTCAATCATTGGGGCCTAATCATTCCCATGGGTGGGTCATTCTATCTCATCACTCAGCAGATGGAGAAATTAACTGAACTATGATGACTCTAATTCGTACCATAATCAAGATACATAGGATCCCTCTCAGATCTTCAAGCTATATATTTAAGTCCAAGGGTTGTCTCAGAACATAACCCCCTCCCCATCTATATCCAATGAGGCTAATCACTTGATATCCCTTGTTTATCACACTAATTATAGCTCATGTGGGCTTAGGGATCCTAAAAGAACACCTCGTTAGCATCATGAACCTCCACCAACCTGGGTAATCCCAGTATGTAAGCCTCTATGAGTGGTATGATAAAAACACACCAACACATGTAGGCATCTACCTTGGGTCCAATACCGATGTAGTGATTGAACTATAATAACTTTGATTCCCTCCATAACCATGATATGTCGGACATATCCTTCGGACTCGATCTTAAACATCCAGTGACTCAGTTCACACACATACGTCCTCTCTACATGACAATAAACTGCACAAGTTTAATGAACTACATGACTTTTGATTCGTTCAATAACCAAGATACGTAGGGAACCTCATAATGGATCAATCATCTCCTAATAATATTAATTGCCTCCCTGCATGGTGTATATTGTAAAGTACCTGGTTATAAAGCTTCAACACATAAGCAAATACCCATTACTCAGAAATGGATGAAGAACCTTAGATGCATACAGATGCATTCACTAATGAGATCCCCTTTCCTTTGTTCATTAATGAAATCCTGTTTCTTTTGTATATGAATATAATTCACCTATAATTGTTTTTTTATGGTAACTAGTTTCATATCGGGATTACGAAGAGATTCTCAAACCTATCATTAATCTATAGGAGAGTCTCAAAGTAGGCAGCAATTCCACCAAAATGGTGCAATGAGCTGACATCCCATCCTCTTAATCACTGAGAGTCCCTAAGCATGATTGGGTTTAAAACCCCTTATGACCACCATCCTTTGGAATGTAGGCCTATACCTAGTTATGGATGAGGTAACCATAGGAATCTTCTATTAAGGATGAAAGTAGTGACATTATTTTAATGATTTTGCAGGAAATCAAACCCCCCATAATCAACCATTGGGCCAAAATGAATCCACCTCAACGAGGGTTCCCCGGCGATCTCCTCTCCATCAAAACAAAAGTGATTAAATATATTTTTTGAAATTTTTTATTGGGTTGGGATATATATATAACCTTTAGTTTTTACGTAAAGGATTATTTGAGAAAAATGCTATCATTTTTAGAGATGTAAGTTGAATGGGTATGAGATGAACATTGAGGTTTAAACCTTATTTCATGATAAGGTTATTGTGGTTGTTTGAGATATAGGTTTATTTATTAAAGGAATGATATATGTTAAACCTTTGGTTTGATTTTTGAATTTTGGAGATTAATATATTCATACTGGGAATTATCTAATAATGTGATAACCATTTTTAGTTGTAATAAATATAGGAGTAATATCATGTTAATAATTTATGGATCTTATGATCTGTTAAAATTTAATTTTAGTAATTTAGGAATAACAAAAAATTAATTTTGGGTATTCATTCCTTATAGTAAAAGTGGATGTTGAAAGTGATTGAAGTATAACCAAAACATGAAATTTTATTTATGAAATAAAAATATTTCAAGTATATTATTTGTATTCTCTAGAATCCCTCGACTCGAGGGAAAGAATCTAGAAAAAAATGTTATCATATTACCTCCATACCTAATGAAACAATTTTCTTTTAATTCATCACATATTTATGGTTTTATTTATGTTTAATTTCTCAGTATCATTCACTTTATTATGATTAGTGATCTCTACCACTCTCTATAATTATTTAATCCTTTCTTCTATGCCCATATCTTCACTTATCACCAATGTTCTCCTATGTGAAAACCTAGTTAAGTGATGAATTTCGTATTTCACTTTTCTGATTTTTAGGATAAATTCTTATTAAACGTTTTTATTATGTGGTTTTTACCATAAAGAAATACTCAAATGTCAAACCCTTTATTTACGAGATCAAGATTAAATTATGAGCATGTAATTTATTTAAGGGGGTATAATTTAACAGCCCAAGATTTTGAAAGAGGAACATTATTTTGGATAACATATATCAAACACAACACCAAGATTAGAAGAGAATATAACACCAGATACTTTATGATATAATAATTTCTAAATAAATTAAATATATTTGATATCTTCCATAACACACAACCACAAATCTAAATGACCCATAATGTAGTATGTCATTATAACCTAACCGTTAAATTGGTGGGAGTGAATATGAATAAATTAATTATTAAAATTATATGTTTTAAACATTTATTCAATAAATTTTATAGTTGTCTACTTATTATAAATAAAATAATCACTATTTGAATGAAATAAAGATATGTTATCTGAAAACAATATTTTTCTACACGGTGTTTAGTCACGCTTTGAACATGTAATTTAAAATTAATTTGTATTAATTTTATAAAATTTATTTTCAAAAAAATTATAATCACTTTTTATATCATCATATCAATATTAACATAAAGTAAAATTTTGAAAATTTTCAAAAAATATTAATTTTCCAGTCGATATTAAAAAATATGGATTTTTAAAAAATGGTCATTTATTTTTAATAAATTAAGTATCATTATTAATTTTTATTTGATTTAAAATTAAAAAAATAATTAATTGGTTATATTAAATACAATTAATTATATTTAAATAGTCTTTATACTGGATTTTAGTATAATTTTATTTTTAGGCTTTAAAATACCTTTTTTCTAAAAATTATTTTATAAAGTACATATTTTTTCTCCATCATAAATAATTGAAATAACTCCTAATGGGGAATTATTTAAATTAAATGTATATTTTTTGTATATAAAAATATTAATTTAATTTAATTTAATTATAATTAATTTTCATATAGTTAATATGACATCATTTTTTCCTTAAAAGATGCCTTTCATGAAAAGTAGTTTTTTCGACATGTTTTCAGGTTTAATGTTAACTCAAATTGTACAAATTATGTGATTTTAATTTAGAAAAATGGATTAAAAATTTTAATCATAATTATTTAAATTATATAATAAGTCAAACTTAATTTTTTACCGTAATGAATAATGAAAATAGTAAAAATCATTTATCATGGTTATGGTACAAATAGTTTTACCAGGGGTTAAACTAAAAAAATAAAGTTTAGAAATGACTAAAACATTTTATAATCACTATTTTATTATAATATTTTGACCTTTTCACTTATAATGTTTTTAAATGGACTTTTTTATCTTTTTGGAAACATAAAAACATGGTTGTAATTATATATTTTCAAAAATTCCAAATGGGTCCCCCCCAATTATAAATGGTGGCCCACTATCCTCTTTTCTTCATACATCTAAAACTCATTGGTTGGAAAAATAAATTTCAAAATCACTTCCTTAATTTAATAAACTCATCCTAGAATCCTTTTTTATCATAAAGTCATTGTAGAAAGGATTTGGGTGAAAACCTAAAGAAGTTTTCAGAAGAAGTGGTAACATCCTTAACCGAGCATTTTGTTTTATTTATTTTTTCCACCAACCAAAAATATTATAAACCATTATTATATAAAAAAATAAGTATATTTCATATATTGATTTGTTTTTATGTTAATTTAATGACCTAAAATCTTCTCCTCATCCATAAAATTGGAAATGAAACCATTGATCGTGTGTACGTCCCACTACCACATCGCCAACCATCATAATTATTTTTCCATAAATACTTACTTTATATGGATATAATTATGTATTTAATGTCTATGTAATAACCAACCCTAGTTACCCAGATTCGGTGCATTCATACATAATATTGGCATGATCAAAAAAGATCAAGCCTCGAAAGGCCGATTAGTTTATTAGTCTTGGAAGTATTGGATACATTCATAAGGTTTACATGAAATCATAAAATGGAAAACTACAATGACATTGTTTCCATAGACTACACTCATATCCCCTCAGACTATCCCTAAAGGTCAGTTATAAAATACTTCTTCGGATCCTGGGAAAAATAAAACATATAAAGGGGTGAGCTCAGATGGTTAGTAAGGATAACAATATAGTGAAAACTTTCATAAATAAGCATAAACATTTAAAACAATGTATAAGACTAAAACAAAAGCATTTTAAACTTGAACTTTAGCATTATATGGAAAAAAATCAAATAATTCCATTTACTACTCACATGGATATTCTACAAGTCGAATAATCACATTCAATATAAATAGCCACTTTCATAATGATGGAATGCCTAATGCCATACTTTCATAACCACATAGTCAAGGCCTTGTACCAAGACTACAAATAAGATTTTGTCAAGGCCTTGTTCTAAGACACTAGTTTGTCTCATGAGACCTATCGATGCATTGAGGAGCTATAGCGGGCTCCACCCGTCACATACTAAGTCCAATGCATTCCTCATATGAAAAGGTTTAAACATAACACAAACATTCGTATTAAAGCTGGCATAAAAAATGTCAATAAATTATCCATAAACCATGAATGGTATGAAATAACACATCCACTATCAAATGTATCATGAAAACTTCAATAAAATAATGAAGTTTTGTATCATAATAAATCAACTTCAAACAAACTTAAAATCCATCAAAAGATGTTGACATAGATGAAATCAACACCTTTTTAGATAAATATATCTTTCTATTTTGAAATCATTTGAGAGTCATTTAATTATAAAATAAAACATTTATATTTGAAAATATTATTATAATCTTGTAAGGGAAGCTTCAAAGATGTTATAATGGCAGAAAATAGCCGCTCCCAACATATAAGTTAAAAAAATACATTCTTACCTTGATTTTGTCGAAAAGGTTATAAAGGACCTTATTTGGAAAATGACGGAAAGATTCCTTTATAAACATATTATAAAATTCAAACAAGGGTATAAATGTATTTAAACCATATTCTATAAAATATTAATAATTTTTTGAATTACATTTTTAAGAAACATGGATGTGGATGATAAAGAGGTCCCAGTAGATAATTACATATAAACAACCTTGGATAATGAAGAGATTGTGAAATTAACCCTTACCTTGTACTTTTCCTTGGTAAAGGGTTGGTTAACCTCTTGTATAATGGAGAAATAATTGTTATTAAATTATACAGTAATCATATATATTAATATGATATCATATATTATCTTTTAACATTTCTTTGTTAATAATATCTTAGTATTGTCGTTGTTTCGGGTGTTAACGGATTCATTTTCCTTTATATTATTTATTATGTGAGTCATATTTTTTATGGATGGGATGTATCTTATTCATATACAAAATGATATCAAGTATTTAAACATTATTTTTAATCATCTAATTAATGTTA
Organism: Viscum album; assembly: GCA_963277665.1. Classification (NCBI taxonomy): domain Eukaryota; kingdom Viridiplantae; phylum Streptophyta; class Magnoliopsida; order Santalales; family Viscaceae; genus Viscum; species Viscum album. Next base: position 1,040,506,893 of record OY728132.1, on the reverse strand, counting down.
TTCTGGAATGTATACAACAGGGAATGAATCTCATCGCGTTCGTGGAGAAGGTAATCTGTACGTACGCACGAGCAACAATATCATTATTTTGATATTGAAATAATATATAATTGGATGGTATATCATATATAATGAATAATTATCATGTTATATTTATTATTTACATCAATTACTCATCATTATTATACCCATCAAAATAATAATGTATTGAATAACAATTACACAACGACGTGGAGACGGTAAGCTGTACGTACGCACGTATGGTGACATGCCATTGAAAGGATGGATAGAATAATGAATTTATTTGTACCATATTTATAATAACATCATAGTATATATAATATACTGGATTTATTATTTTATAATGGAAACAACAATGAAAAAGGAAGTGGAAGAAGAAAGGAACCTGAAATAGGTGGTGAGATATTTGCCTCTTCTTCGGGTTCTTCCTTTTGATTTGATAAAAGGGGCTTCTTAAGATGGATCTATAACTAAATTAATGCCTCTATGTTGAAGGTATGATATTTTATAGGGTATTTTGTCAGGTTTTTTCCGAGCCAACTTTCTTTGAAGGTGTGAATTAGAGAGAAGGGAGAGTTCCCTTTTATAAGAGGGGTGAGGGGCACCTTAGAAAAAGCTAGAAATGTTATTTTATAATAAAATCATTTTCGGTTTCTAATGGATCCAAAATAAATTATTTAAAGTATAAGGTGGGGATGGGTCAAGAATCACTCAACCAATGGGTTTTGGACAGGTTTGGGTCACTATATTAACTTTATTTTTTAGATATAATTCTTAGTTAAATAGTTTGACATTTACCATGTCTCTATGTATTTTTATATTATATAGTTAATAAACTTACTATATACATCCAAGAGAACCCCAAGTAGATTCTTAATGATACACCTATCATTATATAAGTCTTTTGGACAATCCTTAGATTTTTTAGGAATATAATATCAATTAATAATATAATATTTGTCATAAAAACTCTTTTATGTAAATTTTGACACTATTTGGTATTTTGTTTTTTCTAAATTCATAACAGAATTATTACTTAGAATAAAAATCATATAACCTACCATAATATGTCATATTAACCTATAAAATTAGTGGAATTCAGAAAAAGTCTCAAATTACATTTATTTGGATATTTATAATATCAATTATTTTAATATTTCATTAATTAGTTAATTATTGTATCATCATTGTGTCATAAATAAATTAAATTATTTAATGTCTAAAAATATAAATAAAATACCATTACGTAGGAAATATTTTTATCTCTCTAATTAATATTTATAGTTTAATTTATCTTATGTGTAACCCTATATTAAAAAATTTTTAGTTATTAAACCTCGATTTTAACTCTTTTAACTCTTCTTTTAATTAAATAATAATAAATGTCGTAATCTAATCCAAGTGGACCAAAGAGGTTCGTATTTTATTCCTCAGGTTTTTTTGGTCGAATTATAGTTATCCAATAGAATTAGGACATGTGTTAGGGTAATAATAATATCATTTTCCCTTAATTACCCTATTTACTTTTAACCATGGTAATAAAAGTAAAAAGTCACTATTCACCAAAAATTATTTTCATCTTATTGAACCACATTTTACTTACTGATATATACTGTTTCTCTCATATTTTAGAAATTCCACTCATTAAAGTGGTAAAATTAAGTTTTATGTAAATTTGCAAATGCTCCTAGGCGGTGGGTAAAAGACGGTGAAAAGTTCAATAAAATTTTTATATATCTAAAATTATTATAAACTGACTTCAATGAATTACATTTAACTTATATAGGTATTATATATATATTTTGACCTAAAATAAATTTAAATAAAATAAATAATTATATAAATAAAAATTCGGTTTTAAACTATAACTTAGTGTTTTTCACTGTTCATCAAAAAATTGAAAGTTTTCAGAAAAATACCAAAAATTCACCCTAAGCTAATTTTGATATTCCAAATCCAAAAATGAACTCCATTTTAAAAGATAAAATTTAATAAAATTTCAAAAAGTGGGTATTTCTATTCATAACAGCTAGTTTGATTGGTTGCGGTGTGTTAGAACCTACACGCTACTGTATTATTCAAAGAGAAGCATATTGTGGAATCTTGGGGTGTTATAGTTTATATATGATATTTATGATATAAATATACTTTTTTTATTATAATATCATATACTCCTTCTTACTTTCCATTCTGTAGGGAATATGATAATGTCGCTTGTGTGTACGGTGAACTACCGCCTTGCGAAGCAATGCGATTTGATATTCACTTATAATTTACATGAAATTTAATAAGGATAAATTTTTATATTTATATATGATATTAAATAAAAATTAATTATTCTTTAAAAAAATATATCTTATACTTTCTAACCTTACAATCCATTGAATAAATGATAATGTCATTCAAGAGTATGGTGGGCTACTGCCTCACGAAGCGATGTGATTTGTTTTTTTATTCCGCATGAAATGGATAGTTTATGTAAGTTTATTTAAATAAATAATATGATATTTATGATATAATGGTAATTCTATAAATATAAAATAACAGTTACCTTACTTTCATCGTGATCGTTGAAAAATTGAAATGTTACTCATGTGTTTGTATGGCCTGCTATCTCCATGATTGTAACATAATTCATTTTTCATAACCGTATTTCATGGGTTGTTTTAAAATTATGATTTATATATATAAATAAATTATAATTATTAAATTATTAAAATTATTTATATGATTAAATAATAATCTTTTTGACCCTATTTAATTTACCAATATGATTTTGGACATATTGTCCATTTGTCATTGAAACGTTTAACATGAAATTAATTGATTGTATAATATAATATGAAAAGGTAATTAATAAAATAAAACGAATAATAAAATTTAAAATTTTCCTTAAGAAAGTAAATAATTAACATAATATTATTACTCAGAAAGATAAGGAATGAAAATCACTATTCGGGCTCAAGGTAAGGGTTTCACCTCAAAACTTCTTTCTTTGAGAAGCATGTTCTTTTATGAACCTAATTTATTTTTATTAGTGTATATAATGAAACTTCGATATTATATAATGAATAATTATTAATTAATGATATTTTAAATTATAAATCATCTCCTTAATATATTGGAGTTATGATTCAAAATTTACCAAAGCGGTAAGGGTTTATGTTTCAATCTCGTTTTATTCAGGATTAGTATGCCTGAATTTTCATTGAAGGAAATTATCTAATAATTGTATAATAAAACCGTTTAATTTTATTATCCTATGGTTATTAATGAAATTTTCAAGTTATAGTACAATTTTACACTCTTTTTTACTTAAAATTATTAATAAATTTATTTTATGAAAATCTGAATTCATTTCTCTCATTAGTCAAAAATAATTTTTCCTCCATATCCATATTTTCTAAAATTATTCTCTAAAATATTATTACTATTAAAATATGACTTTTAGAATTTATATTTACACATTTTTTATTTTTTTTAAATGGTTTAAAATGAATCATCCCATCATTTTCTGGATAAGGTACTTTTTAACTTTTACCAAAAATGTGAAAGGAATCTTTATTTTAACATGTATAGAATGAAGGATATTTTTTTCCACTTTGACCATTATTTTCCTTGATGTTTAATTTATAATATTCTGAGAATATTTTCAATAAAAAGTATTTCCAGAGTATTTTTTGAAATATTTGTTTTTCAAAAGTTTTTTTTAAAGTGGCAGGGTTATTTTCTTCAAGAATATTTTTAATCTTTTTCATAGTATTTTTATTCATTAAAAACAAAAAGCTTTAATTTTATATAATTATTATCATTTATATATATATTTCCTCCACATGTATACATATATTACTCTTCCTTTATTTGATGGGGTAATATATTCCTTATATTCTTTTCTTAAATGCATTCCTTATAAATATTACTTTTATTATGATATAAGACAATATTTTGAAGATCATTTTATTTTCATGGGTAGTTATTATGTTATGAATTATGATTAAATTCCATTATGTGGCACACATATATCATTAAAATGTTGTGATTGGTGTTCCCTGATAGTTCTTTACTACATTGGGTAATTTTATAGTCTCATGAGACTTTATGTGTGGAATTAGGGAGTAAACAAAAGCAATTTTGGGACTTTTTCCTCCATGTGATATTGTCTAGAATGTTATACTTGACTCATGATTATGACATGTTATATGTTGGTGACACATTTACCATGTTAGAATGATCTTCTGATATCATGTTTTTTATGTTATTCTTCCATGTGATTACTCAGGTGCTTCTCTTTTATAATATCATGTTATACCTTTGACTCATATGTTAGGATTTCTTATCATGTTTATTTCTTTATTGGTATTTTTATCTCACAAATTTTTTTATGTATTACCCAGGCTATCCCATACAGTTTTAGGAGCTTGAAATGATTTAGGGTCTCATTATAGAGAATAAAATAAAAAATATTTATTTTATCCTCACTTTGATTTATTATGAACCTTATATTCCAAATACACTAGGGATCGAGATATTTGTGCTGTAATTAATGGATTTGTAAGTTAAAAAATAATCCAATAGTTTGTTTAAAAGGATTGGGTCACTATAGATTTTGTTTATTATGTATAAAATTATCTCATTTTATGTTTTAAAAGTCTTTTTAATATTAATTGGCTTTCAATTAAGTGATTAGCTATGTTTTTTATAGCAACCCTAGATATTCATACATAGATATCACATCTTAGTAGATGATTATTCACAACATAACATAATGATCCATGCCATAATCATATAAGTCTAGTGCCATTAGAAAAATATAAACATAAATAGCTGGTTCAAAAAAGGTCTACATTATCTGCCACTAAGCTCTTCTTAACTATCACCATTCTTATATTTTATACATTTCTTCATGACCTGGAGAATGGAAACATAATAAAGGGTGATATGATACTCTCAGTAAGAGTAAAAAATGGGAGATATTAATGATCACATAAGCATAACATGAAAATAAGGATGTGATAACATGATCATAGCATTTTAAAATCATATCTTTCATATCATAGATAATAATTTTGATCCATGGAATAAATCTTTCTAGTTCATAATACATGAATCATAAAGGTATCGAAGAACATAAACCATAAAAGAAAAACATTTGCATAATACATGGAATTGTAGTATACACATAATCATATAAATCATTTCCTCAGTAGTCAAGTCTCTCTAAAAATACCATCATAGTTGAATGGGTTCACTTCCCAAACCATCCCTTTAGTCAATGTTTACTCCCAAAAAATCATAATGGATAGCTAAACTGGGTTCGCTCTCATTCCAGTAATATTTTTCTCATGAGTTATCAACCTTTACCCAATGCATTGGAGGGTGATATAGGTCTCACACATCACATAATTAAAATCATACATATATATTCCATAATATCATAAAACGTTCATCATATCATAACCTGTGGAAATAAATAGTTTTCATAAACATTTCATCATCTCATAACCCATGAAAAAAAAATTGGATTCATAAATATTTTATCAATTCATCATTGCATAACCCATGGAAAAGGATTGGATTTCATACACATACTTTCATCATAAACATAAACCATAACTAAAAATAATAATTCTGGTATCCTTGGATCATATTCCCAAAAAATCACAAGTCAAATTAAGGGGTTTTGTCTTTGATCAATAGAAATACCATTAAATATCATTAAAATTTCTTGAAGAAAATATCATTTCCATTTTGAAATCACTGCTTTAAAATATAAAAATTACAAAATATTATAGAAAATATTTTATTTAAAAATAAACATGGAATTATAAAATAATCTTCATATAATTGAGTGTTAATTACAATGGGAAATTTAGTTTCTACCATACAAGTTAACAGAAAACATTCCTTTTATACTTTTATAAAAAAATCAAAAAGTACCTCATTCAAAAAAATAAATTCTCTTTGATCCATTTCATAAAAAGTAGAAAATTTTTAAAAAATAATTTAAACAATCATAGTATAATATTAAAAACATTCTTTAAAACATTTTTATAAAACATGGATATGGAAGAAAAAGTATTTTTGATCGAAGAGAAAAATAAAGTTGATTTTCTTTAAAAAGTATTTTGAGTGTCTTTAGTACTAAAGGTGTGGAAAATTAATGGAAATATTTTACTCTCAAGAAATAACTATATTATAATAAAATTAATAAGATTATTGAGAGATATATCATAATATTTCATCATTATAAATTCATCATAAATAATCCCAATAAACAATGATATTGTCATATAAAACTCTTACCTTGAGTTCCCCTTGTTTTAAAATCACTCTAACATCCTATGTAATAAATTTAAAATTATTATAATTTTATAAAATAATTGTAAACATACTTATAATGAATTTAAATCATTTATTTTTTCAAAATAATTAAATAAAATATCATTATAGACAATTTTTACATTATTTATTTAATTTGACTAAAAGTACGTAAAAGAAAAGTTGGAATTCAATTATAATCTTTTAAAACAACAAAAATATGTCATATTATCCTATAAAATTATTAAAAAATATAAATTACTCAAAATATATCACTTTTAATATTTTTAATATCATATATTTAATTTTTCCATTAATTGAATAAATATTGTTTTGTAGCTTTTTAAGAATTTAAGGTAATTACATAATACATAAAAATTAGAAATAAATTACCCTCAAGAATATAATTTAATTATGAATAAGAATTACTATTAATATTCATTCATAACAGTTGTTATCCCTATATGAACACATAATGAAAATTTTAAACTAAGGGAGTGACATTTTTTAACCTTCTTTGATTTAAATAATATATAAGTTGTTTTCATGGGCAGGTTTCCATTAACACTACTACAAAATAGGTCTTTTAATAGTGTTGGCCTTTATCAGCACTAGAAAAAATGGTGATAAATATACCCTTTATCAGCACTAAAACAAGCACTGATAAAGGGTACCTTTTATCAGTTCTTGTTTTCTAACACTGATAAAACATATCCTTTATCAGCGCATTTTTTATCATTGATAAAGAAAACCTTAATCATCACATTTTTAGCCCTAGTAATGTGTGTCCTTTATCAGCACTGATAAAGGACACCCTTTATCATTGGTTTATTTTTAGTTCCCATAAAGGAATTCTTTATCAATGCTTTTTAGTGCTGATAAAAGTTCAAATAAAATGAAATAATTAAATAAATAAAAAATTAAAATGAATTTTTGAAATAATAATAATAATTTAATTAATTTAACAATTATTGATAAAAGTGAATAAATTGATTATAATATATAAGTTATAAATTGTATATATTAAATATACAGATATATGTAAAATAAAAACTAAAAACAAGTAAATTGAGAAAAATATTAAACATTTTATTAATTTAATAATTTTTAATAATGTTAATAAATATTATATATTAAATATGTAGATATATATATTAATGTATATAAATATGATTTTTATAATACAAAATATTATTTATGCTTTACATTAAATAGTAATATATTCAGTGAATAATGGTTTATAGTTAAAAATTAATATGAATTAAAAATACTGACTAATTGCATCGAGTAATGGAAAAAATTGAGCGTCGTTTGATTTTTTAATTTTACCTAGATCAAATGTTTTATACATTTATTCCACATATACAAAATTAATTTATTTTCATATATATATGCATACACACAAATATTATTTTTGGAATTTAATAAATTTATATTATATATTTATATTTATTTATTTACTATGTTGTAATATTTTAAATTTATATCCATATTTATTTCAATATATATCCATTTTTTAATGATTTATATTAATCAGACTTATCCAAATTTTCAATATTGTACTCATTATTAACTAATCAATTTTTGTCAGTTTTAATATGCATGCACTTAAGATTAAATATTCATTAATAAGGTTAAAAATGCATTTGTAAAAAAATATTTATAAATAAAAATATTTATAAACTTATATTTACAATTTTTATACATTTATAATTATAAATAAATAAATAATATTTGTTTAAAAATTATTTATATAAATATAAATAAGTATTTATAAATATATTTTAATAATGAATATATTTATTGTGTTTATATATATATATATATAATGATTTAAATATTATTTTTCAAAAAATTATTTATATAATTATAAATAATTAATTATATATTCAAAGAATTATAAAATTACTATTTTATAAAAAGTATAATTATAAGTATTATAATTATATATAATAATTATAATTTTTTAAAAAAATTTATTTTTTTAAAAGTATTATAATTATTTATCAATGATAAAACTTTAGCACTGATAAAGATTGATTTTATCATTAATTTTTTATCACTGATAAATATTCATTTTATCATCACTTATTAACTTAAGAATGATAAATTGTATCTTTACCAGTGCTTATTTTAAAGCGTTGATAAAAGTGTCAGAATCTATTTTAAGAACCCTAACCATCGCGAACCAGCTCACAAAATCCAAATAACTCTATGGAAGCAACTTAATACTGGAAATCCTAATTATTTAATCTAAGCTCTAATCTAGGCTAGAATCAAGGATCTATCCATTCCAAGTCTTAAATCCAAGGCTCGATCAATTCAAGGGTTGAACAAAACTAATACTCTAATGAAATCTAGATGTTTTGATATCTCTAATTTCCCTCGGTTATCCAATGAAGATTCTCATCCCTCATATGTTTATCCCAACAAGTCTAGTTGCACTATCCTCTAATAAAACAAGCCAAAATTTTTTGTTTTTTTGATTTATTGAATTATTGTCTTCCCTGATAGCATGTTGCTCTCCTTGGGACAACATTGGTACTGTGTAACTTAAAATATATCAAACCCAATGTTGGGTCATGTTGTTGGGAAGTATAATAGACTCCCAATACTAATATTCCCTGACATCTACCACTTTGTAATCGTCAACTATTAAAAAATTATTCCATATAGTGGTCGGTGTTGTCATTAGTTTGGAATATTACATTGAAAATCACTTGGGAACCTCTTTTCATATATTTATTTAGGAATTAATGTGTTATGATTTCCTTAATTCTCCAATAAACTAAAGAAAATGTCTCATCAATCATAGAAATTTTGATGTCATACCTAACATGATCCACAAAAAATGTGTTGTGCTTTGTCTAATCCTAAAATATTATGTCTTAGATATATATGAGTACCAATATCTTTTTATAATTCTTCTTCTTCCTGTAGAGGGTGTGATCAATAGTACCTTTCTAAAAAACAAGCGTTCTTAGGTATTGATCCAACCTTAAATAATGGGTCCTTGGTGATTTATTTATCTTATAAAAAGAATTATTTAACTGAAACACCATTCTCTAATTTTCATCCATAATAAACCCATTTAGTTTCTCAATGTTTACCCCTACCCCCTTAATAACTCCATTGAGGAACATATATTTGACATTCATTTGGTATACATTTAACTAAATTTGCACTGAAATGTTCAAAAAACCAAATATTTTCTAATTGGGATATGAGATTTAATTTATCATAAATATAAATTAATTTGATCTAGTATTTTCCCTTGCACACTATACATTCTCTATTTTGAGTCACTTTTCATTAGTGAATGAGTTTATTACTGAACACCCACTTGGTTCTGATAACATTTTTGTCTTCTAGCCCTGGAAAAATTTCCTATGTCGCATTGTTCTTATTTGTATCAAGCTCCTCATGCAGAGATTTTATCTAATTAGTATCCTTGTTAGCTTTTCTAAATGATTTAGGCTCTACTTAGAAAAAATGAGGTTTTTGTAGAGTCTTACTACTTTGAAGTTTCACCAAAACATTCTTGTCACCAATGAAATTTTATTCATTGATTTTAGCCTTTGTTTTATTTATGTTAGTTGATAAAAATATATCCATCTTTGAAATGATAACCTAATCATTAATAATTCTATAAAATATCTTCATTTCTTTCATCACACTTCTAATAAATAGTATGTATGTTTTACTTTAATCCATCTAAAAAAATCATTCTTTAATATTTCCATTTTGTTCCACCCTTAAGAATCTTCTATTACCATCCACATAATTCTCACAAATGGGAGGCATTACCCCTTTTAGATAACACAATGGAGTAGAACTGTCAACCTCATCAGTTTCATCTCCCAAACTGTTATTTTTCCATTTATTTCCTTGGGACTCATCCACCATATCTTTTATGTTTCTTATACTAAATTGAGCAATAGTCATTATATGGATGAATACATCTTTTATTATTTCAATAAACATAGGTTCATGTCCAAAAGAGATAAATGATGAGTGCTAAAACAATAAAATGAAATGATAACTATTCAGAATATGAGTTGATGAGGATGAAAATTGTCTATAACTTTCACCTTTGGATGAATTCAAAGGATAACAACTACCATAGTGGTGTAATTATTTTCTTAAACTAAATTACCCATTTTCATTAAAGCATACAGAAATTATTTAAAATAATGAAATTGTGAGTTTCTCTTATTAGAATTATCTATAACTTTCACCTTTGATAATTAATATCTTATGTTTATTCATTTATTTATTCTGAAAAATTAATATTTCATGAAACAAATATGATATCTTTTATTTCTCTCAGATTATTCAAAGCTTCAATCCAATGTATATTATTTTCTATTAATCCTATTTACTCGTTGATTGAATATTTGTAGAGATCTGTTTTAATTTTTTAATCATCATTCCTGATTTACTATCGGCATATCCCTATGGTCAATAATGGTTGAACAGTAAAATCATTATCCATATAATTAATGTATTGTTTTATATTTCTGTTTATTTTTTTTTACTATTACCCATATAATAATTGTTTTCTTGTACAAGTGGATTTTTTTGTGTTGGGGTGGTTTGTTTGAAATTGATCATGCACATTAGGGATTGAACTTTGAGCCTACAATTGATATAATGACAATGAGGAAATGCATCAATAATTTATACAACCATCAGGAAAAGATGAATCCCTACTACTTATTTAATCAATTTTTTCCTAATTTTGTCTACTATTTGTAAGTTAATTTCTTTATCATTTTTATCTAATGATTATTTAGTTTTTTTACATATATTTTGGGAAGTCATATTTAACTTTAAACTATCTAGAACAATCCACTAAAGAAATAAAATTATTCTTTCTAGAAATGTAAAAAAATTTCCATTTTCATTGACTTTCATTGTTGAAATTCTAACAATACATATTGATTCAATGTTGTTAACTGAAAAACCTTTTTTGTTTTTGAAATCCATAAGAGTATAGAAAGCTTGTTTTCTCATTATGGTGACTTCTCATTATATAATGAGCACATGAGCTTCCTATGCTCTTCTGACATTCAACAATGATAAATATTTTTAGACTAAGAATAACGAGTCAATATGTAGTGTTTCCAATTTGACATAGAAATACAATGGGAATCTGGTTACATTGGATATTAGTGTTGTTTTTGAGACTTTGGGACATGTAGGAATCAGTCACACAGCAATCCGACACACAGTGTGACCAATATATCTCCAAGTTATTATTTTTAGTAATAATTGAAATTAATTTAAGTAAAAAGGACGAATTTTAATACTCAAAACTGAGAAAACATATTCCTATTATTTTTATACTTTAGGTAAATTAGAGAAATCAGTCATGCCTCAATTCGATGCATGGTGTGACCGCTATGACTCAATGTGTCTATTATCAATTTAAAATTGACAGTTTAGATCGAAAAATGTCACTCACAGAAAACAAATAAAACATGATCAGATTTTATTGATGATTTAAGACATTAATTCATAAGAAACTTGTGATGTGTAGGAATCAGTCTCATATAAAACTAATAAACAATTTGATCTCTATAGGTTAAAGTGTGTTTCTTTTTTAAAATTAAATTTAATAAAATAACATGTGACGTAATCAAAACTGATCAAATTCAATTAGATTGTTTCAAAACATTTGTAAACTATTCCATAAGTAATTTCAGATGTGTAGTAATCAGTTTTACCTCAATCCAACACACGGTGTGACCAATATGACTCCAAGTTTTTCTATTTATTTAAAAATGACATCAGTTTTAGTAAAAAGTAATAATGACCTACTTAAAACCAAAAAACTCATTTTTATTATTCAGATAATTTAGATTAACTATCCATAATTCTTTTGTGACATATAGTAATTATTCACACCTCAATTCGATACACAGTGTGTTCGGTATGACTCAATATGTCTGTTATCAATTGAAAATAAACAGTTTAGTTAAAAACATGTCACTCACTGAAAATTGATCAAACACACCCAGATTTTGTTGATAACTTAGGAAATTTATTCATAAGTTATTTTTGATGTGTATGGATTTGTCTCATATAAAACGGATACATGATGTGTTCGGTATGAGTCAATGTGTGTTTTTCAAGATTAAAATGACATTTTAGTAAAAAGAACAAGTGACATACTCAAAACCAAGTATACAAATTGATATTGTTTTGATACTTTATTAAAATGATACATAAGTCATTTGGAATGTGTAGGAATTAGCTTCACCACATTCTGACACATCTTGTGACTGATATGACTCGAAGTGTTAATTTTTATTAAAAATTGACATCAATTTTAAAAAAAATGAAAACTGAGCCACTCAAAACCAATAAAATTCATTCAGATTGTATTTATACTTTATAAAAATAATATTTATGTAATTTATGATGTGTTATAATTTACCTCAAATAAATAAAACACACGGTGTGACCGGTATGACTCAAAGTGTGACTTTTTATTTAAAATTTACATCAATTTTAGTAGAACAGAAAATCATCCTACTCAAAACTATGAAAATGGATTTGGATTGTTTTGATACTTTAGATAAATGATACATATGTAATTTTTGGTGTGTAATAACCATACTCACCTCAATATGATACAAAAAATTCCTATTATCACTCAATTTTTCAGTTATCATTTTAAAATTGACAGTTTATTTCAAAAAATGTTACTCACTAAAAACCAAGAAAACACACTCGGATTTTCTTGCTAATTTAGTAAATTAATTCATAAGTCAATTATGAATTTTAGGAATAGGTATCATTTAAAAATGATACACATTGTGATTAGTATGATTCAAAGTGCATGTTTCTAGTTTAAAATGAATTTTTTTTTAAAAAGAGAGGTGACATACTCAAAACTGAGAAAACGCATCCGGGTTATATTGATAAATTATGAAAAAAATCTATAAGACATTTGGGATGTGTAAGAATAACTCACACATCAATCCAATTCATGGTATGATTTTTATGAATCCAAGTTTTTGTTTTCAATATATATGTATAATATTATTTTAAAATGTGCATCACATTACTAAAATTGATCAAAGAATCCTAGATTGTTTTCTCTACATTTAAATTCTATATTCATACCTAATTTTTTTATTTTGTTGTGTTTTGGTGATGCAGTGTGCTATTACATCGCACTACACTGGTGTTGTAGAGTACTATTATAGCACACTATAGCATTCCCCGTCATTATTTCATCTACAAGCACTAATAAAGGATCCCTTTATTAGTGATTTTTTAGCACTGATAAAGGACTCGAGTTTTTTATCGCACTCTAGTAGACAGTACTTCTCTAGCACTGATAAATTTCATTTTGAGCACTGTTAAAGGCCAGTTTTTTAGTAGTGTAAACAACTACATTTTCAACCTAAGGTGATCAGATTCAAATTACCTTCATCCAATAACAATTAGGATGAAAAAATATTCCCTTATCACTTAGTTTTAGCCTATATTAACCAGATTTACCCTCTACTTATGTGACAAATTTACCAAGAGTACTATTCATATTACTCAAAAATAAAATGGGCTTATTTAAAAAAAATCAAGCTCATGATTCCAAATATGGAATCCATTTTATCAAATTCAACAAATATAATTTTTATAAATTAATTTTAAAATAAGGGCATAAAATGAAATGATGACTTCTTTTTAGAGACATGCATATTAAAGCATAAAATTTTGTTCATTCTTATCCCATAATTATGCAAAAAATATGGATGTAAAAACATTTTATTGGATATATAATATACATATATCACTAAAATAATTCACTAAAAGTGATTAATTTTATTTATTAATATAAAATTACACTGTACACACAAAAATAGTTTTTTAGGAAAATATTTTTTTCTTTCAAATGATTTTTATAATTAATTGATAACCAGTGAATTAATTTTACACATCTGTAGCCATAAATTTTTCATGATTTTGATATTCCTATTTATTACCACCAATATAATATCTAGTAGATAACTCTCTCCTTAAATAATAATATTTTAATAGTATATTGCTATTTTTTTAAACTCAATGTTGTTTGTAATGAAAGCTATAAAAGAAATTAAAATTATTTCAAAAAATATATATCATAAAATATAAGGTTATTGAATTCTATCCCCCTTAAAATGAATTTCACCCTAAAAAATTTTCACTCTGATATAAACAAATGAGAATATCATTGTTTCATTACATCCACAGGTTTCTTATAACTTCTTTGAATTTGTTACTTCTCTGGAGAACTTTCACTGAATGGGTAATCTTGTTTCATATCACTTTATCTCTTAGATATAAGATCTCTATTTGTTTTCTATCAAAAGAAATATCATGTTTAATTTGTATGACCTCTAGGTTTATTACATGTGATGGGTCTAGTATGTACTTCCCCAAGAGAGATACATGGAACACATCATATAGTTAAGAGAAGTTCGGAAGAAGCGCCAAGTGATAATATTCCATCCCTACCCAATAATGAATCTCTAATCGAACAATATTACTAGGGCTCAACTTTCCCTTAATTCCAAATCTCATAAACTTATTCCATATAGAAATTAACAGAAAACCCTTCTCACCAACATCAAATTCCAAGCCTCAATGATGATTGTCAATATAACTTTTTTATCGAATCTAGATTTTATTGATGTGTTGATGAATGAATCTAAAATTCCTTATCATTTCATTAAAGAGATAAGGTACTAATGGATTTATTTCTCTAATATCATTCCATCATGTTAGATCCTTACACTTATTTTCACAAGAGACTTCTTAAGGAACTATATGAATTCTTCAGTGAAAGATATTATTGTACGAAACCCAATTAGAAGAAGTTTATGATCCCAAAAAACTATGAAATTCATATAATAAGATCTTAGTATATCCTCTATGTTTTAAATCATTCTCTCAGAATAACTATCTATCAAGGATGATATGCTATACTGAAACTCAACTCTGTATCCAAATCCTACTAAAGGCATCGCAAAAACTTCAATGTAAACCTCAAATTCCAATAAGATATAATGGAATGTGGTAATCTATGAAACCTTACCAATTCCTTAATATAAATTCTAGAAATATTTTATTGAGAGAAATCTTATCTAATGGAAATTAAGAGTGATGGCTTTGTAAGTCGCTCGACTCAATACATATATAATCATTTCATTTCTATATTTTGGGGAGTCTAAATAAAAAATGCATGGGGATGTTTTACCATCTACATTATGGTATGTGTTTGAATCCTCATGTTTTAATCATGTTTGAATTATCACAAATCCTATACATTCTATAAATCTTGTTACTCCTGTTTAGTCTATCTCAAATCATGTGTAGAGATGGTTGGTTTCTTTATGCTTTAAATAAACTTACCCAATATCTTAATTCTTATAAATCATGTTTGATTATTCTAAACTATATTTAAATTGTTTTATAATGAATTTATTTTATGAATGATCAAGTCTGATTCATTTTGTGAATATTACTACTTAAGTCTCTATATAGATATTTGGCTAAGTTTGAGAAACTGTGAGTCTTCCACCTTCTGGTTTTTTGGAAAAGGACCATGACACCGAGACCCAGACACTATGACCCAGACATTGTGACCCAGACATCGTGACCCAGACAGCGTGACCCAGGAACCCTGACCCAGACCCTGTGACCCAGACATCATGACCCAGACACCGTGACCCGTACATCATGACCTAGACACCTTGACTCAGAAACTGTGACCCAGACATTATGTCCCAGACACCGTGACCCAGACACCGTGACTAGACATCGTAACCAGTTTCAGATCTCATGAAGTATGTTACACTAGTTCCTCACTACCATCACTAAGACACTGTTTGAAGTTTGAAAAGGGGCCAGAAACCATGATTTTAACATCACATATGTGTTACCAGTTCCTAACCTCAATACAATTATGCCATCATGATAGTCTCACCGCTCAAAGGAAAAGAAGAAGACATTTTTTCCTGGTGACGCCGTTTTCAAGTGATACTATTTCTAGATAGAATGTGACACCATTATTTAATATATTTTGTCATTTTCAATTTAATTTCTATTGGTCATATATGATACATTTAAAGGCACTGACATAATTAACACTTCTTTACATACATGTCACCTGATAGTACGAGGTACAAGGAGAAAAATACATGCACCCTCTCGGCTCCAATGTGGGAACCCAAAATTAATAAGGAATATAAGACGAGTTTCAAAAATATACACAGTAGTTGAGCACCAGACACAAGATCATTTTTGAAGATAACTGATACATGCAACAAGATACATCTGAAGAACACATGAAGCATTCTTGAATCCAAAGGCTTGAATACCATAGATCAGAGCCAAAAACATCGTCGCTATACCATCTCCACAAAGAACGCAAGCTAGTATCCAGAACACCAAACTTACAATACTCTGTTTTTTACGAGAGGAATTGATACTTGCTTCTACTTCATCCTACAAGTCCAGAGTTGCATAGAATAACACTCGGATCACTTATAACCTTTTTCTCATCATCTATGATTTTTTGTGTATTTTTTTAGCTTTCGAATAGTGTGTTTGTTTTTCTATATTAGAAACACACAATTTCTCCTTCATTAAACTGAAAGATACAAGATATTCTTCCTCTCATATATTTTTACATTTGTTTACTCCCACGGATAAGTGTGGAATAGGTCCTTGTGTGACATGGTAGTTTATACCCATGAAGAACTATGGAATATATTGTGTGACTTGGATAGTCTTGTGCACTGTTTTTTACCCCGATTCAGGGTGTGGATCAAAGTTTATTAATATAAACTTCTTGGCGAAAGGTGATCACCTAGTGTAGTGGATTTGGTCTCAGCTTGAGACCAAACCATTTTTTTATCTGTTGTGCTATTTAATTTAGTTTTTCTCTGTTTTTCAAAATATTTCATAAAACACTAGATTTTACTTTGATAGTTAATCTTCTATAGAAGTTATATTTATTTTCCCTTATAATAATAGCTTAAAAAGTTGTATCAAAAACTCATATTGATATTACTAAGAATTAATCAATCTTTTAAGAGGTTATTTGAATAGTTAAACTCTTATAACCATATTACCTTGATTTACTGGGCTATATTTATTTTTATTAGAAAACCTTTTAGAAAAAATTTCAAAAAAAAATTATAGACACTCAATTCACCCCCCCCCCCACCCCCTCTTGAGTACTCTACTCCGACCAACAGTTGGTATCAAAAGAGTTTTTATTATTGTTAAGACTCTATTTTTAAAAATATTCAACTATGATTTTAGTTGAACTTTAAAGATTTGTAAATTTCTGTTAAATCAAAATTTCTAGCCCTTTCAAAGTATTTAATTATTATGGATAATACACTGAAATGGGATGAAACAAATAGACCACCACTATTTAATGTAACTAATTATGCTCAATGGAAAATTAAAATTAAAATGAATTTAGAAAGTATGGGTTTTGAAATTTGGTCTTCAATTATAGATGAGTATATGATTCTTGCTACTGATAGAATTACTTTGGATGATCCAACTAAGATTGCATATAATAAAAATTTTGAATCCATGAATGCTTTGTATTTCTCTTTAGGAGATGAGAAATTTAACGGAATATCTACATGTAAAACTACCCATAAAATTTGGGATACCTTGTCTATTTCGCATGAAGGAACTTCTAGTGTGAAAGAAATGAGACTCAATACCTATACTATTAAATATGATAACTATAAAATGAAACCTGATGAGCCTATTTCTGACATGTATCTCAAGTTCAACAAAATTTTCAACACAATGATTTCTCTTGGAAGAGAAGTTTCTGCCAAAGAACAAATCATGAGAATTCTCATATGCTTACCGGATAGATAGAGAAGAACCTATGTCTATATTATAGATTCATGTGACATTATAAAATTTCCTATCAAAGAACCCATTAGGAAACTAATGATGTATGAAGAGGAGATGAAAGTCAATAAGGAAGAGGAGGATGAACCTAAAATAAAATATGTTTCATTCAAGACTAACACCTCTAAACACATTGAAAAAGAGAAACTGAAAGTCTCTGTAGAAATTTACCATAGTAAAAAATAGTCACCTAACATGGACGAGGAGATGGCTCAATTATATAGAAGGTTTAAGAAATTTTACCAAAAGAATAAATTTTTTAGAAAGCCTAAATTCAAAGGAAGATATGATCAAAAGGTAAGTTGGAATAAATATTGGAAAATAAGTGACATGTCTGATGAAATAGTATGCTATGAATATAAGAGAAAGGCACATATAATGTCTTATTATCCCAATATCTAGTATAAAAATCATTATGAGGAAAAATATAGAATGTATAAAAAGGAAATGAAAGTGACATGGAGTGCTTCTGAGGAAATTTCAAGTGACTTATAATCTTTACATGATGAATAGGCTAAAAATTCAAATATGTGTTTTATGACAAACACATCTGAGGTAACACTAGAATCTCCTGTACGCAATTCCTATTATTCTGAAGATGAAAGTGATTCTGAAAATATTTCAAGTGAAGAAATGTTTGAGTACTATAATATTCTTGAAGTGACATGTAATTAACTAAAAGATAAATACAATTATTTAAAAAAATGACATGCTCTTACCTCGATTGTTAAATCTGAACTTACTGTAGAAAGAGAGAAAAATGTTCAATTACTCAAAGAAAACAATAAACTAAAGCTATCTAATGAGAAATTGAAAAGGGACCTTGAAAGGTTTACTAATGGTAAAGATACCTTGGTACAAATTCTAGTTAAACATATTTCCCCTAAATACACTTCTGGTATTGGATATCAACCTAGTAAAAGAAATTTTGGAAGAACCAATTCTGTTTCCAAATCTAGGACATACAACTTTACTCCTAATTTTAGAAAACATTTTGCCAGGTCAAATTATGATACACTCTCTACTATTTCAAGCTTTTCTAGACCAAATAGATTTTATTTTTCAAGCACCTTACAAAATTCTTATATGAAACCTATGAGGCATATGTGGGTTCCTAAGGCACTAGTCACTAACATTACTAGATCCAAACAAGTATGGGTACCAATGTCTATTTTTATTTGACTATTTTGTAGGGAAATTGTTTAAATAGATACTAACAAATATTATGGTACATGGGCAGTGGGTGTTAAAGTCACATGACAGGGGACTATTCATGCTTCAAGAACATAATAAAAATTGATGGTGGATATGTTACCTTTGGTGACAATTCCAAAATAAAAATCATTTCCTTGGCCAAATTGGTAACTATAACTCATTCTTAATTTCTAAAGTAATTTTCGTTGATGGACTGAAATATAATCTAATTAGTATTTCATAACTATGTGATGATGGATTTCATTTTAAATTTGAAAATGATTTTTTAATGTTTTTAATTATAAAAATGAATTAGTATTTTCTGCATTAAGAAATTAAAATATATACTCTATTTACTTAGATTCTTTAGCTTCTAAAGATGATTCATGTTTATTTGTATTTAAAAAAGAGTCTTGGATTTGGCATAGATTACAAGGACACTACAATATTTACTTCCTTATAAGTCTAACTATAAGAATTTTAGTCAAGACCTACCAAAAC
Organism: Viscum album; assembly: GCA_963277665.1. NCBI lineage: Eukaryota > Viridiplantae > Streptophyta > Magnoliopsida > Santalales > Viscaceae > Viscum > Viscum album. The sequence continues at coordinate 1,040,486,919 of OY728132.1, read as the reverse complement.
ATGAGTTTCCAAATGATAAAATGTGTAATCCTTATCAAAAGGAAAGCAACACAAAATTTCCTTCAAACTAAAGAAAGAAGTTTCAACTTCTCAACTTCTCTAGTTGGTTCACATGGATTTTTTTTGACCATCTAGAGTTTATAGTTTAAATGGTAATCACTATTTTTATGTTCTTGTAGTTGAATTTTATAGATATAATTGGACTTTCTTCTTGGCACACAAAAGTTAATCATTCTCAAATTTCACCAAATATGCTAAAACTATAGAAAACTATAGTGGACTTATAATTAAATCCTTAAGAAGTGATCATGGTCGTGAGTTTGAAAATCAAAATTTTGAATCATTTTTCTCACAAAATGGCTATAGTTATAATTTCTCTACCTCTAGATTACCTCAACAAAATGGAGATGTAGAAAGAAGAAATAGGACCTTACAAGAAATTGTTAGAACCATGATTAGTGAATATGACTTACCTTTTTATTCTTGGGCTAAAGTTGTAAATAAAAAATTCTATATTATTAATAAAGTTTTGATTAGACCCATTCTTAAAATAACTCCAAATTATTTATGGAACAATAGAAAACCCAAATTAATCTACTTTAAAGTTTTTTGTTACAAAGTCTATATCTATAATAATAATGAAAATCTTGACAAATTTGCATCCAAGAGTGATGAGGGAATTTTTCTAGGATATTTAATCTCTAGTAAATTCTATAAAGTGTTTAACAAAAGAACTAAATGTGTGGAAGATTATGTCCATTTCACGTTTGATGAGATATATCCACATGTTCCTAAGACCTCTCTAGGAAATGTGGAGGATGATATGTCAAATATAGACATCAATGATAACCCTTATAAACATGCTATAAATGAATCTGTGAAAACTTACAATTCTAGAAATTCTCTAGATTCAAGTCAGAATGATCCAGAACCTATTGATGAACTAGAAATCATCAGTCCCTCTTTTTCTAGAGCTATTAGAACCCTTAAGAACCATCCTTTAGATGCAGTTGTAGGAGAATTAGATAAAGGAACTCAAACTAGAGCTTCTCTTAGAAATCAAGTTGAACATCAAGTTTTCTTGTCACAACATGAACCTAAAAATATTAATGATAATATAAATGATTAGTTTTGGGTGATGTCTATTCAAGAAAAACTTAATCATTTTGAAAGGAACAATGTTTGGAAACTAGTTAATAGAACCAACGACACATTTACCATAGGAACTAAGTGGGTGTTTAGAAATAAGGTAGATGAAGATGGTAATATAGTTATAAATAAGGCCATATTGGTTACACAAGGTTAGAGTCAAGAAGAAGTAATTGACTATGAGGAGACCTTTTCACAAGTAGCTAGACTTGAATCCATCATAATCTTGCTTTCTTATAATGCACATCTGAATTTCAAACTATATCAAATGGATGTTAAGAGTGCATTCTTAAATGGGTATGTAGCTGAGGATTTATTTGTTGAACAGCCTCCTGGTTTCAAAAATCCTCACTTTCCAAATCATGTTTTCAAAATATCAAATGATTTGTATGGTTTAAAACAAGCTCCAAGAGCTTGGTATGATAGATTAAGTACTTTTCTTATTTACAAAGGTTTTAAAAAAAGTACTATATGATCCTACCATTTTTATAAAATGAATTTTCAATGATGTTTTAGTAGTTCAAATATATGTAGATGATATTATTTTTGGATCTACAGAAAATTCTTTATGTATTGAATTTTCTAAAATAATGAAAAATGAATTTGAAATGAGCTTAATAAGTAAACTAAAGTTATTTATTGGATTTAAAATCTTTCAAAATAATGATGGTATTATCTTAAACTAGAGAAAATATACTAAATATTTTCTAAAACGTTTTTTATTTGATAGCACTAAAAGTAGTGATACTCTAATGAGTATTACTTGTAAGTTGGATCTTGATGAAGATGGAAAATCTACTGATCAAAATACTTATAGAGGAATGATTGGAAGCTTACTCTACTTAACTGATATCCAACCTAACATTATGTTTAGTGTATGTATATGTTCTAGTTTTCAAGAAAACCCTAAAAAATCTCATTTAAATTCTATTAAAAGGATTTTCAAATGCCTCAAACATACACCCAATCTAGGATTTTTCTATCCTAGAAAACAATTATTTGAGTTAATTATATATTCTAATACTGATTTTGGTCGTTGTAAGTAAGATAAAAAAGAGAACCTCTGGAATATATCACTTTTTAGGCAAGTCTCTAGTATCATGGTGTAGTAAGAAACAAAACTTTATTGCATTATCTACTATTGAAGCTGAAAGCATAGCTACTGGTAGTTGTTGTGCACAAATTTTGTGGATGAAACACACATTACTAGATTATGGATACCAATTCAGGAATGTGCCTATAAATTTTGACAATTAAATTGCTATTAACATATCAAAAAATCATGTTTCACACTCTAGGACAAAACATATTGATGTAAGACATCACTTTTTGAGAGACCGTTAACAAAAAGTTGAAATCACTTTAGAATTCATTAGAACTGAATATCAGCTTGCGGATATATTCACCAAAGCATTAAATTATGAAAGCATATATTATATCATACATGATTTAGTAATGATAAATCTTAAGTAGAAAATATACTTTTTCAAATTTTATTGTATTACAGCTTACTGTTTCACAGTTTACTATTTCAAAAGTCACTATCTTAAGATTATTGTCTCACTATCACAGTTCTGCAAGTTACTATCTTGAATTATTTGTTTCATGTTTATGATCTCATAATTACTATCCCTAGGTTACTGTATTTCACTTACTATCTCAAATATTATGGTCACACCATGTGGAGACACACAATAAAGGTGACACTATAAAAACTTGTTCTGATCTCACTGTGACAACCTATTCTGGTCTCACTATAAAGACGCTTTTTCATTTTATTTTTATTTTTTTACATGTATCGCTATGTTGATAATTTTATTATATTCATCCTGCACTTTTGAATTTTTGACTCTTAATATCCCTAAATGATAAAAATCAAATGTCTTTCACTATCTTCTTCACTCAAGCTCTCTTTTCTCAAAACTGAAACTCTTCTCTCGAAAACCATAAGACCTCCTTCATATCTCTCTCTAACTCTTGAACCCCTTGTTAAATTCCCATAATGAATCACCCAACTTCTTCAACTCTTGAGAATTTCAGATCTCATATGAAAATGAAACGAGAAACGAAGGTAGCACCTGAAGGGCAGCTGAACCCAAATCTTATTGATAGAATAGTGGTACCAGAAAAGAATATATGCCTTAAATTGTTGTTTTCAAGTAAGTCTTTAGTTTTGAAAGTACTAAAAGAGCTGAGATGTATGGATTGGTTCACAAAGGATACAAGGCCAATTTATCTAAATCATATTGCTCAGATCTATCAGTTTTTCTAGTTTTCATTTGATACAGAAGATGGTTTTGTTGCGAGAAGCTGGATTAATGGCCAATGATGCACCTTTTCCTCAAGGTTATGGGATGCCTGCCTAAGGATACCTCATGAGGGAATATTTTAGGACTACCAGAGATTTACTCTTCCTCCTAGTGATATCTTTGTTTTAGAAGAGGCTTTGGGAAGCTTGACTGGAAACAAAAAGAAGAGACGAGCTATTTCTGCTAAGCTAAATGGTGAATCAAGATTACTATTTAAGTTTATTCAGAATTTGATTAGTCTGAGGAAAGGATATTTTTCTACCCTCAAGTATCAAGATGTGTTTTTGATATATCTTATGAATAATGGACACAATATTAACCTATGAAAGTATGTTATACTTCATATCTGTGAGTTGATTAAGACTACCTCAAAGTCTACCTCCTTGTTCTACTCAAGGTTAATCTCTTCTATGCTATATGGTAAAGGAATGTTTGGACCTAATGAAAAATTCATTAAGTAATGTAAATTCTATATATAAAAGGTTACAGTCAAAAGAATGAAAATCAGTTGGAATCCATGGAGAAAGGCCTGGGTGGAGGATAATGAAAGGGTATATGAAAATTTTAATCTGGTTGAGCATCCTTCAAAACTTAAGAACATTTCTGATCCTAGTTTGGAACTAGATAAAATTGTTGACTATCCTATTGAAGAGGAAGAATAGGAAGTTGTTTCCCCTCTAGAAGAAATGTTCCTTGACAAGGAAGATAGTGGACATGTTTCACAAGATATAACTGAGAAGGAAGCACATGTTCCTGAAAGAAGTATTGATTTGGAATAAGAACTTGCTTCTGGAATATAATTTATTGTCAATTTAATAGAAGATTTTGTTCTTGAGGATCCTTTAGAAGAAGAATTTTCTCTTGAGAAATATGTTCCGGTTGATTAAATTTTGTAAGAACAAACTAATTCTGATGTTATCCTATATACTGAGGAGAGAAAGGAACAAGCATTCCAACTAGCTAGAAAAGAAATGGATTAAAGTATTGGTGATGATATTTTAGAACCAGTTCAAGGAAATAAATCTCTTAGTCCTATGATAGATACACCTTTAGAGGGGGAGTATCACCCTAGTCTAGAAAGTTTTAAAATTCCTAATCTATTTGATCAAAGCACTGTGGATACCTGGTATAAGTTCCCTAGCTACTTTGATCTGAATGATACCCAGGAAGCCTCTGTTAAGGGTGTAGACTTGTCTATTGTGTTTCAATTGAAAATGGTCTCTGCTATTGAAGTAATCTCTACTAAGGAACCAGATCATGTCTCAACTCCTATTCCAAAACCTTCACAAGAACCTCTTACCTTCAAAAGTTAGAGTGATTTGAAAGCTATTGGAGCTACTTTGTTAGATAGAGTTGAAAAGATCATGAACACACAACCTACTCCTATAACAAACCTAAGTGAACGAGATGTCACCCTAATATTAGAGAAGATCATATGGAATATTCATCCAAAAATTATTCCTAAAATTCAAGAGGTCATAATTGAGAAAAAACAGCTAAGTGCTAAAGTGAATTCTCTCAAAGCTATTTTTGAAGATCTGCAAAAAGTCTTGCAATCAGGGAAAGTTCATATTTATCATCATGTTGAGGATGTTAATGGTCAGATTATTCATGATGTTTCCTCTATAAGTGAACCTAACTTGACATAATTAGATAAAAAAGTGTCTAAGATAATAAAGAAGATATTTCAAGAAATGCGTGATTTTTTTTGTCTCAAAAAATTGACTGATGAGTATAAGGGATGTCTACAGAAAGTTCTGAATCAACTTAAGTCTCTGACTTATGCTATTACAGCATTTAGTGCCTCTGAATAGTCATCTCAACCCTCTTTTGACAATGATCTTCTCAGAACTATTATTCAATAGGAACTAAAATCAGTGTTAAGTGGCTTTGACAAAGATAATATATCTACGATTGTCAAGAATAGTGATAGCGTACTTGATTTGTTAAGGATTCACTCAGATATTGAAAATGATTCTCATGAATACATTACTAAGAAATTTAATTTATACTTTAATCGGATTTTCTCTAAGCATGATATGACTAATAATTTCAAGTATCTTGTAGAGTATTTGAAAATACCTCCTGTCACTCAAGCTTTCAAGAATCAAGTTCAAAAGTTGAAAGATTTTACTCCTTTATTGGACAAGTTCATAGAGAAAAAAATATGATTTTTAGAAAGCAATGCAGTATGGTAGTGATATTATTACTGTCTTCATTTAGTTTTTAAAGCCTTATCTTTATGTGTATAACACTTCTATTGTGGATCATGCAGCTACACCCTTGCATCCTGGTCTACATCCTTCCTCATCTATTGCCTTTGCATCTACCTCAATGTCTGTATCTCAAGATCTATACCAAATCATACCTATTATCCTTGACCAAAACTTACCTCGTCTGGCACCAAACCTACTTTGGCACCTTCTGTTTTTGAAGGACTTCCTCTCCCTTCTCTATCAGTTGGATCACTCCCTTCTTCATCTTCTACTTATGCTCCTATGGATCTTTCTGATGTTGCTGCCAAAGGAAAAGAAAAGAAAACTAGTGCATAAGAACATTTTAAATTGTATTTTGATAGGGATATTTTGTATTTTTACATACTTCTTGTACTTTCACATCTTTTTCATCTAATTCAATGTGAACTGTTTCTATCTATTCTCTTATTTATGTTAATTCTCTTTTTCATGTTTTTTTATAATCTCAAAAGGGGAGAATAGAACACTAAGAACAGACATGATTTGTGATCATCAACAAGGGGGAGGTTGTTGGACTCCTCATGTTTTAATCATGTTTTAATGTTAAAAAATCATATACATCCTATAAATCTTGTTACTTATATTTATTCTATCTCAAATCTTGTGTAGAGATGGGTTGTTTCTTTATGATTTAAATAAACTTACCCAAGATCTTAATTAATATAAATCATGTTTGATTGTTGTAAACTATATTTAATTCATTTTATAATTAATATATTTTATGAATGATCAAGTCTAATTCATGTTGTGAATATTACTACTTAAGTATGTATACATATATTTGGATAATTATAAGAAATCGTGATTCTTCCACCAGTTCTGTTTTCTAACAAAGGCCCCAAACACCATGACCCGAACACTGTGACCCAAACACCATGACCCAGACACCGTGATCCATACACCGTGACCCAGACATCATGACCTAGACATCATGACCCTGACATTGTGTCCCAGACACTATGACCTAGACACCGTGACCCAAACATTGTGACCCAGACACCGTGACCCAGACACTGTGTCCAGACACCATAACTAGTTTTAGATCTCATTAATTTTGTGACACTTGTTCCTTGCTACCATCACTAAGACATTGCTCAATGTTTGTAAAAGGACCAGACACTGTGATTCTAACACTGCATATGTGTTACTGGTTCTGGATCTCAATACAACTATACCATCATGATTGTCTCACTACTCAAAGGAAAAGAAGAATACACTGTTTCCTGGGGACACTGTTTCCAGGTGATCCCGTTTCAAGACAGACTATGACACCATTATTTAATCTATTTTTTTATTTTCAATTTAATTTCTAACAGTCATATTGGATTCATTTAAAGTCATTGACATAATTAATGATTATTTGTAGACATTTCACCTGACAGTGCGAGGTACGAGGTACAGAATACAAGCATCATGTTGGCTCCAACATGTGCACTAGTAATTAATAACGATGATAAGTCGAGCTTTAAAAATATACACAGTAGTAGAGAAGCAGATGCATGATCATTTTTTAAGAGAACTAATACATGAAATAAGATACATCCAAAGATCACATGAATTATTCTTGAATACAAATACTGGAATATCGTATATCAGAGCCAAAAACATCTTCACTATACCAACTCCACGAATAACGCGAGCTAGTATCTAACTAGAATCTAGAGCACTAGACATACGATACTCTTTTTTTCATGAGAGGGCTCTATACTTACATATTCTTCATCCTACAAGTCCAAAGATGCATATAATAACATTCAGATCACTTCTAACCTTTTTCTCATCATATTTTCTCTATTGTGTATTGTTTTAGCTTTTGAGTAGTGTGTGTGTCTCTATATTAAAAACACACACTATCTCCTGCATTAAACTAAAGGATAAAAGATATCCTTCATCTCATATATTTTTTACATTTGTTTAATCCAACGGATAAGTGTGTAATATTTCCTTGATTGACCTAGAAGTTTATACCCATGAAGAACCGTGGAAGAGGTTGTGTGACCTGGATAGTCCTATGCACTATTGTTTACCCTGATCCAGGGTGTGGATCAAAGTTTATTAATATAAACTTCTTAGTGGCATGTGATCACTAAGTGGATTATATTAGTTATCAGCTTGAGACTGAACCACTTGTTTTACCCACTATATTGTTTAATTTAGTTTTTCTCTGTTTTACTATATATTTCAGAAATCACTAGATTTTACATTGATATTTAATCTTGGATATAAGTTATAATTGGCTTTCCTTATTATAATAGCTTCAAAAGTAGTATCAGTGACTCATACTGATATTACTAAGAATTAATCAATCTTCTGAGATGTTATTTGAACAAAAAAACTTTTATAACTGTATTAACATGATTTAATGGGTTGTATTTATTTTTATTGGGGAACCTTTTAAGAAAACTTTTCAATAGAAATATTTATAGATACTCAATCTCCCCCTCTTGAGTACTCTACTCTGACCAACAGTATGGTTAATGGTTATAAAATACCCTTATAATTTTGTATCTTATCCTTAACTTATATAAATACCCATCATCAAGACACATACTCAATAATATCTCTCTTTATGTTGTACCACAAGATGTAAACTTTCAAATATTTTTACATATTTGTACTTCCAAGATGAATAGAGAATGGTGAACTATGAGATTAATTCAATAGATCCTTTAAATATGGTTTGGATGGAAAAAATACACATTTTCTGAACCTCATCATTCTATCATAATCAAGTTTGAACTCAAGAACATTTCCCACCTTCTTCTACAGTTATTTATCTTCCTTTTATTCCTCTTTAATCATCACTTAGATAGATGGTTGAACACTCATTTGAGAGAGATAATATTTATCCCCTTCCTTAAAGATGTCAGGATCTATCCTTTTCAAATCTCTAAATAATCTATCTTTTGTGATCCTCATCATATATAAGATAGCATGATCCTTTGGGATCAAAGCATCTACCACCATATGCACTTTCCCATGTTGGTAATGTATTGAGGATTCAAAATATTTAATCTGCTCCAACCATCTTATTTGGTGCATATTCAACTCTTCAGATGTGAAAATACAATTTAAAATTTTATGATCATTATATATACATCACATTTCTCAATAAAGATAATTCCTCTGTATATTTAGTGAAAAAATTACTACATCTAACTCCAAATGATGAGTTAGGTAATTTTTATCATGAACTGTCAATTAGTGTGATGCATAAGCTATCACCATATGGTTTTTTATGAGAATACATCCAAATCCTTTTCTTATATTCATAACTATATATTATAAATCATTCCCTAATATAGGGTAATGTATGTGAAAGTGTGCTGATTAACTTTCTCTTCAACTCCTTGAAATTTTATTCTCATTTATCTATCCAAAGGAACGTATCTCCCTTTGGAGTTAACTTTGTGAGTGGAATAGATAGTCATGATAAATTCTCCACAAAGCGTCGATAATATCTAGAAAAACAAAGATAACTATGGATCTGAGTCCTAGTGGTTATTTTGGGGAAATGTTTAATAACTTCTTCCTTTGAATGATCTACTAATATACCCTCACATGAGATTATATGACTTAATAATGAAACTTTCTAAATCTATAATTCTCCCTTGGAAAATTTTGTATAATGTTTCTTCTTCCTTGGGGTATTCGGTACATTTCTTATGTGATCTTTATGGTCTTATTTTCTCTTTGAATATATAAGAATATCATCCCTAAAGACATCCATAAACTGATCTAAGTAATATCTAAAGACTCTATTCAATAAATCCATAAATATATTAGGGGCAATAGTAAGACCAAATGGAATCACTATAAATTCATAGTGTACAAATCTTGTATAGAATGTTTTTTTGGGTATATCCTCCTTATTAACCATCATTTTTTGAAATATTTAATAAAGATCAGTCTCAGAAATGTATTGAGCTATGAGCATTTGATTAAACAAGTCATCAATATGGGGTAGAGGATACATGTTCTCGATATTGTTCTTGTTAAGTTCTTTATAATCAATACAGAGTAACATTGATCCAACTTTATTCTTATCAAAAAAACTGGTACACCCCATGATCACACACTTAGCCACATAAATCCCTTTTCAAGAATCTCTTTGAATTTCTTATTCCATTCCTATATTTCAATTATGACCATTCTATTTGGATTCTTTGAAATAAGTTTATATCTATGTATGAGTTCAATCAAGAACTCAAAATCATGATTTGGTGGAAGACCAGGAAATTATAAATAAAATAAATCCATAAACTCTCATAAAATAGGCATATCATTGAGGTTGAGTTTCTCCCCAATCATTTGAGATAAAAAAACCCTTTTAAACAGATATTATGACCCATACAATGGATATAATTTCAATTAAAAGTTCATGTTTTTCATCGCATTGATAGAAAATCATTGCTTGGTTTGAAATATCAAAAATAATTTAAGATTCATATGTTGTTTAGCTTGGATATTTATAATCTAAACACTTCAGTGGAAACGTTTTTTGTATGATAACATGACAAGTGGAATATTATGATCTCATATTCCTTTGATGACCATTGATCAAGATATTAGTATATCATCAAGTGTATAGAAATTCCATTCAGATTTACCATTAGTCTAGGGGTGATAATCTATACTAAAGTTAAACTATGTTTTCTAAGAATATCGAATAATCCTTTATAACTTATAGGTGAACCTTAGATCTTGATTAGATATGATAAAAAATTGTGAACATACATCTTCACCACATCCTAATCATATATCTTGGAAAAAAAATGTGTATGAAATATCCTTGAATTGAAATTAATTGATTACTCTTGATGATCAATCCATCACAACCCATATGGTATTTTTTCCTTTGTATATGTTTGAAAGACACATGATAAATTTTATGATGTTGTTTTCCCATTTCTCTATTGGTATGGGTAATAATTTCATAATCCCATTTTACTTTCAATTATCTACCATAACCTACAAACATACAAAAAAATTTTAGGTATTCTCAATAATTTATGTCTTCATTTTTTCCAACAAAACGGATCTCAAAGATCTAAGTACATCTTGGTACATTCTAGGTTGATAAACAAATATGGGCTATGTTAATAATATAATAACTCATTTGTATCTCTTATGATGATGGAAAATATAGTCTAGTATCAAACCAAATTACTCTATCTTTATCGATGTGAAATTCATTATGCTTTAATTCCTTTTTCTCTCTCACGTTCTTTTGAAACTCCATATCATCCCTTTGTTTCTATTTAATTTTCTCTTAGATAAGAGATTAATAAATCATTTAGGCAAGGTATGATTTCTTCCTTTTATTATTTCCAAATCCATTTTTTCCATGTTTATGAATATATGATCATTTTTAATCCTTATCATATATATGGTTATAGGTTCCTTTATACTTAGAGCATTAGCTACCTTATTATCCATTCAATGTTTGTAGTGTAATGAGAAATCATAGTCCATTATTAACTATAACCATCCTCACTTATGCATCATCATCACCTAATATGTGAATATATACTTTAAACTCTTATTATTAGAATGTATATCAAACTTTTCTATATAAAGTAAATGCCTCCAAATCCTTATAAAAAATATAAAAACTACAAACAACATAAAATGTTTTAGTTATTCTATTTAAAGACCCTCAATTTCCATAAGGCATATGCTATCACTTTATCAACTAACATGAGTATAAAACCAAATATTTTCTTTGAAAATTTACAATATATCAAAAACTCGTATCCAATTAGGGTAGTGTGAGTAGAGGTGCATTGATTAGCCTCTTATTGAACTACTTAAATATCTCTTTACATTTATCCATCAAGAAATACTTTACACCCTTCTATGTTACCTTATTTTGTGGGGTAAAAATCATGAGAAATTTCTCACAAATCATCAAAATTATATATATAATCCAAGAAAATATTTTATATATATGAAACTTATTAGTCTATAATATTTTTAAATTTAAATTTCCTTTAAATTATCCAAAATTATTCCCTCTCTTGGAATCACATGCCCCAATAATGTGACTTTTTTGCACCCAAAAGTCACACTTTCACAACATAGAATAAATGCTTTCATCCTTAAATTCTTCAACATAGTACCTTTTTATTCCTTAATTTCTCTATTTAATTTAGAGTATGTGAGAATATCATTAATAAATACCAAAAAATATTTATTAAGGTCTTTCTAAAGAATATTTTCATAAATCCTATAAAAATTATGTATAAATTTGTATATTTAAATGGAATCCCTATATAATTATAGTGTACATATCTTTTATAGAAGGTTGTATCTGAAATATATTCTCACTTCACCTTTAACTGATAATAACCAAAATGAAGATCCACTTTTGATAATCTTTGACCTCCATAAATTTTATTGAAAAACTTTTATATCCAAGTAAATGAATACTTTTTTGTGGTGATCTTATTAAGCTCTCTGATATCAATGTAAAGTTACATTGACCAATACTTATTCTTGAGACAGAGAATTAGTGCATCCTAAGATGATTCCATAGAGTGTATAAACCCTTCCATAAAATTATCTTGTAATTTATTCTTTAATTATGTAGTTTCTAAAAGAGACATCATATATAGTCATGTAGATATAGTTTTTACACTAGGTATATGTTCTACTGGGAAATATACCTCATCATGTAGGGGAACGTAATGAAATTGTTTAGTAAATTAATAAATATACTCTCTTATAATGGGAATTTCATCAAGGTTGATGTTTTCAATTATCGCAACCATTTGATCAGACATACTTGTTCATTGGGTATCAATACTCATTCCAATAAATGATTTTCTTAGGAAAATTCATGATCTTCCTTTTATTTTTATAGGAGAATGAGATAGTTAGAGATATGGAAAAATATTTCCATTTCTTGATAGTTGGTATGAGATCTATATAAAGAGATCCAATGCATGACCAATATGATGTCAAGTTCCACTGAAGAAATAATTTTGATATTTTCTAGAAGAATCTACCCACATATAAAAATTAGGAAAAAATAAAAAAGTGGTTTCAAATGATTTAACCACTATATAATTTCACAAATATCTTTACACAAATGTTCTGGGGAGGTGATTCAATAGTTCATGAATGCTTATAGGATATAAAGGAATGCATGAAACCCAAATAAAATAAGACCTTCAGTATTCAAGAAATGAATAGTAAGTGTAGCATTTTATGTATCATTTTAACAATCCACCATGGTGGTGGTGGTGTATTACTTTTATTTATCCATTTTAATGGGTTTATTTTGATATTAATTTCCCTAAAAGACCATTTGTTGGGTGCATTATCTTACATAGTTCCCAAGTTCCTTACATTTGAAGCATCAAACCAAAGGTGGTGCATTGAGTGGTGCCTTCATTTTTTCTATTTTATCATGTGGTCTTTTCATATACCTTCAATATTCTTGACCTTGATTCCCTTATTTCTCATTCTTTAAGAGTTTACTCATTCCTTTGAGGAACTTTCTAGGGTTCTTCTTACCATATTTTTGACATGTGGGTAGTTCTATCTTCTTTCATCTTTCATTTAATCACATAATATAAATATTTATCCATTTTTTCTTGTCTCAATGTACATGGGACCATTATATAAACTCTATATCTACTTATAGATCACATTAGACCACTTCTTCATTACTACTAAGGTCTCAAATAGATAAAGTTTTTTAGAGATATTATTTTAACTACTAATGAATCTTTCTAGTTTTTTTATCATGGTTGATAACAAAACTATAGGTGTAACTTGAAATACATGTAAATTTTACCTCAAAACTTATGAAAAATTAATTATTTATTGGATTAAAATTCATAAATTCTCTTTTCTCTTTTAGTATGAATATTTTAAGGGGAATTCCTATTAAAAATATTTTCTATAATTCTTCCCACTCAATTTATTCAACTTCAAACTTTTTCATTGTATTCTTGATCAATTTACACCATTAAAAAAATTACCCTTTTAAATGGTCGATAACCAAAGTAACTTTATATTTTTATAAACAATAAAACATGAAAATATCTTTTCCATGTTTTTTATTCATTTTTTTTGTAACAAGTGGACAAAAAGATCCAAAAATGAAGGTGGTTGTTAATGTATAAAAGATTCAATGTATTATTGATCCCTCTTAGGTTAAGGTAGAAATTATACAAGGTTTAGGTTATTTTTCATAACCCTGGACAAGTAGTTATAACATCCATAAGTTTTTTAACTCTATATCCCATTACATTATGAATGTTTCTCAGGTAATCATTTCACGATCATTACATTAGTTTTTGGGATTAATTTCTCTAGGTTCCCACTATTTTCTAAAATTAAAAAGGATAAAATAAATAATAATTAAATAAATAATGGGTAACCAGCTTATTCATATGATTAAATCAATGATAAGTTATATAATTTTGAAATCCCAATGTTTAATCAATGTTTTCTTTTACTAACATAATTTCAAAATTATCTAATCCTTGTTATAAAATCCTTGATTAAAATACACATATAAAACCTAAATAAGTTTTCCTACTACGCCCAGAGATTTACCAAATCCCTAGGGGTTGAAAACTATTACCACAGGTGTATATGTGATGTTAGGGGAATGATTTAATCACTTTGAAATTATGATAATTCATGGATTCCTATATGAAAAATTCATCATGACTCATTTGTATATCAGATTTCCTAGAAATAAACAAAAAATTTAATAGTCATACAATTGTAAAAAAGAATTGTAAAAACCATATCATACTAAATTAATGCATGAATAACTAAAAAATATAACTTATAGTAAAATTATGGACCAAAATAAATTTTCATACAAATATGGTTTATAATGGGTGATTCTAAATGAAGAACATGTGATGAGAAAACCAAGACCTCTGATCACCTCGAATAGATCTAACTCTGATTTGGGAACTGATCCTTTTTTGTAGCATGAGAAACAAGTCAAGGGAGTCCAACAGCTAATAATGTATCTGTATGTACCAGAAAAGTATCAAAAGAGAGGCTTAATGCCCACAAAAGTATCCATGCAAGGTGTTATCATGTAATACTTTGTAGGGTACCACTAAAAATGTCTCAACACAATAGTGGTATAAAACTTATATGCCTAAAAATGTCTTCAAATTTAAATACGTATAAACTAAAATAGTTTTGATGGTCACCAAAAAAATCCTAATAATATATAAATATTGTGGAAACACATAGATTAATATAATCTACAACTAATAAATCCTTATATTGGGAGGGTTCACACCTATAAAAACATTTTTTAGCCTCAATATATAATCATATATAGTAATATAATCCCATCCCCTATGGGAGGAAACTTTAATACCTTTAAATTTCTTACACATATAAATATGCACCCACAAAAATGAGTAAATGTATATAAAGTAGTCAGTTTCCTAGTGGATTATCTTGTGTATAAAATATTATTCCTAGCTAGTTAAGGCTATCTAGAATCTAATCCCATGGAATAGGAGAATGGTTTTAAAGATTCATGTAAATATTATATCCCAACCTAAAAATGAGTGAATTCATTATGAGTTTGTCCCATTCTCAGGCTAGGTAAATCTTAAATATCATTCCTTAAAAGATTTATATATTAATGTAAATGCTTGTTCAAGATATTAATTACATAATATAAAATATTTTGTAAATATACATGTTCACTAACAAATTAATTATCATTCTAAATATGAATAAGTAGTCATTCTTATAGTATCAAAACTAGTTACACCAATAATATATTTATGTTTCAAATAAATAACATTCATGGTATAATAAAACTATTGTCATAATAAAGATTAATAATCAATATCATCACTCACCATTCTTTATATAGTATAAAATAATAGTCATGCTCAGATCATATAACTATTAATTTATACTGTTATGGAAGTGGACCATATTGATATCACTCATGGAAATAAGTTACTCTAATTCAAAAATATATAATAATGTGTTTTCCCTTGAATAGTGTTAAGGTCATCCTAACAGAACCACATGGGTTGACATACTTAACCCACAATACATTATAGGGAGGTAATAATTAAAATATTAGATATTTAATTTTTTCATTTATAATTATTTGTATACATACCAAACATGGTTATAGACTAAGGAATACACATGGTAGCGCTTAAGATAACAACGGAAAGGCATAACCTATAACTATGGGGATAAATTTGTAAAAGAAAAATTAATTAAATGAATAAGATAAAATTTTAAATTTGAAACCCAACCCACACATTAAAATAAAAAACCATAACATGATATAACTTGGTATTATTTAAGAAACCAATTTTCAAAAGAGGAAAGGTGTATTTCATAAAAAACATGTTTTGGTGAAACTTTTAAAAGAAGAAAAAAGAAGATGAAGGGAAATAAATTTCGAAATCATCACCCAAAAGAAATCATTTCAAAGTTTTTGTTTTATTTCATTAAATATTCCTTAAATACTTATAAAAACCATAATAGTTTTCAAGTTTTGAGTTTATGTATTTTTTTAAACCATAGTTTTTTCCATATTGAATCACTTGTTCCCACCTAGAAAACCGAGTATTCATATCGCCATTGAAGAACCCTCTTAACCATGGGTTAATTGTTTTTCTTTGTCTTATAGCTCATTCAAGTTTCTATGAGAATAATTTATGCAAATTATATAATATTGGTGGGACTCAAGAGAGTGAACCTTAGAAATTTAATAACAAGCCCAGAATGTTTAGGACAATGATTGACTATTTACATAGAAGATATCCTCAAAAGGATTAAGACTTGAGACACACTAAGGATCTCTATTTTGACCCATAATTAATACTAAGGAAAGTAAAAAATACATTATAATAATAATGGTTAGTGATATAATATAATCATGGGTTACCCAACTTGCATATCAAGGAAAACATAACAACAATGTTCAAGACTTACAATGAGTTCTAAAAGTAAATACTAGTTTATTAAAGTCTATAGAATAATAAAGAGGGAATGGGTATTTATTTTATATTTGAAAAAAACCTCTTCCAATACATTTAATTATGTGTACTGAAATTTATTCAGTAAACCATCCATTTATAACACTAAAATTAAGATTATTTTTATTAATAATTTTGAAAAAACTAAAGGGGTAAATATTGCAGGCATGGCCCGAGAATCACTCAGTGATTTGAGACCACCTAATAATAATTTAGGTGAGCTTTATTAACTCTAAAAAATCACTAAAATACCATTAAAACATTAAAACAAAATTATATAACTAATTAAACTAAAACACATAACCATCATAAGGAAGTATTAATAAAATCCCATAGAAAACCAACACAAATAACTCCAAAAATTTCTATAATAACATAGAACTCCTAAGACCTAATAATATCTAAGAAATCATCCCTAAAGATTCACCCTAAAATCTTAAAACCCTTGGAAAAAAGATACCTCAACAGTTTCCAATAAAAAAATAATGAATGGAGGTAAATAAGATGACACAAGATTTTATGGAATAATAATAAAGCAACCAAAAAGGTTAAGGATGAATTTCACCATTATTAAATGTAATTATCTTTACAATCCCCATCCATGTCTAATGAAATTAATAAATAAGGGATGTAGAGTGAGTAAGAGAGGAGGAGATAATATTACCTTGGATTTATCTTAAAAAACTATCATGTATCATCCATGAATAAAGGGTAAAAAGAGATGGAGTAAAGGGATAATGGAGACCATGGGTGGATCTCTCCATCAGCTTGAGGAGATTGAAAATTATGAAGAAGGAATGTCTATGAAATAGGAAATGGGGGTGAAAATAAAAAAAAAATCCCTTACTAGAAAAACTACCAGGCATTACACCAGGTACTTGGTTAGGTACCATTGGGTATGCAGTGGTACCCCTAGTCCACTCATACTATTCTCAGGCTACTAAGTAACCAGTGTTACCAATAGGTGTAACCCCTTTGAGGGTACCTCGAACCTCTATGAATCATCTTGATTCCTTAAATTCATCCAAAAATACCATAAAATTCATACTTATACACCCATGATCAGATTCGAATCCTAAATCAAAAAATAACCCCTCAACCATAAAAAAATCAAATGAACCTATGATTTACCATTCAAAAGTCACACCAGAAACCTTAAATAATTTTATATAGGACAGAATCCATTATAACCTCCCCACCATATGACTTATCATTATTGAGAGGTCTCAATATATGTTTAACCAATGGTATATTATACCTGATTATTTCCCTTCAAACATCGTAACATCTATTAAATTCATGATGAGAAACATCAAAATCCATCAAGATTCATAAAAAAAGACAAATTTAAAGACCTATTTTACCAAACTAATATCATATAACCAACACACAAACCATAAAATCACCACACTTTTGATGTATGAATCCTAAAACACAAAATATTATACTAACCATGGTGAAATATCAATGTAAAGGGATGAACTACCAATATTATATTTTCATATAGAAAATAAATTGTTAAAATAACAGTTTGTGGTACTCTATCCCATATAATTATACTAGGTATCTATATTTTTTACTCTCTATTAAACTCATGATTTTAAAATATTTATATTTTCTCTAATGGTTTACAGAATCCTTTTATTTATTTCAAATTCACATCCCAATTTATTTCTAAAAAATATACATTTTATATAAACAATAAATTAAAAAATTTAGTATAAGTAAAAACACTACCAATAGTTTTCTTCTAAATAAATTATTATAACTTTCAAATAGGTAGAGTGTAATTCAAATGAATATAAAATAACAATTTCATTTCAAACAAAAATTTAATTACATTTCAAAAATATCATTTCCATTTTATTTTTAAAATCAATCTTTAAATTTTCTAACCTCATTTCCCAATTTAAAATATAGAAATGGGTAATTAATTTTCTCATTTAATCATGTTCCATTTCAAAATAGAAAAGTGAATTTTAGATTCTAAATCAAAAATATTTTCCCACTTACATAGGTTGACATGAAAAAAAACATTTTTGAATGAAACAAATACCTTTTCCCATTATAAATCTATTTAAAACATATTTTGATCAAATTAATTTCTTCATTTTATAAAACATAATGTTGTAAATAGTTTCCTTTACCTAATAACACTAGTAGACTCATTATAGAAACTCATACCAATTGAAAGAGGTTCCCCATGGTCTTGACCAACAAGAAAAGGTGGGCATGTTTGACTACTTATTTTCAAATAAATTTTTATTAGAATTTCAAATAGTAATTCAATACATAGGAAAGAATAAACATGTAAACTATAAGGATATCTCATTCTTTAAAATATAACAAAATCTAAAAACAAACAACATGATTTACAATAATATGTTTTATATAAGTAATACTAGTTTCATAATTAGTAATAAAATATAAATAATATATAGAGGCATCCTTATAAGGTGAAACTAATCAGAAAGTAAGTGTTATTCCCAGTGGAAAAATATAATTATTATATATAGAACATGATCTTAAGTATAAATATAAGTAGAAAACAAAGTCATTATTTAAAGATAAAACACTAAACATGGATGATTAGCTATAAAAAAAATACTAATGTCTATTTAAAACATATGAACAAATTATTGCTTCATATTAACCTAGTTTTCACTAATATATATATAGGGAAACACTATATATTTATATATTACAGATGATTCAGTTATCACAAACCATAATTGGGTCTAAATATAGTATAAAAACTACAGGAAATCATGTAATAGGACATGAAATCCTAAAAATTCTTATCTATTGTTGCCTAACAAGATGCATGAACCCAAATAGAAGGTGAAACCTCATTGATTCCAATGTTAATGTCTCAAGTTCCATTCCATCATTCCTGAGATAAAAAATAAAGCCTTTCTTCAATCAATTTTTCTTACTAAAACCCCAATATACCCTGATAACTTAATATTTCTCAAAAATAGGTATATAATGAATTTTTTGGATTACCTGTCAAGTATTGAAACCCTTATAACTTGTATAAACCTCAAAATCATAGATCCTATATAACCTCCAGATACCACTTTAATACCACTTTGTAACATCCATGGCCTAAATACTAATAAAAAACCTATACCATGTGCACTACAACCCTAGAAGCACTCCTCAATCCCCAGTTTATGGAGATTAGTGTTTTAGGTCTCTATGTGTTGTTTGGGTAATGATTTCACTTTTTTTCTTTAAAGATAAGTAATGGCCCATCTCTACTGGAAATATGGAATGACTCATCTGTAAGTTGTGCATCCCAGAAAGAAAACGCAAACCAAATATGCCATATTATAGTAAAAAATTATAGTAATAACTATATAACACTATATAAATTAATGTATAACTAAAAAATATAACTTGTAGCAAAAGGATGGGGCAAAATAAAACTCAATGTGAACATGGTGTAAGATGGGAGACACCAAATAAAGAACAGGAGATTACCCTACCAAGACCTCTGGCCAACTCAAATAGATTTGAATCTAATATGGAAACCATCCCCACTTTTATTTATAGAATGATAAACCAACTAGGATAGTAAAACTGCTACTAATATACCTATAAGTACCTAAAATTAGTAAAATAGAGGTTTCATGGCCACTGAGGTGTTCATGCCGAGTGTGAGCTTAAAGTAATTAGTAGGTATCCACCAATGATGTCTTAACACATCAGTGATATAATAGGTATATCCATAAATATTTTTTCACATTTATATACATATACACTAAAACAATTTTGGTGGTCACCAAACAAAGTATAACATAGGATCAAAAATGAGGCAACCCAAAGATCAACAGTAGATGGATCTAAAAACTCTCTATACATATAGGGTTCATTCTTGTATTACCTGCTTCAAGACTCATCATGTAATTATAGATCTGAATCAAAAATATTCCCCTATGTAAGTAAACTTCATTACCTATAATGATCTTACACATGTCCACATATACACCCACACATATGAGTAGATGTGTATAAATAAGTCACAGTCCAAGAGAACTATCCTATGTTTAAAATATTAAGCTATGCTAGTTAGAAAAATATTATAGCCTATACTATGGAATAAGGAAAGGGTTATATTGAGTTAGGTAAATATTGTATCCTATCTTAAAAATGAGTTAGGGAATTATGAGTCATTCCCACATCAAGGTCTACAAATTCTTATAGCTCATTCCCTTATAGACATATTCTTAAATGGAATTAGGTTCTCATGTTAGTAATGTCACAATATATATTATCTGGGAAATATAAATTTATAATAATAAAGAAATTATCATGAAATAAATGAAGTAATATTCATTTTCACAGTATCAAAACTAGTTACACCAATAACACACTTACCTAGAAAATCAATAATATAATTAGTATAATAAACCTATAGGCTTACGTAGGAATCATTATCAGTATCATCACTCATCATGATTTTTAAAATATAAAATAATATACATTATTAGATTATCTAAATAAAACTTTACACAATTATAGATTTATACTACATAGATATCAAGCATGATCGCGCACTAATTTTAAAAAATATCAAATAATTTATAAGCAATCAAATCGTGCTAGAATTATCTTAATGGAACCACATGGGTTGATTCACTCAACCATCGAGGCATGTTATCAATGCATTAAGTAAAGAAGTATATATTTAAATATATTATTTTTACAAAGTGTACATTAATAATATGTGGTTTTACACTAAGTAATGTATATGGTAGATCTGGAAATAACATGGGAAAGGCATAACCTATGATTGGGGACATATGTTTGTGTAAGACAAACTAATTCAATTAAATGGGTTCAAGTTTTAAATTTAAAACCTAATTCATATATTAAATTCAATAACCAATAAATGATACAGCTAGTTATTATTTAAGCATTCATGTTTTAAAGAGAGAAAGGGTGTATGTCATAGAAACCATGTTTTGGTGAAACTTTTAAAAGAATAAGGAAGAAGTGAAAGAGAAATATATTTTGAAAGAAATTTTCAAATGAAATCATTTCCAAGTTTTTGTTTTTCTTTATTTAGTACATCCTTAAACCCTTATAAAAACATAGTATATATCATGTTTTGAGGTTATATATTAAGTAAATCACATGTTGTTTTTATTGAATCACTTCTTCCCCCCTCACAAACCCAATCAAAACATCACAATCCAACACTCACTTAAATATAGGTTAATTGTGTTTATTTATATTATATAATGTTCATGTTTTAGAGAGGATATGTGATCCATAATATCGCTACTGGAAAGCAGACTTTTCCCAACACTTGTATACCAACAGTTCAAAGAACCGTTGGTATCGATTATCTTTACCAACAGTTTGCATAAACTATTGGTAAAGATCTCTAACAAGTGAATTGTCCCCATGGTTTTATGAAACCGTTGGGAAATATGGGTAAAAAATCACTTTTCCCAACGATTTGATGAAACTGTTGGGAAAGATTGGGAAAAAATGAGTTTTCCCAACGGTTTCAGTAAACCGTTGGGAAAGATTGAGTTTTCCCAGTGGTTTTTAAAAACTATTGGGAAAAATATGCCCCAAATTCTCCAAACCCAGGCAGCCACCTCCCCAAGATTCCAGAACCATTCTGCTGCTCTCCAGAAGCGATTCCTTCGTAGAAGCACTTGAGAAGCCCCACCTCTTCCATCGGATTAGCTGCTGCCAGGTTAGACTCCTTCCATCTTTTATCAAGGATATAGTTCCACCTCTTATCAAGCATATCCTTATATTCTCAATGATTTCGTTATTCCCAATTTTTAGGGTTTTTTTTAAATTTCATGATTCAATAATCCACGAATTGTGTACTCAAATCACTACATCAGTTTATGTCCAATTAATGTTTTCATTACACATTTACATTTATAAGGGCATGGTGTCTCTTTATTGTGTTCTAATTTTAAAGATTCATAGTTTTTTTAATCTCAATTCTTCAAATATTACAGCTTCATGTGTATGAACTCATAATAATTTTTTTTGTAATATTTATTGATATTATTTCATGAAAATCACTCCTTTTATTAAGATCATGTCAAACATAAAGATCTTGTTCACCTTAATTTTTGTACAATATGTGTACTACATAACAAGTATGTATCATGTTTCTATCAAAATCTATATATATATATATATATATATATAAAAAATGACACACTTTTCACTTATCCTTTTCACAATAGAACATATGGAGTATCTTCTTGAACTTTGAAAAATAGTATGTGGTCCCTAATTAGTACTTCTTACTTCTTCATGAAAATAATTCACAGAATGTCAAATTTGCAATATTAGTGAATATTAGTTTTTCTAATATAACCATTAATCATTCTGCCTTCGACATCATACATGTGTTATTCAATCACCATTTTAAAACACAATGACCATTTTCAATGATTTGGGGTTCCTCAAAATGCTTGGGAAAATCAGAAAAATGGATGTATTGAATCGTGTTTCTCATATGGTTTCATGGATACAAGTTCATTTCTAAAATCATGACTGTGTGGTTCAAATATCATGAGTACCATGAGATTATTATTCTTCACACAAATGAAGTTGTTTTCTATAAATATGTGTTTTTGTTTTCACTTTTGATTTGGCCGAAAGGGGAGCTTTGTGGTCATTAATCATGGTTGTGGGTGGTCATTTAGGATGTAAGATAGTATGACATCATTTTAATTGATATATCCAATATTATTATTGATTTATGTTCAATTTTATTATGTTTAACAAGTGATTTTGTTTAATAAGTTGTTATTAATGGTTGTAATAATGACGATATGGTATAAGGGTTCATATGGTGTGTATAAGGGTTCAAAGGGTGTGTATAACGGTTGACATGGTATTAGTGAACTCAAGTCATTAATTTAAGCCTTCATTCTCACTAGCATGTAAGTAATTAAATTATGTAAACCCATACTCACATGATTTCTTACCTTAGATAGTGTCCAACATATGGAATACGAGCTTTTGAATTCATCAGTTAACCAGGATCATATATTCAATTTCCCCTAAGATTATTGTACTAATATAACTTTAGGGTCAACTAAATATGGTTCTCATTGTACATTGTATATTATGTTTCCTACTTGGCCAATACTCACTTTTATGAGGCTGGGGTGCTTTTCACTACCCATGCTGGCATGTGTAGACATCCATAAAAATGTTAGATAAGTCATAAGTTTAATTCAGTAATTTTGTTATCATTGAAATACTTCATTATTAATTTCAAATTTAAAAATAAATGTTTTTGTCTACACTTAATGAAATTAAATCATTTTACAATCCATGAACAACCTATTAGTGTAGAATCCTAAAATTTATTCACCCATGGGGTGCGATTGACTTGGGGAAGTAATTGGGTAATGAAAGGTATGGCCATAGAGGTCCCAATAATGAGTTATTGAACATGAGTGAATGATTTGGGATGCCTATAAAACATGATGGGACCTCAGTCATGTGCCTCTTATAGACCTAATGAAAATGAATATAAATAAATTTTAATTTAATTTATGAGTACTTGTTCTTTACATTATTTTAATAGTTCACTACATCAACTAGAAACTTCTTCCTTTATCGTTTACTTAAATGTATTTTCTATTAAAGTTCAATCCTATTGAATTTTTTATGACAAAATGACTTATATAAATTCTTTTTACAGAATGGACAGAAGTTGGATGTATGAAACTGATCAGATCTCAAGATATTTTCAAAACAATTTGGAGAGATTTATAGACTTTTCATTTCACAGTGCTTCAGATAGTGGTCGCATACACTGCCCATGTTCCAATTGTGTTGGTAGACCTTGGTTGAGCCATGAAGAAGTCAGCTACCACATAACCAAAAATGGTTTTCAAGCAATCTACTATGTGTGGTATCACAATGGGGAGAAAATTAAATCTCAAATTGGTGATGATCGAAGTGAAAGGACTGGAATGGAGAATTTGTTAGATGATCGGTTTCCGTTTATTCGTCATCATGAAAAAGAATGGATTTCGAATCAAGAAGACTTTGATATGAGGACAGCTGATGCTTCTAGTGAAAATGATGATATTGATAGGCTGAAAAAATTGAATGATGCTGCCACGACTCCAGTATATCGACAATGAAATAAAATGAAAAAGCTGGAACTTTTAATCTGATCGTTTAATGGGAAAACTATGTATGGGATTTCTAATACAGCAATCGATTACATTCTTACCCTCTTGAAGGATTTACTTCTAGATGATGCAGATATTCCCTCAAACCACTATATGGCATAGAAGTTAGTTGAGGAACTTGGATTTTCAAGAAACAAAATTCATGCTTTCCCGACAGATTGCAGTTTATTTTGAGAGGAAACCGCTGAATGAAATGATTGTATAAAATGTGGCACATCCCTCTGGAAGTAAAAATATAATGGAACACCATTTCGCGTTCCATACAAAGTAATGTGGCACTTTCCATTGATCCCCAAACTCCAGAATCTTTTTATTTCTGATGACATATCAATAAAAATGAGATGGCATGATACCGATAGAAAGAAGACTAATGATGAGTTTTTTCATCCTGCAGATGGATTTGCATGGTAGAGATTTGATGCTCGACATCCTGATTTTGCAGTTGACGTGCGTAATGTGAGGTTGGGTTTTTCATGCGACGGTTTTAATCCATTTGGGAAGATGCTTACTTCGCACAGCACATGGCCAGTTTTTATACACATTTATAATCTTCCCCCATGGTTGTGTATGAAAAAACCTTTCACTTTCACAATTATACTCATATATGGTCCTTCTTATCCTGACAATGATATTGATGTATACCTGCAACCTTTAATAAAAGAGTAGAACCTTCTTTGGGATGTGGGTGTGCACGCATATGATGCATGTTCGAAAGACATATTTCAGATGCGTGTTGCGCTTATGTGGATGATCAATGATTTTATGGCTTATGCAATGATGTCTGGATGGAGAACGAAGGGAAAAATGTCATGCCTAGTTTGTATGAAGAATACACGATCCAGAAGACTGAAACATCACTGTAGTTTCAGTTTTATGGGACATCAACGATTCTTTCCAAATGATCATCCATATAGAATGAATCATTGAAGATTTGATAATACCATAGAGATCAATGCTCCACCTCAGCGTATGTCTGTAACTGATGTGCTTAATGAATTGAAAGATTTCAGTTTTTCATTTGGTAAGGGTCAAATGAAATCTGGAAAGAGAAAGAATGTTTCCACTGAAACCTATTACAATTGGAGGAAAAGGAGTATCTTTTTTGATTTTCCTTATTGGTCAACCAATTTTTTAAGTCATTTCTTAGACGTAATTAATATTGAAAATAATATATATGAAATGTTGCTTTCGGTTCTTCTAAATGTCAAGGGGAAGACAAAAGATGATTTACGATCTCGGCGTGACTTGCTGGATTGGGGCATCAGACTAGAATTACATCCTGTGCATGTCAGTGAAAATAAATAGAAACTTCCATGTGATTTTTATATGATGAAGCCTATGGAAAAAAACAATTTCTGGAAGTATTAGAGACTATTAGAGTTCATGATTTTTATTCAAGCAACATGTCTAAACGGGTCAACAGAAGAGAGTGGAAGCTAAAATCTTTGAAGACTCATGATTATCACATTCTACTGCATGAGTTTCTTCCAATAGCAATCTATCATATTTTGTCCAATAATGTAAGGGTGACTATTATTTGGTTGTGCCATTTGTTTAGAGATCTTTGTGCTAAGAAGTTGTCCAAGTTTTTCCCACAAAAAATGTTGGCAGATGCCCCATTAATTTTGTGTGAGTTGGAGAAAATATTTCCTCCATCATTTTTTACATGCATGCTGTATCTGACTGTCCATATCCCACTGAAATAATTCTCAGAGTACATGTTTCTTTTTTTTGGATGTATCCAACTGAAAGAAATATGTAAACATTAAAGTATTATGTCTGAAACAGGAATCATCATGAAGGTTCTATCGTGAATGGTTACTTGGCTCATGAATGTATGGATTTCTACTCGATGTATTTGTCTGATATTACTACAAGAATGAACAGACCAATGAGAAATTAAGAAGGATAGTATGATCAAATTGAACCCAGTTTTCCATCACTTCCTCAAACAGGAGGAATTCCTGGATCATATACATTGAATACATTAAGCCATGAAGAGCGGGAGATGGCACATCGCACAGTTTTGTTCAACTGTAATTATTTCGATGACTATATCAGGTAACTAAATTGAATATGTATATATTACATATATATCTGTTAAACTATTCATATTTTTTATCTACAGGGAACATAAAAAAATGATAAATAGGAAGCATCATTCTTTATCTTTGAGAAGGAGAGAGACTTTGCATAGCAAAGAGTTTTCTTCTTGGTTAAAATTGAAGGTAAAAATATTACTGTTTAAAATAATTATATCAATATTTAATTAAGTTTAATAGTCATTTATATTGTGTCATTGAGTTTGTCTGCTGACTCTGTATCTGAGGAAATAAGAGCTTTGGCTTTTGGTTTTAATACCGTGGTTCATGACTGTAAATCAATTGTTATCAATGGGTACAGATTTATTGACACTGAATGAGAAAAGAACATGAGAACACAACATGATGGTGTTATGATTACTACCACAACATATTGTTAAGCCGGTGCATTATATAGTAGACCGTGATTTAAAAATGTGGGTTATTATGGAGTCATTGAGAAAATAATAATATTGGATTATTACTCTCATGGATGAGTCAAAATGATGAAATTCCATTGGTTTGATTTGATGAAGATACATGGCACATTTATTGATGATTGTGGATTTCGAGTAATTAATATGACTCACACTCTTGCTACCGAAGAACCATGTGTGTTGGCATCAATGGCTAAACAATTTTCTTATGCCAAAGACCAACTATGACCTGAATTTGGTGTTATAGTTGAAGTAATTATAAGACATATTTTTTATGATGGTGATGATGGAATTGACACTGTCCCTTGTGCCATTGGAACCAATCCATTTATTTATTTTGATGACTCCAATAGCTCAATTGTCAGAGTTGATTGTGAACATGAAGTTGCGGTTGAAAATATATAAAATCATTCATCCATGTTCTCAATTCTTTTGGTTCACCTCTAGTTGGGTTGTTAAGGTTGGTAATATTCGAATTGATTTAGTATTGATCATAAATATGCTTTATTTGACTTGATCGTTATGTGAATTTTCAATGTTTATTGGTTGCAGTTTTATTTGAATTGCATTTTCTAATTTGGAATTGAATTGTATTCAAACCTAGTCAAACAATATTTCTAACTTAGTGAACATTAAAACTTGTATGATTTATTAAATCCATTCAAGCTCTTCTAAAACAATTGATAGATAAATTACCAATGAATCCCCTTATTCCCTCATATATTTAGTTTTTTGGGTTACACATTAGTTTCCTTGTTAAGGTTGGTAATATTCAAATTGATTTAGTATTGGTCACAAATATGTTTTAGATGACTTGACTGTTATGTGAATTTTCAATGCTTGTTGGTTGCAGTTTTATTTGAATTTCATTTTCTAATTTTGAATTGAACTGTATTCAAACCTAGTCAAACAATATTTCTAACTTGGGTAACATTACAACTTGTATGATTTATTAAATCCATTTAAGATCTTGTAAAACAATTGATAGCTAAATTACCAATGAATCCCCTTATTCCCCCATATATTTAGTTTTTTGGGTTACACATTATTTTTATTTTTCTAATTAATTATATATTTGTTTTCAAAAGCATGAAATGTAACCAATTGAAGAGAGATGAAGGAAAAAAATGATGGAGAACAATCGTCGAATGGTGGAGTTGGGCATTCCACCATTAGTGCCTCCAGTGAGTACTTTATTTCAAATATATATATTTAAAGAATATATAATGTCATGTGATTAATTTTTTGGTAAACATTTTTTTAGGATCCACCTATACGTCGACAGTTATTCGACGAGGAGCCTAGTACTGGTCCTAGTACTCAGGCCGGTGGTACAAGGAGGGTTCGTACCAGAGGTGGAAGAGTAGCTGCGCGTACCCGACTAGACCCTACCCCTCCCAATGACATGTCATCCTTCCCACATTATGATCTTGGTGAGTTGTTAGGGACACACAGGATATTTAGGACTCCCATGTTTTCACCACCTTTTACTTTTTCTGGCCCATTATTTTCACATCCCATGATGATTCCCACTCCCCAGTTAGAATTTGGCCATATAGTTGTCCCATATTCTTTTCCTTCCACTTCTGTCTCTCCAAGCTTCTATATTCCATCATCTTCGACTCCTGTTCCACCACAAAGTGTTCCATCAGTTTCTTTGGATCCAGCATTGCTCAACGATCAGACTGGCGTAGGTATATTTATACAACCCTAAAAAAATTATAGCAATATTTATTTTCATTATAACATGTTTTGATAAAATATTTGTTTTTCTTTCATGAAAGATACATATACTGATAGGAGGCGGGGGCGGGGGCCTACACACATGCGTTCGGTGTGGAACCACCACACACAGGTTATGGTGGATTACAATGAAGACAACCAAATGGTTGAGAAAACAGGGTAGCAATGTCATAGTTTTTTGTGATGCTTTCCAAATACTCCGACATCATTCCCATCATCCCACTATTGTGGAGACATTTTCCACATGAGGTCAAGGATAGATCTTGGGAAGAGATATGGGTAAAAAAAATTATTTTATTTAATGTCATTAATTATTTTTGTATTTATATGTATTAATATTTTGTTGTTAGCTTCGATTTAATTTCCCCGATGGTGAGGGTGCACGACCGGAACGTCTAAAGGATTTAGGAGAGCTTTGGAGAGCCTACAAGAATGAGTTGTATATTGGCTGTTGTGCTAGAGTTGGAACTCAATTAGAGGTTGTACCAGTCATGGATGATTGTCCTATAGAGCAGTATTGTCAGATGATTACACATTATACGAGTACCCAGTTTAAGGTATGAATTACATTTGAGGTATTTAAATAATAACATTCATGTTTTTCATTAATATTATCATTTTCATTATCAAATTTTATTTAGGAATCATCTGAAAAAAATAAAAAAATAAACATTGATGCAAAAAAATACTTCTACACACTATGAAGTACTTTGATGTCGGATCATGAGAGGAAGCAGGTATGACAATTGTTTATAAGTTTTCTTTACAACTTAAATTTTCTTTTGTTTCCTCAATTATTTAATCTTTTTCTAAAGTTTTTATATAACTTTATTTTTCAATGTCATTGTAGAGGAAAATACAGAATATTGAAGGATGTGTGCCTCGAGAAAAACTGTTTTTCTCGAGTAGACGGAAAAAGGATGGAAGTTCCGTCAACGAAGCGACTCAGCAGCAGATTGTAAGTTTTAATCTGTTGATTTTATATTTTAATATCTATTTTGTAACTTAATAATATATTTATATTTGTAACAGGCTACTTTAGAGGCCCTCGATACCCAAGAACCAGACAATTTTGGGCCAACTAATCACTTACATCAGGTGTTGGGAGAGGAGCATCCTGGCAGAGTACGCTGCCGACCTAGGATAGCCCCAACGAGGTATTGGCCCTCCTCAGGTATGAGTTGTAGTGCCACCGAGCTGCAGCAAGTTAGGGAATAGTCAGAAAAGGATGAGAAAAGGGCCACAGAGATGGCAGAATGGTCTGCTAGGGAAAACAGTGCATTTATAAAATTTATTGAAGTTCTACGTCCAACACTTCCAGCAGAGGCCAGCCCAGCTTTTGATGAATATATGTCGTCGATACATTCTATATATGGTGCACCAGGTGGCAGTTCTAGTGGTGGTCAGGATGATGTCCAACTTCATGATGATGTTGGCGAGGAGTCTGATGCGGAAGAGGAGGGAGAGGAGGAGGGTGAGGCGGATGGTGAGGGCAAGGAGGAGGGCGAGGGCGAGGAGGAGGGCGCTGAGGAGGGCGAGGATGATGATGGGGATGAGGA
Organism: Viscum album; assembly: GCA_963277665.1. Classification (NCBI taxonomy): domain Eukaryota; kingdom Viridiplantae; phylum Streptophyta; class Magnoliopsida; order Santalales; family Viscaceae; genus Viscum; species Viscum album. The sequence continues at coordinate 1,040,456,182 of OY728132.1, read as the reverse complement.
AGAGGGTTATGATGATGGTGATGATGGATATAGTGATGTGGGACAAATTGATCCGTTACATTTTTTACTAATATTACTGAGATTTGAGGTTTAATCTATTCTAGTTGTTGGTTTTATCTAGACCCGCAGTATAGTATTGGAGTTGATTTATTTTTATATATTGTCTGTTTGTATGGATGTGGTTGTATTTTAGTGGTTGTGTGTTTGGGAACTCCCTGGACAGCCCCCCTCCTTCTTGGACCCTGGACAACCCCCCACCATCCTCCTTGGACCCTGAACAGCCCCCCGGACGGCCCCCCCACCATCCTCCTTGGCCCCCGGACAGCCCCCCTGACACCCCCCGGATAGCCCCCCGGACAGCCCCCCCCCCCCACCCATCTCCTTGGACCCCAGACAACCCCCTGAACACACCCTGGACAGCCCCCCGCACAACCCTCCCACCCTCCTCCTTGGTCCCCAGACAGCCCCCGGACACCAACCGGACAACCCCCCAGACAACCCCCCCCGGACAGCCCCCCCACCCTCCTTGATTTCATTTACTACTAGAAAATCTATAATATATATTTTACTTATTTTCATCATGATAATCAATGTAAATCACATTTACACATCTAATCAATATCATAGATTCTTGGTATGTTATAAAAGGGATGTATTCATTGGGCATGGCATTGTTAGCTCTAAAATGTTTCAAATAGTATATTTGAATAATGTGAATAAACAACTAAAATAATTTATCACAACGATCCGTGGGTCATATGTGATGTTTATGAGCTAACCCGAGCTCAATCCGAGGTGCGGTGTGGTCGACACCACTCATAGTGTCTCTTTTTTGTTTAAAATGGACTTCATTTTAAGTGAAAACAACAACTAGCATACAGAAAACTGACCAAACAGATTCTGATTGTGTCAATACTTTAGAACAATGATCCATGGGTCATATGTGATGTGTACGAGTCAACCCTGCCTCAATCCGAGGTGTGGTGTGGCCGACACCATTCATAGTGTCTCTCTTTTGTTTCAAATGGACATCATTTTAAGTGAATACAACAACTGACATACAAAGAAATGACCAAACGCATTCTAAATGTGTTGATTCTTTAGTAGAATGATCCATGGGTCATATGTGAGCTGTATGAGTCAACCCTGCCTCAATCTGAGGCACAGTGTGGCTGGGATCACTCTAAGTGTCTCTCTTTTGTTTAAAATGGACAACATTTTAAGTACATACGGAAAACTGACCAAACGGTTTCTGATTGTTTTGATACTTTAGCACAACGATCCATGGTTTATATGTGACATTTACGAGTCAACCTCACCTCAATACAAGGTGCGGTGTGGCCGACACCACTCAAAATGTCTCTCTTTTGTTTAAATTGGACTTCATTTTAAGTGAAAACAACAACTGGAATACGGAAAACCGACCAAACGGATTCTAATTGTGTCGATACTTTAGAAAAATGATCCATGGGTCATATGTGACGTGTACGAGTCAACCCCGCCTCAATATGAGGCGCGGTGTGGCCGACACCATTCATAGTCTCTCTCTTTTATTTAAAATGGACATCATTTTAAGTGAAAACAACAACTGACATACAAAAAACTGACCAAATGCATTCGAAATGTGTTTATACTTTAGGAGAATGATCCATGGGTCATATGTGATGTTTAAAAGTCAACCCCGTCTCAATCCGAGGAATGGTGTGGCCGAGATCACTCTAAGTGCCTCTCTTTTGTTTAAAATGGACAACATTTTTAAGTACATACAGAAAACTGACCAAACAGATTCTGATTGTGTTGATACATTAACACAATGATTCATGGGTCATATGTGACATGTACGAATCAACCCCACCTCAATTTGAGACGCGGTGTGGCTGGCACCACTCAAAGTGTCTGTCTTTTGTTTCAAAAGGACATAATTTTAAGTGAAAACATTAACTGGCATACGTAAAACCGACCAAATGCATTCGGATTGTGTTGATACATTAGGATAATGATCCATGGGTCATTTGAGACATGTACGAGTCAACCCCGTCTAAATCTGAGATGCAGTGTGGCCGGTACCACTCTAATTGTGTCTCTTTTGTTTAAAATGGACAAGATTATTTGTGAAAAGAAAAACTGGCCTACAAAAAACTGACCAAATGCATTTGGAATCTGTTGATAATTTATCAAAACGATCCATGGGTCATATGTGATGTGTATGAGCCAACCCGGGCTCAATCCGAGTCATGGTGTGGCCGAGATCACTCTAAGTGTCTCTCTTTTGTTTAAGATGGACAACATTTTAAGTACATATGTAAAACTAACCAAACGGATTCTGATTGTGTTGATACTTTATCACAATGATACATGGGTCATATGTGATGTGTACGAATCAACCTCGCCTCAATCTGAGACACGGTGTTCCCAGCACCACTCAAAGTTTCTGTCTTTTGTTTCAAAATGACATCATTTTAAGTGAAAACATCAACTGGCATACAGAAAACCGAGCAAAAACATTCTGATTGTGTTGATACTTTAGTACAATGATCCATGGGTCATTTGAGAGGTGTACGAGTCAACCCCATCTAAATCTGAGAAGCGGTGTGTCCGATACCACTCTAATTCGGTCTCTTTTGTTTAAAATGGACAGGATTGTAAGTGAAAAGAACAACTGGCATATGAAAAACTGACCAAACACATTCGGATTCTGTTGATAATTTATCACAATTATCCATGGGTCATATGTGACATTTATGAGCCAACCTGGGCTCAGTCCGAATCACGGTGTGGCCGGGATCACTCTAAGTGTCTCTCTTTTTTTTTAAATGGACAACATTTTAAGTACATACAGAAAACCGACAAAATGCATTCGGTTTCCATTGATACTTTAGGAGAATGATCCATGGGTCATATGTGACGTGTACGAGTCAACCTAGCCTCAATCCGAGGTGCGGTGTGGCCGACACCACTCAAAGTTTCTCTCTTTTGTTTAAAATGGACTTCATTTTAAGTGAAAACAACAATTGGCATATGAAAAAATGACCAAACGGATTCTGATTGTGTCGATACTTTAGCACAATGATCCATGGGTAATATGTGACGTGTACAAGTCAACCCTGCCTCAATTAGAGTCGTGTTGTGGTCGGCACCATTCATAGTGTCTCCCTTTTGTTTAAAATGGACATCATTTTAAGTGAAAACAAAAACTCACATACAAAAAACTGACCAAACGCATTCGAAATGTGTTGATGCTTTAGTAGAACGATCCATGGGTCATATGTGATGTGTACGAGTCAAACCCGCCTCAATATGAGGCATGGTGTGGCCGGAATCACTCTAAGTTCCTCTCTTTTGTTTAAAATGTACAACATTTTAAGTACATATAGAAAACTGACCAAACGGATTATGATTGTGTTGATACTTTAGCACAATGATCCATGGGTCAAATGTGACGTGTATGAATCAACCCCGCCTCAATCTGAGATGCGTTGTGGCCGGCACCACTCAAAGTGTGTGTCTTTTGTTTCAAAAGGATATCATTTTAAGTGAAAACATTAACTGGCATACGGAAAACCGACCAAACGCATTCGGATTGTGTTGATACTTTAGGAAAATGATCCATGGGTCATTTGAGATGTGTACTAGTCAACTCCGTCTAAATCCAAGATGCGGTGTGGCCGGTACCACTCTAACTGTATCTCTTTTGTTTAAAATGGACAAGATTATAAGTGAAAAGAACAACTGGCATACAAAAAACTAACCAAACGCATTCAGAATCTATTGATAATTTATCACAACAATCCATGGGTCATATGTGACGTGTAAGAACCAACCCAGGCTCAATCCAAATTGTGGTGTGGCTGGGAACACTCTATGTGTCGCTCTTTTTTTTAAAATGGACAACATTTTAAGTACATACGGAAAACTGACCAAACGGATTCTGATTTTTTTGATACTTTAGCACAACGATCCATGGGTAATATTTGACGTGTAGGAATCAACCCCACCTCAATCTGAGATACGGTGTGGCCGGCACCACTCAAAGTGTATGTCTTTTCTTTTAAAAGGACACCATTTTAAGTGAAAACATCAACTGGCATACGGAAAACAGACCAAACGCATTCGTATTGTGTTGATACTTTTGGAAAATGATCCATAGGTCATTTGAGACGTGTACGAGTCAACCCTGTCTAAATCTGAGATGTGGTGTGGCCGGTACCACTCTAACTGTGTCTCTTTTGTTTAAAATGGACAGGATTATAATTGAAAAGAACAACAGGCATACGAAAAACTGACCAAACGCATTCAGAATATGTTAATAATTTATCACAATGATTCATGGGTCATATGTGACCTTTATGATCCAACCCGATCTCAATCTGAGTCACGGTGTTGCCGAGATCACTCTAAGTGTCTCTCTTTTGTTTAAAATGGACAACATTTTAAGTACATACAGAAAACTGGCCAAACGCATTTGGTTTCCATTGAAAATTTAGGAGAACAATCCATGGGTCATATGTGACGTGTAAGACTCAACCTCTCCTCAATCTGAGGCATGGTGTGGCTGACACCACTCAAAGTGTCTCTATTTTGTTTAAAATGGACTTCATTTTAAGTGAAAACAAGAACTAACATACAGAAAACTGACCAAATGTCGTCGTAATATGTTGATACTTTAGGAAAACGATCCATGGGTCATTTGTGATGTGTACGAGTTAACCTCACCTTAATACGAGGCATGGTGTGGCCGATATCACTCCAAGTGTATGTACTTTGTTTAAAATGGACATCATTTCTAGTAAAAACATATGGTATAAAAAAATCGATCAAATTATGAATTGAATTCCAGATTATGTTGAAACTATAGAAAAACTATCCATGGGTCATATGTGACGTATACGAGTCAACCACGCCTCAATCCGAGTCGTAGTGTGGCCGAGATCACTTTATGTGTCTCTCTTTTGTTTAAAATGGATAACATTTTAAGTACATACGGAAAACCAACCAAACGGATTCTGATTATGTTGATACTTTAGCAAAAATATACATGGGTAATATATGATGTGTACAAGTCAACCCGGCCTCAATCTGAGGTGTGTTGTGTCCGAATCCACTCAAAGTGTCTCTCTTTAGTTTAAAATGGACTTCATTTTAAGTGAAAACAACAACTGACATACGTAAAACCAACCAAACGCATTCAGATTCTTTTAAACCTTTAGTAAAATTATCCTTGGGTCATTTTTGACATGTACGAGTCAACCCCGGTTCAATCCAAGGCGCGGTGTGGCCATAACTATTTGAAGTGTCGCACTTTTGTTTGAAATGAATAACATTTGAAGTGAAAAGTACAAATTACATATAGAAACCTGACCAAATGTATTCGGATTGTGTTGATACATTAGTAAAATGATCTTTGGGTCATTTGTGATGTGTACGAGTCAACCCAGCCTCAATTTGAGGTACGAAGTGTCCGACACCACTCGAAGTGTCTCTCTATAGTTTAAAATGGACTTCGTTTTAATTGAAAACAACAACTGACATGAGGAAAACCGACCAAAAGCATTCAGATTCTGTTGAAACTTCAAGAAAATGTTCCATGAGTCATTTTTGATGTGTACAAGTCAACCCCGCCTCAATATGAGGCCAGGTGTGTCCATCACCACTCAAAGTGTCTCAGGTTTATTTGAAATAGACAACATTTTAAATGAAAACCACAACTGACATACGAAAAACCGACTAAACACATTCGGATTCAGTTAAAACTTTAGGAAAACAATACATGGGTTATATGTGACATATACATGTCAGCCCAGCCCCAATATGTGGTGTGGAGTGGCTGGCACCACTCGAAGTGTATCTCTATAGTATAAAATGGACTTCATTTTAATTGAAAACAACAACTGACATACGGTAAACTGACCAAACACATTTGGATTCTATTGAAACTTTAGGACAATGATCCATGGGTCATATGTGACGTGTACAAGTCAACTGCGCCTCAATCCGAGTCATAGTGTGTCCAGGATCACTCTAAGTGTCTCTCTTTTGTTTAAAATGGACAACATTTTAAGTACATATGGAAAACCAACCAAACGGATTCTGATTGTGTTGATACTTTTGCACAACTATCCATGGGTAATATATGATGTGCACGAGTCAACTCTGCCTCAATCTGAGGCCCGGTGTGGCCAGAACCACTCAAAGTTTCTATCTTTAGTTTAAAATGGACTTCATTTTAAGTGAAAACAACAACTGACATATGGAAAACTGACCAAACACATTCGGATTCTATTGAACCTCTAGAATAACTATCCATGGGTCATTTGTGACGTGTACGAGTCAACCCCTCCTCAATCCAAGGCACAGTGTGGCCAGAACCACTCAAATTGTCTCTCTTTCTTTTCAAATAGACTTCATTTTAAGTGAATACAATAAATGACATACGGAAAACTGACCAAATGCATTCCGATTCTGTTGAAACTTTAGGACAGCGATCCTTGGGTCATATGTGATGTGTACAAGTCAACCCCACCTCAATCTGAGGCCTGGTGTGGGTGGCACCACTCAAAGTGTCTCATTTTTTTTTGAAATGAACAACATTTTAAGTGAAAACAATAACTGGCATATGGAAAACTGACCAAATGCTCTCAGAATATGTTGATACTTTAGGAAAATGATCAATGGGTCATATTTAAAATGTATGAGTCAACCCTGCCTCAATTCAATCCATGATGTGTCCAGTACCAATCCAAGTGTATGTATTTTATTTAAAATGGACATCATTTTTAGTAAAAACAACTGGTATATGAAAATACGAACAAACGTATTCTGATTCTGTTGATACTTATTCATTTTTTTATGTATTTTATTGATAATTGATAATTAAATTATGTATGTATTTAATTATGAATTGAATTCCAGATTCCACATACAATTCTCATCTAAATTTTAAATTGAATTCTAAATCAATTATGTATATTTGTAATTACGTTATGAATTTTGATTTAATTTTGGATGTGTATAGTTCAAGATTGCATTATATGTTAAATGTGTATGAATTTGTTCTCTATATGTATGTATTAGTTTTTTATTGCAGGTAGCAGAATGGAATGGAGGTTGTTGTGCAAAATTAGAGGTTGTTGTGCAAAATTAGAGGCTGTTGTGCAATTTTCATAGAATAGCCTATGCCAACGTTTTCAAAACATTGGCATAAGCTTATATTAACCCTTTCCCAATGGTTTACAAACTGTTGGGAATGGTTTTCAAGGGATTTTTTTACCAGTGTTTCAAAGAGAACCGTTGGTAAAAACCTTTCCCAGCAGTTCTAAACCGTTGGGGAAGATTGAATTTTCATTTGGTTTACCAACGGTTTGGTGTAAACTATTGGTAAAACTTATGCCAACGGTTTAACCAAACCGTTGGCATAGGTTAATTTTACTAACCTATACCAACGTTTCTTTATAAACCATTGGGATAGATTTTCCCAACGGCTTACTTCCCCACAGTTTGGAAAACCGTTGGTATATGTTATACCAACGGTTCTGCAACCTTTACCAATGGTTCAGAAAAATTGGGAAAATTCCCATTTCCAGTAGTGTATAGAATCTAAGTGGACATAAGGGATTACACCTTAGTGATATATTAAAATTTCAAGATTATTTAATCCAAAGATAAAATCATTACTTAGAATATTTCCTCAAAAGGATTGAGATTTGTGACACACCAAGGATATATATTTTATCCTATAATTAATACTAAAGGAATTCACTAACATAGTGGAATAATAAGTTTCAGAAACAAGACCTAATATTGATTTTCCCAACTTATATATCAATAAAAACAAAAAAAAAGATTCAAGACTCGCAATGAGCGATAAAAAACCAATTTATTAAAGTATACAATATAATAAAGAGGAATTGTGTTTGTATTACATAGTTCAAAATAACCTATTTTTAGTCATTCAAGTCTTTGTACCAAAATAATATTACTAAAATATCCATTTATAAATTAAAAATAAATATGATATTTGTTAATAATTTAGAAAAAAAAATAAAGGTGGGTATGTGGTAGGTATATCCAGACAAACACTATATGAGTTGAGACCACCTAAATATAATTTAAACAAAGCTTTATGAAATCCAAATTTTCTTTGGTAGACCCTTAAACAATTAAAACACAATTATATAACTAAATAAACTAAAACACATAACCATCATAAAGATGTATTACTGAAATAATATACAAAACTAACACAAAAAACTCCATAATTTTCGCCAATAACATAATAGCCCTAATAATCTCATAGATATCACCCCCAAGGATTCACCCTAGAATCTAAAAACCTAGGAAAAACAACAATATAACAATTTAAAATCAACACAATAATGGAAGATGAAAAATCAACTCACACTAGGCTCCATGAAAAAATAATAAAGGAAGCCCCAAGTTTTATTATAATTTCCACCATGATCTAGTTAAATTTTCCCTAAAACCAAGATCCTTTGAGAAATTAGAAATAAAAAGATATAAAGGGAAGAAGAGAAGAAGAGGGAATCTTAAATTTGATTTTATAAGAAAATATCCCTTGGATAATCCATGAATCAAGGGGAGATAATAAAGGGAGTGTCATGAACCAACCTAGGATACCCCTTGATTTTGGAACCTGAACTGGTCTGGGGAATACTCGATGCATGTTCCCAATATACCCAAGATATAAACTAGTGTTAGGGTATCATAACATAATCAGTGGGAATAATTCACCCTTTTTAAATAAAAAGAAACATTACCAAATCAAAAATTCAATCATAGTATGCAACAAAAATAAAAGGAGACAAGTAGGAAACTAGACATAAGAGGGAATCATCATCGCATAAACTGAATAAGAAAACATAAGTGAATAAACATAAAATCCTTGAATAATAAGGGATAAATACTAAGACAATATATATACAACCCAAAAGGGAAAAAAATAAAAAATTACTTGCAATATCTATTTGACCCTCGGACACTCTAAACATCCCAGGTTAACCATCTGATAAAACATGCACCCCAAAAAAAGTGAGGTCGAATCAAAGGAACCTGAAAAGAAACCATAAGAGATGAATACATCGAGTGGTGTATTCATGATGTGAGAGAAACCAATCCCATTCGGTAAGAACCATTTAGTTTTTTCAATTAATTACAGAGGAAAATCTATTAATGTTAGTTTGAAATATTATAGAAAAAATAGTTTTTCAATACACAAGAATAAAATATCCAATATCATACTCACTATTTTTACAAAAATAAATTCATTTAGATTAAATGAAAATAGTCACCTGAACACCAATTTCAAGTAATTAACCTATTTTTACTAAAATTATCCCCCCTTATTTATAAATAATGAAAGAAATAATCAAAAACATTTTCCAATAATTTTTCAAAAACCAAAATATGATACATTTTTAAAAAACATGAAACATGATAAAAATTATCTTTCTTATTTAAAAACACTTCTCAAAAATCCATTTCAAATAAAAAATAATTTCCTTTTTCAATCCAATTTTCAAAAAAAAATAAAAACCAATTTGAATGTGAACAAAATCCATAAAAATGAAACAAATCACAATAGGCACCCATACATGACAAATATTCCTAAATGTATAATAGGAATATGGTTCTAAGAAGAAATCAAGGGGTGGGGGTTTTGAATGATGTGTAAAATGAAATATCCCAAGTCATCATAAAATAGGATCTAAGTTTCATTGGCGTTATCCTTAGACTCAAGTATCTAGATCCCGAACTAGCGATAAGAAACCTAGGACAACACTACTAAACCTATCATGTCTAGATAGACCTACAAAACTAACCAATATATATGATGATTATGTATCTCAAAAGAAATCTTTGGGCCCTTCTAATATGTCTTGGGTCCATGGGAACATCTTGTTAGCTCACTTAGTCTAACAGGATCCTTTCCCTAGGTATCACAGTTTAATCTAAGGCTTGTACTTATCCATATCCCTACTAGTATCCTAGGACTCCAAAAAAGAACATAAAATGGATATGATCAATCACAAGAATTGATATAATAGAAGTAGTAAATCTCACCTCATCTCATATACCCTCATAAGAAACAACCCTTTTTCACATTTCATCTGTATCACATGAAATATAAAATGTTTCACTCGCACTAAAATCCACATAATGAAATAAATAATTTCCCCCTTGGGGGCCATATTACTACAAGGGGGATTAAAAGGTTCTCCCACACACACCCACACCATTTAGAAACCACTCAAAGATCCAAATGAGACTTTATCAAAAGGAAATAGGACACTGAGTTAGGACTCAAAATCACCCAAACTACATGGTCAAGGAATTTTAATACATCACACTCCATTTAAAACATATTTCCAAAATAATCTACAAAAATCATTTTAAGAAACACCAAATTCAAGGTTCAACACATTTTTCATTAAAAATCCCCAACATATTAAAATATCCTTTTCAATTTAAATTAGGATAAAAATATGGTCATGGAATTTTAATACATCACACATCATTTGAAATAATTATTTCAACATTTTTAAACACTTTTCATTTCAATTACCACTTGAAATACAAAGAAAACCCCTCTAAAAGTCCAAAACCACAATTCCAAATTATTTAATGACCTAAATAGGGTCAAATAACTTTAAACACCACATTTTTTTGAAAAAATCTTCAAAAGAATTATCAATAATTATTATTTCAAGAACCACGTAAATTCAAAAAATAACTCCTATTAAAATTAGATTTCCAACATAAGCACATTTCAAAATCACCAAAACTACCACATATAGAAGTAATTTAAAAAATAATTAATTTAAAACTACCAAGAACTAAATGGAATTTTAATTTAAGAAAAATCCAAACACACCTATCATATTTCAATTTAAATGAAGCTAGAAGTCATCGCCTTTGATAGAGGATGCTCGAACAAGACTCAAGGAGTCCCAAGAAATTCCTAACAAACAAAACCCCCTGGATCAATCACCCAATAACCTAAAATTGAACCAAAAATCCCCTAAAGTTTTTATGGGATATGGAAACCAAAGGATAAGGTAAGGGGGAGGATAAAGAAGAAAAATATAGGGTTTATCTTAGAGGAATCCATAATAAAAGATGTATGAGTTGATTGGAAATTGATGAAAAGGGGGAAGGGACCTCCCTTGGTGCATTTCATGGCCTGGTCAAATGAGAAAAATGAAAAGGTAGGGGAATGCCCCATAAAATAACTAAAAGACACAAATTACATTTTACAATTTTAATTAACTTGTCAGTTCACACGATTAGGCCACATGATTTGGAAGACCACGCACTAATAGTGAATGATCCACTTGAAATGAAATAACACTCTACATTTTTTATCTACATGGTTACTCCTACCCATGTGTCAATCATGCACTAGCTAACTCCCATGGAAGGGTAATCCACATGGTTTCTACTAGGAGTCATTAAAATTGTGTGATATTATTATAGGTCAAACTATGTAAGTTCAAAATGAACTACACATATGTGTAGTGAAGGTATATATAAGGGTCATCATATGATTTCTTCTAAACTGTGTTCCCGAAACCATGATTTAGAATATAAATTTTCAAAAAAAATGAAAACTATATCTTGAAACATGTAAAAAATTTAATTTCCACTAAAATTAATTAAAATAATCAATGAAAACAATGTTATAATAACATGAGGTGTTAAAATCTACCCACCATGCCACTTTATACCCTCAGAATGTCCCTAGTCAAATCAGAAGTAACCAG